>JALAZF010000610.1:1200000-2400000 GCA_022829125.1 Lathyrus tuberosus | reverse complement strand
GAATTCTAAAGCCTTGAATGCCATATTCAATGGTGTTGATAAGAACATCTTCAGGTTGGTCAACACTTGTGAAGTAGCTAAGGAAGCATGGGATATCTTGAAGACTACTCATGAAGGAACCTCCAAAGTCAAGATGTCAAGACTTCAACTACTAACTACAAAGTTTGAAAATCTAAAGATGAAGGAGGATGAAACCATTCATGATTTTCACATGAATATTCTTGAGCTGTCCAATGCTTCTAGTGCTTTAGGAGAAAGAATGACTGAAGAGAAGCTGGTAAGGAAGATTCTCAGATCCCTTCCCAAGAGATGTAAAATGAAGGTGACTGCTATTGAAGAAGCTCAAGACATCAGCAAGATGAGGGTTGATGAGTTGATTGGTTCTCTTCAAACCTTTGAGTTGGGATTGAATGAGGAGCCTGAAAAGAAGACCAAAAGCATAGCTTTGGTGTCCAATACTGAAGATGGTAAGAAGGAGTGTAATTATGAAACTCAGGAGGAACTGTCAAATGTTGTTGTGATGCTTGGGAGACAGTTTAATAAGGTGTTAAAGAGAATGGATAGAAACTATAGACCTAATGTTAAGAACATCACATCTGACAAACACAGGTCTAGTGATCAAGTGAAGAAAACAAGAGATGAAGAAAAGCCTAATCATGACAAAGGAGTTTAATGCTATGAGTGTGAAGGTTATGGTCATGTCAAGAATGAATGCCCTACATACCTCAAAAAGCAGAAAAAGGGGTTATCTGTTTCCTGGTCTGATACAGATAGTGAAAGTGAAGAAGAGAATGCCAAGCATGTTAAGGCATTGACTGGACTATGTGCCTCTGATGGAGAGTCTAGTGATGGTGAATTAACCTTTGAAGAGCTGGCATCCTCTTATCAAGAGCTGTGTCTGAAAAGTGAAGAGGTCCTTCAAGAAGGGGAGAAGCAGAAGAAGATTATTATACAGCTTGAGACTGAGAAAGCTGAACTTAAGAATGAAGTTTTGTTGTTAAAATCTGAGCTTGATCAAATGTCAAAATCCATCAGAATGTTAAACAGTGGAACTGAAACTCTGGATAAAATACTTGAAGCTGGAAAAGGTGCAAGTGATAAGACTGGTCTAGGATATGAAGGAGAGAAGAAGATATCTGCAGAGGCTAGTTCTTCTGGGGTTAAACAAAACATTCCTTATCAGCATGAAAAAGGACATGGTTCTGGAATTAAGAAGGTTGTCCCTCACCTTGGGCCACAAAATAATGGCAAGGGCTATGGTCCTGTTCCTAAGAAGTTTTTGTCTCAACCTCAAGGAAAGTCTCAGGTTTCTGGAGCTAGACAGTATATGCCTCCCCAATACCATAGGAGTATGCAGGCTTATAATCTCAAACATACCATGTTCCATCCGATGTCTCAACATCAAGAGAAAATGTATGGGTTTGGACCTAGTAATGTTGTGCCTCATGGTTATGGCAGAAGAAGGCCACATCATCATGGTAAAAGACAGCCTAATTGTGGGAGAAGACAGCATCAATATTTTGACAGATGGCAGCCTCAGCATTATGACAGAAATCATCATCGAGGTGGGAGACATTTCAATCACTTCAGAGAAGAGATTCAGAGAGTAAGATGTTACTATTGTGGAAGATTTGGCCATATACAATCTTCTTGCTTTAAACTGCATGGTTATCCCAAGCCTGTTCCTCAACCTAGACAGAAGCAGGACAGGCCTCAGACTGTTAAACAATGGGTTCCTAAAGCTGCTGTCACATGTCTATTAGCTCACTCATCTGTTAGAACCTCAGTTATGGATGGTTGGTATTTTGACAGTGGTTGCTAAATGCATATGACTGGTTTCAAGAATCAGTTGGTGGATATCAGGACTTACTCCACAAACGATGTAACTTTTGGTAATGGAGAAAAAGGGGAAATTAAAGGAATTGGAAAATTGAATTGTGAGGCTGGACCTAATCTTGAAAGTGTTCTTCTGGTCAAAGGATTGACTGCTAATTTGATTAGCATCAGTCAGTTATGTGATGAAGGATTCAAAGTTAGCTACACTAAATATGAATGTTTAGTGACTAATGAGAAGAGTGAAGTCGTTAAGAGGGGAGTTAGATCCATAGATAACTGTTATTTATGGGTTCCTCAAGAGTCCAGCTTATCATGTAATGTCAAGGGTGATGTTATGACATCTGAATGTGACATTAGAAGGATCACCAGTGTTATACAACTCTTCAGAGGAAATATTGAAGAAACCAAGGTAGTAGAGGTTGATCATTCAGGTATGAAGGGTAATGACGATTTTCCTAAAGATATGTGTGCTGAAATGTGTGAAGTGTTAAGTAAAAATTTGGGCATGTGGAAAAGGATTCAAAGGTTAGTGAATTATGGTGTGCATTTATTAAATTTCAAAAATTTAAAAGGAAATTTGTTTTGGTGGGGAAAATACATTTATTGGCCTTTAAATGACCAATAAAAGCAGTCCCCTTACCTTAGGATATCATTCCCTATTATCACTCTCACACGCTACTTCAATCTCCACACTCCAAGTCCGTTCATCTTCCCCCCTAAGAACAGAGATTACAAAACACCTTTGGTCATCAGTTGTTACACAGGAACGATGTCTAAACAAGTGTCATCTCCATCCAAGAAGGCTGCGTCCAAAAGTTCCGCTCATGCACATTCTAGGGTTTCGACAGAAGCGGTATCTTTGGATGAAGCTATGGACATTGCTCCTATCTTTATGATTCCAGCTTCAGAAAAGAAAAGACCTGAGAAGTATCAACCTAAGAGACCTTCAAAAGGTAATACTTCTAATTAATCTGCAGGTAGTAAATTTGATGATAGCGAAAGTAGAGTGTTTGTCACTAGTGTGTTGTTTGGAGACAAACCTACTCCTAGGACTACCACCCCTCTTCCTTAAGCTGTTGAAGAAAGGGTAGATGTGGACAAAAGCATTGATCAGATTGTCACAAAAATATTTGAGAAAGGGATTTATGTGAAGGGAATATCTAGACCTCTGAGTCAAAGGCCTGCTGATCAATCTGTTAAAGAAAAGCGTGACATTGAAACTTCTGAAACAAATCTTCACAGATTAGCTGTTTCAGTCATTGAAGATGCTGAGATTGAAGATGAGGTTGAAGCTGAAGCTGAAAGAGAAAGGGATACTCATGTTGAAGATGAGGTTGATGTTGAACATGATGTTGGAACATCACCTGCTAGGGATGTTACTCCTAGTCCCAGAGGAAGGAGGAAAATTGATGATAGCTCAAATATATGTTGATGACATAGTATTTGGTGGGATGTCAGATGAAATGGTGAAACATTTTGTGGAACAGATGCAGTCTGAGTTTGAAATAAGTCTTGTTGGAGAGCTCAGCTATTTTCTTGGTCTACAAGTTAGACAAATGGAGGACTCCATATTCATTTCTCAGAGCAAGTATGCAAAGAACATAGTGAAGAAGTTTGATCTAGAGAATGAAAATCACAAGAGGACACCTGCTCCAACTCATTTAAAGTTGTCCAAGGATGAACATGGTGTTAGTGTGGATCAAAGTTTATACAGAATCATGATTGGAAGTCTGTTATATCTCACAGCTAGCAGACCTGATGTTTCTTTTGCTGTTGGAGTGTGTGCCAGATATCAATCTGAGCCTAAAGCTAGTCACTTGAATCAAGTGAAGAGGATTCTAAAATATGTGAATGGGACTAGTGACTATGGAATGCTTTACAGTCATGGATCAGGTACTGAGTTATGTGGTTTTTGTGATGCTGATTGGGCAGGGAGTGCTGATGATAGAAAAAGTACTTCAGGAGGTTGCTTCTTCTTAGGGAATAATCTGATATCATGGTTTAGTAAAAAGCAGAACTGTGTGTCTCTCTCTACTGCTGAAGCTGAGTACATAGCAGCAGGGAGTAGTTGTTCTCAACTTGTTTGGATGAAGCAGATGTTAATAGAATACAATGTCAAGCAAGATGTTATGACATTGTACTGTGATAATCTGAGTGCTATCAATATCTCTAAGAATCCTATTCAACATAGCAAAACTAAGCATATTGATATAAGGCATCATTTCATAAGAGATTTGGTTGAAGACAAAGTAGTTGCTTTGGAACATGTTGCTACAGATAAACAATTAGCTGACATTTTTACTAAAGCCTTAGGTGCAAATCAATTTGAAAGTTTAAGAAGCAAACTGGAAATTTGCATTTATGAGGATTATGTGTGCTGGAAGGAGTATTTGTGCAGTTGTGATCTTGCATATGTTTAATGGAAACAACATTTTATTCAACTGCTGAAAGCATACAAGATTGGATTCTAGTACATCAAAAGCAACATATAAAGGGTCTAAAGATTATCCCAACCCCCTGCATCAAGAAAAATTTTCCAATCTTCATCCCATTCATCATCAGAAGCATGAAGTTGCACTGAAGGTTTATTGACGTTTGTCACCCTTGTCTGTGATGTTTTTCTTGTTCTTGTTGCTCCTGAAGAAGTCCCAGCTGCTGTCATTATTTTGTTCTTATTCTTCAGTGGATCTGGTTTCTTGACCTCCTGCATGTGTTTCTTCCCTGCATCTTTGTTAGACTGACTCATACTTGTTTGGTGTCTGGTGCTGTTAGAAGGAAGAAGGCTTGGATTTTATAATTCTATAAGAATCCATTGGTTGTATCGCCTGACCAGTCAAAGTTTTTGGAATTTGTGTTCCTTGGGAAGCTTGTTATTTGACCATGTCATAATGACTGTCAGATCTTTGTGTTTGATGTTGGTAGTTGTCCAATTGTGGCTAAAAAGGGGGAGAGTTAGAGCCCTTGTGCCTCTGGGCTTGAGGGGGAGTGTGCAGTTTGAATAGCTGGTATGCTGGTTCTTATTTTGAGGAGGAGTTTAGCTGTGTGCAGTTTGATTGTGATTGCTGCTGATATGAAGTTTTTTCGCTGCAGGTACCTCTGATGATGGCAGAGATTGTTTTAGCCAAAATTAGCCAAATGGGGAGATTGTTAGTTCTTATATTGGCTGGAATTTTGGTAAAACAAAGTTGAACAATGTTGATGTCATATGTCTGATGTCATAACATTGGTTCCTAACATTAGCTGTTGCAGGGTTAAAGTCTTATATGCTGATGTTATAATTGATGTCTTGACATCAGTATATCAGAACATCAGATCATCAGATTGTGATGTTTTAGGGTTGCGCGTGTTTGTGAGTTTTGAGGAGATCTGTTAGAGAGATTGGATGCGAATATCTTGGAAAAGATATTTCCAATCAGATAATTTGCAGATTATGGAGCAGATCATGTAACTAACATTAGGGATGATTTGAAGAGATTTAAAAAGATTTGAAGATCAAATCTGTTTTAAATTCTGGTTTTAAAACAAATCAAATCAGATATTTTTGGAGCAGGTCCAAGCCCAAGTCAGAATTCTATAAAAGCAGCCTCAACCCTTGTTGGTAGAGAACGAAGAAAGAGAGCTAAAGACTGAGTGTCATTTGTGTCTTCGTGTGTGTTTTTGTAAGCCATTCATGTTTGAATTGGTGTTACTATTTTGAGTTGTAAGTGTATTCACTCTAGAGCTTTTAAGCAAGAGTGCGTTGTTCTTGATCAAAGTTGTTAAGCAGAATCAAGGTGGGTTTTATAGTGTAATCATTGGATTGTATCACTGAGGTGATTTAGGGAGTGAGTGGTTTCTCATACCTAAGTGGTTTCTTAGGTAGAAGAGTCATTGGGTAGTGATTAAGTTAGGTAGATGTCAACTGGGATTGTTGAGTCTGTAATTTAATACTACTAATAGTGAATTTCCTCCCTGGCTTGGTAGCCCCCAGACGTAGGTAGTTAGACCGAACTGGATGAACAATTCATTGTGTTATTTACTGTTGTTTTTACCTTGTTCATATAGCAGATTGTGTTGTTGTGACATCACACTCAACATCACACATTTGATACTAGAATTTCATAAGTTAAAGTGACCACAAGGGCCACAAGCTGCGCATGTTACAAAACAATGGGGCCGTGCCCCCAAAGAAAATAAGATACATCAGAAAACACGACACGCAGGCCGGATAAATTACAACAAGAAATCATTCCTCCATCCGCTCCGTCTGATCCTGGACAAACTCTGACTGCTTAAGGATAGACTGCGGCGACAGGGTTTCCTCGGAACAGGCGTGCTAAGCACTAAGGTTGAGAAACTCAGGGACCACTATCTTACTATTCTCCACACGGCCGAGAAAGTTGGTACCCTCGCTGGAAATTTGGATGCCGGGGTTCACCAGCCTGAGCTGGGCCACAACATTCTCGAACGATTCCTCCCCAATGGAAAACACGTCGTCTTCCGCCCGAAGCATACGAGCAACTATCTCCGCCCTGGTCTTCAACGCCTTTACGTCCTCAGGCTCATCATCGGCTGGAGTACCTACGGATCTTAGCTGCTCGATCAACTCCTCGGCAGCTTTCTTCTCAGCAGCCAAAGTCTCGTTCTTCCCCCTTAAACGAACAGCTTCCTCATCTGATTTCTTCCTCGTAGCGGAAGCAACATTGGCCTCCTCCTTGGCCTTTTTAAATTTCTCCTCCAAGGTAGTTTTCGTCGCCTGGGCCATCTTTAGCTCAAGTTCGGAGGAGATGTCACCCTCCGCATAACTGCCGCCATCTCCAAAATGCAGACCACCGCAGAGGCATCTTGCGCCAACAATGCCCACTTACCCGGACGATCCATGCGTTCCAGCTTGAGAGATTCTGCCCAGGGAACCACCAGAGACGTCCCTTTAAAGTATGTCCTGTCATGGAGGCAAGGGGGAAGCTCGAACTTGCATTTTTCGGCCGCCCGGCTAAGGTCCACCAGCTCGTTGGCCCCTGGTTTGCTTGAACCTTGAAGCCAAAGGCGCTGGGGACCCCTGAGCGGAGGTAAGAACGGGCGAAGAGCTCCCCGTCTGTGGTGGAGGAGGAAGTACCCGGTGAGGAAATCGAGACTTTGGAGCGGCTGCACCAGGCTTGTTCCTCGCAACAACATTTTTCACCATTCTTTCGTGGGCGGAGGGCATCTCACCTGCAAAACACAATAAACATATTAGATGATGGCGAAGAAAACATAATTCGGGCAAGTTAAAATAACTAAGATTACCGAGCAACTTATAGGCATCCGCAGGAGTCTTGCACTCCAAAATCGCCTTTGTGTTGATGTAACGATACTCCACCCGTTGGCTACCGTCTTCCTCGAAAATTGGGTCACCATTCTTCGTCCAGCATTCAGCAAGCCAGAAAGAATTAACATAGTTTACCATCTTATCGTAGCCGACCATATCCTGCCCGTCCAGCATGTTCGGCTGAGCAACTTAACCGTTGGGCTCCTTAGAAAAATGGCTAGCACTCCAGTGAAAGGGAAACTTGAACTCTCTGTCCCCGATCAGCTTCCTGTTCTCGTCGCGCATGTCATTACCATTCTCGTCAATCAACACCGCCTAGACATACGTGTTGTCTTAGGCCCTATCCGACACAGGCTCTATAATGTAGAACCTCTCCTTAAATGTCCGGATTGACTCCGAGAAGGACTTGAACAACTTTCGGTGTTGCTTCAGCGATACCCAACCATATCTCTTCCCCGTGACCTACCGCTGAATATGGAATATGGTGAAGAACAAAGATAGCGTGAATCCTATCTTCAGGAACTCACAGGTTAACTCGAAGGCGCGGATGAATGCCAACAAGTTGGGATGCAGCTGCGACAATGCCAAATCCAGGTGTACGAAGATAGACTGCTGAAAATCAGTGAAGGACAGCCTCAACCCTAGCTCCTTAAAGGCATACTCGTACATAGAGAATCTTTCCCCGTAATCCGTACATATCTGATCGTCTTGGGAGGGAAAATGCACCTTATATTCCCCCTCTGGTCTAACATCCGTGAAAACATCCCCGGTGAAAGTTGCGAAGATAGATTCATTCTCGGCAGGCTCTGCCACCGACCAGTCCTCCGCGGTATCTTCCTCGAGCTCCTCCCTGACTTCACTAGGGGCAGTTGAAGCTTCCATGCTACTGCTCTCCGAGGAGCTCTCCTCGGACGAATCTATTAAAATTTCTCCGTCGGGCCCTGTCGCCATCACCTGAAAAGCAGAGGACAAAAGTGAATTCGACGCAAAATCAAATCCACCCTTCCACCGCTAGTCAAGTGAAAAGGCGGCAAAGGGTTGAGGACGGCGTCCCCGACCTAAGCCCTAAATTAAACAAAAATACAAGAGTCTCCCACGAGGAGGTGCTCGGGGAAAATCCCTCACACAACGAGGAGCTTCCTCGAGTCACTTCCCAGTTTCCGTTTGAAGCTTCACCGGAAACTTCAAACGTTCACCGAAAACTTCAAACATCCACCGGAAACTGAGTAGCCATGACGGTTACTTATACGTAATCATCGCAACGACGCCAGAAACCGCCCTACTCTTAGTTCTCTAAAGGGCCCCGCCGGCCCCGTCAGCAGCAGAGGGTGGCCCAGCCACCGTCCGCCACCAACAACAGCCAGGAAAACGCCACTATGTCTCCTAAATCTAACCTAACCGCATGCATTCTAAGACAAAATGAAAAAGCTGGAAGAAGACAAGGAGTTGGATGGCTTACGTGGTCGGAGAAGTTGAAGGAACGTGCTCGAAGCTTTTACGGTGGCTGCGGCGGCTGACGGCGAGCTAAGTTCTCTGAAGAAGACGAAGAAGAAGAGAGAGAAACGAAAGTGTAAAATGGCCAGATTCTCCCTCCTTTTATACTGTTGGGGAGCACGTGCAGAGGCACGCCCTGGTAGGTCATCATGGCTACAGACTAGCCATCATTACCTAGTTACTGCAGCACAGGGCTCAAGGCAAACGTGGCGCCCCAACATTTCAATCCCTCCTAACCGTTGGCCTTCCCATACGACGGGCAAACCAGACACGGTTACGAGCCTTACGAACACCAGGGCCCAAGGGCACCACGAGACGACTCCCTCCGTCACCAAACAACGACTCAGTTACAGTTCCCCGGAACAACGGGCTATCCTTAAGTCATCACTCCCATGCTCGGGAGCACCGACTTGGGGGGCTCCTGTTCTGGACTAGACCAATGGTTAGGCATGGCCCAATCCACTTCTGCTCCCAGAATGACCCAATTGCCTAAGCTCAATCCACGAAGGGCAAAATTTACCTTTCTGCCCTCCAACCGGGCAATCTTGGTCGAATGTGCCTCAGAGACATTCGCTCCTCCCCGAAACGTCTTCCCGTTACGCACGACTTCGTCAATCCCCGAACAACCATAAGCATGTGCCCGAAACTACGCCTGTGCCCGACATAACGGCTAGTTTTGGGCACCCTTCCCGACATAACGACTAGATTTTGGCAGTTACCTATTCTTTAGGAAACAGTTATTTTGCCCCGAAAATAGGGACCGTTGGCCACGCGCTGGGGGCATTATATAAACCCCTCACTTTAGAGGGCCAGGTATCCAATAATCATCCTAAGAACACACTTTGTACTTGCCCTTTTTTTCTGTTTCTTACTTGAGCGTCGGAGTGCCTTGCAGGTACATCCCCCCTCCTCTCTTACAAGCATCATCATCTGCCCTACGCGAAGGCCACGACGATCCAGTCTGATCACATCCGATCAATATATATATATATATATATATATTAAAAATCTATAATATAACACCATTTTTTTTAAATTCGGTGTAAAATGTATGAATTTACAGTGGTTTTTTTTTTATAAAAAATCCGGTATAAAATCATAGATTTTTAAAAAAATCCTAAATTTGGGATGTGGGCATCATATCCATCTAGAGCCCGAGATCTTGTGATCGACTAGCCAAGAATGAAGCCACGTCAAGAAAAGTTGGAGGGGGTGGTTTCATTTCCTAGGGGAAAACAAAGGTGTTGATGTTTACAAACTAATAGGCTAGACGACCGAAGAAGCGTTCCATGCATGTTAAACTTCATGCTATCATAGAGAGCATAAACATCTCATAAATGCTACACTATCTCTACGTTTGACTAAAATAAGCTTCAAGTTGCATCACTCACACTACTAAAAAATCTGCGTTTAGTGACCAAATTAGAGACCGAAAAAGTCTAAAAATCGGTCACTATAACGTTCAGTGTAACACCCTAAACCCCTTGTAGCACGATTTTTGTGGTTTCGAATCACTATCGCTTTGGTACTACAGTTCGATTCATTTTTTATCCTATTGAGTTGATTAAGGAAGGGAAATAGATGTCTCCAATTAACCCTGCTTACAAACTGAGGTTAAACAGTCAAAACTGTTAGTTTACAAATGCTATCAAAATAGGGGGGGTTCTCCCTTAGGGTTATTTCCTTAAAAATAGTGTCTAGGCTATTGGTAAGATGTTAGGACTGATGCTTTTCGATTGATGTATGAAGGTCGGGATTTTGGGTTTTTGATTAGAATGCTCGCTAAGATTTTTCAATCTTATGCCTACGTATTCTCGTTTAACGAAACAAGGAAATTAGAGCGATCGTAGTTCCTCCCAAGACGTGAAGCTAAATGTGGTTTGTATCTTGTTCAAAGCCCAAGATATGAAGCTGAAGGGTCTATTTGTATCTTGTTCGAAGCCCAAGATGTGAAGTTGAAGGGTTTTGACTTTAGAGAGAATTTATCAACTCTAAAAGGGGATACTTGGTCTGTTTGTCACAACTGTTGGGTGACTGATTATAAAGGAGAATTACTTTAACTAGGATATGTGAATCCAACAATGCCATAATTTCCTTTATAGGGGATTTTTAACCTGAAAGAGAAGACTTTAACTCAGTTTAGAGCAATGCCATCTTTCATTAGGAATTTCTCATGCTAAAAGAGGGACAGTGGCGTGGATGTAAATAATCCAGAGGCTTGCCGCTTACAATAATTTAGATGAAGGAAAAGGAGTTGTTGATGTTTGTATACTGTGAATGAGGCACAAATTTTGATGCTAACAGGTTGATTGACTCACCCGGGGTCTTCTTATACAAAGCCTAAGAGGAGGCTATTGACCCAACAAGAGGGTGCTAACAAGTGACTGACTCAACAAGAGAGTGCTTTTATATGTGTCTTGTACGAAGCCCAAGACGGAGGCTAAAAGGTTTTGATTCCACATGAGGGTCTTTCATACTCAACAAGAGAGTGGTTTTGTATCTCATACGAAGCCCGAGATGGAGGCTGAGAGGGAAGTGACTCAACAAGAGAGTCTTTTATACTCAACAAGAGAGTGATTTGGTATCTCGTACGAAGCCCGAGGTGGAGGCTAAAAGGGATTGACTCAACAAGAGAGTCTTTTATACTCAACAAGAGAGTGATTTTTATCTCGTACGAAGCCCTAGATGGAGGCTAAAAGTGGGTGACTCAACAAGAGAGTCTGAAAAGGTTAGCTCCGTCGGGTAGAATCATTTGTACAAAGCCCAAGAGGAGGCTATTGTGCTGGTGACTGTTTCAGTTTAGTGACAGGTCCAGTATGTTGGATAAAAGAGAAAATCAGTTCTTATGAAGTGAACGATTAAAGGTATTGTTGTACTTTGGGATTGATCAGAGGATCAGGGTTATTTCCTGATCTTTAAGGAAACGGGGAATCCAAAGGGTACTGAGACTGTCCAAGTCTACTGGTGTTTTGGAGAAATCGATTCTCGGATAGTGAATGATCTTTGTATAATGCCCAAGAGAAGGCTTGGTATGTTAAGGGATGAAGGTCAACCCATTAACAGGTCTGACACTTGACTCAGAAAGACAACTCTAGCAAATTGATGACTAGGTTCTGTTCCTATACCTGTAGAGGTCTCTGGGTCCTTGTACTAAGCCCAAGAGAAGGCATGAGAGCTTTTAAAAAGCCGAAGGTTCCTTGTACAATGCCCAAGAGGAGGCGGGGATGCTTTTAAGAAGCCTGTGGGTCCCCAAACCCCAAGAAGTTCAAGACATGCCATTCACCGAGAATAGATCAAGCCAGGAAAGTCCGAGAATTTGGAAGAAACTCAAGAGATGCCATTCACGGAGAAAAGATCATCTCTAGGGAGTAGAGTCTCTTTGACGATTTCTAAGGGTGACAATCTGAGAAAGGGTTCACTGAGAATGCTGCCTTTCACGTCTCCATATTGTTTAACCCCAAGAGGAGGGAAGACTGTGATGGTAGTCTTATGGGGATCTAATTTTGTTTGTATTTAAGAGTGACCAACAGGGCTTTACCTAGTGCTAGACGTAGTGGCCGGGGAACACTCTAAATAACTATACTAGTATTACACAGTTGATATTTGACAAGTATATAAAAGTTGGTGAAAGAAGACTTACAGTGAGCAGCCCCACAATACAGTTATATATATATATATATATATATATATATATGAAAGCGGATAAAGAAAGCGGGTAAACACATACTCGGTTATAGAGCTTCCATGTTGTTTGGTTAGTTGTTCAACAAAGAAAGCTTTGATAACAATATTATATTCAAAATCAACGGAGAAAGTGCTTTGAAAAGGTTGTTGGGGCTTACAGCTCAAGGAGAGGCCCGAGGATTTATCAGTGATTGCACTGTTGTTTGAAATTATACAGGGACTTATACAAGTGACTGAGGCCCAAAAATGTTTTATGTACAAAGGGATGGGTCTTACACTCTCTCAAGAGGCCCAAAGGTGTTTAAAGAAAAAGAAAGGGGCTTATAACACGAGGGTAAGCCAAGATGATTTGTTTTTTAAATTGGCGATCGCGCCGAGATTTCTTTACCGTACTGGGTCTTATTCAATGCATTGAGGCCCAAAAAAGTTTTGGTTAAAAGGGGGTTGGGTCTTACACTCTAATAGAGACCCAATGATTTATTTTTGTACAAGTGGTGGGGCTTACAGCTCAAGGAGAGGCCCAGATGATTTTGCTAAAAAAGGCGACGATCGCGCCGTTGTTTTTGAAAATACAGTGAGACTTATACAATGACTGAGGCCCAAAAAGTGGTGTATTTACAAAGGGGATGGGTCTTACACTCTAATAGAGGCCCAAAGAGTTTGAAAAAGTTTGATTAGGGTTGAATTAATCAAAAACCCTAATTTGTTTTCAAAATGTATTTTAATTGAATAAAAATTCAATTAAAATGATCAAAATGTTAAACATGTGTGGAAACAAATTGTGATCTTGGATTAATGTTTCAAAAATCATGTTTCTATCCACAAAATGATTGGAAATCACTAAAATTTGAAAAATCAAGAGGGAGAAAATATTTTAAATGTCAAAAAACAATTAAAATATTAATTATTTACAAAAATATCAAGTATATGAAATAAATAATATTTTTGGGATTTTTTGGGAAAATAAAATATTTTAACATTTTTGTGAATTATTAAAAAAAGAATCAACTCAAAATCATTAAAATTCAGAGAGAAATTAAGTTTTGAATCAATTAAATAAAATCACAAAATTCAAATATTTGAATTTTCAAAAAGGGCGCCAAGAACATGGCAAAAACACGCGCCACCCTCTGTTTCTGCAAATTTGCGTTTTCTATCCAATCTCACTGAAACTTGATGATAACATGCAATCTACATATCAATCTACTCGTTTTCACCTCACGATCATGTCTATGGTCTTTAATTTCATTTATTTTAAGTATGGAATAAGAAATCAAAGAAAAACCTCAAGAACCCTAAAGCTTGCATGAAGGCTCAGAAATTCCATACACGATTCAAACAAAGCAATTGATTGAGGGTAAACACTCTATGCATGATTATGAACATATGGCCAAAGTATTGTGCAGCAAAAAATGCATGGATCATAGAGTTAGAAGAGCTCATGCTTACCTCTTGCAGCTGGTGATCGTGTTTTGTGTTAGAGGTGTTACAGCTTGGTTCCAAGGATATGGACAGCTTCCTTAGGTGCTATGGAGTGTGTCTGGGTGCTTGGAGTGGATTGAATTGAGCTGGAACTTGATTTGGCACCTCAACTGCAAATCTGTCAAAGGCTTGTGCAGATGGCTGGTGATTATGAAAATCTGTTGTTCCAGATGTTATGTGAGTGTTTGGATCACCTCTATATGATGTTTATGAGGTGTGTGTGTGTGTGTGTGTGATTGGTTTGGTTGGAATAGCTCTCAAACTCAAAACTCGATAGTGACTTGCTTTGGAAGGCAATTTTGGAGTGAAGGAAGAGATTTTGAGGAAAGCATCTATTTGATGGCTTTGGTGTACTCAAATTGAGCACAAATGAACTCTATTTATAGTAGACCAAGTTTGTTTTGCAAGCAATAGTGAATGGCAACTGCAGCAGAGGTTTGGCCAATGTTGATCAATAGGAATCCAAGTCTCCTCTAGCCATAGAGGTTAGGGCATAGGCTGCTGGTTCCCTTGGCCTTGGATATGTCTTGAATAATTTGAGTTGGAAATGGTTCAGTCCATGCCACCTTGGTACATCCATTGAATGCTCCAAAACAAAATTGGAGTCTTGTCCCCTCTTTAGGGATTTCTAGGTTTAGCATGCTATTTTTAGTTCCAAGGACTTGGGAGGCTTGGGATCAGAGTTGGTTCCTCCTTGGTCTCCCCTTGAGGTGTTCAGATGGATAAGTGTGTTTGTCATTTGCACAAATTTGGCAAATCGAGCAAAATGCACAAATCTGCCTTGCTTTGACAGTTTTCAGCAAGGCATATTGCCATTGTCATTTTGGAAAGCCCTCATATGATACAACAACTGTTTGATAATAATTGGTTTTGATAATTTTTGGATCCAAGTGAAAAATGCCCCTATATTTGGAAAAAAGTGAAGGCAGATTCTGACTTAGCGAAAATTTCACTAAGTGTTGGAAAAAAGTGACATTTTCACTTTTTGTGATTTTGATCATTCCATAACTTAAAATCCATGAAGAATTGGAATGAGTTGTAGTTGAAGCTTTTGTAGAGGGCCATGAGATCTACAAATCCAGCTTTGAATGGGGGAAAATGGCCTTGTGGTTTAGGAGTTATGATCCTTCAAAGTTGGTACCCTAGCCACTTTATTCCATAACTTAGAAAAATTTCTAAGTTTTTATGGTTACCCCTTTTACAAGTTATCCCACTTTTCTTGATTTTTCTTGATGAATGATGATTCCAATCACACATTAACATCATTTTAGGGTTAAGGAACCATAATTGTGAAAAATATCAAAAAGTCAAAGTTGACTTTTGTGCACAGCTGACTTTTTATCAGATGAATTCCAAACTGTGCGATCCTCTACGAAATAAAGCCCTTGACCTAAATAAAACTTGATGGATTGATTTCATAGGTGTTATAGGGTAAATTGAATTATGTCCTAGGGTTTGGGAGCATGTCCTGGTCAAAAGTCAAAGGTGCAGTTGACTTTTTCATCAAAACCCTAATTGTGGTTCCGATGAAACTGAAAGTTGGTGATCAAGCTTCTTGGATCAATCCATTGTTTCAAATGGATCAATGTAGTTTATTATAGACCCTAAAATCCTCCTTTGAGGTCTTGGCTCATGTTTTGTCCCAAAAGTCAACTTAGGGATGAATTAGGTCAAGAAACCCTAATTCCTGATTTTTAGTGAATGCATCCCCTGAGGCTAAATTGACTTGATGATTGGGTCCATGAGGTTCCATGGAGTATCTTAGGTTATTCTTTGAAGCATTGGCTCATTCCCAGAAGAAAATTTCCACCTGGAGGCCCTGGTCGACCAAACCCTAATTTGGTGACACTGGCGATCTTAAGGCTTAATCCGCCTGGAATGCTGCAACATTATGCTTGATTCTTGCTGTGGGAGTCCTCTTGATCCCTTGTGGATGTTTGAGAGGTTATACAAGTTGAAAATCATGTCAATTCCTTGATTGATCCTTTGTCTAAGGCTCATAGAGGGCTTGAAGCCCTAATTTTTTATTGTAGTGGATGCTCACCCATCTTTGGGGAGACTAATGAGGTATGATGGTTCATCCATATTGTGATGAGGATTTTCCCAATGATGGGAAATCTTAGTGGTCAAAATTTTGGGTATGACAGATGCCCCTATTTAATCTTCTTGGACCCGAAGGTGTGAATGGCGAAGGTATTCAGGCATTCGGGGTGCAAGAGGATTAGATATCGGAATACCTGAAATTTTGATGGTGGTTAAGAATGGCCATTCACGCATCCTTCTTCTTTTGCTAAGCAATGATGCTTAGAAAAGGTAAAAACTTCACCTCGATCCTGGTCTTCAGCCAAGGAACTGGTCTCAGTTTCTGAAATAAACTTCCCCTCGATCCTGGTTTCCTACCAAGGAACTGGTCTTAGTTTCTAAAATAAATTCCCCTCGATCCTGGTTTCCTACCAAGGAACTGGTCTCAGCTTCTGAAATAAACTTCCCCTCGATCCTGGTTTCCTACCAAGGAACTGGTCTCAGCTTCTGAAATAAACTTCCCCTTGATTCTGGTTTCCTACCAAGGAACTGGTCTAAGTTTCTTTTGTAAATAAACTTTATTGACAAGGGACGCTATGTGTAACGGTTTTCCTCAAACTTCTCGCTGAATTTTCCTGGGGAGATGCCATTTGTCGATTATATCGGAGAAAATGAGTCTCTTGAGAGACTGCTTTCGCTTGGGGATGTTACAACTTACATCATACTTTTCCTCGAGACCTTCTCGAGGGAAATTCCATGTGATGTAATCCAATTTTGAGGTGCTGATGACCTTTTCGTCAGCGGATTTTTCAGAGAAAAACTGCTGTATTGCCGAATCTCTGATTAAGAGGCTTTCTCTGGGGATTTTCCTTAATCCGGGAAAGCGAAGATATGATCTCCAATGGCAAAGAGTGACATTTGCTGAAAGTTTCTCTGGTCTTCTCAAAGGTTCAAGTTATCAAAGTGGTCAAGGGCCAACTCTAATCCAGAAATAAACTGAAGGAGAGATTGTTCAGACACGACGTTTCTTGACGAGGAAAGCACTGATAACTCGATTGTGAAGAGTTTTATCACTAGGGGATAAGACCGACTAAAGTGATAGTGATGCAATATGAATATGAATGTAAATCAATAATGCACGATGCATGTTGTATATGCTGAAAAAACTGACACGACATACAGACTAGTAGATGAACACGACTGGATACTTGGCCACAGTGGGAGATAAAAAGTATTGTTGGTTCAAGATAGCAATTCTGCCTTGCTTAGGAGAAGTAGTCCCTGTGGGGGAACAATCGTTGATCGGGCTTAGGAGGTAAGAACTCGGCCGAAGATGTCAGATAGAATATTCTCATCTGACATAACTGATCCTTCGTTCAGGCGCACTGGTTTAGAAGGAGTGCTTTGATTCTGCACTTTAAAGTTCGATTACTTCTGGCGAAGCGATCGATGTTCTTTCGATGTTCAACAGTCAAAAGAAATTGCCATCTTTATTTTAAAAGCAGAAAAGTTTGACAAGTAAATTCGTTTTTGTTTCGTTTCAAGAATCGTTGATCATGTTAAAATGTCATTCTGTAAAGCTAAAACAAATAAGAATTGCAAACAAAAGCACAAGGGCTCAAATTTTATTGATAGGATGGAAATCAGCCAAACGCGTGATTCCATAGAGTATTTACAAAGTTTTAAAATGGTAATTTAAGGGAAAAGGGCTACATTGAAACATAACGACCACTATCCTTCTACCAACTTTGAATTCGGGACATCCTGAGCTTCTGTCGAAGATGACCTTGACTGGAGTTTTCTGATGGATGGCAGGACTGCTACTAGGGGATTTGCCCCTGTTGGACGTAGTTACTTGCCATGAATCCCTAATTTTTGCTTGGATTGTACTTTGAGATTTCCAATCCACCAGGATTATTTTTTTGATTATGTCTCTAATTTTTGCCTGGACCGCCCTTTCGAGTTTTTAATCCACCGAGACGTTTTTTTTAGTTTTTTAGTTTAGGCGAAGTATTTCTTGACTACATCAAAATTTTTGGGGTAGGAAAATTCCTCTCCGTCCATGGTTGCGAGTCTCAAGGCGCCGCCTGAGAAAGCCTTCTTGACCACATAGGGGCCGTTATAATTCGGAGTCTATTTGCCCTGGGAATCAGTGAGAAAGGATTGTATCTTTTTGAGCACAAGGTCTCCTTTCCTGAAGACGCGAGGTCGAACCTTTTTGTCAAACACCCTCTTCATTCTCTGTTGATACAACTGACTATGGCATATTGTCATTATTCGTCTCTCTTCGATCAGGTTCAGTTCATCGTGTCTGCTTTGACACAATTCAGCCTCTGTTAGCTTAGCTTCCATCAATACCCGGATTGATGGGATCTCTACTTCTATGGGGAGCACTCCCTCCATGCCATATATTTCGTTCCAGTCTTTGTAGGTTACAACCATTTTTTGAACAATCTTCTTGATGTTCTTGTTAGCCGCTTCTACCGCTCCGTTCATCTTGGGTCGGGAGGGCGATGAATTAAGGTGTTCGATCTTGAACTCTGCGCACAACTCTTCCATCATCTTGTTGTTCATGTTAGATCCATTTTCGGTAATGATCTGGCTAGGAACACCATAACGGCATATGAGATTGTTTTTTATAAAGCGGACTACCACTTATCGGGTTACATTAGCGTATGACGCTGCTTCGACCCATTTGGTGAAGTAGTCAATGGCTACCAGGATGAACCAATGTCCGTTCAAAGCTTTGGGTTCAATCATACCAATCATGTCAATTCCCCATATGGAAAATGGCCATGGGGAAGAAAGAACTTTGAGATGTGTAGGCGGTACATGGATTTTGTCTGAGTATATCTGACACTTGTGACACCTTCTCATGTACTTGTAGCAATCGGATTCCATGGTCAACCAATAGTACCCTGCTCTTAGAATTTTTCTCGCCATTGCGTGTCCGTTGGCATGAGTGCCAAAGGATCCTTCATGAATTTCTTTTATCAGCATGTTTGCTTCTAGTCTGTCTACACATCGGAGCAAGACCATGTCGAAGTTTCTCTTATAGAGTGTATCACAGCTCAGAAAGAAGTTTCCGGCCAGTCTTCTGAGAGTCCTTCTATCTTTTCTGGATGCCCCGGGAGGGTACTCTTGTTTCTGAAGGAAGCATTTGATATCGTGATACCAAGGTTTGTCGTCTATGACTGCTTTAATCATGAAGATATAAGCGGGTCGTTCAAGGCGCATTATGTCGATCTTAGGTAGGTCGTTCCATTGACCTACACTAATCATGGAAGAGAGAGTGGCTAATGCATCATCCATGTGGTTCTCATCAAGAGGGATGTGATGAAACTCGATTCTGTTGAAGAAGGGTAACAACCTTCTCGCATAGTCTTTGTAAGGAATCAATCCGGATTGGTATGTGTTCCAATCTCCCTTGATCTGATTGACGACCAAAGCTGAGTCGCCATATACATCCAAGTTCTTGATCCTCAAATCAATCGCTTCTTCGAGACCCATAATACAAGCTTCGTATTCGGCCTCGTTGTTTGTGCACTTAAATGTAAGTATGGCAGTGAAAGGAATGTGGGTACCCTGAGGTGTTATGATGATTACCCCAATTCCATTTCCATAATGATTGACAGCTCCGTCAAAGATTAGTCCCCATTGGGAACCTGGTTCTGGCCCTTCACTGGGTAGCGGTTTATCACAGTCTTTCATTGTCAAACCCAATTGATTCCTGATCGTCAATCGGTTGATGAGCCAAATGATCGACTAAAATACTCCCTTTAACGGCTTTTTGAGCATGGTACTCGATGTCGTATTCTGATAACAACATCTGCCAACAAGGAATTCTTCCCGTGAGAGCAGGTTTTTCAAAGACGTACTTGATTGGATCCATTTCAGAGATTAACCAAGTAGTGTGACGAATCATGTACTGGCGAAGACGTTTGGTTGCCCAAGCCAAAGCGCACGAAGTTTTCTCAAGCATAGTGTACCGAGTCTCGCAGTCGGTGAATTTCTTGCTCAAATAGTAGATGGCAGACTCTTTTCTTTTTGTTTCGTCTTATTGGCCAAGCACATAACCCATTGAGTCCTCTAGGACTGTGAGGTAGATGATCAGTGGTCTTCCTTCCACTGGAGGTGATAGAATCGGTGGGTTCAACAGGTATTCCTTAATACTGTTGAAGGAGGTTTGGCAATCTTCTGTCCAAACGCAGTCTTAATTCTTTTTGAGTAATTTGAAGATCGGCGCACATGTCGCGGTCATGAGGAATATGAATCTGGAGATGCAGTTCAAACGTCCCAGGAATCCTCTGACTTGTTTTTTAGTTTTCGGAGAAGGCATTTCTTGAATGGCCTTGACCTTGTCAGGATCAACCTCAATTCCTTTCTGGCTGACGATGAACCCTAAGAGTTTCCCTGAACGAACACCGAAGGTGCACTTGTTGGGATTCAAGCGGAGTTTGTACTTTCTCAACCGCTCGAATAGTTTTGACAGGTGGGTCACATGCTCCTCTTCTGTCTTACATTTGGCAATCATATCATCGACATATACCTCGATTTCCTTGTGTATCATGTCATGAAACAGAGTAGTCATGGCCCTTTGATAGGTTGCCCTGGCGTTCTTCAAACCGAACGACATTACCTTGTAACAAAAGGTACCCCATGGGGTAATGAACGATGTTTTCCCCATTGGGAAGCCTCCACTGAGGTTGATGGTCGACCTCGTCGCCATCATTTATCTTAAGTGTATACTCAATCTTTCCACATGCAGCATCACACGCATTCCCATTAGCGGAAAAATAAACACATATATCAGTTAGGAAAATCAGTATATATATTAGTCCTAATGTCCTAGACTTTTTTTAAAAGCTACGAATCTTACGTTCCTGACAAAACATGGCTCCCCGGCAGAGACGCCACTCTATGGTTCCTTCCCCACTTAAAGGGTTTTGACCTAAGATCCTAGTGAAGTCAACAAAAAGTCCTATCCTAGAAAAGAAAGAAAGAAAGAAAGACCGGCCCTACGGTGGGCGCCACTTTTTCTTTTTTTTAAGGTTTCTACCTAATAGATGGAAAGAGAACAAGATCTCAACGTCCCCAGTGAAGTCGCCATTTTTCTGTAGCGAGCGATTTTGGACGTGGTTGCGAAGCACTACCGATCTTTGGTATCTACAGTTCAATTCATTTTTTATCCTATTAAAGCTGATGAAGGAAGGGAAATAGATGTCTCCAATTAACCCTGCTTGCAAACTGAGTTTGAACAGATGACTGTTGGTTTACAGATGCTACAAAGATTGTGGGTCTCTATTTGGTTATTTTGTTAAAAAATAGTGTCTGGTCGATTGGTGGGAGGTTAAGACTGATGCTTTTCGATTGAGATGTGAAGGTATGGGATTTTGGGTTTTGGATTAGTGTGCTCGCTAAGATTTTTCTTTCAATCTTATGCCTACGTATTCCCGTTTTTCCGAAACAGGGAAATCAGAGCGATCGTAGTTCCTCCTATTCTACGGGAGGAAATGGTGTTTTGGTGTCTTGTTCAAAGCCCAAGACGTGAAGCTAAAGGTAGTTTGTATCTTGTTCAAAGCCCAAGATGTGAAGCTAAAAGGGTTTGTCTTTAGAGAGAATTGGTCATCTCTAAATAGGGGTTTGTCTGTCACAACTGTTTATAAAGGAGAATTACTTTAACCGAGATGTGTGAATCCGGCAATGCCATAATTTCCTTTATAGGGGAATTCTAACCTGAAGGAGAAGACTTTAACTCAGTGTAGAGAAATGCTATCTTTCCTTAGGAATTTCTCATGCTAAAAGAGGGACCGTGGCATGGATGTAGATGATCCAGAGGCATGCCGCTTACAGCGATTAGATGAAGGGTAAGGAGTTGTTTGATGTTTGTGTACTGTGAACGAGGCACAACTTTGATGCTAAAAGGTTGATTGGATCAACCAGTGGTTTTCTTATACAAAGCCTAAAAGGAGGCTATTGGCCCAACAAGAGGGTATTTTTGATCTGTCTCGTACAAAGCCCGAGATAGAGGCTAAAAGGGAAGTGACTCAACAAGAGAGTCCTCTATGGTATCTCGTACGAAGCTCGAGATGGAGGCTAAAAGGGAGTTGACTCAACAAGAGAGTCTTTTATGGTATCTCGTACGAAGCCCGAGATGGAGGCTAAAAGTTTTATACTCAACAAGGGAGTGATTTGTGTCTTGTACAAAGCCCAAGACGGAGGCTAAAAGGTGTTTGACTCCGCTGGGGAAAATCATTATATAATAGCCCAAGAGAGAGGCTATGGTGCTGTTTCAGTTGAGTGACAGGTCCAGTATATTGGTTCAAAGAGAAAATCAGTTCTTATATGAGTAATGTTGTACTCATGGATTTGTTCTAAGGATCGGGGTTGTTTCATGTTCTTTAAGGAAATGGGAAATCCAAAGGGTATTGAGACTGCCCGAGTCTACGGGGTTCCTTCCTATTCTTGAAGGGTGCTTGAGAATGTCTTTGAGACTCAAGGAAATTAGACTGTCCAAGTCTAGAGTTTCATCTTTTGTACTATGCTTTGAGAAACAGTAGTAGACTCTTGGAAAGACTGTTCTATTAAGATGACTGATTTCTGTTCCTATACCTTTAGGAGGTCGTCGGGACAATTTGTACGAAGCCCAAGAGGAGGCTAGAAACTTTTAAGAAGCCGAGGGACAATTTGTACTAAGCCCAAGAGGAGGCTATCATTCCCGGAGGAAGAAATAATTTATACGAAGCCTAAGAGGAGGTCGTGAATACTTCTAAGAAGCCGACAGGTCCTTGTACAACACCCAAGAGGAGGCGGGGATGCTTTTATGAAGCCTGTGGGTCCCCAAACCTCGAGAAATTCAAGACAGGCTATTCACAAAGAATAGATCAAGCCAGGAAAGTTCGAGAATTTGGAAGAAACTCAAGGGATGCAATTCACGGAGAAGAGATCATCTCTGGGGAGTAGAGTTTCTTGACAATTCCTAAGGGTGCTTTTATGAAGCCTGTGGGTCCCCAAACCCCGAGAAGTTCAAGACAGGTTATTCACAAAGAATAGATCAAGCCAGGAAAGTTCGAGAATTTGGAAGAAACTCAAGAGATGAAATTCTCGGAGAAGAGATCATCTCTGGGGAATAGAATTTCTTTGACAACTTCTACGAGTGACAGTCTGAGAAAGGGTTCAAAAAGAATCTGCCTTTCACATCTCCATATTGTTTAACCCCAAGAGGAGGAAAGACTGTGTCTGGTAATCCTATGGGGATCTAGTTTTGACTATTTAAGAGTGATCAACGGGATTAATGCTAGACGTAGTTGCCGGGGAAACTCTAAATATCTATACTATTATTACACAGTTGATATGAGTTTATGAAAGAAGACTTACAGCAAAACAGCCCCGCAATATAGTTATATGTATATGAAAGCGATAATTGAAAGCGGATAAACACTTACCCGGTTGTAGAGCTTCCATGCTGTTTGGTTAGTTGTTCAACAAATAAAGATTGAAAACAACAGTATATTTCAAAATCAAAGGAGAAAGTGCTTTGAAAAGAAATATTTGGGGCTTACAGCTCAAGGAGAGGCTCAGGGTTTTATCAGTGAGCGCACTGTTGAATTTGTACAAAGGGACTTATACAAGTGATTGAGGCCCAAAAATGGTTTGCTGTACAAAGGGATTTGGGTCTTACACTCTCTCAAGAGGCCCAAAAGGTTTAAAGAAAAAGAGTGGGGCTTATAACACGAGGGTAGGCCCAGATGATTTTTCGTTTGAAATGGTGATCGCGCCGAGATTTTCTTTTAACGCGAAGGGGCTTATAGAATATCTGAGGCCCAAAGTTGTTTTTGGTTAAAAGGGGATTGGGTATTACACTCTATTAGAGGCCCAAAGTGTTTTGAGTGGGTCTTATAGCTCGAAGAGAGGCCCAATTGATTTTTTAAAAGGCGACGATCGCGCCATTTACTTGTACAGGGGGACTTATACAATAAGTGAGGCCCAAAATGGTTTGTACAAGGGGGTTTGGGTCTTACACTCTCTCAAGAGGCCCAAAGAGTTTAAAAAAAGAAGAATGGGTCTTACTACTCGAGGGTAGGCCCAAGGTTATTTGTGTACAAAACGACGATCGCGCCGAGGTTTTTGAAAATACCCGGAGGGACTTATACAATAAGTGAGGCCCATGAAAGGTTAGTTTACAAAAAGGCTTGGGTCTTACACTCTATTAGAGGCCCAAAGTTTTGAAAATAATTTATGAGGGTTGAATTAATCAAAAACCCTTATTTGTTTTCAAAATGTGTTTTAATTGAATAAAATATTCAATTAAAATGATCAAAATTGTTTAACATGTGGAAAACAAATTGTGATCTTGGATTAATGTTTCAAAAATCATGTTTTAACCTCTAGGTCGTGACAGCAAGAGCAAATTGATTTCTGAGTTGGAGGTGTTACAGATGAATTGTGATGATCTTAACACTTTCCCTACACCTTATGGAGTGTGTTTGAATGCTTGGACTTGATGGAAATTGGCTGGATCACTTCATGGCATCTCAACTGCAACTTGGTTAAAACCTTGAGCAATTGACTGGTGATTCTGAGAAATCAGTGTTCCAGATGTTGTTTAAGTGTTTGATCAACTCACATATGATGTATATGAGGTGTGTGTGTGATTGGTTTGAGTGGAATGGCTCTCTAATGAAAAACCCGATAGTGACTTGCTAAGAAAGGCATTTTTGAGAGTGAGAAGTGGATTTTGAGAAAGGCAAGTGTTGTAGGCCTTTGGTGTACTTAAACTTATCACAATTGAGCTCTATTTATAGTAGAGCAAGTTTGTTTTGCAAGGAATAGTGAATGGCAACTGCTGAGTAGGGTTGGCCAATGTTGGCAAATGAAAATCCAAGTCTCCTTTAGCCATTGACTAGAGGTTAGGGCACAGGCTGCTGGTCCCCTTGGTCTTGGATAAGTCTTGACTGAATTCAGTTGCTAATGGCTCATTCCATGCCACCTTGGTGCTTCCATTGAATGCTCCAATCCAAAATTGGAGTCTTGTCCCTATTTTGGGCAATTCTAGGTTTAGAATGCTATTTCTTGTTCCAAGGACTTTGGAGGCTTGGCTCAGTGATTGTACCCTTTAGATTCAATCCTCAGATGTGTCCAAAGTGATGACAAGGCTTGGAATTGGCTGATTTTGGCAAATCGAGCAAAAGTACAAGATTCTGCCTTGCCTTGGCAGATTTCAGCAAGGCAACTTGGCAATGTCATATCTCATGGCCCAAATTGAATTTGGTGATGTTCTTGGCCATTTTGGAAAGCCCTTATATGATACAACAACTGTTTGATCATATTTGGTTTTGATACCTTTTGGATCCAAGTGAAAAATCCCCCTACATTTGGAAAAAAATAAGGCAGATTCTGACTTAGTGAAATTTTCACTAAGTGTTGGAACAAAGTGACTTTTCTTGATTTTGATCACTCCATAACTCAAAATCCATGAGGAATTTGGACATAGGTCAGTATGAAGGTTTTGTAGAGGGCAATGAGATCTACAAATCAAGCTTTGGATGGGGAAAAATGGCTTTGTGGTTTAGGAGTTATGATCCTCCAAAGTTGGTACCTTTGTCACTTTATTTCATAACTTAAAAAATTTCTAAGTTTTTATGGTTATCCCTTTTACAAGTTATCCCACTTTCTTTGATTTTTCTTGATGAATGATGATTCAAATCATACATTAACATCATTTTAGGGTTAAAAATCCATTTTTGTGAAAAATCTCAAAAAGTCAAAGTTGACTTTTGTGCACAGTTGACTTTTTGTCAGATGAATTCCAAACTGTGCGATCCTTTGGGAAATCATGTCCTTGACCTAAATCAAACTTGATGGACATGTTCCATAGGTGTTATAGGGTATATTGAATCACATCTTAGGGTTTGGGAGCATGTCCTGGTCAAAAGTCAAAGCTACAGTTGACTTTTCTCGCAAAACCCTAACCGTGGTTCAGATGAAATTGAAACTTGTTGCTCAAACTTCTTGGACCAATCCATTGTTCCAAATGGATAAACATGGTATATTAGAGACCCTAAAATCATGTCTTGAGGTCTTGGTTCATGATTTGTCCCAAAAGCCAACTCAGGGGTGAATTAGGTCAAGAAACCCTAACTCCTGATTTTTGATGTATGCATCCCTTGAGGTCAAATTGACTTGATGATTGGGTCCATGAGGTTCCATGGAGTATATTAGGATATGTTTTGAATCATTGGCTCATGCCTAGATGAAAATTTCCATCTGGAGGCCCTGATCGACCAAAACCCTAATTTGGTGACACTGGCGATCTTGAAGCTTGATCCACCTGGAAGGGAGCAACCTTGTGCTTAATCCTTGAAGTGGGAGTCCTCTTGATCCATTGTGGATGTTTGAGAGGTTAGACAAGTTGAAGATCATGTCATTCCTTGATTGATCCTTTGTCTAAGAACTCTGAGAGGGCTTGAAACCCTATTTTTGATAGTAGTGAATGCTCACCCATCTTTGGGGAGACTGATGAAGTATGATGGTTCATCCATATTATGATGATGATTTTCACACTGATGGGAAATCTTAGTGGTCAAAATTTGGGGTATGACAGATGCCCCTATTTAATCTTCTTGGACACGAAGGTGTGAATGACGAAGGTATTCGGGCATTCGGGGTGCAAGAGGATTAAATATCGGAATACCCGAAATTTTAATGGTGGTTATGAATGGCAGATCACATTCATCTTCTTTTGCTAAGCAATGATGCTTAGAAAAGGTAAACTTCCCCCTCGATCTTGGTCTTCAGCCAAGGAACTAGTCTTAGATTTCTTTTGAGATGAACTTCCCCTCGATCCTGGTTTCCTACCAAGGAATTGGTCTCAGTTTCTGATATAAACTTCCCCTCGATCCTGGTCTTAGTTTCTTGTGTCAATAAACTTTATTGACAAGGGACGATATTCATAGCGGTGTTCCTCAAACTTCTCGCCGAATCTTCCTGGGGAGATGCCATTTGACGGAAAAAGTTGACGTCAGACTTGCTTGGGAACCCAATCGTCTGAGTTGTAGAGGTGCACAAACTTCTCTGTTGGAGATGCCATTTGTTTCTACTGGGGAAGACGAGTCTCCTAAAATACTGCCTACATTTGGGGTCTTACATCATACTTTTCTCGGGATCTTCCCGGAGAAATGCCATATGATGGGATCCAATTTGAGGTGTCGATGACCTTTTCATCAGTGGTTCTTTCGGAGAAAAACTACTGTACCGCCGAATCTTTGATTAAGAGGCTTTCTCTCGGGATTTTCCTTAATCCGGGAAAGCAAGGGTATCATCTTCAATAGCGAAGAGTGACGTTGACTGAGGGCTCTCTGGTTTTTCAGAGGTTCAAGTTATCAAAGTGGTCAAGGAGCCAACTTCATTCCAGAAATAAACTGGAGGAGAGAGATTGTTCAGACGCAGCATTTCCTGACGAGGAAAGAACTGACAACTCAATTGAGAAAACTGTTATCACTAGGGGACAAGACCGACCAGAGTGATAGCGATGCAATATGAAATGTGAATGCAAATCAATAATGCATGATGTATGTATGTATATGCTGACAAAACTGATGCGACATACAAACTAAAAGATGAACATGACTGGATACTCGGCCATCGCGGGGCGAAGAAGTATCGTTGGTCCAATAAGTAGCAATTCTACCTTGCCTAGGAGAAGTAGTCCTCGCGGGGAACTATGTTGGTCGGGCTTAGGAGATGAGAACTCGGCCGAGGCGTGTCAGACGAAACAAGGTCTCTGACACAGTTGATCCCTTCATTCAGGCGTACTGGGTTAGAAAGAGTACTTTGATTCTACACTTTGAAGTTCGCTTACTTCTGGAGAAGCGGTTGATGTTCTTTTGATGTTCAACAGTCAAAAGAAATTGCCATCTTTATTTTAAAGCAGAAAAAGTTTTACAAGTAAATTCATTTTTGTTTTATTTCAAGAATCGTTAATCATATTTAAAATGTCGTTCTGTAAAGTTAAAACAAATGAGAATTACAAACAAAAGCATAAGGGCTCAAATTTTTTTGATAAGATGGAGATCAGCCAAACGCGTGATTCCAAAGAGTATTTACAAAGTTAGAAAATGGTAATTTATAGGGAAAAGGGCTACGTTGAAACATAACGACCACTATCCTTCTACCAACTTTGAATTCGGGACATCCTGAGCTTCTGTCGAAGATGACCTTGACTGGAGTTTTCCTCCGATGGATGGTGTAACTGCTGCTGAGGGACTTGCCTCTGTTGAACATAGTTACTTGCCATTATCCCTAACTTTTGCCTGGATTGTACTGTGATGTTTCCAATCCACCGGGATGATTTTTTTTATTTTTGTCTCTAACTTTTGGCTGGACCGCCCTTTCGGGTTTTCAATCCACCGAGACGTTTTTTTTAGTTTAGGCGAAGTATTTCTTGACTACATCAACGTTCGTGGGGTAGGCAAATTCCTCTCCGTCCATGGTTGCGAGTCTCAAGGCGCCGCCTGAGAAAGCTTTCTTGACCACATAGGGGCCGTCATAGTTCGGAGTCCATTTGCCCCGAGAATCAGTGAGAAATGATTATATCTTCTTGAGCACAAGGTCTCCTTTCCTGAAGACGCGAGGTCGGACCTTTTTGTCGAACGCCTTCTTCATTCTCTGTTGATACAACTGACCGTGGCATAGTGTCGTTATCCGTTTTTCTTTGATCAGATTCAGTTCATCGTGTCGACTTGACACCACTCAGCTTCGGTGAGCTTAGCTTTCATCAATACCCGGATTGATGGGATCTCTACTTCTATGGGAAGCACTGCTTCCATGCCATATACTAGAGAGAAAGGGGTTGCCCCTGTTGAAGTACGGACAGATGTACGATAACCGTGAAGAGCAAAGGGTAGCATTTCATGCCAGTCTTTATAGGTTACAACCATCTTTTGAACAATCTTCTTGATGTTCTTGTTAGCCGCTTCTACCGCTCCGTTCATCTTGAGTCGGTAAGGAGATGAGTTATGGTGTTCGATCTTGAACTCTGCACAGAACTCTTTCATCATCTTATTGTTCAAGTTAGATCCATTATCAGTAATGATCTGGCTCGGAATACCATAACGGCAGATGATACTGTTTTTTGATAAATCGGACCACCACTTATCGGGTTACATTGGCGTATGACGCTGCTTCGACCCACTTGGTGAAGTAGTCAATGGCTACCAGGATGAACCAATTTCCGTTTGAAGCCTTGGGTTCTATCATGCCAATCATGTCGATTCCCCATATGGAAAAAGGCCATGGGGAAGAAAGAACCTTGAGATGCGTTGGCGGTACATGAATTTTGTCGGAGTATATCTGACACTTGTGACACCTCCTCATGTACTTGTAGCAGTCGGATTCCATTGTCAACCAATACTACCCTGCTCTTAGAATTTTTCTCGCCATTGTGTGTCCGTTGGCATGAGTTCCAAAGGACCCTTTGTGAATTTCTTTCATCAGCATGTCTGCTTCTGGTCTGTCGAAGCATCAGAGCAAGACCATGTCAAAATTTCTCTTATAGAGAGTATCACCTCTCAGGAAGAAGCTACTTGCTAGTCTTCTGAGGGTTTTTCTGTCCTTCCTTAGTGCCCCAGGAGGGTACTCTTGTTTTTGAAGGAAGCATTTGATATCGTGATACCAAGGTTTGTCGTCTATGACTGCTTCAATCGTGAAGACGTAAGCGGGCCGTTCAAGGCGCATTATGTAGATCTTTGGTAGGTCAATCCATTGACATACACTAATCATAGAAGAGAGAGTGGCTAAGGCGTCAGCCATGTGATTCTCATCACGAGGGATGTGATGAAACTCGATTCTGTTGAAGAAAGGTAACAACCTTCTTGCATAATCTTTGTAAGGAATCAGTCCTGATTGGTATGTGTTCCAATCTCCTTTTATCTTATTGATAACCAGGGCTGAGTCGCCATATACGTCCAAGTTTTTGATCCTTAAATCAATCGCTTCCTCGAGACCCATAATACAAGCTTCGTATTCGGCCTCATTGTTCGTACATTTGAACGTAAGTCGAGCGGTGAAAGGAATGTGGGTACCTTGAGGGGTAACAATTATTGCCCCAATTCCGTTTCCATAATGATTTACTGCTCCGTCAAAGATAAGTCCCCACTGGGAACCTGGTTCTGGCCCTTCACTGGGTAGCGGTTTGTCGCAGTCTTTCATTTTCAAATACATGACATCTTCGTCTGGGAAGTCGAACCCGATTGATTCTTGATCGTCAATCGGTTAATGAGCCAAATGATCGGCTAAAATACTTCCTTTAACGACTTTTTAAGCGTGGTACTCTATGCCATATTCTGATAGCAACATCTGCCAACGAGCAATCCTTCCCGTGAGAGCAGGTTTTTCAAATACATACTTGATTGGGTCTATCTCGGAGACCAACTAAGTAGTGTGACGAATCATGTACTGGCGCAGACGTTTGGCTGCCCAAGCCAAAGCACAACAAGTTTTCTTGAACATCATGTACCGAGTTTCACAGTCGGTGAACTTCTTGCTTAGATAGTAAATGGCAGACTCTTTCCGTTTGGTTTCATCTTGTTGGCCAAGTACACACCCCATTGAGTCTTCCAAGACTGTAAGGTAGATGATCAGTGGTCTTCCTTCCAACGGAGGTGATAGAATCGGAGGATTTAACAGGTATTTCTTAATACTGTCAAAGGGGGTTTGGCAATCTTCTGTCCAAACACAATCCTGGTTTTTTTTAATAATTTGAAAATCGGCGCACATGTCGCGGTCATGAGGAACATGAATCTGGAGATGTAGTTCAAACGTCCCAGGAATCCTCTAAGTTATTTTTCAGTTTTCGGAGAAGGCAATTATTGAATGGCCTTGACCTTGTCAGGATCAACCTCAATTCCTTTCTGGCTGACGATGAACCCTAAGAGTTTCCCTGAACGGACACCGAAGGTGCACTTGTTGGGATTTAAGCGGAGTTTGTATTTTCTCAGACGCTCGAATAGTTTTGACAGGTGGGTCACATGCTCCTCCTCTGTCTTAGATTTTGCAATCATATCATCGACATATACCTTGATTTCCTTGTGTATCATGTCATGAAACAGAGTAGTCATGGCCCTTTGATAGGTTGCCCCGGCGTTCTTTAAACCGAACGACATTACCTTGTAACAAAAGGTACCCCATGGGGTAATGGACGAAGTTTTCTCCATGTCTTCCGGCGCCATTTTGATCTGGTTATAGCCCGAGAATCCATCCATGAAGGAGAAAACCTTGAACTTTGTTGTACTATGAACCAGCATGTCAATGTGTGGTAAAGGAAAGTCGTCCTTTGGACTAACCTTGTACAGATCTCTGTAATCAACACCTATTCTGACCTTTCCGTCCTTTTTCGGAACAGGTACGATATTGGCTAACCATTGAGGATATTCTGATGTGGCGAGGAAACCTGCGTCAATCTGTTTCTGTACCTCCTCTTTGATTTTGATGGCCATGTCCGGGTGAGTGCGTCTCAACCTCTGTTTTACAGGCGGACATTCTGATCTTAACGGTAAGTGATGTTCCACGGTGCTGGTATCCAACCCTGGCATATCCTGATAGGACCAATCGAACACATTGGGGAATTCTTTGAGAAGCTTTGTCAAACTCTCTTTAGCAGTTGGACTGAGCAGTGCCCCAACCCTGATTTCTTTTCTCTCTTTTTCTGAACCCAAGTTTACAGTTTCCAATGGCTCTTTGTGAGGTTCAATGGACCTTTCCTCTTGTCTGAGTAATCGGGAGATCTCTTCTGGAATTTTGTTGTCAACTTCTTCTTCATCCCCAAATACCGGGAACTCAAAGTTGGGAGAAGGCATCAGATCGTATGTTTCAACGGGGTTTAAAACAAGCAATCTGCATGACGTGATGATTTGTGTTTAGAAGAGATAGAGAGAATGCAAAAGTGTGTGCAGTGTATTTTTCTTTTACTGCTTGTTTTTATTATTGAATTGTTTTTTAGGATTACCATTTTCTGAGAAAAGCGAAAAGAGAAAACAGCAATAAATGCGGAAATTACAGAACGACATTATTTTATTAATGAACAAGTCGATTCTTGAAACTACAGCCCTATAAAACAAAACTCTGTCGCTTTGGGCGAAGCGAAGAGGGAAAATTTACAGAAAGCGAGCCCTATCAAAACATCCGTTTCACCTGGGCAGGGTGAAAGGTTAAAGATGGCAATTACTTTGACTTATGAACAATCTTCGGAACATCGACAGCAACCCATTGGCGGCAAACTCCTTGGTGAATCACAAAGTCTGGAACCTTCCTTGATTTGTCTTCAGAAATGACGCTGATTTCTGGTGGAGCAGGATCATTGGAATCTGTCTCCTAGGCAGAATTGTCGTAGGAGGATTCCTCTGTTGCATTTTGCATAGCATTTGTGCTCTCAGGCAGATTTCCCCATCCAGTTGGTTGGATGTCTTCGAGCCTGATACGAGAGCTTTCGGGAGCGGTGTACTTGACCATATAGTCGTATTTTCCACTCGGTTGTCCCAAGGTGTCCCACACTTCTTTGGAACTGGAGGAGTCATCCCTCTCGATGATGTTGACCTCGGGAAAAGCATAGTTGATGAATTCAAGTCCTGCAAACGTTGCAAATTCATCGTCATGTTTAGTAGTTTCTGAATGACCTGAGTGTTGATCCCATGACATGGTGGGGACACATGTATTCTGTTCAATGATGCTCAGCTTAGTTTCATTACTCGGCTGACTTTCTGGCCCCAAGTCTCCTGGGTAAGGCTGCCACATTGGCAGACCATCCATCAGGCCATAGTAATTATGGTCAAAGTTGTCTTTCATCAGAGTGTCCTCCTCTAATGAATTTGGCGGAGCACGACATCCTTCTGGATCACAACCTCCGTATATCATTTTGACATCTGACCGTGGTATAAATCTCGAACTCTGTGCGGGATAGCAAAATGGCGTAGGCACCTCTTCCTGAGACATATAACCGTCCTTTATTAAGATAGGACTTCCATTCTTCATCTGTGTCAGAGGTATCCTCCTCATTGATAGCATGGACTATTTGAGACACTGGGTGAAGGAAACCTCCACCGTGGAAGAAATTTTGAATGGGATGAAGACTTTCATCATTAGCACCTGTCTGGGTACAGGTTGCAGAGAAACCAAGACCCTTCTTTGTTGTATTGCTAGTAGGAATGGCAAGCTGTCCCCATCCTGTTGTATTGGTACTCTCGACTGCTTTAATAGCATCTTTGTATGAGGAAATCGAAGTTCCTCCTCCGGATTAATCGTCCTTGTGTAGCGAAAGCGCTTGGAGCTGGGTTCCGATTATCCCTTTTGGTTCCACATAAGTGGATGACGATAAATTGCTGACGAGCAAGGCCTGTTCTCCACAGACTGTGATGAGTTGGCCGTTCTAGACGAACTTTAGCTTTTGGTGGAGGGTCGAGGTAACCGCTCCAGCCTGATGTATCCAAGGTCTTCCTAATAAATAACTGTGCGTTGCCCGGATATCCATGACCTGGAAGGTGACTTGGAAAGTGTGAGGACCAATAGTTATGGGAACGTCAACTTCGGCGATAACCGTTTTTCTGGATCCGTCGAACGCTTTGACGACGACCTCGCTGGTTCTCATCGGAGGGCCCTTGAATGACAATTGCATCAAAGTGGACTTCGGCATAACATTCAGGGCTGACCCTGTGTCTACCAGTACGCTAGCTAAAGCATCGTCCTGGCAGTTGACTGTGATATTGAGCGCCATGTTATGACGGCGACCCTCTTCAGGTAATTCCTCATCACTAAATCCCAAGTTATTGCAAGAAGTGATGTTAGAGACAATACTATCGAACTGTCTGATTATTACATCTTATTCCACAAAGGCTTGTTCCAAGACTTTCTGTAGAGCCTCCATGTGCGCTTCTAAACTGAGTAACAGAGATAACACGGAGATTTTTGAAGGAGTTTGTAACAGTTGATCAATAATGTTGTATTCACTCCTTTGGATGAGCTTCAGCATCTCATCATTGTTTTTCAAAAGGTCGGGATTACTGGATTGACCGGCTGATGTATCGGGAGCTTCTGTCTGAAGTTCCTTTTCTTTGTTGGACTCTCCAACTCCTCCGTTGAAGATTCTACCACTCCGTGTTACACGACTGATGTCTGCAATATTCACGATGGAGGGTAATGGAATTTCCTTTCCATTTTCAATTATCGTTGCACCGTATTTGTAAGGGATTGCTTTAGTTGATTCATACGATAGTGGTCCCGGCAGATAGATGACTATGGGAACCTTCTGGTTTTTCTGACCATCGTACGTAATCTCGATCCGTTCCCGGTTGGGAATTCTTGATTCGTCAAGCAGAGGGATAATGGCAAAAAAAATCCTGGTCCTCTGATGATCAGAGATAACAACAACGTCCTCAATTTGATTGGCAAGGTAGTTCGGCGACCAATTGATGGGTCTGGAACCTGGATATGGGAGGATCTCTCCACGATGCACCTACCCCTGGAGAGCTGCTCGCACATGGTAGCACCCTTGATTACTTTCCGAACAGACTCCACAACGTTCATAATTGTGTGGTGGTACCTGGCCACGCCCACTTTGAATACAATGTAACCTCACTAGGTTAGCTTCCACGGATCGGACATCAAGACTTTGACACCGAGTGGGGTTTCTGTTATTGATACTAATTTTTTGAGTATCTTCATCCATGTAGATTGGCATCCACTAATGATTTAACAAGTACTAAAGTGCCTCCTGGACAAGGGCACATCCCTGATCGTTTTCGCAACCCGCTTTACAGCTGTGATAATTATGTGATATAAGGAATCCGAGTCGGACCTGCTCAGCATGCAGCTCTACCAAGTTGGTATTCATCAAGCGAATATCAAAGATTTGAACCATATTGATCTGATAGGGATTCCTATCATGGTAGTCCTGGATCCATCCAAGATCCATCTGACGCTGGAGGGCCTCCTATATGAAAGAGCATCCCTGTTTGTTTACCGAGCAAGTCAGACAAGAACTGTAATCGTGCTGCGACAGATTATGATACTGGCTTTGCCTTGAGTGCATTGCGACCAAGTTGGCATTCATCGTACGGATGTCGTGGTTTTGAATGACGTTAGAATTCGTGTAAACCATGTTAACTCCATGAACTCGGTGCTCTTGGATCCATCCGAGATCCAACTGTTCCTGTAGAGCTGATTGCACTACAGAACACCCTTGATTGCTTTTAGAGCAGACATCACACTGATGATAATTATGAGGTGGCACATGGCCGTACCCACTCTGTCTATAATGCATCTTGACCAGATTTGTCCTCAACAAGAGTACATCGTGAATTTGATAGACATTATTAAATTCTTTCTCAATCAGGTTGACTGCAGCTTTCTCATGTTGAAGCAGCGGGTTTGTGAGAACATTGGGATTCGTATCTTCGAAAGATAAGAGCCCGCTCCTAACAAGCTTTTGCATGTCAGATTTGAAATTGAGACAGTTCTCTATGTTATGCCCTGGCCCTCCTTGATGATAATGGCATATCTGATCCACCTTAAACCAAAAAGGCAGATTTTTCGGTACTGTAAGAGGAGACTTAGTATGGATGTGCCCCTTAGCCAGTAGTAACGGAAATAGCTCTGCGTACAACATGGGTATAGGATGAAATCCTGGTGGCCGTGTTGTACAGTTGTTGTTGTTTGGAGGACCAGCCTGCTGAAGAGGCTGTTGTGTCCTTCGCTGATTAGGTTGGCTCTGCACAACCTGAGGTTGATACGTAGGAATAGGCGCAGGGCTGATAGCAGGAGTTACAGCTGCTACCGGTTGATAACGTCGCCTTTGCTTTCTGAGAGAGATATTCTCAATATCTTGCTCTTTTTTCTTAGGGAGAGCACTACCGTATCGTTTTGTACTACTTGATGATCCAGCGTTTTTTACCAAACGTCCTTCTCGGACGGCTTCCTCAAGACGAACTCCCATGCCCACAATCTCGGTGAAATCACTGGGCGCACTGGCAACCATTCTGTCATAGTAAAATGAGCTTAAGGTCTTTAAGAAGATCTTTGTCATCTCTTTTTCCTCAAGAGGTGGACAAATCTGAGCGACAATTTCACGCCATCTCTGAGCGTACTCCTTAAAGGTTTCCTTGTCCTTTTGTGACATTGATCTGAGTTGATCTCTGTCGGGTGCCATGTCCAGATTGTATTTATATTATTGGACGAAGGCAGTGCCAAGATCTCTGAAAGTGCTAATCGTAGTACGGTTTAAACCCATGTACCATTTGAGTGCGGCACCGGTTAAACTATCTTGGAAGTAATGAATCAGTAGGTCCTAATTCTCCGTCTGAGCTGACATTCGCCGAGCGTACATCACCAGATGGCTCTGAGGGCAAGAGTTACCCTTGTATTTTTCAAAGTCGGGCACTTGAAATTTGTGCGGAACTTTCACATTGGGGACCAAGCAAAGGTCTGCGGCGTCCTTTCCAAATAAATCCTAACCGTAGATGGCTTGCAGTTCCTTCTGCATTTCCAGGAACTGTTCCTGGAATTCATCCATTCTATCGAACATAGTTTCCTTCTTACCAGAAGGTATTGGTGGAATCTGTCCTTCCGGGACAGTGTGCACCACAGGGGGTGGTACCGTAACTACGGCAGTGAATCTTGGCATTTCCCGAAGTTTGTAACCTTCAGGAGTCTTCAGTATGCCCCTGGAATCTTCGTTTTCCCGAAGTTTGTAACCTTCAGGCCCAGCGGCTTCTGTTATGTGTAATACCCCAAATTTTGACCACTTAGATTTCCCATCATTTTGAAAATCATCATCACAATATGGATGTACCTTTATGCTTCATTAGTCTCCCCAAAGATGGGTGAGCATCCACTACAATCAAAATTAGGGTTTCAAGCCCTCTCTGAGTTTTAGACAAAGGATCAATCAAGAAATGACATGATCTTCGACTTGTCTAATCACTAAAACATCCACAATGGATCATAAAGGACTCCCACTTCAAGGATTAAGCACAAGGCTGCTCCCTTCTAGGTGGATCAAGTCTCAAGATCGACAGTGTCACCAAATTAGGGTTTTGGTCGACCAGGGCCTCCAGATGGAAATTTTCATCTGGGCACAAGGCAATGATCCAAAACATGACCTAATATACTCCATGGAACCTCATGGACCCATGCATCAAGTCAATTTTTCCTCAGGGGATGCATTCATCAAAAATCAGAAATTAGGGTTTCTTGACCTAATTCATCCCTAAGTTGACTTTTGGGACAAACCATGAGCCAAGACCTCAAGAGATGATTTGAGGGTCTCTAATACACCCATATTGATCCATTTGGAACAATGGATTGATCCAAGAAGCTTGAGCAACAAGTTTCAATTTCATCTGCACCACAATTAGGTTTTAAGGGAAAAGTCAACTGTAACTTTGACTTTTGACCAGGACATGCTCCCAAACCCTAATACATGATTGAATATACCCTATGACACCCATGGAACATGTCCATCAAGTTTGATTTAGGTCAAGGACATGATTTCCTGAAGAATTGCACAGTTTGGAATTCATCTGATAAAAAGTCAACTTTGACTTTTTGAGATTTTTCACCAAAATGGATTTTTAAACCTAAAATGATGTTAATGTATGATTTGAATCATCATTCATCAAGAAAAATCAAGAAAAGTGAGATAACTTGTAAAAGGGGTAACCATAAAACTTAGAAATTTTTCTAAGTTAAAAATAAAGTGGCAAAGGTACCAACTTTGGAGGACCATAACTCCTAAACCACAAGGCCATTTTTTCTCATCCAAAGATGGATTTGTAGCCCTCATTATCACCTACAAAAACTTCAACTACAAGTCATTCCAATTCATTAAGGATTTTGAGTTATGGAGTGATCAAAGTGGCTGAAAAGTGAAAAAGTCACTTTTTCCAACACTTAGTGAAATTTTCACTAAGTCAGAATTTGCCTTCACTTTTTACCAAATGTAGGGGGATTTTTCACTTGGAATCAAAAGAGATCAAAACCAAACTTGTTCAAACAGTTGTTGTATCATGTAAGAGCTTTCCAAAATGGCCAAGAACATTGCCAAATTCAACCTACATCATGAGATACAACATTGGCAAGTTGCCTTGCTGAAATCTGTCAAGGCAAGGCAGAATTTGCACTTTGGCTCGATTTGCCAAAATCAGCCAATTGCAATTGCTCCAATCCACTTGGACACCTCAGAGGATTGAATCCAAAGGGGACAATCACTGAGCCAAGCCTCCAAGGTCCAAGGAACAAAGAATAGCATGTTGAACCTAGAATGGCCAAAATAGGGACAAGACTTCAAATTTGGAATGAGGCATTCAATGGAACTATCAAGGTGGCATGGACTGAGCCATTCTCATCTGAAATCAGTCAAGACTTATCCAAGACCAAGGGGACCAAAGCTCTGTGCCCTAACCTCTAGTCAATGGCTAGAGGAGACTTTCATTTCCATTGGCCAACATTGAGGGAACCTACTTACCAGCTGCCATGCACTATTCCTTGCAAAACAAACTTACTCTACTATAAATAGAGCTCAATTGTGGTCAGTTTAAGTACGCCAAAGCCATCTAACTGATGCTTTCCTCAAAACCTCTTTCTCTTGGCAAAAATGCCTTTCTTAGCAAGGTAGCTATCGGGTTTTGAGTTTGAGAGCAATTCCCATCAAACCAATCACTCACACACCTCACATACATCACATATGAGCTGATCAAACACTCACATAACTTCTGAAACATCAAAATCTCAAAATCACTTGCCATCCACACAAGTTTGAAGTGAAGTTGCAGCTGAGATGCCATAAACTGATCCAGTCCATTTCAATTCAATCCAAGTGTTCAAACACACTCCATATGGTGTAGGGAAGCTGTCCAGATCATCACAACTTGTCTGTAACACCTCCAACTCAAAATCACATCTGCTCTTGCTGTCACGACTTGGAGGTAAGCCTAAACTTGGTCATCTCTCAATCTATGCATATTTCCTCGCACAATAATTTGGCCATATGTTCATAATCATGCATGGAATGTTTTCCCTCAATTAATTGCATTGTTTGAATCATGTATCAAAAATCCTAGCCTTCATGCAGAAATTAGGGTTCTTGAGGTCTCTTCGTGATTTCTTGTTGTATGTTTAATTTAAATGAAATTAAAGTACATAGACATGATCGTAAGGTTGAGACGAGCATAATGATATGTGGATTGCATGATATGATTACGTATTCATGGAGATTGGATAGAAAACGCAAATCAGCCAAACCCAGAAAACGCGCGTGTTCTTGGTGTTGTTCTTGGCGCCATTTTCATAAATTTGAATATTTGAATTTTGTGATTTTGTTTAATTGATTCAAAAATTAATTTCTCTCTGAGTTTTAATGATTTTGAGTTGATTCTTTTTTTAATAATTCACAAAAATGTTAAAATATTTTATTTTACCAAAAAATCCCAAAAATATTATTTATTTTATATAATTGATATTTTTGCAAAGAATTAATATTTTAATTGTTTTTAACATTTGAAATATTATTTCCACAATGATTTTGCAACTTTTAATGCTTTCTATTTGTTTTGTAGGTCAATACTAAATTTTTGAAGCATTAATCCAAGATCACAATTTGTTTTCCATGTGTTAAATAATTTTTGATCATTTTAATTGAATTTTTATTCAATTAAATACATTTTTGAAAACAAATTAGGGTTTTGGATTAATTCAACCCTCATAAATCATTTTCAAAACACTTTGGGCCTCTATTAGAGTGTAAGACCCAATCCTTTTTTTGACCAAATCATCTTTGGGCCTCACTTATTGTATAAGTCCCGATACCGTCAAAAAACAAACGGCGCGATTGTCGCCTTTTCAAAAATCATCTGGGCCTACCCTCGAGTAGTAAGACCCATTTCTTTTTCTTTAAAACACTTTGGGCCTCTATTAGAGTGTAAGACCCAATCTCCCTTTTAACCAAAACATTTTTGGGCCTCACTTATTGTATAAGTCCCTCTGCGTTAAAAGAAAACCTCGGCGCGATCGCCATTTTTAAACGAAAAATCATTTGGGCCTACCCTCGTGTTATAAGCCCCACTCTTTTTCTTTAGACCTTTTGGGCCTCTTGAGAGAGTGTAAGCCCATCCCTTTGTACAGAAAACCTTTTTGGGCCCCAGTCACTTGTATAAGTCCCTCTGTACAAATTCAAACAGTGCGCTCACTGATAAAACCCTGGGCCTCTCCTTGAGCTGTAAGCCCCAAATCTTTCTTTTTCAAAGCACTTTCTCCTTTGATTTTGAATATACTGTTGTTTTTAATCTTTCTTTGTTGAACAACTAACCAAACAGCATGGAAGCACTACAACCGAGTAAGTGGTTATCGCTTTCATTTACTGCTTTCATATTATAAACTGTATTGTGGGGCTGCTCACTGTAAGTCTCCTTTCATAAACTCATATCTACTGTGTAATAATAGTATAGATATTTCGAGTTTCACCGACAACTACGTCTAGAACTAGGTGACGCCGTTTCATTTATTCGTAGAAATAGACGCCTAGATCCCCAATAGGAGCACCAGATACAGTCTTCTCTTCGGCTGTCCTCCTTAGGAATTGTCAAGGAACTCTACTCCCCAAGATGAATGTATTCTCCGTGAATGGCATATTTGAGTTTCTTCCAAATTCTCGAACTTTCCTGACTTGATCTATTCCTTGTGGATAGCTTGCCTTGAATGTCTCGGGGTTTGGGTACCCACTACCGTCATAATCTTGGACCTTAACTAAGGAACCCTCTTTAAAAGTTAAAAGTCCCTAGATAGTAAACCTCGCACATTTACCAGTGGTTTTTATCTTTAAAAGAGTTATCTCTCTTAATGGAAAGGAGATGATAGACCCACGGGCTTCTTAAAAGCATCGGCCTCCTCTTGGGCATTATTCAAGGACCCTACGGCTTCTTAGAAGTATTCACAGCCTCCTCTTAGGCTTCGTATAATGATCTCTTCCTCCGGGAATGATAGCCTCCTCTTGGGCTTCGTATAAGGACCTGTCGGCTTCTTAAAAGTTTCCAGCCTCCTCTTGGGCTTCGTACAAATTGTCCCGACGACCTCCTAGAGGTATAGGAACAGAACCTAGTCATCCTCATAGAACAGTCCTTTCATAGAGTCTACTACTGTTTCTCGAAGCATAGTACAAAAGATAAAACTCTAGACTTGGACAGTCTAACTTCCTTGAGTCTCAAAGACATTCTCAAGCACCCTTCGTTAAATAGGAAGGAAACCCGCAGACTCGGATAGTCTCAATACCCTTTGGATTTCCCGTTTCCTCAAAGAAAAGGAAATATCCCTGACCCTCAAATTAAATCCCTGTGTACAGTGTTACTCATATAAGAACTGATTTTCTCTTTTAAATCAGTATATTGGATCTGTCACTCAACTGAAACAGTTACAATAGCCTCCATCTCGGGCTTCGTACGAGATACCAAAATTCTCCCCAGTGGAGTCAAAACAACCTTTTAGCCTCTCTCTCAGGCTTTGTATGAGACACAAAAGATTCCCTCGTTGAGTCAATCACCCCTTTTTTTGCCTCCATCTCGGGCCTCGTACGAGATATAAATCCCTTAAGCAAGAGTCAAACTCTTTGCTAGCCTCCTCTTAGGCTTTGTATAACGATATGCCCCACTGGGTCAAAAAAACCTTTTAGCCTCTCTCTCGGGCTTTATACGAGACACAAAATAGCCTCCTCTTAGGCTTTGTATAATGATTTTCCTAGCGGAAATTAGCCTCCTCTTAGGCTTTGTATAAGAAAACCACTGGTTAATCCAATCAACCTTTTAGCATCAAAGCTGTGCCTCGTTCACAGTACACAAACATCAACAACTCCTTTCCCTTCATCTAATCGCTGTAAGCGGCAAGCCTCTGGATCATCTATATCCACGCCACTGTCCCTCTTTTAGCATGAGAAATTCCTAAGGAAAGATGGCATTGCTCTACACTGAGTTAAAGTCTTCTCCTTCAGGTTAAAACCCTTTCTTCGGAAATTATGGCATTGCTCGGATCCGCGTATCCCAGTTAAAGTAATTCTCCTTCTCCCCCTTTAGAGATGACAAATTCTCTCTAAAGCCGAGACCTTTCAGCTTCACGTCTTGGGCTTTGAACAAGACACAAATAGACCTTTCAGCTTCACATCTTGGGCTTTGAACAAGATACAAACCACCTTTCGCTTCACGTCTTGGGCTTTGAACAAGACACCAAATCACCCATTTCCTCCCATAGAATAGGAGGAACTACGAACGCTCTGATTTCCCTGTTTCGGTAAACGGGAATACGTAGGCATAAGATCGAAAGAAAAGATCTTAGCGAGCGCAATCAACAAAAAACCCAAATCCCATATCTCCATCAATTAAAAGCAGTAATTCAAAAGCATCAGTCCTAACATCCTAATCCTTGTTCCCCACCAGAAACCTTTTGCCCAAGCCCTAGAAAGAAAGAACCTGTATTGGCGAAATACGAATAACCAGTACAAAGGCCCCCCCACATTGATAGCATCTGTAACCTAACAGACCGCTGTTTAAACTCAGTATGCAAGCAGGGTTAATTGGAGACATCTATTTCCCTTCCTTATTCAGCTCACAATAAGATAAAAAATGAATCGACCTGTAGTTTTAAGCTCAACCGCAGAGAGCGACCAGCGCTTAAGAACCGCGTCCAAAATCGCTCGCTACAGAAAAGTGGCGCCCACCGTGGGGCCCGTTCCTTTCTTTCTACTTCTCTTGTGTGAAAAATTACACAAATGGCGACTCTGCTGGGGAGTCTCCTTTTCTGCCTTAGGGCATCATCCCCGTTTTCTACGGAAAATGGGAACTCTACCGAAGAGAAAGATTGACCTATGCTGGTCCATCTCTTAGGCAGGGAACCACAGATTGGGGCTTCCGCCGGGGAACCCATTTCTGTCAGGAACTTAAGATTCATAGCTTTATAAGTCTAGGATGATTAGGACAAATATATATACTGCTTTTCCTAATTGCTATACGTGTTTATTTTTTTGCTACTGGGAATGCGTGTGATGCCGCATGTGGTGAGATTGAGTATACACTTAAGAAGAGCCAACCTTTTTCGTAGTGCGGAAGCTATCGGAAATAGCTGTTATGCAATACTACCCTCATTTAAGGCTGGTGATCTATTCTCGGTGAATAGCACTTACTCTAAGATTGCACACAACTCGCTGGCGATCCGCTTGTTGTTTTGCTTTCCTGGGAGGAGCTGATGATAATGAGTACAGGTACAAAAATCACCCTAGTATAAACCTTTGGGGATGGGTAGAGCCTTGACTTCATGACAACGACCCTTTGACCCCATGTTTTTTCTATGTTTTTGTGTGCTGCATTCATGCATTCATTTAATAAAACATTAAAACATTCAAAAAACTTTCCCTTCTAGTCTCTCTGTTTTTCAAATTAAACTAAGACTGTAATTGCAAATATCAGAGAAAAAGATTGCATTAATGGATTTTGGTAGAAGGAGAACTCACCAGTGTACCTTCAAGGTTCCAAAACTAGGGGATTTGAGAAAGTTAGCGAGGATGATCGTTAACCCAGAGGCTTTCAGAGCCAAGCACGGTGGTTTGCTACCACTGTTAAGAGTCCATGTGATTAAGGGGATCATGGACGCGCTCATTCAGTTCTACGATCCGATTTATCATTGTTTCACATTCCCGGATTACCAGCTGGCACCAACGCTGGAGGAGTATTCTCATCTGACTGATTTACATATCACTGATCGAGCTCCATTTTCTGGACTGGAAGAAATTCCAAAGAATCAGACTATTGCAAGAGCAATTCATTTGGACGAGTCTGAGGTCAAGACTCACATGACCACTAAGGGTGGCATCCAAGGTTTGCCAGCCCAGTTCTTGACAAAAAAGGCTCTATACTTCGCTAGTATAGGGAACGGGACTGCTTTTGAAAGCATCTTTGTCTTGCTCACCTACGGGTTATTTTTGTTTCCCAACATCAATAACTTCGTCGATATCAACGCTATTAAGGTTTTTCTCATTGGAAACCCTGTGCCAACTTTGCTCGCAGATGCGTATCATTCTGTACACTTGGGAAATTTGTACAGCGGAGGGGAGATCACATGCTGTGTACCTTTGCTTTACAAGTGGTTTATCTCTCACTTGCCCAAGTCTGCCGCTTTTTGGGATTGCAAGAGTGTCTTACGTTGGTCGCAGAAGATCATGTCCCTCACCAACTCTGATATAGATTGGTGTAATAGGATTTATGAGGGAATCAGAATCATTGATCGTTGTGGAAACTTCCCCAGCGTACCCCTCATAGGAACTAAAGGAGGAATCAACTATCATCCGATATTAGTTCTTCGTCAATTTGGATACCCGATGAGACACATCCCACTGGGTGTTCATCTGGAAGGTCTTTTCTTCAAAGAAGGAGAAAGTGACAGAGCACTAAAGATGGAAATAGTGCAAGCTTGGAAACATGTTCATAAGAAAGGACGAGAGTCTCTGGGAAAACCGGATTGTGTCTCAGTGGAGCCTTATCTCCATTGGGTACAAACCAGAGCTCTCAAGCTAAAGATGCCTTATCCTCGTTACGGAATTCTTCCGCCGAGGGAAATTGTCATGTACTTCATGACGGAAACTGAAAGGCTTCAGGTTACTCTCAACAAAGTTCAAAAGGAAAGAAGGTCTTGGAAGAACAAGTACCGCACCCTCGACGTAGAGTGTATCCAAATACAGCAATTACTGAAAGAGAAAGATGCTCTGATTGAAATTTTGGAGCAGCATGCTGTAGAGAATCAAGATGACCAAAGGAATTTGCTCACTCCTTTCACCTGGCAAGGGAATGACAACCCGACAACGGCCCAAGCGCCCCGGTCAAAGAAAAGGAAAGTACCAGAGTCAGCACCCGGTTTCTCCTCAGAGAGGACTCGGGACCCATTAGTTTAGGTTTCTGTTTCTGCACTTTGTAATCTACTGTATTTCCATTTCTGTAATCCTTTGGATTTCAATAAAAAGGGGTTTCCCCACTGTTTGATATTTGCAATCTAATTGTCGAAGTTTATTTTAATTAAACCTAAAAACAATTAATATAATCATTGCATTCATCATTCTCACATCGCGTATTCTCCTTACCTACGAATCTCACGTTTGTGTCTCGATTCTAGAGTCAAACTGTCTTATTCGTATAATACTCGGGCCAATCGTCAGAAAAAGATGGATGATCTTGAGGAAGAAAACAGAGAGTTGAAAGAAGAGATCGACCCTCTGAGAGAGGATATGAGAAAGCTTCGTAACGACATGAAAGCCATGGCAGAAGCTCAGCTACAAAGAACTGTGATCTCAGAGATCACCTCAACGCCCATCATAGAAAAGTATGATCCTAGGTATCAGATACTGAAAGATCGTCCTTGGGGCATGCCTGTTAACTATATCCCGGAAGGATATGTTCCGCCGATCACTGAAGATCAGGGAATCACAACAGAAGCCGCTGGGCCTGACGGTTACAAACTTCAGGAAAGCGAAGATGTCAGGGGCATACTCAAGACTCCTGAAGGTTACAAACTTCGGGAGGTGCCAAGACTTACTGCCGTAGTCACAGTACCACCCCCTGTGGTGCACACTGTCCTGGAAGGACATATTCCACCAACACCTTCTGGTAAGAAGGAAACTATGTTTGACAGAATGGAGGAATTGCAGGAACAGTTCTTGGAAATGCAGAAAGAGCTGCAAGCCATTCGCGGTCAGGATCTATTTGGAAAGGACGCCGCAGACCTCTGCTTGGTCCCAAATGTGAAAGTCCCGCACAAATTCCAAGTGCCCGACTTTGAAAAATACAAGGGTAACTCTTGCCCTCAAAGCCATCTGGTGATGTACGCTCGGCGGATGTCAGCTCAGACGGAGAATCAGGACCTGCTGATTCACTACTTCCAGGATAGTTTAACCGGTGCCGCACTCAAATGGTACATGGGTTTAAACCGTGCTACGATCAGTACTTTCAGAGATCTTGGCACTGCCTTCGTCTAACAATATAAATACAATTTGGAAATGGCACCCGACAGAGATCAACTCAGATCAATGTCGCAAAAGGACAAGGAAACCTTTAAGGAGTATGCTCAAAGGTGGCGTGAAGTTGCCACTCAAATTTGTCCACCTCTTGAGGAAAAAGAGATGACAAAGATCTTCTTAAAGACCTTAAGCTCATTTTACTATGACCGAATGGTTGCCAGTGCACCCAGTGATTTCACCGAAATGGTCGGCATGGGTATACGTCTTGAGGAAGCCGTCCGAGAAGGACGTTTGGTAAAAGACACTGGATCAACGAGCGGTACTAAAAAATACGGTAGTGCTCTCCCTAAGAAAAAAGAGCAAGATATTGGGAATATCTCTCTCGGAAAGCAAAGGCGTCGTTATCAGCCAGTAGCAGCTGTTACTCCTGCTATCGGCCCCGCGCCCGTTCCTATGTATCAACCTCAGGTTGCGCAGAGCCAACCTGACCAACAAAGGACACAACAGCCTCTTCAACAGGCTCGTCCTCCATATAACAACAACCGTACAACACGACCATCAGGGTTTGATCCTATACCCATGTTGTACGCAGAGCTGTTTCCGTTACTGCTGGCTAAGGGGCAAATTCAGACTAAGTCTCCCCTTTCAGTTCCGGAAAATCCGCCTTTTTGGTTTAAAGCGGATCAGACATGCCCTTATCATCAAGGAGGTTCAGGGCATAACATTGAGACTTGTCTCAATTTCAAATCCGACGTGCAAAAGCTTGTTAGGAGCGGGCTCTTATCTTTTAAAGATACGAATCCTAATGTTCTTACGAACCCGCTGCCTCAACACGAGAAAGCTACAGTCAATTTGATTAAGAAAGAGACTAACAATGTCTATCAAATTCACGATGTACTCTTATTGGGGACCAATCTGGTCAAGATGCATTGTAGACAGAGTGGATATGGCCATGTGCCACCTCATAATTATCACCAGTGTGATATCTGCTCTAAAGACAACCAGGGGTGTTCTGTAGTGCAATCAGCTCTACAGGAACAGATGGATCTCGGATGGATCCAGGAGCACCGAGTTCGTGGAGTTAACATGGTCTCTACGAATTCTAATGTCATTTAAAACAACGACATCCGTGTGATGAATGTCAACTTGGTGGCGATGCACTCAAGGCAAAGCCAGTATCATAATCTGCCGCGGCACGATTACAGTTCCTGTCTGATTTGCTCGGTAAACAAACAGGGATGCTCTTTCATACAAGAGGCCCTCCAGCGTCAGATGGATCTTGGATGGATCCAAGACTACCATGATAGGAACTCCTATCAAATCAATATGGTTCAGATCTTCGATATCCGCATAATGAATACCAATCTGGTAGAGTTACATGCTGAGCAGGTCCGACTCGGATTCTTAATATCACATGATTACCAAAGTTGTAAAGCAGGTTGCGAAAAATATCGAGGTTGTACCCTTGTCCAGGAGGCACTTCAGCACTTGTTAAATCACTGGTGGATGCCAATCTATATAGACGAAGATACTCAGCAAATTAGTATCAATAACAGGAATCCTACTCGTCGTCAAAGTCAGGATGTCCGATCAATGGAAGGTAACCTAGTGAGGTTACATTGTATTCAAAGTGGGCGTGGCCAGGTGCCACCACACAACTATGACAGTTGTAGCGTCTGTTCGGAAAGTAACCAAGGGTGTTACCTTGTGAGAGCAGCTCTTCAGGGTCGGGTCGATCATGGAGAAATTCATCCATATCCAGGTTCTGAACCCATCAACTGGACGCCGAACTACCTTGTCGATCAAGTTGGGGATGTTGTCACGATCTCTGGTCATCACCAGATCAGGGATGTTTTTGCCATCATTCCTCTACTTGACGAATCTAAAGTTCCCAACCAGGAACGGATCGAGATTACTTATGATGGTCAGAAAAATCAGAAGGTTCCCATAGTCATCTATCTACCGGGGCCACTACCGTATAAATCAGCTAAGGCAATCCCTTACAAATACGGTGCAACAATAATTGAGAATGGAAAGTAAATTCCATTACCCTCCGTCGTGAATATTGCAGACATCAGTCGTGTAACACGGAGCAGTCGAATCTTCAACCGAGGGGTTGGAGAATCCAACAAAGAAAAGGAACTTCAGGCAGAAATTCCTGATCCACCAGTCAGTCAACCTGGTAATCCCTACTTTTCAAAAGACAAAGATGAGATGCTAAAGCTCATCCAAAGGAGTGAATATAACATTGTTGATCAACTGTTACAGACTCCTTCAAAGATCTCAGTATTATCACTGTTACTCAGTTCATAAGCACACAGAGAGGCTCTACAGAAAGTCTTGGAGCAAGCCTTTGTGGAACAGGATGTAACAATTAGACAGTTCGATAGCATTGTCTCTAACCTCACTTCCTGCAATAATTTGGGATTTAGTGATGAGGAATTACCTGAAGAGGGTCGTCGTCATAACATGGCGCTCAACATTACAGTTAACTGCCAGGGCGATGCTTTAGCCAACGTACTGGTAGACACAGGGTCAGCCCTGAATGTTATGCCGAAGTCCACCTTGATGCAATTATCATTCAAGGGCCCTCCGATGAGAGTCATCGAGGTCGTCGTCAAAGCATTTGACGGATCCAGGAAAACAGTTATCGGCGAAGTGGATCTTCCCATAACTATTGGTCCTCACACTTTCCAAATCACTTTCCAGGTCATGGACATCCGGGCAACATACAGTTGTTTATTAGGAAGACCTTGGATACATCAGGCTGGAGCGGTTACTTCAACCCTCCACCAAAAGCTAAAGTTCGTCAAGAACGATCAACTTGTCACGGTTTGTGGGGAACAAGCCTTGCTTGTGAGTAACCTATCATCATCTACTTGTGTGGAACCCGAGGAGGTTATTGGAACTCAGTTCCAAGCACTATCGGTGAGCAAGGACAATCAGTTCAAAGAAGGAACTTCGATTTCTTCATACAACGATGCTATCAAAGCGGTCGAGAGTACCGATACGACAGGATGGGGATGGCTTGTCATTCCTATTGACAATAAAACAAAGAAGGGTCTTGGTTTTTCTGCAACCTGTACCCGGACAGCTGCCAACGATGAAAGTCTTCATCCCCTTCAAAACTTCTTCCACAGTGGAGGTTTTCTTCACCCAGTGTCTCAGACAGTTCATGCTATCAATGAGGAAGATCCCTCTGACACAGATGAAGAATGGAAGTCCTACCTTAACAAGGACGGCTATATGTCTTAGGAAGAGGTGCCTATGCCTTTTTGCTTTCCTACAGAAAGTCTGAGATTTATACCAAGATCAGATGTCGAAATGATCTACGGAGATTGTGATCCGGAAGGATGCCGTGCTCCGCCAAATTCATTAGAGGAGGACACTCTGATGAAAGACAGCTTTGACCGCAATTACTATGGCCCGATGGATGGTCTGCCAATGTGGCAGCCTTACCCAGGAAACTTGGGGCAAGAAAGTCAGCCGAGTAATGAAACTCAGCAGAGCGTCATTGAACAGAATACTTGTGTCCCCGCCATGTCATGGGATCAACACTCAGGTCATTCAGAGACTACTCAACATGAAGATGAATTCGCAACGTTTGCAGGACTAGAATTCATCAACTATGCTTTTCCTGAGGTCAACGTCATCGAAAGGGATGATTTCTCCAGTTCCAAAGAAGTTTGGGACGCTTTGGGACAACCAAGTGGAAAATTCGACTATATGGTCAAGTACACCGCTCCCGAAAGCTCTCGTATCAGGCTCGAAGACATTCAGCCAACTGGATGGGGAGATACAGCTGAGAGCACCAATGCTATGCAAAATGCAACAGAGGAATCCTCCTACGACAATTCTGCCTGGGAGACAGATTCCAATGATCCTGCTCCACCAGAAATCAGCGTCATTTCTGAAGACAAATCAAGGAAGGTGCCAGACTTTGTGATTCACCGAGGAGTTCGCCGCCAATGGGTTGTTGTCGAGGTTCCGAAGGTCGTTCATCAGTCAAAGTAATTGCCATCTTTAACCTTTCACCTTGCCCAGGTGAAACGGATGTTTTGATAGGGCTCGTTTTCTGTAAATTTCCCTCTTCGCTTTGCCCAAAGCGACAGAGTTTTGTTTTATAGGGCTGTAGTTTCAAGATTCGACTTGTTCATTAATAAAATAACGTCGTTCTGTAATTTCCGCATTAATTGCTGTTTTCTCTTTTTGCTTTTTCAGAAAATGGTAATCCTAAAAAACATTCAATAATAAAAACAAGCAGTAAAATCAAAACACTGCACACACTTGCATTTTCTCTATCTCTTCTAAACACGAATCATCACGTCATGCAGATTGCTTGTCTAAAGAAATCAGGATCGGAGCATTGCTCAGTCCAACTGCCAGAGAGGGTTTGATAAGGCTTCTCAAAGAATTCCCCGATGTGTTCGCTTGGTCCTATCAGGATATGCCAGGGTTGGATACCAGCATCGTGGAACATCATTTACCGTTAAGATCGGAATGTCCGCCAGTAAAGCAAAGGTTGAGACGGACTCACCCGAACATGGCTATCAAAATCAAGGAGGAGGTACAGAAACAGATCGACGCGGGTTTCCTCGCTACATCTGAATATCCTCAATGGTTAGCCAACATCGTACCCGTTCCCAAAAAGGATGGAAGGGTCAGAATGTGTGTTGATTACAGAGATCTGAACAAGGCAAGTCCAAAGGACGACTTTCCTTTACCACACATTGACATGCTGGTTGACAGCACAACAAGTTCAAAGTATTCTCCTTCATGGATGGATTCTCGGGATATAACCAGATCAAAATGGCGCCGAAAGACATGGAGAAAACTTCATTCATTACCCCATGGGGTACCTTTTGTTACAAGGTAATGCCGTTCGGTTTGAAGAACGCTGGGGCAACCTATCAAAGGGCCATGACTACTCTGTTTCATGACATGATACACAAAGAAATCGAGGTATATGTCGATGATTTGATTGCAAAATCAAGAACAGAGGATGAGCACGTTGAACATCTGTCAAAATTATTCGAACGTCTAAGAAAATTCAAGCTCCGCTTGAATCCCAACAAGTGCACCTTCGGTGTCCGTTCGGGGAAACTACTAGGGTTCATCGTCAGCCAGAAAGGAATTGAAGTTGATCCTGACAAGGTCAAGGCCATTCAAGAAATGCCTTCTCCGAAAATTGAAAAATAAGTCAGAGGATTCCTGGGACGTTTGAACTACATCTCTAGATTCATATTCCTTATGACCGCGACGTGCGCACCGATTTTCAAACTCAAAAAGAACCAGGATTGCGTTTGGTCAGAAGACTGCCAAACTGTCTTCGACAGTATTAAGGAATATCTGTTGAATCCGCCGATTCTATCACCTCCAGTGGAAGGAAGACCACTGATCATTTACCTCACAGTCCTAGAGGACTCAATGGGATGTGTACTTGGCCAACAAGACGAAACTAAAAGGAAAGAGTCTGCCATTTACTATCTAAGCAAGAAGTTTACCGACTGTGAAACTCGGTACACGATGCTCGAGAAAACTTGTTGCGCTTTGGCTTGGGCAGCCAAACGTCTTCATCAGTACATGATTCGTCATACTACTTGGTTGGTCTCCGAAATGGATCCAATCAAGTACGTTTTCGAAAAACCTGCTCTCACGGGAAGGATTGCCCGTTGGCAGATGTTACTATCAGAATATGACATAGAGTACCACGCTCATAAAGCCGTTAAAGGAAGTATTTTAGCTGATCATTTGGCTCATCAACCGATTGACGATCCAGAATCAATCGGGTTTGACTTCCCAGATGAAGATGTCATGTATCTAAAAATGAAAGATTGCGATGAACCGCTACCCAGTGAAGGGCCAGAACCAGGTTCCCAGTGGGGACTTATCTTTGACGGAGCAGTCAATCATTATGGAAACGGAATTGGGGCAATCATTGTTACCCCTCAGGGTTCCCACATTCCTTTCACTGCCAGACTTACGTTCAAATGTACGAACAACGAGGCCGAATATGAAGCATGTATTATGGGTCTCGAAGAAGCGATTGATTTAAGGATCAAAAACTTGGACGTATACGGCGATTCAGCCCTGGTTATTAACCAGATAAAAGGAGATTGTAACACATACCAATCAGGACTGATTCCTTACAAAGACTATGCAAGAAGGTTGTTACCCTTCTTCAACAGAGTCGACTTTCATCATATCCCTCGTGATGAGAATCACATGGCTGACGCATTAGCCACTCTCTCTTCCTTGATTAGTGTGGGTCGATGGAATGACATACCTAAGATCGACATCATGCGCCTTGAATGGCCCGCTTATCTTCATGATTGAAGCAGTCATAGACGACAGACCTTGGTATCACGATATCAAATGCTTCCTTCAGAAACAAGAGTACCCATCTGGGGCACTCAGAAAAGACAGGAAAACCCTCAGAAGATTGGCTGGAAACTTCTTCCTGAGCGGTGACACTCTTTATAAGAGAAATTTTGACATGGTCTTGCTCCGATGCGTCGACAGACCAGAAGCAGACATGCTCATGAAAGAAATTCATGAAGGATCCTTTGGCACTCATGCCAACGGACACACAATGGCGAGAAATATTCTCAGGGCCGGGTATTATTGGTTGACCATGGAATCCGACTGCTACAAGTACATGAGGAGGTGTCACAAGTGTCAGATATACTTCGACAAAATTCATGTACCGCCATCACATCTCAAAGTTCTTTCTTCCCCGTGGCCTTTTTCCATATGGGGAATCGACATGATTGGCATGATTGAGCCCAAGGCTTCAAACGGACATCGGTTCATCCTTGTAGCCATTGACTATTTCACCAAGTGGGTCGAAGCAGCGTCATTCGCCAATGTAACCCGACAAGTGGTAGTCCGATTTATCAAAAACAATATCATCTACCGTTATGGTGTTCCAAAGAAGATCATTATTGATAATGGATCTAACTTGAACAATAAGATGATGAAAGAGTTGTGTGCAGAGTTCAAGATTGAACACCATAACTCATCTCCCTACCGACCCAAGATGAACGGAGCGGTAGAAGCGGCTTACAAGAACATCAAGAAGATCGTTCAAAAGATGGTTGTAACCTATAAAGACTGGCACGAGATGTTACCTTTTGCTCTTCATGGTTATCGCACATCTGTCCGTACTTCAACAGGGGCTACCCCTTTCTCTCTAGTATATGGCATGGAGGCAGTGCTTCCCATAGAAGTATAGATCCCGTCAATCAGGGTATTGATGGAAGCTCAGCTCACCAAAGCTGAATGGTGTCGAAGTCGACACGACGAACTGAACCTGATCGAAGAGAAGCGAATCACGGCACTATGCCACGGTCAGTTGTATCAACAGAGAATGAAAAGGGCGTTCGACAAAAAAGTCCGACCTCGTGTCTTCTGAAAAGGAGACCTCATGCTCAAGAAGATACAATCATTTCTCACTGACTCTCGAGGCAAATGGACCCCGAATTATGATGGCCCATATGTGGTCACGAAAGCTTTCTCAGGCGGCGCCTTGAGACTTGCAACCATGGACGGAGAGGAATTTGCCTACCCCACGAATGTTGATGTAGTCAAGAAATACTTCGCCTAAACTAAAAAAAAAAACGTCTCGGTGGATTGAAAACCCGAAAGGGCGGTCCAGGCAAAAGTTAGAGACATGGAAAAAAAGAATCATCCCGATGGATTGGAAATCTCATAGTACAATCCAGGAAAAAATTAGGGATAATGGCAAGTAACTATGTTCAACAGAGGCAAGTCCCTCAGCAGCAGCAGTTACAGCATCATCCATCAGAGGAAATCTCCAGTCAAAGGTCATCTTCGACAGAAGCTCAGGATGCCCCGAATTCAAAGTTGGTAGAAGGATAGTGGTCGTTATGTTTCAATGTAGCCCTTTTCCCTGTAAATTACCGTTTTCTAACTTTGTATATACTCTTTGGAATCACGCGTTTGGCTGATCTTCATCTTATCAATAAAATTTGAGCCCTTGTGCTTTTGTTTGTAATTCTCGCTTGTTTTAGCTTTACAGAACGACGTTGTTTAAACTTAATCAACGATTCTTGAAATAAAACAAAAATGAATTTACTTGTTAAAACTTTTTCTGCTTTTAAATTAAAGATGGCATTTCTTTTGACTGTTGAACATTAGAAGAACATCGATTGCTTCTCCCGAAGTAAGCGAACTTCAAAGTGCAGAATCAAAGTACTCCTTCTAAGCCAGTATGCTTGAATGAAGGGATCAACTGTGATAGAGACCTTGTTTCGTCTGACACGCCTCGGCCGAGTTCTCATCTCCTAAGCCCGATCGACATAGCTCCCCGCGTGGACTATGTCTCCTAAGCAAGGTGGAATTGCTATTTTGAATCAACGGTACTTCTTCGCCCCGCGATGGCCGAGTATCCAATTGTGTTCATCCATTAGTCTGTATATCGCGTCTGTTTTGTCAGCATAAACATACATACTTCATGCATTTTATTTGCGTTCGCATTTCGTATTGCATCACTATCACTTGAGTCGGTCTTGTCCCCTAGTGATAAACTGTTTTCTCAATCGAGTTTGTCAGTTCTTTCCTCATCAGGAAGTGTTACGTCTGCACAATCTCGCCACCAGTGTATCTTTAGATCAGAGTCGGTCCTTGACCACTTTGATAACTTGAACCTCTGAGAAGATCAGAGAACCTTCAACAAATGTCACTCTTCGCCATTGAAGATGATATCCACGCTTTCCCGGATTAAGGAAAATCCACAGAGAAAGCCTCGTGCTCAGAGATTCGGCAGCATGCCAGTTTTGCTCCGAAAGGACCGCTGATGAAAAGGTCATCGGCCCCACAAAATTGGACCCCATCATATGGCGTTTCTCCGGGAAGATCCCGAGAAAAGTATAATGAAAGATCCCAAACGAAAACAGTCTCTCAAGAGACTCGCTTTCCCTAGTAGAATCGACAGATGGCGTCTCCAACAGAGAAGTTTGTACACCTCTACAACTCAGACGAATGGGTTCCCCAGCAAGTCTGACATCAAAACTTTTTCCACTCAAATGGCATCTCCCCAGGAAAATTCGGCGAGAAGTTTGAGGAAAGCTGCTACGAATAGCACCCCTTGTCAGTAAAGTTTATTGACAAAAGAAACTAAGACCAGTTCTTGGTAAGAAACCAGGATCGAGGGGAAGTTTAAATCAGAAACTAAGACCAGTTCTTGGTAGGAAACCAGGATCGAGGGGAAGTTTAAATCAGAAACTAAGACCAGTTCTTGGTAGGAAACCAGGATCGAGGGGAAGTTCAAATCAGAAACTAAGACCAGTTCCTTGGTAGGAAACCAAGAACGAGGGGAGGTTTATTTCAAAAGAAAACTGAGACCAGTTCCTTAGCTGAAGACCAGGATCGAGGGGAAGTTTACCTTTTCTAAGCATCATTGCTTAGCTAAAGAAGATGAATGTGTAAGCTACCATTCATAACCACCATCAAAATTTCGGATATTCCGATATTTAATCCTCTTGCACCCTGAATGCTCGAATCCCTTCGTCATTCATACCTTCGGGTCCAAGAAGATTAAATAGGGGCATCTGTAATACCCCAAATTTTGACCACTTAGATTTCCCATCATTGTGAAAATCATCATCACAATATGGATGTACCTTTATGCTTTATTAGTCTCCCCAAAGATGGGTGAGCATCCACTACAATCAAAATTAGGGTTTCAAGCCCACTCTGAGTTTTAGACAAAGGATCAATCAAGAAATGACATGATCTTCAACTTGTCTAATCTCTCAAACATCCACAATGGATCAAAAAGGACTCCCACTTCAAGGATTAAGCACAAGGCTGCTCCCTTCTAGATGGATCAAGTCTCAAGATCGACAGTGTCACCAAATTAGGGTTTTGGTCGACCAGGGCCTCCAGATGGAAATTTTCATCTGGGCACAAGGCAATGATCCAAAACATGACCTAATATACTCCATGGAACCTCATGGACCCATGCATCAAGTCAATTTTGCCTCAGGGGATGCATTCATCAAAAATCAGGAATTAGGGTTTCTTGACCTAATTCACCCCTAAGTTGACTTTTGGGACAAACCATGAGCCAAGACCTCAAGAGATGATTTGAGGGTCTCTAATACACCATATTGATCCATTTGGAACAATGGATTGATCCAAGAAGCTTGAGCAACAAGTTTCAATTTCATCTGCACCACAATTAGGGTTTTAAGTGAAAAGTCAACTGTAACTTTGACTTTTGACCAGGACATGCTCCCAAACCCTAATACATGATTGAATTTGCCCTATGACACCCATGGAACATGTCCATCAAGTTTGATTTAGGTCAAGGACATGATTTCGTGAAGAATTGCACAATTTGGAATTCATCTAATAAAAAGTCAAATGTGCACAAAAGTCAACTTTGACTTTTTGAGATTTTTCACCAAAATAGATTTTTAACCCTAAAATGATGTTAATGTATGATTTGAATCATCATTCATCAAGAAAAATCAAGAAAAGTGAGATAACTTGTAAAAGGGATAACCATAAAACTTAGAAATTTTTCTAAGTTAAAAATAAAGTGGCAAAGGTACCAACTTTGGAGGACCATAACTCCTAAACCACAAGGCCATTTTTTCTCATCCAAAGATGGATTTGTAGCCCTCATTATCACCTACAAAAACTTCAACTACAAGTCATTCCAATTCATTAAGGATTTTGAGTTATGGAGTGATCAAAGTGGCTGAAAAGTGAAAAAGTCACTTTTTCCAACACTTAGTGAAATTTTTCACTAAGTCAGAATTTGCCTTCACTTTTTGCCAAATGTAGGGGGATTTTTCACTTGGAATCAAAAGAGATCAAAACCAAACTTGTTCAAACAGTTGTTGTATCATGTAAGAGCTTTCCAAAATGGCCAAGAACATTGCCAAATTCAACCTACATCATGAGATACAACATTGGCAAGTTGCCTTGCTGAAATCTGTCAAGGCAAGGCAGAATTTGCACTTTGGCTCGATTTGCCAAAATCAGCCAATTGCATTTGCTCCAATCCACTTGGACACCTCAGAGGATTGAATCCAAAGGGGACAATCACTGAGCCAAGCCTCCAAGGTCCAAGGAACAAAGAATAGCATGTTGAACCTAGAATGGCCAAAATAGGGACAAGACTTCAAATTTGGAATGAGGCATTCAATGGAACTATCAAGGTGGCATGGACTGAGCCATTCTCATCTGAAATCAGTCAAGACTTATCCAAGACCAAGGGGACCAAAGCTCTGTGCCCTAACCTCTAGTCAATGGCTAGAGGAGACTTTCATTTCCATTGGCCAACATTGAGGGAACCTACTTACCAGCTGCCATGCACTATTCCTTGCAAAACAAACTTGCTCTACTATAAATAGAGCTCAATTGTGGTCAGTTTAAGTACACCAAAGCCATCTAACAGATGCTTTCCTCAAAATCTCTTTCTCTTGGCAAAAATGCCTTTCTTAGCAAGGTAGCTATCGGGTTTTGAGTTTGGGAGCAATTCCCATCAAACCAATCACTCACACACCTCACATACATCACATATGAGCTTATCAAACACTCACATAACTTCTGAAACATCAAAATCTCAAAATCACTTGCCATCCACACAAGTTTGAAGTGAAGTTGCAGCTGAGATGCCATAAACTGATCCAGTCCATTTCAATTCAATCCAAGTGTTCAAACACACTCCATATGGTGTAGGGATGTTGTCCAGATCATCACAACTTGTCTGTAACACCTCCAACTCAAAATCACATCTGCTCTTGCTGTCACGACTTGGAGGTAAGCCTAAACTTGGTCATCTCTCAATCTATGCATATTTCCTCGCACAATAATTTGGCCATATGTTCATAATCATGCATGGAATGTTTTCCCTCAATTAATTGCATTGTTTGAATCGTGTATCAAAAATCCTAGCCTTCATGCAGAAATAAGGGTTCTTGAGGTTTCTTCGTGATTTCTTGTTGTATGTTTAATTTAAATGAAATTAAAGTACATAGACATGATCGTGAGGTTGAGACGAGCATAATGATATGTGGATTGCATGATATGATTACGTATTCATGGAGATTGGATAGAAAACGCAAATCAGCCAAACCCAGAAAACGCGCGTGTTCTTGGTGTTGTTCTTGGCGCCATTTTCATAAATTTGAATTTTTGAATTTTGTGATTTTGTTTAATTGATTCAAAAATTATTTTCTCTCTGAGTTTTAATGATTTTGAGTTGATTCTTTTTTTAATAATTCACAAAAATGTTAAAATATTTTATTTTACCAAAAAATCCCAAAAATATTATTTATTTTATATAATTGATATTTTTGCAAAGAATTAATATTTTAATTGTTTTTAACATTTGAAATATTATTTCCACAATGATTTTGCAACTTTTAATGCTTTCTATTTGTTTTGTAGGTCAATACTTAATTTTTGAAGCATTAATCCAAGATCACAATTTGTTTTCCATGTGTTAAACAATTTTTGATCATTTTAATTGAATTTTTATTCAATTAAATACATTTTTGAAAACAAATTAGGGTTTTGGATTAATTCAACCCTCATAAATCATTTTCAAAACACTTTGGGCCTCTATTAGAGTGTAAGACCCAATCCTTTTTTTGACCAAATCATCTTTGGGCCTCACTTATTGTATAAGTCCCGATACCGTCAAAAAATAAACGGCGCGATCGTCGCCTTTTCAAAAATCATCTGGGCCTACCCTCGAGTAGTAAGACCCATTTCTTTTTCTTTAAAACACTTTGGGCCTCTATTAGAGTGTAAGACCCAATCTCCCTTTTAACCAAAACATTTTTGGGCCTCACTTATTGTATAAGTCCCTCTGCGTTAAAAGAAAACCTCGGCGCGATCGCCATTTTTAAACGAAAAATCATTTGGGCCTACCCTCGTGTTATAAGCCCCACTCTTTTTCTTTAGACCTTTTGGGCCTCTTGAGAGAGTGTAAGACCCATCCCTTTGTACAGAAAACCTTTTTGGGCCCCAGTCACTTGTATAAGTCCCTCTGTACAAATTCAAACAGTGCGCTCACTGATAAAACCCTGGGCCTCTCCTTGAGCTGTAAGCCCCAAATCTTTCTTTTTCAAAGCACTTTCTCCTTTGATTTTGAATATACTGTTGTTTTTAATCTTTCTTTGTTGAACAACTAACCAAACAGCATGGAAGCACTACAACCGAGTAAGTGGTTATCGCTTTCATTTACTGCTTTCATATTATAAACTGTATTGTGGGGCTGCTCACTGTAAGTCTCCTTTCATAAACTCATATCTACTGTGTAATAATAGTATAGATATTTCGAGTTTCCCCGGCAACTACGTCTAGAACTAGGTGACGCCGTTTCATTTATTCGTAGAAATAGACGCCTAGATCCCCAATATGAGCACCAGATACAGTCTTCTCTTCGGCTGTCCTCCTTAGGAATTATCAAGGAACTCTACTCCCCAAGATGAATGTATTCTCCGTGAATGGCATCTTTGAGTTTCTTCCAAATTCTCGAACTTTCCTGACTTGATTTATTCCTTGTGGATAGCTTGCCTTGAATGTGTCGGGGTTTGGGTACCCACTACGGTCATAATCTTGGACCTTAACTAAGGAACCCTCTTTAAAAGTTAAAAGTCGCTGGATAGTAAACCTCGCACGTTTACCAGTGGTTTTTATCTTTAAAAGAGTTATCTCTCCTAATGGAAAGGATATGATAGACCCACGGGCTTCTTAAAAGCATCGGCCTCCTCTTGGGCATTATTCAAGGACCCTACGGCTTCTTAGAAGTATTCACAGCCTCCTCTTAGGCTTCGTATAATGATCTCTTCCTCCGGGAATGATAGCCTCCTCTTGGGCTTCGTACAAGGACCTGTCGGCTTCTTAAAAGTTTCCAGCCTCCTCTTGGGCTTCGTACAAATTGTCCCGACGACCTCCTAGAGGTATAGGAACAGAACCTAGTCATCCTCATAGAACAGTCCTTTCATAGAGTCTACTACTGTTTCTCGAAGCATAGTACAAAAGATAAAACTCTAGACTTGGACAGTCTAACTTCCTTGAGTCTCAAAGACATTCTCAAGCACCCTTCGTTAAATAGGAAGGAAACCCGCAGACTCGGATAGTCTCAATACCCTTTGGATTTCCCGTTTCCTCAAAGAAAAGGAAATATCCCTTATCCTCAAATTAAATCCCTGTGTACAGTGTTATTCATATAAGAACTGATTTTCTCTTTTAAATCAGTATATTGGATCTGTCACTCAACTGAAACAGTTACAATAGCCTCTATCTCGGGCTTCGTACGAGATACCAAAATTCTCCCCAGTGGAGTCAAAACAACCTTTTAGCCTCTCTCTCAGGCTTTGTATGAGACACAAAAGATTCCCTCGTTGAGTCAATCACCCCTTTTTTTGCCTCTATCTCGGGCCTCGTACGAGATATAAATCCCTTAAGCAAGAGTCGAACTCTTTGCTAGCCTCCTCTTAGGCTTTGTATAACGATATGCCCCACTGGGTCAAAAAAACCTTTTAGCCTCTCTCTCGGGCTTTATACGAGACACAAAATAGCCTCCTCTTAGGCTTTGTATAATGATTTTCCTAGCGGAAATTAGCCTCCTCTTAGGCTTTGTATAAGAAAACCACTGGTTAATCCAATCAACCTTTTAGCATCAAAGCTGTGCCTCGTTCACAGTACACAAACATCAACAACTCCTTTCCCTTCATCTAATCGCTGTAAGCGGCAAGCCTCTGGATCATCTATATCCACGCCACTGTCCCTCTTTTAGCATGAGAAATTCCTAAGGAAAGATGGCATTGCTCTACACTGAGTTAAAGTCTTCTCCTTCAGGTTAAAACCCTTTCTTCGGAAATTATGGCATTGCTCGGATCCGCGTATCCCAGTTAAAGTAATTCTCCTTCTCCCCCTTTAGAGATGACAAATTCTCTCTAAAGCCGAGACCTTTCAGCTTCACGTCTTGGGCTTTGAACAAGACACAAATAGACCTTTCAGCTTCACATCTTGGGCTTTGAACAAGATACAAACCACCTTTCGCTTCACGTCTTGGGCTTTGAACAAGACACCAAAACACCCATTTCCTCCCATAGAATAGGAGGAACTACGAACGCTCTGATTTCCCTGTTTCGGTAAACGGGAATACGTAGGCATAAGATCGAAAGAAAAGATCTTAGCGAGCGCAATCAACAAAAAACCCAAATCCCATATCTCCATCAATTAAAAGCAGTAATTCAAAAGCATCAGTCCTAACATCCTAATCCTTGTTCCCCACCAGAAACCTTTTGCCCAAGCCCTAGAAAGAAAGAACCTGTATTGGCGAAATACGAATAACCAGTACAAAGGCCCCCCCCACATTGATAGCATCCGTAACCTAACAGACCGCTGTTTAAACTCAGTATGCAAGCAGGGTTAATTGGAGACATCTATTTCCCTTCCTTATTCAGCTCACAATAGGATAAAAAATGAATCGACCTGTAGTTTTAAGCTCAACCGCAGAGAGCGACCAGCGCTTAAGAACCGCGTCCAAAATCGCTCGCTACATTATGATTCCCTGATCTTCAGTGATCGGCGAAACATATCCTTCTGGGATATAGTTAACAGGCATGCCCCAAGGACGATCTTTCGACATTTGATACCTAGGATCATACTTTTCCACTATGGGCGCTGATGTGATCTCTGAGATCACAGTCCTTTGTAGCTGAGCTTCTTCCATGGCTTGCATTTCGTTACGAAGATTTCTCATATCCTCTCTTAGAGCGCCGATCTCTTCTTTCAACTCTCTGTTTTCTTCCTCAAGATCATCCATTTTTTCTGACGATTGGCCCGAGTATTGTAAGAATGAGACAGTTTGACTCTAGAACCGAGATACAAACGTGAGATTCGTAGGTAAGAAGAATACGCGATGTGAGAATGATGAATGCAATGATTATATTAATTGTTTTGTGGTTTAATCAAAATAAACTTCGACAATTAGATTGCAAATATCAAACAGTGGGGAAATCCCTTTTTATTGAATTCAAAGGATTACAGAAATGGAAATATGGTAGATTACAAGGTACAGAAACAGAAACCTAAGCTAATGGGTCCCGAGTCCTTTCTGAAGAGAAATCGGGTGTTGATTCTGGTATTTTCCTTTTCTTTGACCGGGGCTCTTGGGCCGTTGTCGGGTTGTCATTCCTTTGCCAGGTGAAAGGAGTGAGCAAATTCCTTTGGTTATCTTGATTCTCTACAGCATGTTGCTCCAAAATTTCAATCAGAGCGTCCTTGTCTTTCAGTAGTTGCTGTATTTTGATGCACTCCACATTGAGGGTGCGGTACTTGTTCTTCCAAGACCTCTTCTCCCGTTGAGCTTTGTTGAGAGTAACCTGAAGCTTTTCAGTCTCAGTCATAAAGTACATGACAAACTCCCTCGGTGGAAGAACTCCGTGACTAGGATAAGGCATCTTTAGCTTGAGAGCTCTAGTTTGTACCAAGTGGAGATAATGCTCCACCGAGACACAGTCGGGTTTTCCTAGAGACTCCCGTCCTTTCTTATGAACATGTTTCAAAGCATGCACTATTTCCGTCTTTAGTGCTCTGTCACTTTCTCCTTCCTTGAAGAAAAGACCTTTCAGACGAGCACTCTGTGGGACGTGCCCCATCGGGTATCCAAATTGACGACGAACAAGAACTGGATGGTAATTGATTCCTCCCTTAGTTCCTATAAGGGGTACGTTGGGGAAGTTTCCACAACGGTTAATGATCTCGATCCCATCATAAATCCTATCACACCAATCAATGTCAGAGTTGGTGAGGGACATGATTTTCTGCGACCAACGTAAGGCACTCTTGTGATCCCAAAAAGCAGCAGACTTAGGCAAATGAGAGATAAACCATTTATAAAGCAGAGGTACACAACATGTGATCTCCCCTCCACTGTACAAATTCCCTAAGTGTACAGAATGATACGCATCTGCGAGCAAAGTTGGCACAGGGTTTCCAATGAGAAAAACCTTAATGGCGTTGATATCGACGAAGTTATTAATGTTGGACAACAGAAATAACCCGTAAGTGAGTAAAACAAAGATGCTTTCAAAAGCAGTCACGTTCCCGATACTGGCGAAGTACAGGGCTTTCTTTGTTAAGAACTGGGCTGGCAAACCTTGTATGCCACCCTTAGTGGTCATGTGAGTCCTGACCTCAAACTCGTCCAAATGAATTGCTCTTGCAATGGTCTGATTCTTTGGAATTTCTTCCAGTCCAGAAAATAGAGCTTGATCTGTAACGTGTAGATCAATCAGATGAGAATATTCCTCCAGTGTTGGTGCTAGCTGGTAATCCGGGAATGTGAAACAGTGATAGACCGGATCGTAGAACTGAATGAGCGCATCCATGATTCCCTCAATCACATTGACTCTTAGCAGAGATAGCAAACCTCCGTACTTGGCTCTAAACGCCTCTTGGTTTGTGACCATCCTCGCCAAACCTCTTAAATCATCTAGTTTTGGAATCCTGAAGGTGTACTTATGAGTTCTCCTTCTACCGAAATCCATTAGCGCAATCCTTTTCTCTGATATTTGCAATCACGGTCTTAGTTTATTTTGAAAAGACAGAGAGACTAGAAGAGAAATTTTTTGAATGTTTTAATGTTTTTTAAATGAATGCATGAATGCAGCACACAAAAACATAGAAAAAACATGGGGTCAAAGGGTCGTTGTCATGGAGTCAAGGCTCTACCCATCCCCAAAGGTTTATACTATGGTGATTTTTTGTACCTGTACTCAAAATCATCAGCTCCTCCTAGGATAACAAACAGCAAGCGGATCGCCAGCAAGCTGTATGAAATCTTAGAGTAAATGCTATTCTCCGAGAATAGATCATCAGCCTCAAATGAGGGTAGTATCGCGTGACAACTATTTCCTATAGTTTTCGCACTACAAAAGGGTTGACTCCTCAGCTTCTCAGACGTCACAATTGGCCCATTGCCTATGAGAGGGAATGGGTTGCATTGGGAAGCCTCCACTGAGGTTGATGGTCGACCTCGTCGCCATCACTTATCTTAAGTGTATACTCAATCTTTCCACATGCGGCATCACACGCATTCACATTAGCGGAAAAATAAACACATATATCAATTAGGAAAAGTAGTATATATATTTGTCCTAATGTCCTAGACTTTTTTGAAAAGCTACGAATCTTACGTTCCTGACAGAAAATGGCTCCTTGGCGGAGACGCCACTCTGTGGTTTCTTCCCCACTTAAAGGGTTTTGACCTAAGATCCTAGTGAAGTCAACAAAAAGTCCTATCACAGAAAAGAAAGAAAGAAAGAAAGACCGGCCCTACGTTGGGCGCGACTTTTTCTTCTTTTTTTAAGGTTTCTACCTAAGAGATGGGAAGAGAACAAGATCTCGACGTCCCCAGTGAAGTCGCCATTTTTCTGTAGCGAGCGATTTTGGGCGTGGTTGCGAAGCACTACCGCTCTTTGGTATCTACAGTTCGATTCATTTTTTATCCTATTAAAGCTGATGAAGGAAGGGAAATAGATGTCTCCAATTAACCCTGCTTGCAAACTGAGTTTGAACAGATGACTGTTGGGTTACAGATGCTACAAAGATTGTGGGTCTCTATTAGGTTATTTTGTTAAAAAATAGTGTCCGGTCGATTGGTGGGAGGTTAAGACTGATGCTTTTCGATTGAGATGTGAAGGTATGGGATTTTGGGTTTTGGATTAGTGTGCTCGCTAAGATTTTTCTTTCAATCTTATGCCTACGTATTCCCGTTTTTCCGAAACAGGGAAATCAGAGCGATCGTAGTTCCTCCTATTCTACGGGAGGAAATGGTGTTTTGGTGTCTTGTTCAAAGCCCAAGACGTGAAGCTGAAGGTAGTTTGTATCTTGTTCAAAGCCCAAGATGTGAAGCTAAAAGGGTTTGTCTTTAGAGAGAATTGGTCATCTCTAAATAGGGGTTTGTCTGTCACAACTGTTTATAAAGGAGAATTACTTTAACCGGGATCTGTGAATCCGGCAATGCCATAATTTCCTTTATAGGGGATTTCTAACCTGAAGGAGAAGACTTTAACTCAGTGTAGAGAAATGCTATCTTTCCTTAGGAATTTCTCATGCTAAAAGAGGGACAGTGGCATGGATGTAGACGATCCAGAGGCTTGCCGCTTACAGCGATTAGATGAAGGGAAAGGAGTTGTTTGATGTTTTTGCGTACTGTGAACGAGGCACAACTTTGATGCTAAAAGGTTGATTGGATCAACCAGTGGTTTTCTTATACAAAGCCTAAGAGGAGGCTATTGGCCCAACAAGAGGGTATTTTTGATCTGTCTCGTACAAAGCCCGAGATAGAGGCTAAAAGGGAAGTGACTCAACAAGAGAACCCTCTATGGTATCTCGTACGAAGCCCGAGATGGAGGCTAAAAGGGAGTTGACTCAACAGGAGAGTCTTTTATGGTATCTCGTACGAAGCCCGAGATGGAGGCTAAAAGTTTTATACTCAACAAGGGAGTGATTTGTGTCTTGTACAAAGCCCAAGACGGAGGCTAAAAGGTGTTTGACTCCGCTGGGGAGAATCATTGTATAATAGCCCAAGAGAGAGGCTATGGTGCTGTTTCAGTTGAGTGACAGGTCCAGTATATTGGTTCAAAGAGAAAATCAGTTCTTATATGAGTAATGTTGTACTCATGGATTTGTTCTAAGAATCGGGGTTGTTTCCTATTCTTTAAGGAAATGGGAAATCCAAAGGGTATTGAGACTGCCCGAGTCTACGGGGTTTCTTCCTATTCTTGAAGGGTGCTTGAGAATGTCTTTGAGACTCAAGGAAATTAGACTGTCCAAGTCTAGAGTTTCATCTTTTGTACTATGCTTTGAGAAACAGTAGTAGACTCTTGGAAAGACTGTTCTATTAAGATGACTGATTTCTGTTCCTATACCTTTAGGAGGTCGTCGGGACAATTTGTACGAAGCCCAAGAGGAGGCTAGAAACTTTTAAGAAGCCGAGGGACAATTTGTACTAAGCCCAAGAGGAGGCTATCATTCCCGGAGGAAGAAATCATTTATACGAAGCCTAAGAGGAGGCTGTGAATACTTCTAAGAAGCCGACGAGTCCTTGTACAATGCCCAAGAGGAGGCGGGGATGCTTTTAGGAAGCCTGCGGGTCCCTAAACCCCAAGTAATTCAAGACAGGCTATTCACAAAGAATAGATCAAGCCAGGAAAGTTCGAGAATTTGGAAGAAACTCAAGGGATGCAATTCACGGAGAAGAGATCATCTCTGGGGAGTAGAGTTTCTTGACAATTCCTAAGGGTGATTTTAAGAAGCCTGTGGGTCTCCAAACCCCGAGAAGTTCAAGACAGACTATTCACAAAGAATAGATCAAGCCAGGAAAGTTCGAGAATTTGGAAGAAACTCAAGAGATGCAATTCACGGAGAAGAGATCATCTCTGGGGAATAGAATTTCTTTGACAACTTCTACGAGTGACAGTCTGAGAAAGGGTTCAAAAAGAATCTGTCTTTCACATCTCTATATTGATTAACCCCAAGAGGAGGGAAGAATGTGTCTGGTAATCCTATGGAGATCTAGTTTTGACTATTTAAGAGTGATCAACGGGCTTAATGCTAGACGTAGTTGCCGGGGAAACTCTAAATATCTATACTATTATTACACAGTTGATATGAGTTTATGAAAGAAGACTTACAGCGAAACAGCCCCACAATACAGTTATATGTATATGAAAGCGGTAATTGAAAGTGGATAAACACTTACCCGGTTGTAGAGCTTCCATGCTGTTTGGTTAGTTGTTCAATAAAGAAAGATTGAAAACAATAGTATATTTCAAAATCAAAGGAGAAAGTGCTTTGAAAAGAAAGATTTGGGGCTTACAGCTCAAGGAGAGGCCCAGGGTTTTATCAGTGAGCGCACTGTTGAATTTGTACAGAGGGACTTATACAAGTGACTGAGGCCCAAAAATGGTTTGTTGTACAAAGGTATTTGGGTCTTACACTCTCTCAAGAGGCCCAAAAGGTTTAAAGAAAAAGAGTGGGGCTTATAACACGAGGGTAAGCCCAGATGATTTTTCGTTTGAAATGGCGATCGCGCCGAGATTTTCTTTTAACGCGAAGGGGCTTATACAATATCTAAGGCCCAAAGTTGTTTTTGGTTAAAAGGGGATTGGGTCTTACACTCTATTAGAGGCCCAAAGTGTTTTGAATGGGTCTTATAGCTCGAAGAGAGGCCCAATTGATTTTTTTAAAGGCGACAATCGCGCCGTTTACTTGTACAGGGGGACTTATACAATAAGTGAGGCCCAAAATGGTTTGTACAAGGGGGTTTGGGTCTTACACTCTCTCAAGAGGCCCAAAGAGTTTAAAAAAAGAAGAATGGGTCTTACTACTCGAGGGTAGGCCCAAGGTTATTTGTGTACAAAACCACGATCGCGCTGAGATTTTTGAAAATACCTGGAGGGACTTATACAATAAGTGAGGCCCATGAAAGGTTATTTTACAAAAAGGCTCGGGTCTTACACTCTATTAGAGGCCCAAAGTTTTGAAAATAATTTATGAGGGTTGAATTAATCAAAAACCCTAATTTGTTTTCAAAATGTGTTTTAATTGAATAAAATATTCAATTAAAATGATCAAAATTGTTTAACATGTGGAAAACAAATTGTGATCTTGGATTAATGTTTCAAAAATCATGTTTTAACCTCTAGGTCGTGACAGCAAGAGCAAATTGATTTCTGAGTTGAAAGTGTTACAGATGAATTGGGTTGATCTGAACAGCTTCCCTACAACTTATGGAGTGTGTTTGAATGCTTGGACTTGATGGAAATTGGCTGGATCACTTCATGGCATCTCAACTGCAACTTGGTTAAAACCTTGAGCAATTGACTGGTGATTCTGAGAAATAGTGTTCCAGATGTTGTTTAAGTGTTTGATCAGCTCACATATGATGTATATGAGGTGTGTGTGTGATTGGTTTAAGTGGAATGACTCTCTAATGAAAAACCTGATAGTGACTTGCTAAGAAAGGCATTTTTGAGAGTGAGAAGTGGATTTTGAGAAAGGCAAGTGTTGTAGGCCTTTGGTGTACTTAAACTGATCACAATTGAGCTCTATTTATAGTATAGCAAGTTTGTTTTGCAAGGAATAGTGAATGGCAACTACTGAGTAGGGTTGGCAAATGAAAATCCAAGTCTCCTCTAGCCATTGACTAGAGGTTAGGGCATAGGCTGCTGGTCCCCTTGGTCTTGGATAAGTCTTGATTGAATTCAGTTGCTAATGGTTCATTCCATGCCACCTTGGTGCTTCCATTGAATGCTCCAATCCAAAATTGGAGTCTTGTCCCTATTTTGGGCAATTCTAGGTTTAACATGTTATTTCTTGTTCCAAGGACTTTGGAGGCTTGGCTCAGTGATTGTCCCCTTTAGATTCAATCCTCAGATGTGTCCAAAGTGATGACAAAGCTTGGAATTGGCTGATTTTGGCAAATCGAGCAAAAGTACAAAATTCTACCTTGCCTTGGCAGATTTCAGCAAGGCAACTTGCCAATGTCATATCTCATGGCCCAAATTGAATTTGGTGATGTTCTTGGCCATTTTGGAAAGCCCTTATATGATACAACAACTGTTTGATCATATTTGGTTTTGATACATTTTGGATACAAGTGAAAAATCCCCCTATATTTGGATAAAAATAAGACAGATTCTGACTTAGTGAAATTTTCACTAAGTGTTAAAACAAAGTGACTTTTCTTGATTTTGATCACTCCATAACTCAAAATCCATGAGGAATTTGGACATAAGTCAGTATGAAGGTTTTGTAGAGGGCAATGAGATCTACAAATCAAGCTTTGGATGGGGAAAAATGGCTTTGTGGTTTAGGAGTTATGATCCTCTAAAGTTGGTACCTTTGTCACTTTATTTCATAACTTAGAAAATTTTCTAAGTTTTTATGGTTACCCCTTTTACAAGTTATCCCACTTTCTTTGATTTTTCTTGATGAATGATGATTCAAATCATACATTAACATCATTTTAGGGTTAAAAATCCATTTTTGTGAAAAATCTCAAAAAGTCAAAGTTGACTTTTGTGCACAGTTGACTTTTTGTCAGATGAATTCCAAACTGTGCGATCCTTTGGGAAATCATGTCCTTGACCTAAATCAAACTTGATGGACATGTTCCATGGGTGTTATAGGGTATATTGAATCATGTCTTAGGGTTTGGGAGCATGTCCTGGTCAAAAGTCAAAGCTACAGTTGACTTTTCTCGCAAAACCATAACCGTGGTTCAGATGAAATTGAAACTTGTTGCTCAAACTTCTTGGACCAATCCATTGGTCCAAATGGATCAACATGGTATATTAGAGACCCTCAAATCATGTCGTGAGGTCTTGGTTCATGATTTGTCCCAAAAGCCAACTCAGGGGTGAATTAGGTCAAGAAACCCTAATTCCTGATTTTTGATGTATACATCCCTTGAGGTCAAATTAACTTGATGATTGGGTCCATGAGGTTCCATGGAGTATATTAGGATATGTTTTGAATTATGGGCTCATGCCCAGATGAAAATTTCCATCTGGAGGCCCTGGTCGACCAAAACCCTAATTTGGTGACACTGGCGATCTTGAAGCTTGATCCACCTGGAAGGGAGCAACCTTGTGCTTAACCCTTGAAGTGGGAGTCCTCTTGATCCATTGTGGATGTTTGAGAGGTTAGACAAGTTGAAGATCATGTCATTCCTTGATTGATCCTTTGTCTAAGAACTCTGAGAGGGCTTGAAACCCTAATTTTGATAGTAGTGAATGCTCACCCATCTTTGGGGAGACTGATGAAGTATGATGGTTCATCCATGTTGTGATGATGATTTGCACAATGATGGGAAATCTTAGTGGTCAAAATTTGGGGTATGACAGTTAGTTGTTCAACAAAGAAAGCTTTGATAACAATATTATATTCAAAATCAAAGGAGAAAGTGCTTTGAAAAGGTTTTTGGGGCTTACAGCTCAAGGAGAGGCCCAAGGATTTATCAGTGATTGCACTGTTATTTGAAATTGTGCAGGGACTTATACAAGTGACTGAGGCCCAAAAAGGTTTTCTGTACAAAGGGATGGGTGTTACACTCTCTCAAGAGGCCTAATGATGTTTAAAGAAAAAGAAGGCGGCTTATAATACGAGGGTAGGCCCAGATGATTTATTTTTTAAATTGGCGATCGCGCCGAGATTTCTTTACCGTACTGGGTCTTATACAATGCATTGAGGCCCAAAAAAGTTTTGGTTCAAAGGGGTTTGGGTCTTACACTCTAATAGAGGCCCAATGATTTATTTTTGTACAAGTGGTGGGGCTTACAGCTCAAGGAGACGCCCAGATGATTTTTCTAAAAAAGGCGACGATCGCGCCGTTGTTTTTGGAAATACAGTGGGACTTATACAATGACTGAGGCCCAAAAAGTGGTGTATTTACAAAGGGGATAGGTCTCACACTGTAATAGAGGCCCAAAGAGTTTGAAAAAGTTTGATGAGGGTTGAATTAATCAAAAACCCTAATTTGTTTTCAAAATGTATTTTAATTGAATAAAAATTCAATTAAAATGATCAAAATTGTTAAACATGTGTGGAAACAAATTGTGATCTTGGATTAATGTTTCAAAAATCATGTTTCTATCCACAAAATGATTGGAAATCACTAAAATTTGAAAAATCAAGAGGGAGAAAATATTTTAAATGTCAAAAAATAATTAAAATATTAATTCTTTACAAAAATATCAAGTATATGAAATAAATAATATTTTTGGGATTTTTTGGGAAAATAAAATATTTTAACATTTTGTGAATTATTAAAAAAAGAATCAACTCAAAATCATTAAAATTCAGAGAGAAATTAATTTTTGAATCAATTAAATAAAATCACAAAATTCAAATATTTGAATTTTCAAAAAGGGCGCCAAGAACATTGCAAGAACACGCGCCACCCTCTGTTTCTGCAGATTTGCATTTTCTATCCAATCTCACTGAATACTTGATGATTACATGCAATCTACATATCAATCTACTCGTTTTCACCTCACGATCATGTCTATGGTCTTTAATTTCATTTATTTTAAGCATGAAATAAGAAATCAAAGAGAAACCTCAAGAACCCTAAAACTTGCATGAAGGCTCAAAAATTCCATACACGATTCGAACAAAGCAATTGATTGAGGGTAAACACTCTATACATGATTATGAACATATGGCCAAAGTATTGTGCAGTAAAAAATGCATGGATCATAGAGTTAGAAGACCTCATGCTTACCTCTTGCAGCTGGTGATCGTGTTTTGTGTTAGAGGTATTATAACTTGGTTCCAAGGATATGGACAGCTTCCCTAGGTGCTATGGAGTGTGTCTGGGTGCTTGGAGTGGATTGAATTCACCTGGAACTTAATTTGGCACCTCAACTGCAAATTTGTCAAAGGCTTGTGCAGATGGCTGGTGATTTTGAGAATCTAGTGTTCCAGATGTTATGTGAGTGTTTGGATCACCTCTATAAGATGTTTATGAGGTGTGTATGTGATTGGTTTGGTTGAAATAGCTCTTAAACTCAAAACCCGATAGTGACTTACTTTGGAAGGCAATTTTGGAGTGAAGGAAGAGATTTTGAGAAAAGCATCGTTTGATGGCTTTGGTGTACTCAAACTGAGCACAAATGAGCTCTATTTATAGTAGAGCAAGTTTGTTTTGCAAGCAATATTGAATGGCAACTGCAGCAGAGGTTTGGCCAATGTTTATCAATAGGAATCCAAGTCTCCTCTAGCCATTGACTAGAGGTTAGGGCACAGGCTGCTGGTTCCCTTGGTCTTGGATATGTCTTGACTAAATTAAGTTGGAAATGGTTCAGTCCATGCCACCTTGGTGCATCCATTGAATGCTCCAAAACAAAATTGGAGTCTTGTCCCCTCTTTAGGGATTTCTAGGTTTGGCATGCTATTTTTAGTTCCAAGGACTTGGGAGGCTTGGGATCAGAGTTGGTTCCTCCTTGGTCTCCCCTTGAGGTGTTCAGATGGATAAGTGTGTTTGTCATTTGCACAAATTTGGCAAATCGAGCAAAATGCACAAATCTGCCTTGCTTTGACAGTTTTCAGCAAGGCATATTGCCATTGTCATATCTCATGGTTCAAGTTGAGTTTGCTGAAGTTCTTGGTCATTTTGGAAAGCCCTCATATGATACAACAACTGTTTGATCATAATTGGTTTTGATACTTTTTGGATCCAAGTGAAAAATCCCCCTACATTTGGAAAAAAGTGAAGGCAGATTCTGACTTAGCGAAAATTTCACTAAGTGTTTGAAAAAAGTGACATTTTCACTTTTTGTGATTTTGATCATTCCATAACTTAAAATCCATGAGGAATTGGAATGATTTATAGTTGAAGCTTTTGTAGAGGGCCATGAGAGCTACAAATCCAGCTTTGAATGGGGAAAAATAGCCTTGTGGTTTAGGAGTTATGATCCTCCAAAGTTGGTACCCTAGCCACTTTGTTCCATAACTTAGAAAAATTTCTAAGTTTTTATGGTTACCCCATTTACAAGTTATCCCACTTTTCTTGATTTTTCTTGATGAATGATGATTCCAATCACACGTTAACATCATTTTAGGGTTAAGGAACCATAATTATGAAAAATCTCAAAAAGTCAAAGTTGACTTTTGTGCACAGTTGACTTTTTATCAGATGAATTCCAAACTGTGCGATCCTCTATGAAAGCAAGCCCTTGACCTAAATAAAACTTGATGGATTGATTTCATAGTTGTTATAGGGTGTATTGAATCACTTTCCTATGGTTTGGGAGCATGTCCTGGTCAAAAGTCAAAGGTGCAATTGACTTTTTCATCAAAACCCTAATTGTGGTTCAGATGAAACTGAAACTTGGTGATCAAGCTTCTTGGATCAATACATTGTTGCAAATGGATCAATGTAGTTTATTAGAGACCCTCAAATCCTCCTTTGAGGTCTTGGCTCATGTTTTGTCCCAAAAGTCAACTTAGGGATGAATTAGGTCAAGAAACCCTAATTCCTGATTTTTAGTGAATGCATCCCCTGAGGCTAAATTGACTTGATGATTAGGTCCATGAGGTTCCATGGAGTATCTTAGGTTATGCTTTGAAGCATTGGCTCATGCCCAGAGGAAAATTTCCACCTGGAGGCCCTGGTCGACCAAACCCTAATTTGGTGACACTGGCGATCTTAATGCTTAATCCACCTGGAATGCAGCAACATTGTGCTTAATTCTTGCTGTGGGAGTCCTCTTGATCCCTTGTGGATGTTTGAGAGGTTAGACAAGTTGAAGATCATGTAAATTCCTTGATTGATCCTTTGTCTAAGGCTCAAAGAGGGCTTGAAACCCTGATTTTTTATTGTAGTGGATGCTCACCCATCTTTGGGGAGACTAATGAGGTATGATGGTCCATACATATTGTGATGAGGATTTCCCCAATGATGGCAAATCTTAGTGGTCAAAATTTGGGGTATGACACCCCTGAGACAATTAATAATAAAATATCAGAGTGAGATAAAACATACAATGTTTAGGATGCTACATTCAACAAACACCTGCTCATGCATACGATATGTTACACATAGATATCATCAATAAAACCATACTTAATTAATCTCCTCTTATAGTAGTGGAATTCAACTAAAACATAACATGCGTAATACCGCATAATCATCATCAAGCAAATAAAGTGGTAACAAATAATAAAACAAATAATGACAAGCGTTCTGAATCCCCAGGGTTACGCATTAGAGTAGACGTCAACACAACGAAATAAAAGGGAAGACTTCATCTTCACTAACTTCAACTCCGCACTAATCCTGCTTATCTGCACGTTACCCACGTGGAGGTAACATTCAAACAGAAGGGGTGAGATTCTCAAATCAACATAAGAAATTCATAAGATAAGTATGAAAGAACATAATCCATATACGACTCACTCTATCACCACAACATCAGCACGAATACAATTTTTTCCACACAAACAGACAATCATACGTACTATAACACAACACAATGCAATGCAATGAGACCCACGACTTAACTAAATGAATGTGGTACCAATTCGATCCCTTTTTCATGATCATAATTCCCGTCAGAATTTCTATATCAGTTGCTCACACCCCACATGGGCACACAGCATTCGTGATCGCTCACACCCCACATGGGTACACGATCACCTCAACAACAACAACAACGATACGATTCTATTTCAAAGAATCGCGATAAGACGCTCACACCCCACATGGGCACACGACTTATCACACAACTTATGCAACATGGCATACAACAACGACAACTAAATGCATATGACTAACAATGCATCAATACATCATACTACAACTATCCAACACGCAGCATATACCTGCCAACAGATACAACAATAGCAATCCACAACCATAACACGCATACACATAACCGAACTCATCATTTCAATGTACATCACATAAAACATACATGAAAACCCAATTAACGCGTCAAATGGTTGGAAATGCTGGTACTGAAATTAATTTTAACAAAAGATATGTGAAACCCGCTTTCCAACGATTCGAATGGTGGCTAAAAAGGACATTCGAATTAAAAGTTATGAATTTTTAAAAGTTAGGAAAATTTTGTCCGTAATAGTAGCAAACAACATTGGCATGGTCGCTGCGAGTTCGCTCTACGAACTGCCCTTCCCTAGGAGTTCGCTTAGCGAACTTGCCAGTGAACAACTCCTCCCGTACAAAAACCAGAGACTCACCTTTGTGTCTCCCCATTCGCTTCTCATTCGCCCAGTGAACCTAGGGCGAACTTCCCTACCACACATTCCAGAATTTCTCCTTTTTCCCTTCGTTCGCTGCTTCATTCTCTTAGCGAACCTGGAGCAAATATTCGCCCAGCGAACTACTATTCGCGCTACGAAGTACGCGATTCTGTAATTCAGTAGTTGCAATTTCAACACGATTCAACCCCAACCCTTCTCCGATTCTACTCCCAAACAGTCCCAAAAACACACATATAATCACAGATTACCATACAAATAATTAGGAATACATAGGCCATAATTTAACTGATCAATTTATGCATTTTTCCTCTTATCAAAACCTCCGACATACAAAACCCCAAAATCAACATAAACCACACATAAGGGATGATCCTAAGGTTTTATCTACCCTCTTACAAATATTATGCAACCCTTAGAGATTAAAGAACCCCACCCTTACCTTAGAGTTCTTGACGAAAACCTTGGCCACAACAATGGCTTTTCTCCTCCTTCTGCTCTAGCTCTCCTCTTTCTCTTTCTCAGTTTTTCACATACTGAATGAGTTCTCCCCCTAATTCCTGTTTTCCTATTTTCTTTTCTAATATCCTATTATTATTATTATTATTATTATTATTATTGTTTCAATATTATTATTATTATTATTTTACTAATTAAATAATAATAACAATATCCCTTAATAATTTAAAAATAATAATATTAACCAAATAACTATTCTCCCCACACCACCAAGTTCTACCTAATTGGTCACACACACACCCAACATCTTAATCCCTACAATCCTAAGGTCACTACCATACTAATGGCAACCCCAAACACAACTACACACGAAAATGCACAGCAACATATAATTCTAATTACAAAAAACAATAAAATAAATCGGGGTGTTACAACTCTCCCTCACTTAGAATATTTCCGTCCTTGAAAATTTACCTTATTCGAACAACTCCGGATACGATTCTCGCATCCTGCTCTCTAACTCCCAAGTCATATTTCCACCGGAAGCGCCTTTCCACACTACCTTTACAAGGGTGATCTCTTTACCCCTCAATTTCTTTACCTCGCGATCTTCAATCTGTATTGGTAAGGCCTCAACCGTAAGGTTATCCTTTACTTCCACATTATCCATCGGAATCACATGCGACGAATCCGGAACATACTTCCAAAGCTGTGACACACATCGTGCAAATTCGACAAATTGGGTGGCAACGCCACTCTGTTGGCAACAGGTCCAACTCTTGCAGAAATCTGATATGGACCAATAAACCGAGGAGTAAGCTTCCTCGACTTCAATGCACGTCCAACACCGGTCACCAGAGTGACTCTCAAAAACACATGGTCTCCTTCTTGGAACTCAAGATATTTCCTCCTCTTATCATGGTACTTCTTCTGCCTACTCTGTGAAGCTTTCATCTTTTCCCGAATCAGCTTCACCTTTTCAGTAGTCTGCTGAACGATCTCAGGTCCAAGTACTACACTTTCACCAGATTCATGCCAACAAAAAGGCGTCCGACATCTCCGACCATACAAAGCTTCAAAAGGCGCCATTCAAATGCTGGAATGATAACTGATATTATAAGTAAACTCAATCAACGACAAATGGCTATCCCAAACACCTTCTTGTTCAAGCACACAAGCCCTCAACAAATCCTCCAAAGATTGTATAGTTCTCGCCGTCTGTCCATCTGTCTGCGGGTGATAAGCTGAGCTCAATCTCAGTTTCGATCCCAAAGCTTCTTGCAAACTCTCCCAAAATCTGGAAGTGAACCTTGGATCTTTATCCGACACAATAATCAATGGAACTCCATGCAACTTCACAATCACCTGAATATAAATCTCTGCCAGCTTCTGCAAAGGAAAACTGATATTAATCAGAATGAAGTGTGCCAATTTCGTCAGTCTATCCACCACTACCCAAATGGAATCATGTCCCCACGGCGTATTAGGCAAACCGGTCACAAAATCCATATAAATATTGTCCCACTTCCACTCTGGAATATCCAACGGTTGCATCAAACCAGCAGGTTTCTGATGTTCCACCTTCGACTTCTGACAAGTCAAACAAGCATACATAAACTTAGCCACGTCACATTTCAATCCAGACCACCAAAATATCTTCTTCAAGTCTTGATACATCTTTGTAGCTCCTGGATGGATACTCAAGCCACTCCCATGACTTTCTTCTAGGATCATTCTTTTCAACTCAGGATCACCAGGAATACAAATCCTATCACGGAACCTCAACATACCCTGTTCGTCCACTTTGAATTCGTTACCTTCCTCCTGTTCATTTCCAATCATCAAATCCACCAGTTTCACATCCAATCTCTGACCCTCTCTGATACTATTAAGAAATTCATTGTTAATCTTCATCATACCCAGCATCACACTATGTGGTGTATGTTCACAAACCAAACTCATATCTCTGAACTGTTCAATCAATTCCAACTCTTTAACCATCATAGCCGACATATGCAAAGACTTTCGACTCAGAGCATCAGCCACTACATTAGCTTTACAGGGGTGATAGTTCAAGCCGAAATCATAATCCTTTAAGAATTCTAACCACCTTCTTTGTCTCATATTCAATTCCTTCTGATCAAATAGATACCTTAAGCTCTTATGATCACTATACACCTCAAATCTGGAACCATAAAGATAGTGCCTCCAAATTTTTAATACGAATACCACTGCAGCCAATTCCAAATCATGAGTTGGATAATTCCTCTCATGGACCCTTAACTGTCGTAAAGCATAAGCCACAACCTTTCTATTCTGCATTAACATACCTCCTAAACCCATCAAAGAAGCATCACAATACACCACAAACGGTTGGTTCGGGTAGAATTAAAATTGGAGCCGTAGTCAATCTCTTCTTCAATTCAATGAAACTCTTCTCATAGTGGACATCCCACACAAAGGCTTTACCTTTACAAGTTAACGGAGTCAACGGAAGTGCCAACTTCGAAAAGCCTTCAAGTAATAACCATCCAAGCCCAAAAAGCTTCTGATCTCAGTTAACGACTTCGGAGCCTCCCACTGTAGAACTGTATCTACCTTGGATGGATCCACCGCAATACCATTACCTGAAATAACATGCCAAAGAAAACTTACCTCTCTCAACCAGAATTCGCACTTCGATAACTTAGCATATAGCCTCTTTTCCTTCAACACTTTCAGCACGATCCGTAAATGCTCAGCATGCTCCTCTTTTGACTTAGAATAGATAAGGATGTCATCAATAAAAACAATCACAAATTGATCCAAGTAAGCATGAAAAATTCGATTCATATACTCCATGAATACACCAGTGCATTCGTAACTCCGAACGACATCACTACATACTCATAATGTCCATATCGAGTTTTGAAGGCCGTCTTCTGAATATATTCGTCCTTTACCCGTATCTGGTGATAACCCGACCTCAAATCAATCTTGCTAAACACATGGGCACCCACTAATTGATCCATCAAGCCATCTATTCTTGGAAGCGGATATTTTTTCTTAATCGTCACTTTATTCAACTGTCTGTAGTCGATACATAATCTCATACTGCCATTCTTTTTCTTCACCAACAACACTGGAGCTCCTCAAGGCGACACACTTGGTCTCACAAATTTCTTTTCTAACAACTCTTCTAGTTGCTTCTTCAACTCTGTTAATTTTGATACTGACATCCTGTATGGTGCCATAGAAATAGGTCTGGTACTAGGGACAAGATCAATAACAAACTCCGCTTCCCTCTCTGGCGGTATATCAGCAATATCCTCCAGAAACACTTCTGGAAATTCACGCACCACCTGCAATTCATTAATCACCGACTCACTCTCCACTGACAAGGATGCAAACAATGCAAGTACCTGAGCTTCTTCTTCTAAGAGCTTTCTCAACTCTCTAGCAGATAGAAAACTGTCTTCTTCCCCTTCTTCAGGAGTAAGAAATCACACCGACTTGTTAAAACAGTTAATATGAACATAATTGAACTCCAACCAGTTCATACCTAAGATCACATCGAGACCTCTTAACGGTAAGCAAATCAGATCCACACCAAAGTCCTTATCAAAGATTGATAGTGGACAATTCAAATAAACTAGGGAAGTGGTCACCGATCCCTTTGCAGGAGTTTTGACAACTATCTCTCTCTTCATAGGAGAAACAACAAGGCCTAGCCTTCTCACACAGTCAGCAGCAATAAAAGAGTGAGTAGCACCAGTATCAATAATAACAATCAAAGGCGTATTATTAATATAACATGTACCTCTTATTAGTCTGTCATCACTGGAAGTCTGAGTCCCTGTCAAAGCGAACACATTTCCTCCAGCCGAAGCTTGCTTTGGTTTCTGGCAACGAGTACTAATATGGCCCTGTTCTCCATAGTTGTAACAAGTCGCCACATTTACTTTGCAGTCAGCAATCAATTGTGCTGCCTGTCCGCACATGAAGCATTTCTTCACATCACTCGTGCACTTACTGACACGATGACCTAGCTCACCACACCTGTAACACTTAAGAGGAGCAGGGGCACCTCCCCCACTTGGCTTCTTGCCATCAACGTGTTTCTATTTACCTTTCTCAGCTGGAGCTGCATAAGGCTTCCCATAGTTCATCGGTTGTTTTCCCCTCCTCTCGGCTAACAATTTATAGTGATTCGGTCGAGCCTTGCTATCTTCCTCAAAGATCCTACAACAATCCAACAAATTTGGAAACCTTCTGATTCGCTGATAACCAATCGCCTGTTTGATCTCAGACCTCAATCCGTTCTCAAACTTGACACACTTTGAGAACTCAGCAGTTTCCGCACTGTAGTGAGGGTAAAACTTAGCCAGATCTGAGAATTTGGCAGCATACTCAGTAACCGTCATGTTACCCTGCTTCAGTTCCAGAAACTCGATATCTTTCTTTCCTCTGACATCTTCAGGAAAATATTTCCTCAAGAACTCCCTATTGAACACAGCCTAAGTGATTACCTCCCTTGTTGCTCCCAACAGTTGATGAGTGCTAACCCACCAATCATCAGCTTCCTCAGCCAGCGTGTGATTACCTAACCTCACCTTTTGTGCTTCAGGACATTCCATAACCCAAAAGATTCTCTCGATCTCCTTGAGCAAAGTCTGCGCTCCATCCGGATCATATCTTCCATTGAAGGTTTGCGGTCTATTCTTCCAAAACTCGTCATTCTCAGTATCATGAGACGATTTTTGTACCGCTTGAGCAACAGCCTGCAAAGCAGCAGCAATAGCAGCATCGTTCCTTCCAACCATTCTAAATCTGTTACACACCAACAACATAACGATGGTTAAGGAAATGACATTGACAGTAATCAACTATCACATGACAACGACTCGACAACTTGGCCGGACGGACCGACCTGCTTTGATACCACTATGTAACACCCTAAACCCCCGAGACAATTAATAATAAAATATCAGAGTAAGATAAAACATACAACATTTAGGATGCTACATTCAACAAACACCTGCTCATGCATACGATATGTAACACATAGATATCATCAATAAAACCATACTTAATTAATCTCCTCTTATAGCAGCGGAATTCAACTAAAACATAACATGTGTAATACCACATAATCATCATCAACCAAATAAAGTGTAACAAATAATAAAACAAATAACGACAAGTGTTCCGAATCCCCAGGGTTACACATCAGAGCAGACGCCGACACAACAAAATAAAAGAAAAGACTCCATCTTCCCCAACTTCAACTCCGCACTAATCCTGCTTATCCACACGTTACCCACGTGGAGGTAACATTCAAACAGAAGGGGTGAGATTCTCAAATCAACATAAGAAATGCATAAGATAAGTATGAAAGAACATAATCCATATACGACTCACCCTATCACCACAACATCAGCACGAATACAATTTTTTCCAGACAAACAGACAATCATACGCACTACAACACAACATAATGCAATGCAATGAGACCCATGACTTGACTCAATGCACGTGGTACCAATTCAATCTTATTTTCATGATCATAATTCCCATCGGAATGTCTATATCAGTCCCTCACACCCCACATGGGCACACGACATCCGTGATCGCTCACACCCCACATGGGCACACGATCACCTCAACAACAACAACAACGATACGATTCTATTTCAAAGAATCCCGATAAGACGCTCACACCCCACATGGGTACACGACTTATCATACAACTTATGCAACATGGCATGCATACAACGACAACTGAATGCATATGACTAACAATGCATCAATACATCATACTACAACTATCCAACACGCAGCATATACCTGCCAACATATACAACAACAGCAATCCACAACCATAACACGCATACACATAACCGAACTCATCATTTCAATGTACATCACATAACACATACACGAAAACCCAATTAACGCATCAAATGGCTGAAATGCTGGTGCTGAAATTAATTTTAACAAAAAGTATGTGAAACCAACTTTCCAACGATTCGAACGGCGGCTAAAACGAACATACAGATTAAAAGTTATGAATTTTTAAAAGTTAGGAAAATTTTGTCCGTAACAGCAGCAAACAACATAGTCATGCTCGCTGCGAGTTCGCTCTGCGAACTGCCCTTCTCTAGGAGTTCGCTTAGTGAACTTGCCAGTGAACAACTCCTCCCGTACAAAAACCAGAGACTCACTTTTGTCTCTCCCCATTCGCTTCTCATTCGCCCAGCGAACTAGAGTTCTCCAGGAGTTCGCCCAGCGAACCTAGGGCGAACTTCCCCACCACACATTCCAGAATTTCTCCTCTTTCCCTTCGTTCGCTGCTTCATTCGTTTAGCGAACCTGGAGCGAACATTCGCCCAGCGAACTATTATTCACACTGCGAAGTACGCGATTCTGCAATTCTGCAGTTGCGATTTCAGCACGATTCAACCCCAACCCTTCTCCGATTCTACTCCCAAACAGTCCCAAAAACACACATATAATCACAGATTACCATACAAACAATTAGGAATACATAGGCCAAAATTTAACCGATCAATTTATGCATTTTTCCTCTTATCAAAACCTCCGACATACAAAACCCCAAAATCAACACAAACCGCACGTAAGGGATGATCCTAAGGTTTTATATACCCTCATACAAATATTATGCAACCCTTAGAGATTAAAGAACCACACACTTACCTTAGAATTCTTGACGAAAACCTCGGGCTCAACAATGGCTTTTCTCCTTCTTCTGCCCTAGCTCTCCTCTTTCTTTTTCTCAGATTTTCACGTACTGAATGAGTTCTCCCCCTAATTCTTGTTTTCCTATTTTTTTTTCTAATATCCTTTTATTATTATTATTATTTCAATATTATTATTATTATTATTATTATTATTATTATTTTACTAATTAAATAATAATAACAATATCCCTTAATAATTTTAAAATAATAATATTAACCAAATAACTATTCTCACCACACCACCAAGTTCTACCTAATTGGTCACACATACCCCCAACATCTTAATCCCTATAATCCTAAGGTCACTACCCATACTAAGGGCAACCCCAAACACAACTACACACACAAATGCATAACAACATATAATTCTAATTACGAAAAACAATAAAATAAATCGAGGTGTTACATTTAGAGACCAATAACGTGACTACAAAATTTCAGTTGAAAAAGTACTAGTCGCTAACCATTAGCGACAAATTTAGTGACTGAATGATCTTTAAATCTATCGACCTTTCTTCAATTAAAAGTCATTCTTCCACAATTGATATGTGATTATACCGAGCATGACAAAGGTAAGACCTAAGAACATAACTATTTTGATCACATCAGAGGTTGAAGGACGAAGTAAAAGTGACCGTGGATTGAAAATTGGGCCCCAACATGAATAAGCTAGGAACGTTTGGCTGAAACATGGAAAAGTGAGGTAAATGATTATGAATTATTGCTTTTAACAACCCCATGGTTATAGGTATGGAATTTTAAGGAAATTATTTTATAAACATTAGGGTGTTATCCAAGAAAAGAATAAGTTTCTGAAAAGATTGAATTCGAAAGTTAAAGAGAGATTAGAGAAGAAAAATAGATAGTAGAGTGGGAGACACAAGATTTGAGTGTAAATTATTTATAAAGAAGTTAACCTAATATTTGTACAAAGATATCTTTAAGTCAATTGAAGAGATCAAGATTACTTTTAGGATAATCAAATCAACATAAGTTAATAAGTTTTGATCATTTAAAAATTCTAAGACAAGGTTGCTAACTACTACACTACTACAAAACGCGCAAACAACAACGCCACGTGTACAACGGATTCATATAAACCGTTGTAATAGGTTAAAATTTTCGCGCCCAGTCAGTAGCTGGATTTATAAACAGAAATTTAATGACGGTTGCCTCAAATCACCGTAATAATAAATGATGTGTAGCAAGCTTCGATTCCCATCAACTACATTTTTTTCCATATTTTAGAATACATTAAGCGTGTGTCACTTAAGTCCATTATTTAAAAAAATAATTGTAAATGATTTTACAAAGGTTAAGTCAACCAACCGTTGTAAAATATGTAAATTGCATCACAATTTTTCTTTCTAACCGTGATGAAAAGTGGTATTTTTTAGTATATAAGCAAAAGTATCTATCGTTCAGTACATAACAGTCGTTTCTCTTAAAAGAAAACCCTAACATATTTCACTCTTCTTTATCATAACATAACCCTAACATCCTTCAACCTTCAGATACGTATTCAGATTCTTCTTCATCAATCGCTAACTTGAGGTTCGTTCATTTAACTTATTCTTCGATTTCGTTTACGTTTCTTGTTAAAAATAGGTTCTCATTTTTTTCATTTGGTGAATGTTCTCTTTTTTTCAAATTCGTCTTCACCACCTTAACAAAGCTCATACTTTGCCTATGATACATATGGTTTATGTAGATATGAAGATAAATACAAGAAGTATGAAGCTATTGTGTAAACTTTATTCACCTTGTACTTTTTCTTCATAGCTTCATAAACTAGATGAAAGTCATAATTGCCATCAAATCCTTTTGATTTGTTTTTCTTCTTCTTTTCCCCCAGTCACTGTTCATCTTCTTCTCACCCAGTTTCTTCAAATTTCCATCAAATCCTTCCATTAAAATGTATCAGCACTCCGGTTGTAGCCATGTAAGTAGGTCCTCAAGTTCAAGGTACATATGCAAGTGTGGTCTCGACGCTCTGTTGACGACTGCATGGACCGATTCGAACCCAGACCGCCATTTTTATGGATGTGGGATGTATAAGATTCAAGGATACAAAAAATGCTCTCACTTTGCTTGGTTGGATGAATAGATGGATCATAAGGCAAAACAAATAATTTCTTCACTGGTAAAGAACTTGAATGAGGAGAAGGAGATGGTTAACAACTTCAAAGCCAAGGAGGGCGAATTGAAGTTGAAGGTGAAGATCTTAAAGAAACAGTTGAAGATTACCTGGATTTTTTTATTTGTAGTGTTCATTGCATTTGTTGTAACAACAATGACGAAATAAGTTATAGTCGATTAGGTTTGTATGTTGACTGATTGTGTATTGAATATGATATAATTAATATTATTATGATAACTTTATCACAAATGTGAGTTGTATTTTATGCTGTGATATGGTGAACAATAATACAGGTTAAAATATGGGATTAATTATAAAAGAACTATAATTCTGCAGAAAATGTAACAACAGTTATATAGCATAACCGTTATAATATCTCGCGCGCTAAGTTTGTCACAACGGTCGTCTGGAAAACCGTTGTGATAGGGTGCACGCTTTCCAGAATATTACAACGGTTACTTGGTCGTGATTGTAAGTATCATATATACAACCACACTCTACATAACAACGCTTACGCCCGCGTGATTATATATCTTTTCCAACCGTTGTTAAATGGGTTTTCCGTAGTAATGCTAGTTTTTTGTTTTACAATACAATGATGATATTAATCACGCACAATAATTACTATTTACATTAGAGAATCTCACACCTCAAAGTTAATCATGGAGACATTTATTTACATATGGAAGTAAATAATAATTTGTTAGTCGAGAATAAAAAACATGCAAGTTAGTATCTAACGATGTTCCATGATTCGATTCAAGCTTAGGCTAGTAAAAATATAGCCGAATGTGAGATAGTCAAATTTTCTCATGTCAACTGAGACCTACAAAGATTCTTGAATTGTTAGAATCATTCAAAATTTGACAGAAATTGGCTATTGAGCAATTTAATATTGTTCCATATTTATAGAGAATTTCTTATCACACCACCCATGTTTTTTAGGCACCGCCTGAATTTTCAATTTTGCCCCCTGATTCCGGATGTGCACATCTGGACGCACCAATTTTTTTAAAAACGCTGATGCGTTCCGAAAGTGCACATCCAGAAACATTCCTGATCTGCAGATCAGGAAAACAGCAGAACTTTATTTATTTTTTTTAAATCGATTTTGTTGGTTGGTCGCACATGTTAATATATTGTCGCAACTTAATATACATTCGACAACATCCATATATAAAATAAAATGATATATATACATAATAAACCTCTGTCAAAATACAGTACATACATGTAATATAAATAGAATACATCAAACAAAAAACTACTGCGTATGGCGAAGGATCTCTCCTGGCTCCCCTGCTCCTCTGCCCCTACCCGCAATCCTGGCTCGATGTCTGCGGTACTGAAGTGCCCCCCGAGCAATCTCAATAATCCTATCCACAGAAAGTCTGGCACCAGAGCCCTCAGGGATGTGACCGTCCACAATGGCCTGCCACGCTATCTGCTCTATCTAACGACAGCGAGGTAGGACATCCTGAGTATGGTCCAGCTGAGACTGTCGCTCCTCTAATATCTCCTGATGAGCAGGTCTGGGTGGTGATCCCTCAGCAGTGGGCACCATGCATGGGTGTGAGACTGTGTAGAACCACACAATGTACCCGACAACAACACTCCAGTCTCTCTTCGCTCTGGTCGGTCAAGCCTCTTCTGGTACCAAGTGGGACTGGAAGTCAGCATATATCTCATCTATCTACCTGCGGGTCAAGCCTAGAGTAGCACACTCATGAGGCATCCCGAGGATCACCTGCGTGTAACCAAACTGACGCAAGACGCGCTCCGGCAGGTATCTCGAGCAGTAATGGTCGAACTGCATGCTAACCATCCTGAGAACAGCGAAACCTCATCGAACGGGCGCGTCACACGGTGATCGGCATAGGGGTGATACAAAACGTCCTCAACAGCCATCCGATCAAGATACACTCTGTAGGGGTCGGGCACCTGGTTCCCTCTGAGCAGGAGAAATGCAGCAGCACGTGGCATATCCTCAGTGTACCCGTCGACACTCCCCCAACCAGTAATGTTGGGAAAGTGCTATAAAATCCACGCCTGAAATGGAAAACATGACATGGGTGTCAAACATTATAATGAATATAGAAAGAAAAGAAATGAAAAAATCACTTAGAATATTAGATTGTTACCACGTATAGCATACAACTGCCTGCCACAATCTTGGATTCCTAGAGGCAGCCATCGGAGAGCCTAACATAGGTGTATGCACTATGCCAAAATTGTGTTTTGGCAGCACAACAAAGACAACGCTTTTTAGCAGAAGCGCTGCTATATGTTTCGCTAAAAACAAAAATAAAAAAGTGAAAGAAAAAAGCGCTGCTATATGGGGGACCTAAGACAGCGCTTTTGAAAAGCGCTGCTAAAGCACTAAGGCAGATGAACTTTAGAAGGCGTTTTTATGAAAAGCGCTGCTAAAGGGGTACCATAAGGCAGCGCTTTTAAAAAGCGCTGCTAAAGGGCTTTTGTACAACACGCTTTAGCCAGCGCTTTTGGAAAGCGCTGCTAAAGGCCTTTCATTAATCCCACATAAGAAAGTGCTTTTACCCCAAAAGCGCTACTAAAGGAGTAACATAAGAAAGCGCTTTCTAAAAGCGCTGCTAAAGGTCTTTTAAAATATTAAAATTAAAACATATTTTGATATATATCTATTTTCATTTTGACTGTTTTTATTTCGCCCTAACCCCCTAACTCTCGCGACACTGTTCTTCTTCTTCCTTTTTCCTGCAAACGAACGAAACTCCATCTGCTTTTACCGTTCGTTCATTCGTTTCCTTTGTTCGTGGCTTTTCTCCGTTCGTGGCTTTACTGCGTTCGTTCGTGGCTTTCCTCTGTTCGTGGCTTTTCCCCTGTTCGTGGTTTCCCTCCGTCCACCATTGTTGAGTTTTTGTCTGAGGTTTTTACTCTTTTTTTTTCTGGTTTTCTCTACATTAATGGAATTTGTTGTGAGATAAATTTGATTTGTAGAAGTTTTGTGAGATAAATTTGTTGTATTATTAGTTGTTGATGTTAGGTTTTCATTTTTTGATTTGTAGAAGTTTGTTAGTGATTAATTGGAAATGTGATTAGTTGTTGATTTTTGATTTGTAGAAAAGTGATTAATTAGTAGAAGTTAGTATAGTGATTATTGTGTAAAATGTGATTAATTTGCAGAAGTTAGTTTAATGATTAATTAGTAGAAGTTAGTATAGTGATTATTGTGTAAAATGTGATTAATTTGTAGAAGTTAGTTTAATGATTAATTTGTAGAATAGTAGAAGTGAGTTTGATGTGTAAAATTTGTAGAATAGTGATTAAGTGTTGATGTGTCATTTGTGACGAATCAAATTATACCATGCTATTTGATTTAATGATGATGTTTACTAAATTTGTTTCTTGAAACTTTGACTTGTTCCTCCGATATTTCTTGTTTGTCATATTACATACTAAATTTTTCTTGTTATATGTGGTATACACCATCAGTTACTAACTTACGTTCATTTGCTATAGGGGTCCAGAAGTTGTTGACTTCTATATATACAGGTACGTAGTTGTTCTTTTGTTTTTGTTTTTCTTACTTAGTAAAATCATGGATAAAAATGGATGTCGTCTAATCGATTGTCGAAAGAGTATGAGATTGGGGTATCATAATTCGTTAAGTTTGCTGTTGAACACGCCAAAGACCCCAGTCAAATCACATGTCCTTGCTTGGGTTGCTGTTTTGGGCGTCAGATTGACGCGGGTCAGATGGAGTCGCATTTAAAGAGGCATGGAATTGATCGAAGTTATACAAGTTGGACACTTCATGGTGAGAAAAGTAACGAGAATGTTGAACCCGGGGATAATACGACCTATGCTTCAAACGACAATGCCACGGGTACATACGATTGTGATCGAGTCGAAGAGATTGCAGAAGCACTTGAAGAAGATCTTCAGGATTGTCCCAAAATGTTTGAGAGGTTGGTAAGCAATGTAGAGAAACCGTTGTATAAGGGTTGCACTAAATTCACAAGATTATATGCGGTATTAAAGTTGTATAACTTAAAGGTGGGTAATGGATGGTCGGATAAAAGTTTCACAGAGTTATTAGCCCTTATGAAAGATATGTTTCCGGAGGATAATGTTCTTCCTAATCGAACATATGAGGCCAAAAAGATGTTGTGCTCTATTGGCATGAGCTATGATAATATACATGCATGTCCAAACAATTACGTTTTGTTTCGAAATGAGTATGCATCGTTAAATGTGTGTCCTAAATGCAGTGTCTCTCGATATAAGAAAAAGTTGTCTCCAACAAAAGTCTTGTGGTATTTTCCTATAATTCCTAGATTCAGACGCATGTTTCGTAGTGAAACCGATGCAAGAAACTTGACTTGGCATGCAGATGAAAGAATTATAGATGGAAATTTTCGACATCTAGCAGATTCACCACAGTGGACGAAAATTGATAATGATTATCTTGAATTTGGAGAAGAAGCAAGAAACCTTCGCTTGGCATTATCTACTGATGGAATGAACCCACACGGTCTTCAAAGTATCTCACATATCACAAGGTCTGTGATTATTATGATTTATAACCTACCTCCATGGCTATGTATGAAGCGTAAGTACATGATGTTATCTATGTTAATTTCTGGGCCTAAACAACCAGGGAATGACATAGATGTATACTTGACACCCTTAATCAGAGATTTAAAGATTTTATGGGAGAACGGTGTGGAGGTTTATGATGGATATAGGAAAGAAAGTTTCAACTTGAGGGAGATGTTGTTTGGCACAATTAATGATTTTCCATCATACGGAAATCTATCAGGGTATAGCATAAAAGGTCAATGTGTGTGTCCTATTTGTGAAGATAAAACATATTGGACGCGATTGGAGTTTGGTCAGAAGAATGTCTTTCTCGGTCATCGTAGATTCTTAAATTCTAATCATCACTACCGTGGGTGGAGAAAAGCCTTCAATGGAGAGGCAGAACAAGGTAGAGCTCCATCTATATTGACAGGTGATCAAGTTTTTGAAAAGGTGAAAGATGTGAGTACTCAGTTTGGCAAGCCTTTTGCACATACCCTTGTCAAGAGTGGGTGGAAGAAGAGGTCAATTTTTTTTGAATTGCAATATTGGAAGTCGTTGTATGTAAGACATTTTCTTGATGTTATGCATATTGAAAAAAATGTATTTGACAGTGTTATTGGTACGTTACTCAATATACAAGGAAAGTCTAAGGATGGCCTTAAAGCAAGAAAGGACTTGATAGTGATGGGGATAAGAACTGAGTTAGGACCCTTGAAGAAAGGAAAATGAACATATCTACCACCTGCTGCCTATACTCTATCTAGAAAGGAGAAAAAATATTGTGTAAGTTTCTAAGTGAAGTTAAAGTTCCAGAAGGATACTCTTCAGATATTATAAGACTTGTGTCTATGAAAACCTCAAATTAAAGATTTTAAAGACGCATGATTGCCATGTTATAATGGAACATTTTCTACCAATAGGTATACGTTCTATTTTGCCAAAAAAAGTAAGACGCACAATAACTAAATTGGGTTTCTTCTTCAGGTCAATTTGTAGTAAGGTGATCGATCCTGCGATCTTACCAACATTGCAAAAAGAAATAGTCATTACATTGTGTGAGCTTGAAATGTTTTTTCCTCCCTCGTTTTTTGACATAATGGTACATCTAGTTGTTCATCTTGTAAAGGAGACACAATTGTGTGGACCAGCTTATATGAGATGGATGTACCTGTAGCGGCAAAATCGTGAGTGTAAGCTATTGATTAACTTAACTCAAAAAGCAAGAGTCTCCACCGCACTTTTATTTTATCCAAAAAGGAAAGGAAAAAGAGCGAACAAAACCTACACAAGCTCTAAACAAGAACAAGTGAAGAGAGCCCGGGTAAGGTGGGTTGGTTACGCAATGGGAAGGTGTTAGCACCAAAAACATCTATAGTACTCTATAGGAACCATTTGAAATATCTACCGCTTTTGGTCTGAAAAAGTTTGCTTGAAAAGTGATTGAAGAGATGAGAAGAGAATTTGTTTTTAAGGTTTTTGTGTTTGGAGAGACTTGTCGTCTCATGCCTACGCACCCACGTTGTGCAATGTAGGATCAAAACCCCGTAGTTCGTGGTACAAAGAATGAAATTTGTTTGTTTTGGTCAATTTTAAATGTAAAGACAAGTCGTCATTTCTAAGCGAATAATTCCGCTTAAAGAAATGAATCATGTCTAAACTTATGAAAAAGTTAAAGGAAAAAGTGCACGAGGGCACAAGAGAGAGTAAGTGAGTTTGGTGTTTTTTAAGTATTTTGAAAAAGGTGACAATATGCTTATGTAGTTTAGCATTTGTTAAGAAATGAAAGGAAAAGAGTAAAAATCACTTGACAAAGTTAAGGTTTGATTATGAAAGAGATGATAGTTTGAAATCAAGAAGGTTTTGAAAAAGGGAGAGAGTTTTGAAAATTGAAGAATGGGGAGGAGAAGAAGTGACTATCCTAAAGCATAAAGTAAAAGCTAAGGATAAGAATAGCCTAACCACACAAGTAAGCTCCATAGTCTTCGAACCATAATTCCAAAGCAAAGGGAGAAAGGACTTAAGTCTAAGTCCAAGGTTCCAAGAATTGCATTGAATGTCCAAGGTCTAAGTTCAAGGATTCAAGAATAGCATTGGAGTCCAAGGTCTAGGTGCAAATCTCCATGTCCATTGCAAAGGATAGTAACCATAGTCCAAGATTAGAAGCACGAGTTTTTTTAGAGGTTTTGGCCTTTATTAATGTTTTTGGTCCAAGTGGACAAAGAGAAAAAGGCATAAGCATAAACATGTGTCCAACGGACAATGGAAAGATTGCGGAAGCATAAACATATGTCCAACGGAAAAAGGGAAAAATTGCGGAAGCATAAACATGATATGAAATGATAAAAATGAAGCATAAAAGTAAAAGAGATAAGGAGCGAGAAGGAATTGTAAATGATTAGTACAATAGTATTGTTAGTAAGTTAGTGATTAGTTGTTAGAGTAAGTGATCAATAATAATTGAATAATTGCACTTAGGTCAAGGTTAATGAGAACTCATTAGAGGATTGATAAGACCAAAGCCTCCTAACAACAAGTTTCATAAGTTTTGAACCAAAAGATAAATAATCAACTATTTTTGATAGTTATCCCATAAGGGGCAAATATTGCGCTATGTTAAGCAATCGGCGAGTAATTTACGGAGTAATTACCCTACAAATGAGGCCGGTCAATAACTCTTTGTGCTAATGCACGCTAGATGAACGATATGTAAATCGTCATCCAAAAGCAATACCGCACGAAAAGAAAAATGGTAACGATCTAGTCTTGATCGAAATTCAACAAAGGAATTCCAAGATCAATTAGACTTTCATCGATCAAAAGGAAAAGAATTAAGATGAAGAGAAAGTGGATCTAACATTTATGATCCACACAACCAACAATAAGAAAAAGTAGAAATCAAAAATAAAATCAAGATTAAAAGTGAAATCATATGACATTTTTTTATGATCCTTTTTTTTTTAGAAAATGTTTATAACAAATTTCAAAAAGAGAAACAAAAGTAGTAAAATCCAAAAAAAAAAAAAGTATTAGAAGAAAATATGTAAAAAAAAATAGAGAAAATCTTTTTAAAAAAAGAATAAAAGAGAGGTAGGTATTGTAAGAAAATGTAAGGTGGTGTTGGTGTTAGAATTGAAACTGGCTGAGCCCAAATAGTTTGTAAAAGAAAAAAAAAAGTGAAACTCATAAAACCAAAAAAAGGAATCAGGATCAACATCTTCTTCTCCAATTCATCACGCACGCGGTACTATAGCTTCATGCTTGCAAAATCAAGCTCCGTCAAATTGGAGCGACGGAGCTCCGATGTGGTACCGTTTCAATCGGAATTGCGAGGGGAATCCAAATACACCAATGATTTCAATTAAAATTAACTATGTGATGTGAATTTTGGATCCGAAGTTTCGTTCGAAAAGGCTCCGGTACCTTCAAAAATGGTGAGTTTCAATCCAAATCTTTCTCTCTTTTTGTTCTTGTGCGAAATGTTATTGTTGTTGTTGCGAGAAGTTGAATGGAGGTGTGATTGATAGTGTTGATGTTGTTGAATTTATTTGCAGGTTTGTATGGAATTGGAAATGAATATGAAGGTTTTTGGTTGGATGAAGATGAATTGAAGTTTTAAAGTGAAACTTGAAGCATGGATTTGGAAAGTGTATTGAATAGAATTTTTGCATAATTATTTTGGCTCTTCAAGCTTGAGAAAATAAACATGAATGAGGTGTTATTTATAGAGGAGATTGGAGAGGGATGCTTCCGTTTTGCTTATTTTTTCTGCGTTTTGAAACTGAGTACAAGTCGTTTCATGTGGTGGCTTGCGTGAATTGTCGTTTTTTGCTGCGTTTTGAAGTTTTGCCTTTGTGTAGTGTGATGTCGTTTTGATTGTTGATGGCAAGCCGTTTTGTGACTACGTTGCAGCATTTTTTAATCCAACATGTGTAGCGTTTTGCTTGCGATTTGTTTGCTGCAATTGTCGTTTTGATACTTTTGCGCTGTAGCTCATTGATGGCTTAGAAATAGCTCATGTGCTGCGTGAAATTATTTTGGCTGGAAAGTGAAGTCTTGGCTGGAGTTGTTTTAACTTTTGAATTGTTCGCTACTGCTCGCGTGTGTTGTGATGCGATATCTGGTTGTTGTGCGTGACTTAATGGCTAGTTGCAGCTTAGAAATGGCTTGGCTTGCGGTTCATGACAAGGCTGTAGGTGGCTTGCAATATCAGCGTGATGGCTTCATGCGACTTGAAGAGTAGTAGCAGCTTGTGAATTGGAAATGCTTCAATTGTTTTTTTTTATTCTTTCTCACATTGTCATTTAAATGGGCTCAAGGCAAATGGGCTTTATTGTGACATGATTTCCATGATTTTTCTTGGAATATGGATTTGGAAATTAGAATTAAATTTTGACATGGATAAAAATTGGATGTTGTAAATGGATAATGAAGAACTGAAAAATGGTTTTTATGACTAATGGATATTGAAATGAATATTTAAGAATGGAAATTGGAAATGAATTTTAGGAAGTGGATAATTGGATAGAAATGGATTAAAATTTGATAAAAAATGGATAAAATGTATTTTGGAATATGAATGGAAATGGATATGAAACATGGATAATTGGTTATGAGTTTTGGCTAAAAATAATGAAATTTGGATTTAGAGAATTTGAGTTTAGATATGGGTGAGTTTAGAAAAAAAAATGAATTTTTGGATAAAGTGAATAAAAATGGATTTGAAATGGATTGTGATTTGGATATGGAGATTTAGAGAAATGGAAAAGGGTATGGTTTAGAAATTAGATAATAGAAATGGTTTAAAAAAAGTATAGCCAAAATGGAAATGGATATGGATCATGGATGACAAATCTTTATTTTTTTTTAGCCCAAAATTAATCTCAACTTTTTCCCAAGCCTCTGATGCAACACATCTACCAAAGAACAAACCACAACTGAACAATAACCATCCTCTGAATCTCTGATGATAAATTCTGAATTACTTCAAAATTCATCAATCTCTGGGAAAATAAATCCACAGAGGCACACAGTCTGGACTGATGAACTCAGATGAACTAATGAACGTCACCACACAACAACTTGACAGTCAATGCTTTGAGGAACAGTCCACTGAAACAGATATCTTGCATTGGAATAAATGCTCGATAGTTTGACCAAGATTAGGTCAACCATCCATCTGAACTGGATCAAGAGCAAACAACCACATTTGACTTGAAATCACTTTGTTGTCTTTGACAAACCTGCACAACACACGGAGAGAGAAACTGCAGCAATTTTTTTTGGTATTTTGGTTAGAGGTTAGTAAACACAGTCAAATATAAAGCAGGTAAGAAAAATATACAGATGCACAGGAGAAACAAAGATTGTGATCTTGTTTGTGGTAATGAGATGCAAATGAGATGTGCGAAATCTTAGGGGTAAAAATTAGGGTTCAACAGTTGCCCCTATTTAAGTTTCTTCTATCAGGAGATATGAAGGTTGAAAACTTCGTCTCGACAAGATTGAAGATACTTAAATACAGAAAACTAAATTTTTAGCCATAAGATGTCACAAGATGATATGAATGCAAAGGATGAAACAGACTACGGGGAAACTTGAAACAAGAGAGTTATGGTAAATTGAGTGAGAAAACGCGAAAAGACACATCAGGGAACACAAGCTATTTCTGGAGATCTGTCAAGGTGACAAGGAGTATCCTTTAATAGTTGAAAAAAGAGGGACAAGACCCTGGGAAGACACGTAGTGACATCCAAGAATGGAATGGGTGGAAACTACAAACGAGACAAAAGTATGCCAATAGATGTCCAAGAATAGCATTGGACAGCAACAAGAAAGTTTATGGTAAAAGCAACAGCGTCATCCAAGAATAGCATTGGATAAAGGAACTACAACATTCAAGAATGGTATTGAATGGAGTGAGAAAAGTTCTGGAAAATACATCAGAAGTATCCAAGAATGGCATTGGATAAAAAAGTTCACGATATCCAATACTGGCATTGAATAAAGTAAGTAGGGAATTTCAGGAATGGCACTAAAAGGTAAAGGTAAATCGCTACATCCAGGAATGGCACTGAATGGTAATGAGAAAGACATCCAGGAATGACACTGAATGCAAAGGAGAGAACTCATTCAGGAATGACACTGAATGAACAGATAAAACTTTCAGGAATGGCCTTAAAAGATAAAGGTAAATCACTTCATTCAAGAATGGCATTGAATGATAGTGAGAAAGACATCCAGGAATGGAACTTAATGCAAAGGTGAAAATTCATTCAGGAATGGCACTGAATGAACAGATAAAATTTTCAGGAATGCCACTGAAAGGTATCCAAGCAAATCTGTAGGGGATTATAGAAGAGAGGCAAACCTTCCAGGAATAGCACTGGGAGAAACAAGAGGAAACAAGGTATCCAGGAATGACACTGGAGTGAAAGAAAAACAAAGGTCCCGGAATAGCACTGGAATGAAAGAAGACAAACATATAACAACAGGACAAGATGCACAGGGAAACAAAAACATCCAGGAATGGCACTGGAAAGGAAGAAAATAAACAGGATATCCAAGAATAGCACTGGGTGAAAAGACAGACAATGTTTGGGTAGGTGCCAAGTAAGTTGGACTTTGATCACAAGGTAAGATGTTGAGAGCAACAGGACCTCGGAAAAATGCATATGAGCGCGAAGCACGCTTCGAGCTATGAAAATCTTTCTATGTATGATATATGAATGATTTATGTATGCAATGCAGATGATAGGGACAACTGAGATAGACTCTTTTGTGAGGGAAGAATGGAACTCTGATTCCTCAACACAGGGAACACTGCCCACTCTGCTTGGAGAGAAGATGTTGAACACATCTCTGTCACACTTATGAATTGTATCAGGCTAATAGTCTTTTGAGGAAAGACATCTTGAGGATTATTGAAGAAGACTGCCCCCATATTGATTGACTGATGAAGTTAAACTAATCATAGCTTCAGTTTGACTGCTGCAGGGGAAAAGATGAACTGATCATGGCTTCAATTCTTGAAATGATTGCTGAGGATAAACTGATCATGGCTTCAGCTTGATTATTGTTGGGGATGAACTGTTCATGGCTTCAATTCTTGAAATAATTGTTGAGAAGGTTAAACTCAGTGTGGGTCTTGAAAGAGATCTTCTGGTTAACCAATTCTGAGAATAACTTACACTGAACAAATCTTAAACTGATTCACAATAGGCTCTGGAAGTAATGTGCTCCTGATAGGATCACTGACCAAGTTCCTCAACTGTTTGAAATTTCTTGCTGAAGAAAGTTTGCCTGCAAATAAGATTATTCAAACAAACATGGTAATTTTAATGCAAAGCTAAATGCAATTTTGAAATCAAAAATCATTTTTGGAATGATATTATTGATGTAAAGCAAAATGAATCACTTGTCAAAATACAGCGGTTTAGACATTCAAAATGAAAGATAAAGAAAAGGTAAGACAACAAAGCAAATAATTGGCAACAAACTTAGGAGTCAGTTTACGCAACCTTGCTGTAGCATGCTTTCAAAAGAAACCTGGCTTCAATTAGGTCTTCTGAATGCTGTAACGTGGTCTGGTTCACGGTTTTCGAAACAAAGGATATAAGCTCAAAGTTTATTTGTACCCAACTCATTCTTCGTGACGATCTCCAATCCTATGCTCAGTTAATTCAAACTATGCATTCAGGTTCCAAGAGATTTTGGAATTGCAACATTGTTATGATGATGGTTCAAGGACCAAGAGATTTTTTGACATGGCAGTCACTTTTTCTTACAACATTTTGTTGTTTTTGATGAGGACCTCGGTCAACTCGTTTTGTCTCTTGATTGAATTTTTGTTATCCCTAACTTTTGCCTGAACTGTATCATTTGAGCTTACAGTCAGCGGGATGCTCCAATTTTTGCCTAAGTCTCCTTCATAGGTTTTGACTTAGCGGGCTTTTCATTTGACTTTCTTTTTTTTTATCTCTTTTTTTTAAAGATAGTGACTGACTGGCTTAATGATTACGGTGAACCATCATTGGCTTTTGACTTGAAAGACCTCTTCGACACTTCTTTGACGTGTGTGAAGGAAAGTTTGTGATTGCAACCTTTATTGGAAGGCGTCTTGCATGCACAGTCAAACTAACTGAGAACTACCCATCCCTAGGTTAAAATTGCGGGTTTTTTCGTACAGAAAGAAACTCCAACTTCTAGGCTCGAAGGGGTTGACAAGGGATTAACTTCCTTATTTCTCCAGTGTTTGGGAGTTGAAACAATGTCTGTACATCATCAGCCAAGTTTTAATTAAAAGCATACAATTTAGCAATTTTAGGTATTTTGTTTTCATCATCATCCCTCCAATCTTTGCATAAACAAAAGCTTGATAAAGAAAGTGAACAGGAGATATATTTTTGTTTTGTGAAAAAAGAAAGCATAAAGATGCACACAGTGGATATAAATGAATTGAATCAAATCATTGCAATGCTCATTTCATTGAAATTACCATGAAAGTACAAATAAAGTTCGCAAGCAAACAAACAATACAATCAAAGAAAAACGTAAACAGAAAGAAATAAGGCCTAGTGACTAATTAACAACAAGGATGAGCTGTCTTGTCTGAAACACTGGCTTTAGGAGATGATCCGTCTGAACTGACTCAAACTTCACTTGGCATGCTCTGGCAAAGGATTGTTGACAACATTGGGATTATCATCAGCAAAGGACATAATCTTTGAGTTCACCAATTCTTGTAATCTAACTTTTAATGCATAGCAGCCTTCCAAGTTATGGCCTGCCCCACCTCGATGGAACTCACAGTGAAGATCAGCCCTATAGCCGGCTGGGAGAGGATTTGGAGGAGGAGGTAGATCCCTCGTTGTAATCAAACCTTTCTTTACAAGACATGGATACAACTCAGTGTAGGACATCAGGATAGGATCAAAGTTAACCCTAATGCGATTTTGATTCTGTCTAACAGCTTGACGAGGAGCTTGAACTGGTTGAGCATTGACAACAGGAGCAACTGCAGCTACATATTGTTGTTGCCTGCGACGAGGTTTACCTTCGACTGAAACAGCATGGGTATCACCATCCTTTTTCTTTTGAAAATTCCCAGCATACTTTTTAGCACCACTAAAGGCTTCAGCATTAGCAATCTTTCCTTTCTTGATACCTTATTCTAGTCTTTCTCCAATAGTGACTAGGTCAGCAAAACCAGATGATACATTGCCTATCATATTTTCCCAAAAAAGTGGCTGAAGAGTGTCCACGAACAATCCAGTCAATTCTTTTTCAGCCAATGGTGGCTCCACCTGAGCAGCTAGCTCTCTCCAGCGTTGAGCGTACTCCTTAAAGGATTCCCTTTCTTTCTGAGACATGTTCTGCAATTGACAGCGATCAGGTGCCATGTCCAGATTGTACTTATATTGCTTTAAGAAAGCATCAGACAAGTTCATCCAACTTTGGATACGGTTCATATCAAGTCCCATATACCATTTCATTGAAGCCCTACTCAAGCTGTCTTGGAAACAGTGAATGAGCAGTTTGTCATTTTTGGCATGGGCAGCCATCTTGCAGAAGTACATCACCAAGTGGGTTCTGGGACAGGTGTGCCCCTTGTATTTCTCAAAATCAGGATTCTTGAATTTTGGAGGAATAACCAAGTCGGAAACCAAGCACATGTCCATTGCGGCAGCATTAAAGACATCATTTCCTTCCACGACTCTTATCCTTTTGTCTAGAGTTTGCCATTGTTCTCTGACTTCTTCAATGTATCCAAGTTCTCCCTGACTTTCAGATTGCGGACCAGCAGCATAGTACACGAAAGGATTCTCAGGAATAGCTTGAGCAACAGAATGCACATCAGGCTGAGGTTTAGTGAACAATGGAGCTGAAGATACTGGCGAGACAAACACATGAGTAGTTGCAAAGGGTGGCGAGTAATTCGGAGGTAACCCAAATTCTGGCCAAGTAGAAGCTGGTTGCTGAGTCAGTGGAGGGTCAACAACGGCAGTTAAAGTTTCAACAATCACAGTCCTCTGAGGTGGTTCACCTCTAGCAATCAGAACTTGCAGCATTTCTGTGAGTTTGGTCATCCCGACCTTCAACTCATCAATTTCCATTCTGACTTCGGCATTGTGTTGTCCTTGGTCTTCCATTCTTAATCTGACAGCAGCTCTAGTTCTGTAGTTGTGTTGAGAAAACAGCTTGACGGTGAACAGATAACTGAAGAGGAAGACAGTTGAAATGAGTTTCTAAGGCGACTCGGAAGAAATGCATATGTATGCTCATGGATGCAAGAGTGTATGGATGCAACAACCACAAACAAGATCACTCAAAGCACACGGGTTCAAAGGTTCGAGTCACGAGCATGAAGCCAAGGTTAAGAACCAATCCTACAAAAGGTATGTGCTAAGGGTATAACATCTGCCGAACAAGGTTCTAAAGAGGTCCCCAGAGTCTACAACCCATCTTTCGGATATTATCGATTTCCCAACTTTCTTGGTAGTCAATAATATTCTCAAGAGAGTCTTGTCTGAGTGTGGTATCGCGTAACAACTGATTCAAGTTTGCACCTGAATAGCCACCGCACCACGTCCTAATAAGGCCAAGATGGGTTAAGGGTTCTAAAGTTCCCAGCTTCGGGTCCTCGGATCAAGAAGCATAACGGGTTTGCCATTTCTGGTATGCCATTACTACCTCTTGGGAGGAGTGCCTCAACTGAGTCCTCGGGAATGGTCGACAGTTTTCCAGGTTACATTCCATCATCTGCACCAATGCGCAGGATAGAACATTACCAAAGAAAACCTCGTCTGGATGTGGAGTTTTCGTGTATACTAAGTCTGGCCAAATGCCACACAAGTCACACTACTTTCCACCCTAGTCCTTGGTGTATACTCAAGCCTGGGTATTGGGCTAATCTCACCATACAAAAGAATTTCCAAACAGAATAAGCAAGTAACAAGCAAATCAGGCAAAAAGCAGTAAATAAATCAAAGTAGGCTAAACCCCTCAAGGGAAGATCAGCAAGAGGTCAAACTGTCCCCAGCAGAGTCACCACTTTTTTGTAGCGGCAAAATCGTGAGTGTAATCTATTGATTAACTTAACTCGAAAAGCAAGAGTCGCCACCACACTTTTATTTTATCCAAAAAGGAAAGGAAAAAGAGCGAACAAAACCTACACAAGCTCTAAACAAGAACAAGTGAAGAGAGTCCGGGTAAGGGGGGTTGGTTACGCAATGGGAAGGTGTTAGCACCCAAAATATCTATAGTACTCTATAGGAACCCTTTGAAATATCTACCGCTTTTGGTATGAAAAAGTTTGCTTGAAAAGTGATTGAAGAGATGAGAAGAGAAGTTGTTTTTAAGGTTTTTGTGTTTGGAGAGACTTGTCGTCTCATGCCTACGTACCCACGATGTGCAATGTAGGATCAAAACCCCGTAGTTCGTGGTACAAAGAATGAAATTTGTTTGTTTTGGTCGATTTTAAATGTAAAGACAAGTCGTCATTTATAAGCGAATAATTTTGCTTAAAGAAATGAATCATGTCTAAACTTATGAAAAAGTTAAAGGAAAAAGTTCACGAGGGCACAAGAGAGAGTAAGTGAGTTTGGTGTTTTTTAAGTCTTTTGAAAAAGGTGACAATATGCTTATGTAGTTTAGCATTTGTTAAGAAATGAAAGGAAAAGAGTAAAAATCACTTAACAAAGTCAAGGTTTGGTTATGAAAGAGATGATAGTTTGAAATCAAGAAGGTTTTGAAAAAGGGAGAGAGTTTTGAAAATTGAAGAATGGGGAGGAGAAGAAGTGACTATCCTAAGGCATAAAGTAAAAGCTAAGGATAAGAATAGCCTAACCACACAAGTAAGCTCCATAATCTTCGAACCATAATTCCAAAGCAAAGGGAGAAAGGTCCTAAGTCTAAGTCCAAGGTTCCAAGAATTGCATTGGATGTCCAAGGTCTAAGTTCAAGGATTCAAGAATAGCATTGAAGTCCAAGGTCTAGGTGCAAAACTCCATGTCCATTGCAAAGGATAGTAACCACAGTCCAAGATTAGAAGCACAAGTTTTTTTAGAGGTTTTGGCCTTTATTAATGTTTTTGGTCCAAGGGGACAAAGAGAAAAAGGCATAAGCATAAACATGTGTCCAACGGACAAAGGAAAGATTGCGGAAGCATAAACATATGTCCAACGGACAAAGGGAAAAATTGCGGAAGCATAAACATGATATGAAATGATAAAAATTAAGCATAAAAGTAAAAGAGATAAGGAGCGAGAAGGAATTGTAAATGATTAGTACAATAGTATTGTTAGTAAGTTAGTGATTAGTTGTTAGAGTAAGTGATCAATAATAATTGAATAATTGCACTTAGTTCAAGGTTAATGAGAACTCATTAGAGGATTGATAAGACCAAAGCCTCCTAACAACAAGTTTCATAAGTTTTGACCCAAAAGACAAATAATCAACTATTTTTGATAGTTTTCTGATAAGGGACAAATATTGCGCTATGTTAAGCAATCGCCGAGTAATTTACGGAGTAATTACCCTACAAATGAGGCCGGTCAATAACTTTTTGTGCTAATGCATGCTAGATGAACGATATGTAAATCGTCATCCGAAAGCAATACCGCACGAAAAGAAAAATGGTAACGATCTAGTCTTGATCGAAATTCAACAAAGGAATTCAAAAGGAAAAGAATTAAGATGAAGAGAAAGTGGATCTAACATTTATGATCCACACAACCAACAATAGGAAAAAGTAGAAATCAAAAATAAAATCAAGATTAAAAGTGAAATCACATGACATTTTTTTAGGATCCCTTTTTTTTTAAGAAAATGTTTATAAAAAATTTCAAAAAGAGAAACAAAAGTAGTAAAATCCAAAAAAAATAAAAAATAAAAGTATTAGAAGAAAATATGTAAAAAAAATAGAGAAAATCTTAAAAAAAAAAAAAAGAATAAAAGAGAGGGAGGTATTGTAAGAAAATGTAAGGTGGTGTTGGTGTTAGAATTGAAACGGGCTGAGCCCAAATAGTTTGTAAAACAAAAAACAAAAAAAAAAGTGAAACTCATAAAACCAAAAAAAGGAATCAGGATCAACATCTTCTTCTCCAATTCATCACGCACTAAGTACTATAGCTACATGCTTGCAAAATCGAGCACCGTCAAATCGGAGCGACGGAGCTTCGATGTGGTACCGTTTCAATCGGAATTGCGAGGGGAATCCAAATACACCAATGATTTCAATTAAAATTAACTATGTGATGTGAATTTTGGATCCGAAGTTTCGTCAGAAAAAGCTCCGGTACCTTCAAAAATGGTGAATTTCAATCCAAATCTTTCTCTCTTTTTGTTCTTGTGCGAAATGTTGTTGTTGTTGCGAGAAGTTGAATGGAGGTGTGATTGATAGTGTTGATGTTGTTGAATTTATTTGCAGGTTTGTATGGAATTGGAAATGAATATGAAGGTTTTTGGTTGGATGAAGATGAATTGAAGTTTTAAAGTGAAACTTGAAGCATGGATTTGGAAAGTGTATTGGATAGAATTTTTGCAGAATTATTTTGGCTCTTCAAGCTTGAGAAAATCAACATGAATGAGGTGTTATTTATAGAGGAGATTGGAGAGGGATGCTGCCGTTTTGCTTATTTTTTCTGCGTTTTGAAACTGAGTGCAAGTCGTTTCATGTGGTGGCTTGCGTGAATTGCCGTTTTTTGCCGCGTTTTGAAGTTTTGCCTTTGTGTAGTGTGATGTCGTTTTGATTGTTGATGGCAAGCTGTTTTGTGACTGCGTTGCAGCATTTTTTAATCCAACATGTGCAGCGTTTTGCTTGCGATTTGTTTGCTGCAATTGTCGTTTTGATGCGTTTGCGCTGTAGCTCATTGATGGCATAGAAATAGCTCATGTGCTGCGTGAAATTATTTTGGCTGGAAAGTGAAGTCTTGGCTGGAGTTGTTTTAACTTTTGAATTGTTCGCTACTGCTTGCGTGTGTTGTGATGCGATATCCGGTTGTTATGCGTGACTTAATGGCTAGTTGCAGCTTAGAAATGGCTTGGCTTGCGGTTCATGACAAGGCTGTAGGTGGCTTGCAATATCAGCGTGATGGCTTCATGCGACTTGAAGAGTAGTAGCAGCTTGTGAATTGGAAAGGCTTCAATTGTTTTTTTTTATTCTTTCTCACATTGTCATTTAAATGGGCTCAAGGCAAATGGGCTTTATTGTGACATGATTTCCATGATTTTTCTTGGAATATGGATTTGGAAATTAGAATTAAATTTTGACATGGATAAAAATTGGATGTTGTAAATGGATAATGAAGAACTGAAAAATGGTTTTTTATGACTAATGGATATTGAAATGAATATTTAAGAATGGAAATTGGAAATGGATTTTAGGAAGTGGATAATTGGATAGAAATGGATTAAAATTGGAAAAAAATGGATAAAATGTATTTTGGAATATGAATGGAAAGGAATATGAAACATGGATAATTGGTTATGAGTTTTGGGTAAAAAGAATGAAATTTGGATTTAGAGAATTTGAGTTTAGATATGGGTGAATTTAGAAAAAAGAATGAATTTTTGGATAAAGTGAATAAAAATGGATTTGAAATGGATTGTGATTTGGATATGGAGATTTAGAGAAATGGAAAAGGGTATGGTTTAGAAATTAGATAATAGAAATGGTTTAAAAAAAGTATAGCCAAAATGGAAATGGATATGGATCATGGATGACAAATCTTTATTTTATTTTAGCCCAAAATCAATCTCAACTTTTTCGCAAGCCTCTGATGCAACACATCTACCAAAGAACAACCCACAACTGAACAATAACCATCCTCTGAATCTCTGATGATAAATTCCGAATTACTTCAAAATTCATCAATCTCTGGGAAAATAAATCCACAGAGGCACACAGTCTGGACTGATGAACTCAGATGAACTAATGAACGTCACCACACAACAACTTGACAGTCAGTGCTTTGAGGAACAGTCCACTGAAACAGATATCTTTCACTTGGAATAAATGCTCGATAGTTTGACCAAGATTAGGTCAACCATCCATCTGAACTGGATCAAGAGCAAACAACCACATTTGACTTGAAATCACTTTGTTGTCTTTGACAAACCTGCACAACACACGGAGAGAGAAACTGCAACAATTTTTTTTGGTATTTTGGTTAGAGGTTAGTAAACACAGTCAAATATAAAGCAGGTAAGAAAAATATACAGATGCACAGGAGAAACAAAGATTGTGATCTTGTTTGTGGTAATGAGATGCAAATGAGATGTGCGAAATATTAGGGGTAAAAATTAGGGTTCAACAGTACCCTGCTGAACGCTATATGAAAATATTAAAAGGGTATGTGAAAAATCGAAGTCGACCAGAGGGTTGTATTGTTGAACGATACATTGTTGAAGAAGCGATTGAGTTTTGTACTGAATATCTTTCCAACGTTCAATCCATTGGACTTCCCAAATCTCACGTCGTTGAAAAAAAAAGAAGGAAAAAAGTTTATTGGAAATAAAATTGTGACTGTATCAAGGGCTGAACAGGAGCAAGTGCATTTGTATGTTCTGCACAATGACAATGAGGTTGAGCCGTATGTTGAAATGCACAACGATTTTCTCTGAGGTTTAAATTCGAATAGAAATGAAAATTGGATAGTACGAGAGCACAATCGAAGTTTCATACCATGGTTTAAAGATCACATTTATTCAAAGTTTTGTGTAGATCCCGCTTCAATAACAGAAAGGTTGAGATGTTTCGCATATGGTCCAAGTTTGCATGTGTTTTCTTATAGCGCATACGCAATTAATGGATACACATTTTATACCAAAGAACAAGATGACAAAAGTACAATGCAAAATAGTGGTGTCACCTTGGTAGCTAAATCAATGCACATTTCAAGTGTGAAGGACTTAAACCCCAAATATGCAAATATGTCATAGTTTGGGATTATCGGGCGCATTTGGGTTTTTTATTATGAGAAGTTTCAGATTCCTATCTTTGGTTGCAAGTGGGTTGAAAATAATAGTGGCATACGAATGGATAAGTCAGGATTTTTGCAAGTGGATCTTAATAGGGTGGGGTACAAAGATGAGCCTTTTATTCTACCCTCTCAAGCTAAACAAGTGTTCTATGTCACTGACCCGACAAATATGAAATGGTCTATAGTGCTTTTATCTAAAAAAGTAATTGATGATAACATTGGAGATCAAGGTGATATTGTTGGAGCGAATGCATCATATATTATAAGTGATCAAGATGAGATTGTTGGAGCGAGTGAATCATATATTAGAAATGATCATAATGAGGGATTTTGGATCAATCCATCCATCCGTGTTGTTAAGAGACAAGTAGATCATCTTCCTACCCAAAAAAGAAAGAGACGTTAAGAAAGAGGTAATAGTAAAGAACATTACATGGATAAGAGCGGAGGTATGATTTGTTATTATAATATAGTAATGCTACTTGATAACACAAGTCATCTATGATACTTATTAATACTTTTTTCTATGTGTAGTGTCCTCGGCAGCGTAATGGTATCGATTGTGGTTATTTTGTCTTGAGATTCATGAAAGAAATTATTCATTTGGAACAAATAAAGATTCCAAACATGGTATGGATTTATATATAAGTTATGATTTATTTTAAGATTTATTATCGCATATTTCATCTAATTAATTACTTTTAACTAAATCATGCATATTATGTTAAATGTAGTATTTTGATGAATTCAATTGTGCCACCTACTCGAAAGACAAATTGGAAGAAATAAAGGAGGATTGGTGTCAATACATGGTTGAAATGAGAATTTGTTAGTTTTAGAAATTGTGTTAGGTTCACTACTACGAAAAACCCATTTAGCAACGGTTGGAAATGACATATAATGACGCGGGCGAAGGCGTTGTTATGTAGATTGTCGTTGTAAGTTAACTGTTTCTACAACGGGCTGGAAACTGTTATTGAAAGGTAGGGCGCGAGCCATATATCACAACGATTATGATAATAAACCGTTGTAATACATACACTTGGGTTCTGGGTTCGAAACCTATCAGCAGCGAAATTATATAAAACATAAATTACTTATGATATCAGTTACAATAGATAATCGTTGTTATAAGTACCCTAAGTTTATTATATTAAATGTAGATTGCTTGTTTTCCAAACACCTCACTAAATAAATATACATGGATTCAATTTGATGAAGATGTCTATAATCTGCAAATTAAACTGTTCTTAAAACCAACTTAAACAAACCAATGTTGTTTTCTGATTGCATTCGTCTCATCGTGCATTTCACGCTCTTTTACATATATTGTGGTTTATTGATCTGACTCCATCGATATATCGCTATATTCGATTATAGTTAAATTTCCATAAGATCAACAAGACATTGGATAATCTGCCTCATTTTTTATTTAACTATAATGGAAGATGGCGATGCATCTAAGGAGCCAGATCATTATACCATAATCTATATATAAAAGAACGTGAGATAAATGATGAGAGGCATGCAATCAGAAAACAACATTAGTTTGTTTAAGTTGGTTTTCAAATACAACTTAATTTGCAGATTATAAGTATCTATGTCAAATTAACTGAATGTATTTTAAGTGAGGTTAGTGAAACAAACAATCTACATAGAATATAATAAACTCAAACAACATTCTATACCAGATCCAGATATTATAAACTCATATAATACGCTTGCTATTACCACCAGCAAACTTTAAGTGAGGGTTAGTTAAACAAACAATGTAAATAGAATATAATAAACTCAAACAACATTCTATACCAGATCCAGAAATTATAAACTGATATAATACGCTTGCTTCCACCAACATCATCACCCTGTATCATCCCCTTAACCTGAAAGGAAACAAAGCAAACTTCAAAAATGAGCATCCTCAGTTGAAAATAAACCCTAAAACCATTATCCAGTGAAGCGTAAAGAGAGGAACAGGAATAACGCACCTTTTAATGAAACTAATCGCGGAACAGGAATCAATTATGATCTTGAACTAGTTTGGGAAGCAATGAAAAAGAAATATAAGGAGGAAGAAGCTTACACAAAAGCTTCATACTTCTTATACTTCTTTTCATTGTTTCTAAAACTAGATAAAGTTTGTTTACACTGTTGTTTCTTCATTTACTAACATCTTGTTCGTGATGCTATGAAAAAAAAGTATAAGGTGGATGAAGTTTCCATCATAGCTTCATGCTTCTTATACATTTTTCCATAGCAACACAAACACTATGAAGTTTCCAAAGTATATGGTCTTTGTTAAGGTAGTGAAAACGAATCTGAAAAAATGAGAACAATCAACAAAAACAACATGCAACAAATGAGATAATGGGAAATATCTAACAATAGATGGAAGAAGAAGAATACCTTAATGTATGATTCACGGCTAATGGTGAAAACGAAGAGAAAAAATGGGTTCTAGGGTTTCACTTTGAAGGCAACGGCGTTACTGTCAATTAAGTGAAAGTTATTTTGCTTATATATGGGTAAACTATTTCACAACCGTTAGCAATAACAACCGTATAGATAGGTATTTATTTATTATAAATATATCACGACGATTAACTAGAATAACCGTAGTGATAACCCTTTTATCTGTGAATTTTAAAATAAATAAAAACCGTATAGATAGGTATTTATTTATTATAAATATATCATAACGGTTGACCAGGAGAACCGTAGTGATAACCCTTTTATTTGTGAATTTTAAAATAAATAAAAAAGAAAAGGCGCGCCTTAACTTCTCACTTAATGCATCTGCAGTTTAAACATCAACAATGTAATTCACAATGGATCTGCAGTTTAAACATCAACAATGTAATTCAAACCCTAATTCAACTATTACATTTCATAATAAAGTAAACATTAAACATAAAGGAGACAAGAAAACATAACATCTTGATATTTCCATAAAATATCTCTGATTTCAGTTTGTTCTTAAAATTCTTGTTCTATTTCTTTAAATCCTCATACATAACCTTCAGATAGCCCACAACTTCCAACTCTGACTTCATAATGCTCTCATCGTCATTTCCATCTCTTTCTCCCACGTCGTCATCCCATATGAACAAATTACATGTTTCATCGCTCCTCCAAAATGGACATCTCCAAAAAAGCCTTCCTTTATTTTGTCCCTTCTTGCATTGATACGAAAGTACGAAACCATACGACCATCACAACCACAAAAATTTCTAGATCGAGATTTTACACTGGAAGAAGACGTAGAAACACCTTTGGATGATCTTGTCTTCAAATGTGACATTGCAACACCTTAAAGTAGAACACTTTCTTGTTGTTGTTGTCTTCTTCCCGACAATGGTGACGGCATTGGTGTTAGGGTTGTTTCGTCTTGTTTCTTTTTTCAATGGATAAATTGATATATACTTGGTGTTTAAAATACATAAAAAGAAGCTTCAGTTTGTAACAACGGTTTTAAGAAAAAGCCGTCGTGATATCCTTATTATTTTTTAGTTAAATATTAATAAAACTTAAAAAGGGAGCATTTACGTCAAAGGGATAAACTATTTGAGGGCGATGAGGTTCGAACCCATGATAGCTAGATTGTATCACTACGGTTTTCATAACAGCCGTTATTATACCCTTGAGATTTCTAATTAAAATAATGTGCGCGCATCTAGTACGCACTATAAGAACGGTGTATAGGATGCCGTTGTAAACCTGGCGTTGTTGTTTGGCCGTTTTGTAGTAGTGGTTTATGGAAGGTGTTGTATATATAGGTGATGGATATGGTGTATAAGGTTTCGAATTGATGTATGGAATTGGTGTTGTATAGTTTGTAATGAGTTATATATATATATATATATATATATGTAATGGTTATTTTGGTGTTGTATATATATATAATGGTTTTTACGGTTTATGTGTTGAATTTTAATCGTATAAAGGCCTATTGTTGAATTATAATGCTATAAGGCCTATGTGTTGAAATATAATGGTATCAAAGGCCATGTGTTGAATGATTATGAATTCTGTTACAGGTTAAATTATACAGGTATAATAATTGATTTTATAAAAAAAAAAGCTTTTAAAAAGCACTTTTATAAAAGACAGCGCTTTCTAAAAAAAGCGCTGCCTAAAGGGGGGGTCATGGCGTATACATAAGACAACGCTTTTAAAAGCGCTGCTAAAGGAGGCATACGAAAGCGCTTTTCTTTGAAAAAGCGCTGCCTAAAGGGAGACCTTTAGTAACGCTTTTAAAAGCGCTCCTAAAGGGGTCCTAAGAAAGCGATTTTCTTTGGAAAAGCGCTGCTATATGGGGGTCATACGACATCGCTTTTAAAAGCGCTGCTAAAGGTGGTCCTAAGGGGGACCTAAGACAGCGCTTTTCAAAGGAAAAAAAGCGCTGTCTTTACCTTTAGCAGCACCATCTTTGGCAGCGCTTTTAAACGCTGCTAAAGGTTTTCTTTGGCGTAGTGATGTCAGCGCAGCCGCCCCCCCAGTTGTACCTATGGATCTCTGTCTGATCTAAAAGGTACCTGAGGTAGACGACATCAATATAATAGGTGCTGGTGTCCACAAACACCTGTGTGCCGAGCAAAAACAAGTAGTAGCATCTCAGGGCATGCTGCCTGTGGATCTCCACCTTAGCTGTATCCCCTTCTGCCTGTCGTGCCTCGTCAAGCTCCTCGCTAAATCTGCATATCAGAAATGAGAACCGGATGTGTGCGCCCCTCAACTGGGTCACCTTCGCAAGTGCCTCATCTGGGCTAGCCCAAAGCTCTGCAATCAGCATCTCCATCGCGTCCACCTTCGGCATCCTACCATGACGGAGAAGGGTACCCGTGATCGGTTGATGTAAAAGGCACGAGATGTTGTCGAGTGTGATCGTGATCTCGTCGTACTGTAGATGGAATGAGGATGTCTCAGGGTGTCATCTCTCAACAAAGGCCATCAGCATACCATACAGGATCTGAGAATACCCAATCCTAGACAGGCCTCCAAGACCAGAGGTAGCAAGTGCAGACGTGAACCACTGATCCCCTGGCAGCATCTTAAGCATGTCTATAACCTTGCCCCCATGGTTATAGAACTTCTGGGAATCCTTCTCCTAAAAATTTCCAACTAAAACAATGTTACAAATGAAAATATTTTCAACGTAAACAATTCTATAAATAAACCGAGAAAGGTTACCTCTGCTAGCCTGACATGTCTGGCAGTATGCTCAGAGTACCCCACGAGTAGGGACATATCAGACAGTCCCCCGGGGTAACCGCCCAGCTCATCGAAATCGTCATCGGCGTCAACATCCTCATGTGCTGGGTGATCACCCTCCGGAATAGGAATAGGAACAAGGGAACGAGTAGGAGCAGCTGATGGAGCTGGAGTCTCCCGACGACGCATGCGTGCAGGCTGGGACCCTGATGAACTACCAGTAGAAACGCGACGCCTCCGAGATGTAGAATCGGCGGCTGAAGGGGGAGTGGCCTGTACCTGTGATGTGGAAGAGGCCTGAACCTGTGATGTGGATGGCTGTGGTGTAGGATCACTATGCCAAATAAGCTATTTAATAGCGCTTTTTTTTTGTTTTTGATAGCGCTTAAAAGCGCTATTAACCGCGCCGCTATTGTAAATGTTTTTTGTTTAATAGCACTTTTAAAGCGCTATTAAAGTGCCAGTTTTTAATAGCGTTTTTCCTTAAGCGCTACCGAAGTGGGCATTTTGCGCGTTTTTTGATAGCACTTTCAAAATAAGCGCTATTATAGAGCAAATGTTTGATAGCACTTTCAAAATAAGCGCTACTATATGGCGCATGTTTGATAGCACTTTCAAACAAAGCGCTAATATATGACACATGTTTGATAGCACTTTCAACGAAAACGCTAACATATGGCACATGTTTGATAGCACTCTCTCTTAAAAGTGCTATTATAGGCATTTGGTTACTACATATAATCCTGCTCACGTTGCCACGATCATCTTTTCAAATAATCACAATAAGCATAAGAGTTCAAGGTATAAATGTTGAAAGATTCACAAGATTAAATTTCAAATTCAAGTTTCACATACAAAGGTTCATTACAAAGAATTCCATGCCAAAACAAAAATTAAAATCTTGCACATGATTAGCATCCGCAGCCACCTGGAAGGAATGTTCAAAATAGTCTTTTACAAGTGACTGCAAGTCATGAATAGCTAACGAGTGGTCCACCATTTCTCTCAAGCCAGATTTGCATGAAAATGCTTTCTCAATAAGTTGGTTCAAGAGATCTTTCGTCAATCCACAAACAGAAACGTCCCGCATCAGACAGGAGTTCGACAAGAGTGTTCAATTAAATATGTTTCTCAAATCCCAGGAGGGAACTTCCATTTGAATATTAGGATTTACCCTTCAAAATTTCACAATAAGAGCATTTGAAGCTGCTGAGGGCAGCGTCTTTTCCTATTAGTCCTATGCACCATCACAATCACACATTTCCTAAAATAAAAATAGCAAGCAACAGGTTTAGGTGATAGCTAATAACCATTGAATAGAAACAAAAGTGAATCACGACAAAATCGACATGTCTTAAACACAATCCAACATGGGAATTCATTCAACATAATACCACACTTCAGTAGCAAACGGGAAAACATGATAAGAAGAAATAGGAAAGGCCAATTAATCCAAAATTATTTGTACAAGGCATCATCAATTTGTTTCCAAAGCAACTGTAAAGATGGAAAAGGAAGGTTCACAACATGCCAACACAAAATCAGAGCAATAAAGAATTATGAACAACAGGAATTAACAGCATCAAATATATTCAGACACGTTCAGTGCCCTTCCAAAACAATTCACAAACATGTCCAAGACAATGTTTAGATTCTTTCCGAAAACGCACAGACATGTCGAAATAGAAATGGAAAGCGCATTCAAATTATATTCACAGCAAGGAAAACACAAATTCGACAACCTTATCTCAATCATCAATTCTGCATCAAGACATTAACATTACATTCACTATAAAAGAAGAGGAAATTGAGATGGAGGGGGGAGGACATCAAGAAAAATCAGAGATATTCACGACAAAAAAGAGAAGAGTTCACATACTCACACCATCAGAAATTCACAAAAAACTCAGTCATAGAAAACCCACACACGCATAGCATCGCCCACACGGTTTCGATTTGTCGGCGACGACACGCAGAGCATATCATTAATAGCAGTATACCTGAAAACATACACTCACAGCAGAGAAAATTGAGTGTGTTCAGAACATCAAAACTCACACCAGAAAAAACCAATAGAAACAATTGGGAGAAAATCTCACACACCAGTAACACATAGCAGAGATACCAAATTTCACAAAAACCTCAGCATTAAGTTCGAATCGAAACCGAAGCAGCTACACAAAATGTAACAAGTACACATGATAATGCTGCATATATTAAATACAAACAGCCAACAATCCCCAATAGTATTTGAAATGAAATTAGAACAAACATGATGGGTTCAAAATCAATACTGCAGTAAGATGTCCATGGAATACATCGAACCAATATGTCCAGTTTCAGCAAAATTTCCACATTTGAACACAACAACAGTAGCAGTGACATTATTCAAATAACCTTAGCTACCTCTACAAACTTATGACAACATCCAAAATGCAAACCAGAAACAGAGCAAAATTGTAATAAAATCAACAGATAAGACAATACTACAGAGCAAATGATTCGAATGTTACCGCCGTGTTGAATAGTCGTTGCTGGCGGCGAATCAGGATCACTTCACGATTTTGCGGTTTGTGTTTACTGCTCATCTGTTGGCTGGTGCTAAACACCGACGTCGGCATTGCTACTGATAATTGAACGAAAATTTGTAAACATGAAAATATTTCTATATCTACTAGACCAGTATGAAAACAACTGATCTACTACTATCCTTGCATAGTAGTAATCCGAACAACGAAACACTTACCAGGTACAGATACAAGCATGTTGTTGTCAACTCTAAGCACTCTTAAGCTTCTTAGCTCACCAAGCTCGGGTGGCAAAACCGTCAGCTTGTTGTTATTTAGATAAAGTTTTTCTATTTGCGGCAATTGTGTAAGTTCTACTGGAAATACCTGCATACATATAGTGTTAAAAACATCCCTGATCCAACTCAATCATGTATGACTTCCGGGCCCAAGTTATGAAATTAAATGCTCTTCCAGAGAATCAAGGAAGAGATACAACATTAATATTTCATGTTACTTAGCAATAAATCCGAGTATCAACAAAACCAGACTAAGTAATTCATTCAATTTTATATCAATCAACAGCCATCAGATTAACAAAATCATACATATGAATCACAAAGTAAAACTTATACAACATGTGTTAAATATTGAAACACACAGAGATTGAAATTCATTAACTGCATAAAATAATATTAGAAGAAACTACACTAATCAAAGCAACAATAAATCCATAAAACTTGACTCGCATTGAAAAACCACAAACTAAAGCTCACCGACAAGCCACAACCACAAATACTAAGTATAACAAGACTCGTCCAATGTTGACTGTCACCACGTGGAACACTCTCGTCGCCCTCCGGCGTCGATGAAACCATCTCAGAGCGCAACATCCGTGTCAAAACACCAGTGCCATCACTCTGCAAATCAGAGTTAACAGCCTTGGCCATTATGATAGCCCTAAGTGGATCCCTTCTCTTAACCACCTTCATACTCAAATCCACATAATCCTCATGGATGATGAGGAATCAACTCAATCACGACGGTATCCTGCGGCATCGGCAAATCCACCATGAGTTGCGACTAAAGCTTTAACGCAACCTGATCTTCTCTGACTATGCCATCATGTCCATCTGACGAATAAGGATCCAATGCAACATCTGTGTAAATAATCTGACGAGAAATTGAATGCAAAAGGATATTAGATTAATTTTTCTTCAGATATTCACTAGAAAAATATAACATTCTCGAATCTTAAAAGTTATGTTCACTTACAAGATCAGGGTACTTATCCCTGAGCAACCGTATAGTCCGAGGCACTAAACCATCCTCATTATATGCTTCATCTCCTGTGGGAGTCTAAAGGGGGAAACCTGTTATACTAGATTGCATTTATTCTATCAAAAACTTATGGTATGTAGAAGAGAGAATAAAACCTTCAAAGCATCTGGAATTTTGGGGAAGAGCACAACACTGTTAACACCAACATCATGTGCTTTTGCAACCTAAATTACAAAAATACTCACTGAAATTAAACTAAAATTCAATTAGGAATAACAAGAATGAAGTCACCATCACACACAGTTTTGAAGATAAAAAAAAGATTAAAAAAGAAAAGGCTTTATGTCTGAGTGAGTCAATGTACTCATCAGTTGTAAATTATAATATACAAAGGCTTTGTGTCGGAGTATGAAGTAAAATACCCAACAAAACTTACCAATATTCCCCATCATGGCATGATTCAGAAATGTCAAATACTCAGATCAATTAACAAATATGTCCAAACTCCTAGACCAAATTGGTAATGATCAAACTTCCAAAACACTGCTTAAATAATACTTCAAACAATGAAGCTAAACCATAGAGTAGATAAGAAGATTTTATCTTGTTTATCACAGAAGTAGCATGAAAGCAACAAAATAATGTGAACATTGGAATAGAATTATGCTAAAAAATAGTCGCATAATCTCCCATTAAACATTCTTTTTTTACAGCACTAGACATCCTTTACCCCGATTCAATACCACTCATATTTTCTTGTTTGTGATTGATCTCATCACTACATTCTCAAGATCCCACTTCATATTAACAATGATCTTAGCTAAAATATAAGATTTAAAACATGAAAACGACGCTTGAGAAGTCAAATAGTACGAGAGTTCATTTAAACAAAAGGGAAAATAGTGGACTGATTGAAAACCTCTTCCAAAAGTCCATGTCTCCAACCAAACCTATAGCATCCAGGCATAGCCCCAATAGGCGTATCCTCCTCACCTGCAAAAAGGGTTCAAATCTTCTCAAAATCTAAAAGCAAATAATCACAAACACAACAAAATCCAACCCACACCTACAAGCCAACAATGTAAGCATATTTATATACAGGTAACAACCCTAAAAGCTATACTGAAAAAAGAAACACAAGCCATAAAAAACTAACCTTCATGAATAAAAAGTGGATATACAAAATTTGCAGGTGATAGAGTTGTTTCCTGAAACGCCGATCTAAGTGCAGACGATCTTCTATTCCGGCGAGGACGCCTTTGAATTGGCTACCAAAATTGAGAAAATCACAATCAACTGAAACCTTTCGCTTAGCAATGCACGACATAATTAAGATAATACTCACAAGTGAAGGAACAACTGGGGTTCCAGCTGGTGTCGCCGGTGTAGGCGGTACTGGATGTGCTTCGGGTACTTTACCGGCAACAACTGCGGCTTCGAAATCTGAGTCACTTGCTCTGACAGTGAAAAGACTTGGAGGTTGTCGGCGCTTTGATGAAGAGAAGCTCAAATAGTTGGATAATGTCGATGGTGATTTGAGATCAACAAAGGTGTGGGAATTCAAGGTTAAGGGTGTGTTTGGAGAAGGAACCGAAGCAATGTCTGAGATGAAGAAGATGACAAGATAGATGGTGGGGTTACCGGAACATGACAAGATGAAGAAGAATCGGTCAGTTTTTGCGATGAGGAAGATTAGGGGTTTTTGGTGGGGAATGACCAAAATAAAAAATATCTACCAATAAGTGTTTTGGTTTTCTTTTATTTTATTAACTATTTTATATTTTATTAATAATAATAGCATTTTGTCAAAAGTGCTATCTTAGTGTATAATATTAATAGCGTTTTGAGAAAAGCGCTATCTTACTTAAGTTTAATAATAGCATTTTTCTACAAAGTGCTATTAAAATCACATTGTCATATAAAAATGAATTGAACAGAACACATTAAAACTTATAAATAATTTAAAAGGACAAAAATACAATTTAATATTTTAATTATCATATTATCCTAAAAAATCCAAAAATAATTTATTTTTCTTATTAACCTAAAAAATTCATAATAGCGCTTTGTTTGGAAGTGCTATCAAAATCAAATTAAAATAAGTATTATATTAGCACTTTTGAAAAAACGCTATTAAATACCTGTATTATAATAGCACTTTTGAAAAAACGCTATTAATGAAGAATATTAATAGCGTTTTTCAAAAAGTGATATCTTAATGAAGAATATTAATAGCATTTTTCAAAAAGTGTTATCTTAATGAAGAATATTAATAGCGTTTTAAAGAAAGCGCTATCTTAGTGAAGTTTAATAATAGCGTTTTCTAACAAAGTGCTATCAAAATCACATTCACTACAACAGATAAGACCTTAGACAGCGCTTTTTTTGCCTTTAGACAGCGCTTTTAAGCGCTGTCTAAACCTGCGCTGCTATAGGTTTAGACAGCGCTTTGGGTAATACCAAAAGCGCTGTCTAAAGGGGGGTATATTTAATGAAAAGCGTTGTCTATGGTACCTTTAGACAGCGCTTTTTGACATTATAAGGTATACCTTAGACAGCGCTTTTGGGAAAAGCGCTTTCTAAGGTCCACCTTAGACAGCACTTTTGTGAAAAGCGCTTTCTAATCCCCACATTAGACAGCGCTTTCACCAAAAGCGCTGTCTAAGGTATACGAAAAATTTTATATAAATTTTTTTAAACCACAATTTTTACCAGGTTTTTTCAACCAGAATATGACCTGTTTTTCAACCAGCAATTTTTTTTAGAAAAATACCACAATTTGGAGATTCAAATCAATCCAATTTATCCTATTTAAATGTACCAATTTACACCAAAATTATATATCCAAAACAATTGGCAATTCAAACCAATATATATATATTTAAAATTACAAACCAAAATTATATATACACCTATTTATAATTACAAATCATTACATTTTTTCTACAAATGCACATATTACTTATACTAGTACTTTTGCATCCAACCAAAGCATTGCTTCAAATCTACATTATAGGTCCTGAAAACACAAAGATTGTAATTCAATTAAAAGAATACATAAACAAAGTTACACATATTTAAATTCTCATCAATTAAAGTAAGAGTACAATATTATACCTTGTAAAATTCCGAGCTCCATAATGTATTGACACCAATCCTCTTTAATTTCATCCAATTGAGTAATGAGCACACTTGCATTCTTCAAAGTACTACATAATAATATAACATAGTTTGATTTAGTTTTAACTATTTCATTAGACATGAGAGATATGTGTTAATACATAAATAAACAAACAAATAAATATACACATTCATATTTAGAACAATCTCACTTAAGTGTCAATACACTTCTTCAAACCTCCCCTAAAATTACACGGAAACATGTTTTAAAGAAAAATTAATAATTAATAATAATAATAATAATACTAATAATTATAATTATAACTTTAAAACAAAATAAAATAACAATAGTACAATTATTAAATTTGTAGCAGTATACTGCACCAAAAATAGTTAAGTGTTAATGATGTAAAACCAGTATGTTGTAAAACCAGTATGATATAAAGCTGGAGATTAAAGGCTGTAGATTAAAGTCAGGATGTAAAACCAGAAAATTATAGTTCCAAACAAACATCAAATAACAAACAAACCTTAATATTTATACTATTCTCAATTCTTTCTATACAAACTATACAAACCTGTTATACCTTAGAAATGAGAAACTAATAATTTGCAGTGCAAGCCATCACTATAATTTTAAAATGTAACTAATAACTTTGGTAATGTTTCCTTTCATAAAGAAAAGATCTTGTGATGCGTTTTGTTTTCACAGTAGCAACATTTCTCAGCATATTAATATGCTCAATAACAAAAACCAGTGGGGATAAAACCAAATTGCAACCATAAACTAACATGAAAAATTTGATAGTAAAACAACATAATCAGATCGAAAATAGCATTTAGTCGAAGCAACATACACACCACAAGATTCTAACAGCACACACAATATTCACAGACGCATAATCAGTGTGCGAAAATTAACAAAATAGAAGAACTCAAAACGCGATACAATTTTATAATCGTTACCAATTTGCCGAATTAGAGACACAATTCAACAATTCAGCAGCAGCCTACCGTTACTATGTTTGTCGAACCGGCATGCTTCGTAGTGTTCCAAATGCGCACAAAATCACACTTAAACCTGCACAGATAATGGACAGCACCGACACAACATAGGGAAAATAAGTTTTGCGAGTTTGAAACTGACAAAACAAAGTATAACAACCTTATTTGTATCATATTTGCACCTTCTCTGATGTGTTTCTGATTTCTTTTAATTCTTGTTCCTACAACATCAACTGTAAATAATGTTGAAAGCAAAATGTTTGAAATGCAAACACTTTAGTAATGCTTTTCAAATAACATAATCAATGTATTTGAGTGATGCAAATTCAAATAACACACGCTCAGTTAGAAGCATGTTTTGCAAGGTATGATGCCATCCATTACCTGCTACTGGACTTGAGGCATGATTCATCACATCTCTATTTGAAACAACCTCTTCTGAAAATGTGGATCCAGAGTTATTGTTGTCCACAAGAAGGAAGTGCAGGGCTTGTAGCAGTATCCTGCACCAAAGATAGTTAAGTGTTAATGATGTAAAATCAGTATGTTGTAAAACCAGTATGATATAAAGCTAGAGATTAAAGTCAGTATGTAAAACCAGAAAATTATAGTTCCAAACAAACATCAAATAACAAACAAACCTTAATATTTATACTATTCTGAATTCTTTCTATATAAACTATACAAACCTGTTATACCTTAGAAATGAGAAACTAATAATTTGCAATGCAAGCCATCACTATAATTTAAAAATGTAACTAATAACTTTGGTAATGTTTCCTTTCATAAAGAAAAGATCTTGTGATGCGTTTTGTTTTCACAGTAGCAACATTTCTCAGCATATTAATATGCTCAATAACAAAAACCAGTGGAGATAAAACCAAATTGCAACCATAAACGAACATGAAAAATTTGATAGTAAAACAACATAATCAGATCGAAAATAGCATTTAGTCGAAGCAACATACACACCACAAGATTTTAACAGCACACACAATATTCACAGACGCATAATCAGTGTGCGAAAATTAACAAAATAGAAGAACTCAAAACGCGATACAATTTTATAATCGTTACCAATTTGCCGAATTAGAGACACAATTCAACAATTCAGCAGCAGCCTACCGTTATTATGTTCGTCGAACCGGTATGCTTCGTAGTGTTCCAAATGCGCACAAAATCACACTTAAACCTGCACAAATAATGGACAACACCCACACAGCATAGGGAAAATAAATTTTGCGAGTTTGAAACTAACAAAACAAAGTATAACATCAGTAATAACCAAGTCAAAGTTATTTTTGTTTCTCCTCAACATTGTCAGCGCATCAATTGCATTTGTAGATGTAGTAATTGGAAAAACAACCACAAAATCAAACATTTGATTCCACAAAACTAAACTCTATTAGTAACTTAAAAAAAATAAAAATCACAACTTTTTAAATTTTTTAAAAATCACAAGTTGTAAGAACATTAGAAATATTCAAAACTTAGTGCTTCAGATCCATACCTCAAGTCCCCTTTTTAACCAAGATCCACCACAGATTTACCACTGCGATATCGCAGAAAGCTGTAAAATTGACGAAAACACTGCCACCATCATCCCTCGTTCCTGCAACACCAACAATGTGAAATCAAAACAAAAGAGTATAAACCCTAAAAAAAGTTAAAAACTTAAACTATCGATAGTGGAAGACGGTTGACGGCAACATGCAACGACGACAACAACGAACGACGGCACGGTGGAGGACGGTTGACGGTGAAGGTTTGAGTTCGCAAGGGTTTTGAGCTCAGTTCGCATGCAGGGGAGAAGAAAGAGCGGAAATATGAAAATGAATACTGACTATTCATATATTTTAATTTAATTAGACCTTAGACAGCGCTTTTCATAAAAGCGCTTTCTAAGGTGGACCTTAGACAACGCTTTTAAAAGCGCTTTCTAAGGTTGGCCTTAGACAGGGCTTTTGATTTTATTTTTTTTTAATTTTTAAGACCTTAGAAAGCGCTTTTAAGGAAAGCGCTGTCTAATATTTTTCTTTAATTTTTTTTTTAAAATTAATAAAACTTTAGAAAGCGCTTTTTACCGAAGCGCTGTCTAAGGTCTTATATTTTTTTTAAATTTATAAGACCTTAGAAAGCGCTTTTAACTAAAGCGCTGTCTAATATTTTCCATTAAATTTTTTTTTTAAATTTATAAGACCTTATAAAGCGCTTTTGACCAAAGCGCTGTCTAAGGTCTTATATTTTTTTGCGCTTTTATTTTTTTAAATGAATAGTTTCCTTGTTTTTAACTTATAGCAGCGCTTTTGTATTAAAGCGCTGTCTAAGGTGCGATGTTATAACTTACTTTTGTTGTAGTGATTGTTTGCACCCTATAATAGCGCCCGGCCATAAAGTGCTATTATAGATATATTTGTTTCCTTTTTAATAGCAGTTTCTTTAAAAGCGTTATTAAATTAGGCGATACAAAATATCAATTTTGACGTAGTGGATGTGGTGTAGGATGTCCCTCAGCTGTAGGGGATACCCCAACTCCCTCTGCGCCAGAAGCCTCGGCTGTATACTGCATTCGCTCACGTCGGACAGATGTGTGATGAGCTGTCCGTCCATGTATGATACGATCGTCTCTGCCAGCCATCTAATCTGCGAAGCATAATAAATAAATTAGAATTTTTAAAAAATAATTAAACAAAAACAAACAAACAAACTAAAAAAAAAAACCAAGTGTCTTCCGGATGTGCACATCCAGAAATATGCAAAATATTTAACGTTGGGTGTCTTCCGGATGTGCACATCCGGAAGAACACACAATTTTTAACGTTGGGTATTTCCGGATGTGCACATCCGAAAGCACTCAGAATATTTAACGTTACAATTTTTCCGTATCTGCACATCCGGTACGTATTTTGAAGTTCAAAATGGCAGCCATGGCTATTGTACCATGCAAAAGAGCATTTTAATGCCCTGATCGTCCGTTTGAAGCAGAAAACAAAACATACATTGTCTCTAACCTATGTTATTCATACAACCTAACAACTAAATGTCTACTCTAAAGCGATTACTCAAAAATATCTCTGAAACTCTAAAATTTGAAAACTTACCGATTAAAATGAGATACGGAGGATTTGGAGTGTCTTGATCGTTGTAGAAGTTACTCTGCGCCGAACTCGAGTGGAAAAAATCGAGATTTGTGGGATTGAAAATTTGAGAGTTTGAGAGAGTTTGAGAGAGTTTGGAAAATGAAAAAGTGAAGAATGAGGGGGAGGAAGAAGGTCTGGCGTGAATTAATAAGAAATCCTTCTGGAAGTGCACATCAGAAATGTTTCCGGATATGCATATCCGGAACACATCAACGTTTTTTAAAAAATTGGTGCGTCCGGATGTGCACATCCAGAAACTGTGGGCAAAAAAAAAAAATTCACATGGTGCCTAAGAAACTTGGGTGGTGTATTAAGAAACTCTCAATTTATATCACCACTAAACTAAGAAGATTAAGATCAATAAACCATGTTTTGTAGGAGTTTTGCTCATGTGAATAAATGAAAACAGAAAATATTGAGAAAATGGAGGATCCAATCGAATAAAGAACACCACATATCCCATGCGATTGAAAAACTCATACATCACCCATATAAATAATTGAACAAAATTTGATTCTATAAAATATAAAGTACGTCATTTTGTCAAGTAAAATTGGAAAATTTTTTAGATAGACACAGACATAACAAATAGTTTTATATATATATAATCACAATTTTTTTATTAATTAAAAAATAAAAATAAAATTTTCTCTCTCTTTTATAATCACAATCATTCCATGAATTCAATTAAAAAATAAATTTGAAATTTTCTCTCTTCTTATTAGATGTTTCTAAGAATATGAATTTAAATTTTCATGCAAGTATTTCTCGTAAAATTGATGGTTACTAAACATCCACACTTTTCTCACACAATATATATATATATATATATATATATATATATATATATATATATATATATATATATATTTCATTTTTATCATTTGTCGATATGTCTTTATCTTTTAATAATATAACTCAAGTTATATATCATTTTTAACAATCTTTAAAATGGTTCAAAACTCAGTTGAGAGAGCAAATATTTTTTTAGTAAAATTACTTAATTTTTTTATTAAGTCTTTAGCTTAAATTTTGACTAATTTTTAATTCAACCTATATATATAAATTAACGGTGAAATGGAAATAAAAGACAAACATCGATAAAAAAAGAAAAGAAGATAAGAAACAAAATGTAGGGCAAATGAAACATGCCAAAATAAATGGGTGATGCTTGATGAGTCAAAGTAGGTGGGCCAGGACAAAGACAACCGGAGTAGAAAATATCATATATTGATTCAGATTTACCGTAAACATCGAATCAAACTATTATGAGTGTAATCAATAAGTGTTTAGGCACATGCATGATTATGATTATGATTAATTATTGTTGCAATTTGCACCCACCACTTGGACCACACCTTTGTACACATTACGAAAATCACGACAAGGATTTGAATGCAGCAACCCGTAGGTTTTTTACAAGATCATTTATGGTCATGTTGTACCCCGTTTCCATCTGCAAAACCACGTGTACTAGTAATTTATAAACATTGAAAGCGACACGTGAAAAAAATTACAATAATTTTTTGTTTACCTTAGCAACAATGGTTATGTTGATAGAACCTCCAAAAGGTAGGACAGTGCTGTTAACAACAAAGAGATTAAGCTTTTGAATCTCCTTCAATAATTTGATCAAAAGACCCTTTTGCTTTTGGCAGAGAATTCTTACGAGAACATCTTTGTCCAAAACTCTGGCATCCACATGGGAGAGGGACTCAGACCCATTATCACTCCATGCCTCATGAATTACCTGCGGTTTATTGTCCGTCACTACGGACTCATAAATTAGCTGCGGCTTATTTTCCGTCACTACAGACTCAACTGGACTATTCTTGTTCTGCTCTTCTAACACCTTCAAACGTTCTTGGAGTTCTTTTATGTACTTGGTAGCATCTCCTAACACCGAAGCCTTGTCCATCTGTAGAATGAATGATTCACAACATAATACAAAATCTGTAAACTACCGAACATTTGGAATGAAAGGAATGGTTTGGTACCTTCGTTAATCCAGGAATAAGAGCAGCTAAAGCAATTAAGCTCCTGTTAAGTTTCTCTCTTCGCTTTCTCCCTGCTATGACATGAGAAGAAACGGGGGAATAAGAAACATAGCTTTCACAAGACAGAGGTTTCTTCTGTTGTAGAAGAACACTTGCTATATCATCTGAAAATAAATCTTCATCATCAAACAAGTTTTGTTGGAACAAATCACAACCCTCCATTTCCATTTCATCCAACATCTGGAAAAAAAAAATTCATAGAAATTCAGAACAATGTGTCACTAGAGGGAAGTATTAAAAAATTTCTTACCAAATCAGATAGCCAGCTAGTTGATGATGATGTGTTTAATTTTTCCATAACTTTTGATGATATTAAATTAACACCTTTTGCTTCTTAATTTCAGAGATTGGTATTTCAAATATACCTTTTGCTTCACAATTTCAGACTTGCTTTAGTTTTCTCATTATAGCTTCCCTAGTTAATTTACTACCATGCCCCTGACCATTTTTTTTTTTTGACAACTGAAAATATTTCATTAAGCCTCTTGGGCGATGAACGAAATACACTCTGGTCGGAACCCAAACCAGGTCCGATTACCAGCAGACTTTGCAACATTTGCCATATGGTGACCATCAAAATTCAGACCTCTACTAACAAAGGAAACAGATGCAAACGAAAAACAAGACAATAAGTTTCTACAATCAACAGCCACTAATTCAAGGCTGGCATTCCTAGAGATGCTATTAATGCAGTCAACAGCTTCCATAGAATCAGACAACACTTGAATTTTTTGAAAACCCAAAGAGTGAGCAATGTCCAAACACCATCTAATCGCCAAAATCTCTGCAACGCTCGCCCCCACCCAGATATGCGCTTTGTGGCAAGCAGACAGCTCAATCTCTCCCTGGTTGTTACGAATGACACAACCGAAAGTAACAGCTCGTTCCTCCAAACGCCCAGCATCCACTCGAATAAGGCAAAGATCATCAGGGGGATCAGACAACAGAGAAGAACAGCTAGGACTAACCTTTTGATTGCCATCCACATGCCCTGCAGAAAAGATGGAGAAAGCCAAAAACGCCTTTTTCGCGACCTCGCAAGGATCGATGGATTTCGTCTTAAAATGCCTCTCATTCCGCGCACTCCACAACTGCCAAAGGGTGAAGCAGAAGATTTGCATGGTGGTCACATCCTTTGACTGGAGGATGGACTGAATCCAGTCCGTAACAGTCACTTCAGTAGGACTATGTAAGCCCAGCTGGGTAGCGAAAAGAGAAGCACGAGAAAAATTACACTGCTGGAAGAGATGTTGGCTATCTTCGATTGCTTCATTACAGAAACAGCAGGAAGGGTCTAGCGTCATACATTTCGCTCTCAAATTAGATTTATGCGGAAGGATATCCTTTGCCAAACGCCACATGAAATTCCGAACTTTCGGGGGGATTGGAAGTTTCCACAGAATCTTCCAGAGGGAAACAAACTGGTTGGAAGAAGGACCAGGTCTGCTACTCGCAATGGCTCTGCATCTCGCATGATACGCAGACTTGACAGAATATATTCCGTCTTTCTCAAACCTCCACCGCAGCTGGTCAGCAGGCAAGCATCTAGAAAGAGGGATGCTCTTGATATGATGTGCATCAGATGGAAGGAAAATGGACGAGATGGAATCAGTCTTCCACGAGCCTAAATCCTCATCAATCAGATCATTGACAATCTCCACAACAGATGCATTATGGCAAAGCTTCCAAACTTTGAAGCCATCCTTATCTGGCAGCCACTTGTTATTCCAAATATTGATACTTCTACCATTCCCCACCTGCCAGTAAATACTGTCTTCCACTGTCTTCCTAGCTCCATAAATACTACGCCAAGCATAACTGGGAGAGTGACCAAGGTTAGCCTCAGAAAGAGAGCAGTTAGGGAAGTACCTGCCTTTGAGGACTCTACAAACAAGGGAATTCTCATCATGGAGGAATCTCCAATAGTGCTTGCCTAAGAGGCAATCATTAAACACTTCGAGACCTCTAAAACCCAAACCACCGTCACATTTTGCCCGAGCTAATTTATCCCAGCTGAGCCAGTGAATTTTCCTTTTGCCTTCTTTCGCACCCCACCAAAATCGAGCTAACATAGCCTCGATATCATGACAAATACTAACCAGTAATTTGAAACAGCTCATCACGTAGTTGGGAATGGCTTGCGCAACAGCTTTAATAAGAACCTCCTTACCAGCTCTCGACAGGAACCCCTCCTTCCAGCCTTTTATCTTCTTCCACACCCTCTCTTTAACAAGCGCAAAAACTTCTCTCTTGGACCTCCCCAACACAACCGGAAGACCCAGGTACTTAGCGTGATTTGGAACTTGATTGACTCCAAGAACATTCTGAATAGCGGCTTTAACATCTTCACCCAAATTTCTACTGAAGGAGGCTTCAGACTTCTCCCAATTAACCATCTGCCCCGAAGCAGCTTGATATTTTTGGAGAATGTTCACCACTGTCAAAGCTTCTCTAACATTTGCCCTCACAAAAAGCAGGCTGTCATCCGCAAAAAGAAGATGAGAAATAGTCGGGGCATTCCTTGCAATCTTGAGACCGTGAATTTCCCCTCGATCAGCTTCCTTTTTCAAAAGACCTGAAAAGACATTAGCGCACAAAATAAACAAGTAAGGGGAAAGAGGGTCTCCTTGGCGAAGCCCTCTCTCCGTACCAAAAATCTGCGACGGGTTGCCATTAACGAGGATCTGATACGAAACTGTGGAAATACATCTAAAAACCAGATCAGCGAATTTGGTGGGGAAACCCATAGACTTCATCATCTCAGTGACAAAACTCCACTCCAAACGATCGTAAGCTTTAGACATATCAAGATTTAACGCCATAACTCCTTTTTTGCCATTCCTCTTCTTCTTAAGCCAGTGGAAACCCTCCATAGCAATAATGGCATTATCAGAGATAAGTCTCCCTTGCACGAAAGCGCTTTGTTCTTCATCAATTACCAAGGGGAGGATCTTTTTCAATCTGTTCGCAATAACCTTAGTAACAATCTTCATGACCACATTGCAAAGACTAATGGGTCTGAAGTCTTTAGGAGATGAGGGATACTTACACTTTGGAATCAGCGCAATGAAGGTGGTATTGATAGGTTCTGGATTTGCAGCTTCATTCAGAATGGACAACGCCAGGGAGGTGACATCAGCGCCAACAATGTTCCAAAATTTTTGGAAGAATAAGGCGGGTAGTCCATCAGGGCCAGGAGCTTTTAGAGGGTGCATCTGAAAGAGGGCTTCTTTAACTTCCCAAGCATAGAAAGTTTCCTCACAGTCAGCAATACAACTCTGGGGCAGCCGGTTTTTAACCACCTCACACACTTCTTGAAGGAGAGAAGGATTAGAAGATCTAAACATGGCTTGAAAATGTTGAACCAGCAGAGATTCACACTTGGACGTACCTTTCCACCAACGTTCTGTCCATCCAATAACTTCTTAATTGAATTTGTCTTACGGCGCTGAGAAGCTTTGCCGTGGAAAAACTTCGTATTCCTATCACCGTGATTGAGCCAGACCGCTCTACTTCTCTTCCTCCAAACCATTTCTTGAACATTAAGCAACTTATTTCTCTGAATTTCAAGTGCTTTGTAAGAGTTAAGATTATCTTCAGCAGCCCCCCAATTTATCTCTTCACTCAGTAACTTCTCGATTCTGATAATCTCATTGGTCACGACACCAATCCTCAAGTGCTTGAAATGGCTGTCTAACTCCTTCATGGCATGAATCTTGAGGATACCATTATGACCAGTGCCATTCCATAAAGAAGACACCAGCATTTCACATTGTGGTTCTTTCACCCAGGCTTCTTCAAAGCGGAAAACAAACTTGCGCCTTTTACACTCGTCTCCCTCCTCATCCTCTAGCTTGATAACAATAACAGCGTGATCAAAACCATTTCTAGGGAGATGAAGAACTTTTATCGGTTGAAATCTACATATGAAACTGTCAGACGCTATGGCTCTATCCAATCGACACTGAATGTTCTCATCACTAGGTCTTCCGTTAGACCAGGTAAAAGGGTGTCCAGAATAACCAAGATCAATAAGGCCACAGTCAGCAACAACCTTTCTACCCCAGTTCAACTGAGAAGTCGTTCTGGGGATACCACCCAACTTTTCACCCTCAGCTAAAGTGTCACTAAAATCTCCAAAAAACACAACTTTTGCTTCCCCATGACTAAAAAGATCCTTCACCAACTTCCACGTATTGCGCTTGTTAACCTCTTCCGGGAACCCGTAAACACCATGAAACATCCACTTTCCACTCCCCTCTGCATCCTGGAAGGACCCACTAATGTTGTTCATGGAGTAGGAATGAATGTTAGGCCCACACCCCTCCTTCCACCAAAGAGATAAACCACCCGATCTCCTTCTGCTTTCCCCACAACAATCAACCACAAAACCTTCCCCATAACCGGACCTCCATCTAATTTTGTCGATTTCTTCACTTTTCAGGCGAGTTTCCATCAAGAAAACCAAGTCAGGGTTTTCCAGACGTAAGAGCCTTAACAAGGCTCGAACTGCACGGGGACTCCCTAACCCCCTGCAGTTCCAACTGAGGATTTTCATTGTTGTAGGCGGTTTTGGTCTTCCAACACCACCTCTGGATTGTTTGGCATATCTTCGCTCTTGGAAAGACTCCTTGTCTTCTTATCGTTACTACCATTCTCTCCAATATCTCCTTCCAAAACAAGGACTTCTACAAGTTGTTGCTTTCGGCTCTCAAACTCCACATTTGGACCTACCTGTTCAACTCCTTTTTTCTCAACTTTCCTCCTAGTCCATTTGCGTTTTTTGACCAGCTGTTTCTTTGGAACATTTGCTTTCATTTGCATCTCCCTTGTTAAATCAACAGCTCCCGGCGACTCAGCTACTGCTTCCACCGCCGCGAAGGCCGAAACGGATCTAGGGATCTCCACTACTGCAGTTGTGTTTTCATTTGTTTTCCTCTGATTAACTTCGGCCTTGTCTTCTTCCTTTTCTTTGTTCAAGCTTCCACATCTGCTCATACTCGAAGACTTGTTGAATAACGATTTAGTACAAGTACCGGAACTAGAGTCTTTTTTCCTGTTGTCCTCCAAAACTTTTGGTAGAGGTGATGCACGGAGCCACAATCCGAAAGATAGGTCCTGCTCATCAATGTCTTCGAAATTTTCCTCTCCCAAATCAGCAATCCCTTCACAATCTTTCAATTGGTGCCCAATTTTTCCACACGCAAAACAGAAGTTTGGTAGGCGCTCATACTTGAAGTGAACACGAAGATCTTTCCCTTTAAAATGTACCATGCCCCTGACCATTAATTGTGCTATTAAAGGTTTTTTTTATATAAAAAAAAAGATATTGAACATCACAATTGTGTATGAAATGGTTGGAACAGTTAGTGACAATAATTAATGTAAGACAAATTTTGTTAAGAAATGTCAAAATTTTACACAAATAACCAACTTTTTCAAATATATACACAAACTAATCCACTTTTTCATCTATTTCTCAAAATAATCCATTTCAAAAAAAAAATTTAACAAAGAGGAGTCGCCAATCTAATTGACGACAATGTACAAACACATAAGAGCAGTTGTCAATCCAATTGGCGACACTGTACATTCTGATATATTAGTTTCCACAACTATTTTCTTAGATCTAGGGTTTCTATAAAAAACACACATAAAACAAGAAGAAGGAAGAAAGTTGTAAAATTTTCAATTAATTCTCTACTTCATTCAACAAAGCTAATAGCTTAAATACAAGCACAACCCTAATGGGCTGGATACTGGATCAAGCCCACTTGAAGAAAAAAATAATATAACAATTAAAATAATAATAATAATTCATATTATTCTAATTCACAGTCTTTCATCCAATTAGGTTTACTTCTGATTCGATGGGGCCTACTAACAGTACTATCCGGCCCAACAACATCCTTGTCCTTAAGGATGGATTTTGGAATTAGTTTGGAGGGTTGGAAAGAGGAAGCCCAATGAAGAGGCCCACGGTTGGGAATGAGAGGTGGCAATGAAGAATTAGCATTCGATGCTAAGGGGGAGCGACCGATTAAGTGGGGGCTAGTGGGATTTGAATTTTTTTTCAGATCAATTGGGTTAGGTGAGAGCAATGAGTTGTCTTGTCTTGGAATATTAAAAGGCTGAAAAGTAGGATCTTGAAGGATATGGTTTGGTGTACTAGAAGGAATATTAATTGTATTAGGTGAGAGTGGGATCCGTTGGACCCCACTAAGTGAGAAGAAAAGGTACGGTTTCCAATGGGGGCAGATAAAGTCACGTGGGTTTGTCTTCTTGGAAAGGCAAAGTCTTGAAACGTTTCATTAAGTACTTGGTTTCCCAAGTCAGATTTTTTTTGTTCAAAACCCTTTTCTTTGTCAGTCTCATTTTTCAAGAGGGCATCGTTGGTTTTACTCTTTCCTTCATCTTGAGTCAAAACCATTTCTTCTCTCTGATTATTCACATTCTCATTTTTCAAGAGCGCATCGTTATTTTTACTTTTTCCGTCATCTGGAGTTAAAATCATTTCTTCTCTCTGATTGTTCACAACCTTTTCCTTTTGAGTTAAACCCACTTCATCTCGGTGAATCGGCAAGGCGTGTTCCTTTCCTGCATGAGTCAAAACATGTTCATCTTTGTATTTCCGCGGTGAGGCTTCGACATTTTCATGATGATTCAGTTGATGCTCCGTGTTTTTCACTAACCCAGCCGCTTTGATGTTAGCAGAAACAACAATAAGAGGTGGGTTCGCATCTTCTTCATTTGCATGTAGCAGATCAGAGCTTTGTTCGTCGAACTCAGGTGGAACCGCGGTTGTTCCTTTGAAGGTTCTCAGCTGAGAAACATGGAAGACAGGGTGGATCTTCGAAGAAGTAGGGAGTTCCAACTTGTACGCCACTTTTCCGATTTGCCTCAGAATTTTAAAAGGCCCAAAGTAGCGTTTGGCAAGTTTGTTTGAGATACGACGTTGGACAGACGTCTGTCGGTATGGTTGCAGTTTGAGTAATACAAGATCTCCCTCCTTAAAGGTAAATCTATCCTTTTTTGTTGCTTTGATTTTCCATGTTTCTTCGACTATTTTCCCGATTTCGTTTCAACTGACTTAAAATTTCATCTTTTTGTTGTAATGACATATCAACGGCCTCGAAAGAAGAAGATCTGGGATTGTAGTGAGGGAAGGATGGTGGAGATCGACCATAAAGAGCTCCAAACAGAGTCATTTAGATGGAGCTATGGAAAGTGGTGTTATGCCAATACTCCGCCATGTGTAAGTATTTAAACCACTGTTTTGGTTGTTCGCTTGTAAAACATCGTAGATACGTCTCTAAACAGCGATTAGTGACCTCTGTTTGTCCGTTTGTTTCAGGGTGGTAGGTTGTGCTGTACTTCAAGGTTGTACCCTGAGAATGAAAATTTCTTTCCAAAAGGTGCTGAGAAAAAGAGGGTCTCTATCTGAGACGATGGAGTTGGGAATGTCGTGCAACCTACAAATCTCAACTGAGAAGCGTAGTGCCAAATCCTTTGCGGAATATTTTGTTGGGAGGCCGATGAAGTGACAAATTTTGGTGAACCAGTCACAAATTACCCAGATCGCCGTGTGGCCAAAAGAACTTGGTAAGTGTGTTATGAAATCCATACTCAAATCATCCCATACTTTGGTTGGAATCGGTAGGGGTTGTAGGAATCCTTGTTTTCTTGTTGTAAGATTCTTGTTTTGTTGACATACTGTGCAATGCTGACAAAAATGTTTGGTGTCTTTGTAGATTCCTGGCCAGAGGAAAGAAGAAGAAAGACGAGCCAGAGTTGGTTGTAGTCCAGAATGACCAGCAGCAGGGGTGGAGTGAAATTCCTTGAGAAGATTCTGTCGCAACTCTTCCACAGGGGGTATGTAAATTTTATTCTTGTAGTAGAGAAGTTCGTCCTTGACTTGAAAACAAGGTTGTGATATTGGATCTGTTAAGACTTTTTCTTTGAGAATTTGACCATCAGTTTCTGTTTCGTAGTATTTCTTGAGCTGGTTGACCAAAAGTTAAACTGGTGAAGAGATGGAAAGGAGAATGGCATCACCCTCAGTATGAATACGGCTCAGAACGTTAGCAACTTGGTTTGATTTCCCAGGTTTGTAAAAATTATCAAAGTTGAAACCTTGCAACTTAGCTGCCCATTTTTGTTGTTCTTGAGTTTGAATAGTTTGAACCAAAAGATTTTTCAAGCTCTTCTGATCTGTATATATGTGAAAGTGTCTTCCAATCAAGTACTGACGCCATTGTTTTACAGATTCCGTAATGGCATACATCTCGCCAACATACACCGATGAAGCTTGAAGTCGGTTGCACAATTTTTTGCTAAAAAATGCCAGAGGATGACCTTGCGGAGATAAGATAACACCAATCGCAACTGATGAAACATCGGTCTCGAGCACAAAGGTTTGGGAGAAGTCTGGAAGGAACAAGATAAGAGTTTCCGTCATCTTTTGTTTTAATGATGTAAATGCAATTTCCGCTGATGTACTCCAATGTAATTTAGTGGAATGCAACAAATCGGTGAGGGGAGCGGCGAGAGAGGCGTAATGTTGAACAAATTAACGATAAAAGCCAGTGAGACCTAAAAAACCCCTAAGTGTCGTGAGAGAATGTGGCCTCGGCCAATCAATGATTGCTTGAATCTTCGTTGGATCTGGGGTTACACCATCACTTAAAATAATATGACCTAAGTAATCAATAGAAGGGACAGCAAAAAACACATTTGGATAATTTGGCATAAAATTGATTAGATAAAAGTAACTTTAAAATCAACTTCAAATGATGTGTATGTTCAAAAATGCAAGATCTATAAATGAGAATATCATCAAAGAAAACAAGAACAAACCGACATAGGTATGGCCTTAACAAATCATTCATAGCCGCTTGAAAAGAACTAGGAGCATTAGTAAGGCCAAATGGCATATTTAGAAACTCATAGTGCCCATCAAATGTTCTGAATGCAGTTTTGTGTGTGTCTTCGGATGATACCCGGATTTGGTGATAACCAGATCGTAGGTCAATTTTAGAGAAAATAGTTCCAGAACCTAACTCATCAAAGAGTTCATCAATTGTTGGTATAGGAAAACGGTCGCGGACTGTGATGACATTTAATGCTCTATATTCAACACAAAATCGCCAAGAGCCATCTTTTTTTCGCACTAAGAGCACCGGTGAGGAATATGGGTTATTACTTGGTTTAATGATACCTTCTTGAAGCATGTCATGGATTATGGTGGTCATGGCTTCTTTTTTAGAGTGTGGGTATCTATATGGCTTTACGTTAATTAGGGAAGTATTAGGGATAATTGGGATGTGATGGTTATGAAAACGTGATGGAGGTAAACTTTGGGGTAGTTGAAAGACAGCTGCATGGGATTGCAAGATGGATTTGATTTGTATGGGAAGTGATGTGGGTAGAGAGTCAAGAGGGTTTGGATTGGTTTTTGGCGGGTTGGTTTAGGTTTCATTTGAGGGTTGGTAAAGCAAGAGGTGAATAGAAGCGATGGAATCAGTGTGTAAAAGGTGGCATATTTGGTTGTATGAGGAGTGGGTAGGTAAAGATTTGGGGTCGGCTGTGATGGTGATAACATTGTTTTTATAAGTGAAAGATATTTTTGGAATTGAGAAGTCAGCCATGATAGGACCAAATGGAAAGGTGTATGGAAAAGGTTGTTTTGCAGAGTGATAGGGACTTGAGGACAAAGTCCTGAACATGATAGTTTGGATCCGTTACCCGCCATTACGGAAAAATTGGGAATGGGTTTGGTTGGGATTTTGAGGTGTTGGGCAATGCGGGGTTGTAAGATATTATGGGTGATGCCGGTGTCAATTAGAACTGTTACTGTAAGGCCATTCAGTAAGCCGGTGAATTTGAGAGTCTTGGGTGAAAAATGGCCAATAGCAGCTTGGGGAGATAGCTGGAAGTATGTGTCATCAACTTCTGATGAGTGTGCATTGACTTCCAATGTGTCTGAGGATTCATTCACAATTTGAGTCTCATCATCCTCTATCAGCAAGAGGAATTTTCCAGTTGTACAACGGTGACCCGGTATAAACTTCTCATCACAATTGAAACACAAATCTTGGGCACGATGCTCTTGAAGTTGAGCATTAGAAAGCTTTCAAATTGGGAGTTTAGAAGGTTGGGATGTAGTTGGACTTTTTGGGGAAGGGGTTGGTTGAGGTGTTGTTTGTGTGGTTGTAATTGGTTTGTGAACAGTGTTGGAGAAAGGTTTCTGGTATTTAGGTTTGGCATCTTTAATCTTAGACTCAATCAACTTATCTAACCCAATTGCTTGGGAAATAAAATTTGGTTTATGAATGGCAATTTCATTCTGAATTTCTGGAGCCAAACCAGAAATAAAACAATTTAGAATTGCCTTTTGGGATAAACCAACTACTTGAGTACCCAATTTTTCAAAAGCAACTTGATATTCCACCACTGAACCCACTTGTTTCAATTTAAATAATTTAGCTTGGTGATTAGCATATGTAGAAGGACCAAAACGTAATTCTAATGCCTTAGTAAAAGAGGCCCAATCAATTAATAATTGACTTTGATGCATCCATTTGAACCAACATAAAGCTTCACCTTTCATATAAAATGACATCATAGAAAGTCTGTGTTCAGGTGGTAATTGATAAAAATCAAAGAATTGGTTGGCTTGAAATAGCCATTCTAAAGGATTTGAGCCATCAAACATGGGAAGTTTAAGTTTGGGAGTTCGGAAAGGTGGTAGAGGTGTGTTTGGTTGAATTTGTGGACAAGGGATATGTTCGAACATTGGGATATTATAATTTTGTGTAAATAGAATGTTGTTGGGTTGAGTGAGGTACGATGAAGAAAAAAAAATTTGGGTATTTGGGTAGGGTTTGGTATGAAAGGAGCAGTGGTCAAGTATGGTTGGAGTAGGTTGTTAGAGATGGTAGTGGAGTGTAGAGGAGTATATGACTGGTGTAAATGAGGGGAATGTATAGGAGTGGTTACAGTAGTAAGAATGGGGCTGGTATGAGTTGTAGATATGGGAATAGAGTGGGAAAGATTACTGATACATGAAGGGGATGCCGCTGTTGTATGAACAGTGACTGATGTATGAACAGCGGCTGCTGTTGCAACTGCTGGAAAGTGGTTACTGGTTGCTGTTCCTTTTGAAAAGCAAGTTTGTTTAGCATACCCATGATGTTTTCATACATAGAGTCTGAGATTTGCTTCTCATTGTCCAAACAAGTTTGAATAAGCTCCAAATCTGCAGTGGTTTTATCGAATCTCTCGTCCATTTGCTGCTGGGTTTGTGTCATTGCATTGTCCAGATGCACATGAGCTGTTTGAACAACTTCCTCTATGATATCTCTAGGGTTAGGTGGTTTGGAGGGAGGAGCCATGAATACAAGTGATGAAAGCACCAATTGATATGTTAGTTTCCACAACTTTTTTCTTAGATCTAGGGTTTCTATCAAAAACACACATAAAACAAGAAGAAGGAAAAAAGTTGTAAAATTTTCAATTATTTCTCTACTTCATTCAACAAAGCTAATAGCTTAAATACAAGCACAACCCTAATGGGCTGGATACTGGATCAGGCCCACTTGAAGAAAAAAACAATATAACAACTAAATAATAATAATTCATATTATTCTAATTCATAGTCTCTCATCCAATTACGTTTACTTCTGATTCGATGGGGCCTACTAACACATTCTCTTTCCTCTATCTTTGTACACTGTCGCCAATTGGATTAGAGACTGCTCTAATGTGTTTGTACACTGTCGCCAATTGGATTGACGACTCCTCTTTGTTGATTTTTTTTTAAAGGTGGGTTAGTTTGGGAAATAAATGGAAAAGTGAGTTAGTTTTAGTATTTATTTGAAAAAATCGGTTATTTGAGTAAAAGTTTCCCATCTTGTGATAGGTGTTTTATTTAAAATTTTACATTTTTAAAGATAATAATTAATTCTATTGATTTCAATGATAAATCTAATATCATTTATTAAAATAAGTAGTAGAATACTTACATGAATTAAAATACAATAAATAGAGATAAGTTAGTAAAAAAAATAATAAATATAACAGTGGTATTCTAAAGGAACAAATAATTGAAGACAAATAAAAATAGGAAAAAAGACACATACCGTAAGACAGAGAGAGTATTATAAATCAATATAAATTTTTAGTGACAAACAATATCCTAGGTAAATATATCATTTATATCTACGATTTTTCACTGTTACTATAAATCAGAGGAATGCCTTGAGGAGAATTTCGATGTCAATAAAGAGGTGGATATAATTTCCTCTATAAGAAATTTTGATATTTTAGTCTAAAATGTTACATTTAAATTTTTTCTCTCTCTTTCTTTCCTTTCCTTTCCTTTGTGTTCTGGAATTGTCAAAATTTTCAAACTTTTTTTCAACTTGTTGATACTATTGAGTATTTCTTAATTTTTTTGGCTTAATTAGTGAAAATTTTCTTTAACTTAATTTAATGTTTCATTTTAGTCTCTTATCTAATAAATACTATGTTCTGGAACAAGCAGGAAAAATCCCATTAGAATAAAGCCAACCATTATAGTCCGACCTAGAATCTGATAAAGTTTTACTCTCACCGAACTCTTCTAAAGCAGTGAAGTTAACTAGTTTAATGATCCCAAGAGATCTCAATTGTAAAGCACATCCAACGGTCATCCGCAAAGGGCGCAGAACAAATAGCTAGTTCATTATTGTCTTTTCTCTCTCTCTCTCTCTCTCTCTCTCTCTCTATATATATATATATATATATATATATATATATATATATATATACCATACTCTAATTTAACATTCGGTCAAATATCTAGTCAAATTATAGAAACTGGAATAGGAATATGTACTGATTTTAAAATTCAGAATAAAATTAAATCTGAAATAATGCAAAGTTGAAAAGAATTAGGATCTTTCTGTGAACAGTTTGGAATAGAACCAATTAAAGCCCCTAGTAAAAAAGTTAAGACAAATTACAAGAAAAATTCCGGCTCTTATAAACCTTATAAAAAAAGAAGAAATTATTCTAAAAAATATGATGAACCTTCAGGAGAAAAACCTTATAAGAAATCTTACAAGAAATCCTCGATGAAGAAAATTTAGAACTTAATAAAATAAAAAGTCGAAAAGATATGGGATATCAAGGGAAAACTATAAATTATTATCCTAGACCTAGTTTTGCTGATGTACAGTTTGAAGAAGCTAGGGATATGGTTGCCAGTTCTTACAGTGGAAACTCGATTATAGAATGGAATATAGATGGCCACAGTGAGCAAAATATATTAAAAGGTTGGTGGGATAATATACTTAGTGAGGAAGACAGAAACAGTATATTAAATGCCACAAAAATAGTTTCCACCACCCCTACAACTACCACATCATTACCACCTACAACGCTCCCCTTAGAACACTCCCCTTATAAGAAGATGCAGTTAATACTCTATTATATACAATCAATAAACACTTTATCGGAGACCCTAACCAAATTCATGATAGGGCTGCTGAACAATTAGCAAACCTTTATTGTCCAACCATGTCTGATTATAGATGGTATAAAGACATGTTTTTATCAAAATTATGTAATATGACCGATGGTGCGGCAGATTATTGGAAAGAAAGATTTATAGCTGGACTACCTAGACTATTAGCCGAAAAGGTTAAGATGGCAATTAAAGCAAAATGTAATAATCAATTAGTCAAAGAATCAGATTCGAACTATAGTTCCGCAGAAGATTATTGTTTAGGTGCCGAATTATGTATGTGTGTTAAATGTGTAAAAAAAGTCAATATGATTACTAGTGACCAAGCAGATAGTTTAATAAAAATATTAAAAGAAATGCCAGATTCTCCTAAAAAAAGAATTTATGTTAGAGATAAAATCCATTATAGAAAAAGACGAAAAGTATAAGGAAACTGCAAAAAAGGTAGAATTTAAAGAAATTATGAATAGATTTAAACCCGCAAACACTCCTCAGGTTACTGTTAAAGATTTGCAAAATGAAATTTCTTTAATAAAACAAGAAATAGCCTTACTACAGCAAAAAGATTTAGAATTGGAAGTTAATTATTTAGAATTAAAGGGAAAAGTATTGTGGATACTAATAGCGAAACTCACAATAATAGTATCACAAGACCAGATCCTTATATAACTTTATTAACAAAAATGATTACCCATAAATGGCTTTGTCCTATTACCTTAGTAGTTAAAGATTAAAGATTTAATTTTGTTGCGTTAATAGATTCAGGTGCAGATATGAACTGCATCCAAGAAGGACTAATTCCTACTAAATATTATGAAAAAACATTAGAAGGATTAAGTAGCGCAGGAGGACACAAGTTAAACGTTCGATACAAATTAACAGATGCTAAAATATGTAAAGATCATGTCAGTTATCGTACCCATTTTTTATTAGTTAAAAATTTATTTGAACATGTTATATTAGGAACCTCTTTCTTGTCATTATTATATCCGTTTAGGGTTTCCCATACAGCTATAACGACAAACGCCCTGGGAAAAGAAGTGAGTTTTCAATTCTTTGAACCTCCTAGAGACAATGAATTAAATAGTTTAAAAGAAGCCTCCACCTCAACTTCTCCCACTGTTAATTTAATTAAACAAAAAAGAAAACATATTACTATGTTAAATAAAGAAATTCATTATAAAAAGATAGAAGAACAATTACAAACAAAACCCGTCCAAGATAAGGTTGTTCAATTACAACAAAAGTTCGAAAAAGAAGTATGTTCTGAACATCCCAATGCTTTTTGGGAAAGAAGAAAACACATAGTATCTTTACCTTATGAACCTGGTTTTGATGAAAGGACTATACCTACAAAAGCCAGACCCATACAAATGAATCAACAATACTTAGAATATTGTAAAAAGGAAATTAAAGAATTCTTAGACAAACATCTAATTAGACCAAGTAAATCTCCATGGAGTTGTACAGGATTTTATGTTAATAATCCAGGAGAATTAGAGCGAGGCGCTCCCCGATTCGTAATTAACTACAAGCCATTAAACAAAGTATTACAATGGATTAGATACCCTATTCCCATTAAAAAAGATTTAATAGGAAGATTACATAGTGCGGTTATATTTTCTAAATTTGATCTAAAATCAGGATAATATCAAATCCAATTAGAAGAAAAAGATAAATATAAAACTGCGTTTGTTGTCCCTTTTGGACACTATGAGTGTAATGTCATGCCACTAGGATTAAAAAATGCACCTAGTGAATTCCAACATATTATGAATGATATATTAAATGATTATCAAGATTTTTCTATTATTTACCTCGATGATATTTTAGTATTTTCTAAATCATTAACTCAACACTTTGAACATTTAGATAAATTCTTAAATATCATTAAAAACAATTGATTAGTTTTATCAGCTAGAAAAATGAAGTTATTTCAAGTGAAGTTATTTCAATTGATTAGATTTGAAGTAAACAATTGATTAGTTTTATCAGCTAGAAAAATGAAGCTTATAAAAGAATCCTTTTCCTTTTAGAACCCGAATACAATTCAGAAGGATCCTTACTTCAAATTACCTCTAACTTTTTCCCCCCTGGTTTTCATTATTTACCTTCAACCCCATAAAAAACCAGATTATTTTATGAATTCATTTTGGTGGACACTGAGTCCATTGATATAACTCATACTTATGATAAAAATGATAAAAATTAAATTATTTTTTCTAAATTTAAAATTCTAAAGGTTTTATCTCCTTCGGATTGGAAGGCTCGCCCTTCTAATTTAAGAAGTTTTACCAGGCGCTTCTCACCACAACACTACTCATATTATGATTACATGGATGCTTGGAACAATATGCTTTATTATCAGCCCTTTGACCATTCCTGGTTCATTTGGTTTCGTAAAGACTTCCCTCTGAAGTTTCCCCTTTGGTTCATTAAATGGTTTCATGAGTGGGGCCCTGAAGTCAGTATTTTCCCCGACTTTGCAGCGCAAGCCTTTGATTATTTTAACAGCAAGTCAAATCTTCCAGATCATATGAAATTACTTGCTTTTCATGCTACCTTCGAAATTTCTTGGATTACCTCTTGGACTTTTAAAAAGGAATTATCAGTATCAGACAGCAATATCTTTTGGATTATTAGAAATATAAAAATTAAATGGTGGAATAAATTCAATCCTGAATTGTTAAAGGAAAGTGTTTTAAGCGCGTGGCTCACTAAGAATCCCAAATATCTCATCACTCATCCAGATATTGGCTTAGAAAGCGAGTTCTTGGCAGAAAAATCCAAGTTCTTAGCAGATTTATCTTCTTCCTCGAACAAGAAAGAATTCCTCAAGAAATTACAAGCAGCTATTTCAGAATCAGATGTTAACAATGGCGAGGAATCAGAAAGTTCCTCTCATAGTCTTACCCCAGCAAATGAAGATGACTGTTACGGCATTATAGACCTTCAAGAATAAAGCAATTATTGATCAGGCATTATTAGAATTATGGCCGACATAGTTTAGTGCATTATCTTCACTTTTGGGTCTTCGTCAACTTTATTAAAGAAAGTTCGGGGCAGACAACCTTTACTATTTACTTTTGACAATTATGTAAAAGTTTTTGGCTTTAAGTCTTTTCGCCTTTAGGTTTTTGTCCTTTTGTATTTATTATTATCACTGACAACTGTCAGTCTTTTGTGTCTAGCACCTTCCTTCATGTCTTTATAAGGAAGTTTTTCTCTTTAGGAGAGGCATCAAAAAATTCTCAGAGAACAAAAACTCTTGTGAAGAAATCGAACTCTCTTTGTAAGCATCTTCTATATCAATAAAATGTTTTCATATTTAAATAAACATCATATGTCTTGCTTTTGTTACAATATTTTCTTCAATATACTTACGTATCAAATTATATTTCTGTTAATTACCGATTTAGATATATTTCTTGATGATCTCCCTTTATTTAGCCACTTTTTCTTATGGATTATGTTTTGTTTAGACCAAACTCTTACTTTTTATTACACTTATTATTATGATCCAGCAATTTATATATATATATATATATATATAGGGAACGTATCACATGAGAATGCCATTTTTATGTGAGAACACGAGAATGAATCTGAACCATTAGATTTTAAAATAAATGGTGGAGATTATGTGTCAGTTTTTTTCTCTCTCCTCCATCATTTATTTTAATAATGGAGGAGAGAAAAAAACAAAAACCACACATAATCTCCACCATTTATTTTAAAATCTAATGATTGAGATTCATTCTCACGTTCTTACATAAAAATGGCATTCTCATACGATATGAACTATATATATATATATATATATATATATATATATATATATATATATATATATATATATATATATATATATATATATATATATATATATATATATAAAGTAGGAGTCATATTGAGGTAACAATTTTTTAACACAATTTTATTTCACTCTTCTTCTCCATATACTGACTTGGACGTTGGAGTGCTAACCTTGTAGGTACCCCCTTATCCACCGCGTCGGAGACCGTAATCCACTTCTAAACAAGGAATTTAACATTATTCGATAACAAAACTAGAATGCTATTGAAGAGAGGCTTCAATCCCTTGAGGAGAGCCTCCATGAATCTCCTTCCAGCAAGAATACAATTTAAAAAGATGTTTCGAAAAAGACCTGCGTTGCGACCGCTAAACTAGCCTGGACAAAGAGAAACGAGGCTCCTTGGTCAAAGGATCGATGCATGAGTAAAAAATAGCAGACTCCCCCTTCGAGTCCTGGAAGAGATCAGTGAAGTTATGATATGTCCTCGATTTGGGAAAAAATTTGCTCAGGCATAACACTACCAAAACACCTATTGTTGATATAGATCTTCGAAAGCAAGACCCTAGATTTATGGAGAAGCCTCCCAAGTTAGATGATTATGATGGAAAAGGAGATCCTGATGAACACTTGCAACTAGTAGATGAACTGTTGAATGATTTCAGTGCTGATGATGCCTCCAAGTGCAAGTTATTTGTGCTAACCTTGGTCAGACCAACTCGATTATGGTTTAAAAATTTACCAAATAGGCGTGTCAATTCTGGGAAGAATTTTGTAAGAGGTTTTTAGCATAATTTACTGCTCGGATGCGACGTCTAATCACCGAAGCCACTCTAACAGGGATCTTCCAAAGGAAGAAGGAAATTTTGTGATTGTATATTGATGGGCTTACTCATGTTTCAATTGAAGTAGACAAGGCTCAAGAATGCATGTAGTGCTGGATTTTTGAGAACGACCTTTTGAGCAATCATTTTTTCAGGAAAAAGTTGAGGAAGAGGAAGGTCACATATGTTCAAGAGATGTTAACCATGGCCGAACCTTTTATGTTTTTAGAAGAAAAATTGACCACACGTTTCGATAACCTCACTTCTAGCGAGTCTTACTCTGGTCGCCCATCTAGAAAAGAATCTCACCAGAGCCAAGATGACTATGACAAGAATGTTCAAGGGAAGTATGATAGATACACACTTCTTACGATTTCTCATGAAATAACCTATGAAGAGTGTTTAAAAACTGAATTTCAAAAAGCAGGAATCCGACATCCATATCTCGTTAGGGAGACCTCTCGAATAGACAGATAAAAATATTGTCAATTCCATAGTCACGACCATAACACTGATGGTTGCGTTCAATTGAAAGATGTCGTCGAAGAATTGATAAAGAGATGTCAAATGGATGAATACATGAAGGGAGGCAAACAAGAAAAAGAAGAATCTCTTAGGGGTAAATCCCTCACGAAGGTTACCACAATCGGAGCAGGCAAGGATAACAAAGAGGTCAACAAAAGAAAATGTCTTTATATTGCTGCCATTACAAGTGGAGCACGCCGGGCGAATCTCCCTTCCATTAGGACTATGAAAAGAAAGATTGTAGAGATGGTGGGTGTCTATAGTAAAGAAGGAAACACGTATGCAAAAAATCTCAATCGTTTTATGCTAGGATTCCAGGACTAAAAATATCGAAGGTATTCCTAATGAGATCTCCTCATCATAATCATCGCCACGATTGGGAAGTTTGATGTGTCTCGGATCCTCGTTGATGGAAAAAGCTCTTGTGTCATCATGTATTTAGAGCTATTCAAGAAGATAAACCTAGACCAAAACAAATTGTTGGCATAGTGATAACACGCATTTTCATCATGTATTTTAGCTCCATTTCAGCTTGTTATAAAGTTTATTTCGTGCATTTTTACTGTGTTATGTTAGTTATGTGTTATGTATTTTTGGTTCTAGTCCATCTGCAATGTCTGCGATGAAAAATAAGGAAAAACAGGAAAAAATGGCGCAAAAAAAGGCAATTTGCAGGTTGACATGACGTGCACGCAAGGTATGACGCTTTTCATGCCCTTTTCCAGGTTAACCACCACAAATCAAAAGAAGGAGCGAGGGTTTGAGGGTCATGACGAGCAGACCTTCAGCATTCTGACGCCCATCATGAGCCCACGTCTAGAGTCTCGTTTTCAGTGCATCATGACAGACAGATCTTCATAACCATGACACCATAATTCTATTTTCTTGCATTTCTCAACTGTTGCATCTACAATTCCAACACTATTTCACACGATTTTAGTACAATTTGATGCACTTTTAGGGTTCAAATTTTCTATAAATATCCTTGCAATACATTGTAGAATTCATCCAAGCTCATCAAAACACTAAATTTACTTGTTTTAAAGCATAAAGATCCCAAATTGGGGTGTTTATGCAACTTTATTTTTCTGCACTTTGAGCAATTTTCTTTGAAGTTGTTCCAAATTCTACACAGCTTTATTTCAATTCATGCACTGTTGTTTTCATTCCATTGTTACATCGGATCAAAAGTCACCCTTTGGAACAATTAATTATGCATGTTTCCATTTTTATTCACATTTCAGGGTTTTTTTCTTTGTTGAATTTTTTTTATGTCTTCATTAAATATATTCTTTATTATTTATTTTACCATGTGTAAGTAATTCGATTGAGTCTGAAACGCGAGGACTGTTATGCTGATGAAACTTGTATAATTTATGTTCTGAAAATTTTGTTTTTAAATTAAAAGTTTTACTACGAAAGTAAAAACACCGAAATCCTGGTTACGTGTCGAAATAGCGGAAACGGTATTGGACTTAGAAAATTCTGATTTTTAATTAAATAAGAACTTAGTGTTTCTGAAAAAGCAATGTTAATCTTGTAATTACGCACTAGGAAAGTAGGCCATTACGGGTTTAAAATCCAGTAACGGACACTCGAAAGTGGACACTATCTCTAAATTAGTACTTTTATGCAAAAATAATTTCCTCGTTATAATTAAAACCTTGTAAATTGTATGAGTAACCATTCGCGCAATAAAACCTTGTAAATTGTATGGTCTCTTGTTGTTATAATTATATTTTCTCGTTGTAATTAAAACCTTGTAAATTGTATGGTCTCTCGTTGCTATAATTAAATTTTATTAGTTATTTCCCTTTCTCACGCAAAATCAACCATTGGTGTAGCCTTAGGTAAATAGAGTAACGATAGATCGCGGTAGTTGTAATTGGTCTATTTGGATTAGACAAATCTTTTATACTAAATTGATATAGTTGTATACTTGAGGCCTATCAAGTTTTTGGTACCGTTGTCGGGGACTAATTTTTGCAATATCGTGATTTTTTTGTTACGCCTAAGGCGTCTTTTCTTTTCATTAAATTTTCCACTTTCGATTGTACACGAAGATCCCAAAGCACTGGGAATCTAGTACAATCGATCGACGGAATCGAACGCTACTTATATGTTAGACGTCGATTACAAAAATCCAACGAGAAATGGCAGAAAATGACAATTGTCTGCTTAAGGATTTCGTTATGCCCTCTGACGAGGAGCCTCATTCGAGCATTGTTTTCCCTACGATTGCGGCGGATAATTTCAAACTTAAACCCTCTCTGTTTTAAATAGTGCAACATAACCAATTCTCTGGTAATCCGACGGAAGATCCAAATCTGCACCTTTCTGTCTTCGTAGAGTTAACTGACACGCTTAAGAGCAATGTGTCAATCCTGAAGCCATTCGCCTGTGTCTATTTCCATTCTCCCAATGGGACAGAGCCAGAGCTTGGCTGCAATCCCCACCCTCAAATTCCATTACGATATGGAATGACCTTAAGAAAGAGTTCCTTGTTAGATAATTCTCGCCGAGCAAAATGGCACAACTTAGGAACCAGATTACCGGCTTTAGGTAGACTGGCGGTTAATCGCTCTTTGAAGCATGGGAGTGATATAAGGATTTAATGAGAGTATGCCCACACCACAAATTAGAGAAATGTCTAGTAATTCATACATTCTATAATGGTCTACTTTATGACACAAGAATGACCATTGATGCCACTACACGGGGTTTCTTGTGAATAAGTCATTCAACAATGCCTACGCGCGTATCAAAAACGCAACTCAAAACCATTACTAGTAGGGAAGTGAATGTGCTCTCGTGGAGAAAACGCAGCCGTGAGGAGGGATGTATGAAGTTAGTAGCTTCGATCATATGAATGCGGAAGTGGATGCTCTTACCCAAAAGTTTGATAACCTGATCATCACTCCCATGACTAATGTAGTTGCCGTGAGTCCTCGTTGCAAGATTTGTGGAGTCCCTAGACACATTACTGATGAGTGTCAGTTATTAACTAAGCCCACCATAGATCATGTAAGTTACACACAAGGTTGCCCATACTCCAACACGTATAATCATGGATGGAGAAATCATCCCAATTTCTCCTACAAGAACAACAGCCCTACCTTTGCACCCAGTCCTGCACCTGTTACTCCACCTGGTTTTCAAGGCCATAAATGAGCCCTCGTTGCTTCCAAAAAGTCAGAGCTTGAGCTGATGATGGAAAACTCTATTATAACCTAAAGCTAACAAAACAAACTTATGAGATGATAAAGCAGTTGATGCATAAAGTTGGCCTTATGTCCACTCACAGCAAGATGTTGGAAACACAAACTTCTCAAGTGGCCCAACAGCAAGCATCTACCGTTGCCCCAGCTAGAATATTTTTAGGATAACCTCAACCGAACCCAAATAGACATGCAAATTCTATAAAGTTGCGATGCGAAAAAGAGTTAGAAGTCCTTGTTGATACGAGAGAAGGAGCGAAGGAACCAGACTTTAACATTAAGATCGAGCAAATATAAGCTAAGAAAGAGAGTGAATATACACTGAAGGTAAAGAAGGTAGAGGAAAAAGAATAACCATATGTGCCTCCTCCTCCTTATAAGCCCCCAATTTTGTTCCCTCAAAGATTCACGAATGCAAAAATTGAGGAACAATTCAAAAAAATAATTAATCTCTTAAAGACGTTTCATATTATTATTCCTTTCACCGAAACCATAATCCAGATTCCCTCGTACGTAAAGTTCTTAAAGGAAATTTTGACAAATAAGAGGAAGATCGATGAAGATGGTACCGTAGCACTCACTGAGGAGTGTAGCACCATTATCCAAAAATAAGATGGTGCAAAATTTGAAAGATCCGGAGAGTTTCTTGATTCCCTGCATTATCCCTAAACATGTCATTAACAAAGCCCTGTGTGATTTAGGTATGAATGTAAGTATGAAGCCTCTATCTATCTATGAGAAGCACAATCTAGGAGAGCCGAAACCTATAAAGATGTCCCTATAACTAGTTGATCGATCCATAAAGTACCCAGTAGAAATAATGGAAGACGTTCCTTTGAGAATCGGCCACTTGTACATTCCTACTAACTTTATTGTGATGGACATTAATGAAGACTATAATATCCCAATCCTCTTAGGAAGACCCTTTTCAGCTACCGCTGATGCTATTATTTATGTAAAGAGATGGAAGCTTACCTTCGATGTTGGAGATGAAAAGATTGAGTTCCTCTTGTCCAAGTTCATGAAAAACCCGTCCATAAATTACTCATATTGATATTATAGATGAATGCATTAAGGAGTATTCATCAAAGCCACCGCCAACTAATAAGTTGGATACGCCTCTTCCTGAAGGAATTAAGGATGACGAAACAAAGACTTTTCAAGACACATTGGATGCAAGTCAAATTGATCAAAATGAATGCTTCACCGTTGTTTCTAGCTACTCCGATGCAAGAACAAGAGCAGCCGAAAGTAGATTTAAAGGTACTTCCCCAAAACCTTAGGTACAAACTCATAGAAATATAATCTTCTAGTTATTGTAAATGTTGATTTAGGAAATAACAAAACGAGCGACTACTTGTTGTGTTAAAGAAGTGCCCAAAAGCAATAGGATACACCATATATGACCTCAAAGGTATCATCCTTTCAGTGTGTGTACACAAAATTATGCTCGAAGAGGATTACAAACCCTCTAGAGAACATAAAAGAAGGTTGAGCCCAAACATGAGTGAGGTAGTGAAAAAGAAAGTTCTGAAGCTTCTGGATGTTGGCATAATATATCCTATCTCGGACAGCAAGTGGTACCAAAGAAATGAGGAATGATTGTAGCACAAAATGAGAAAGGTGAGTTAGTTGCTACACAAACAGTAACGGGGTGGCGTATGTGTATATACTTTAAGAAACTAAACAAAGCCACTAGGATGGAGCATTTCCCGCTTTCATTCATTGACCAGATGCTTGAGCGCCTAACTAAGCACTCTCATTTCTGCTATCTAGATGGTTACTCGGGATTCTTTCAGATTCCTATCCACCCGAGCGACCAAGAAAAGACCACCTTCACTTGCCCTTATGGTACATTTACCTACCTACGAATTCAATTTGGGTTATGTTATGCATGTGTTACATTCCACCGATGCATGCTTGCGATCTTCGCAGACTTCCTTGAGGACATCATGGAGGTCTTCATAGACAATTTTTAAGTTTGTGGGTCGAGTTTTGAGTATTGTTTAATTGAATTAATCCATTTTTGATAACACAATACCAACTAGACTGTCACATATGCCAAAGTTAACATTTTTTAACAACATTTAATTGAAAGGATTACGTTGGCTAACTGAATTGTTGTTAAGGAACCAATATGTAACATTTATTAAATAAGGGACTAAAGCGAAATCTTAAATTAAGTTAAAAGATTAAAAGATACATTAAACCGATTTTTTTAATGAATTCATCAAATTTCTATGCTATAGTGAATACCATAGAGTTTCATTAAACATTAATCAACAACTTTAAAAAATATATAGTTTGCCTAACCTATTTTAACCAATGAATTTGTAGTTAATTATCATTGGACATAACGTTACAAACTGTAGAAAGATAAATACTATTGTGGAACAAGATAGATCTCATTAAAGGCATGTAATTAAAAAATTATATATGCAGAAGCAACCTGAAGATAAACAAAGACACTCTCTAGACCAATCTTCTGTCAGAAATCAGGTAAAGTCTCTTGGCACACAAGCTGCAAAAATTTCTAATGAACCTCATCCCTCTATGTCACATCAACATGTCCTGACTTCCTCCATACCAATTAATAATAAATTTATGGCCTTGGAACCACAAACAAAAAATAACCTTAATGTCCCTAAAAATTCAGATGCATCACCTCTTCCTAATCCTAGAAAAATTCTTGTGTTTCAGCAAAACACTAGAAATGAAATCATCTCTTGAGAGAAACACATTCCTAAAACCAAAACATTCAAGAGGTCATCCTAATCAATGATGACAGTCAAAGCTCAAATGGATCTGAATATGTAGAAGCAACACAAATTGAATTAATATCAGAGGAAGATCCTTTTCTTTATAATGTTATTAAGGACATGTCATTTCTCAAGCAATCGTGGGCCAAGATGGCTAAGGAACCTATAAAATCTAATGATTTTCAAGTGCTTGTATCTAAACATTCCAAGAAATAGAGCAAAGCAGTGCAAAAATCTGTTGAATAAACTTAATGTTCTGTTAGTGGGTCTTTAATTATTTAGTTAGTGGAGAAATCTAGAGTTAGTGAAATATCAAGAGTTAGTGGGTTATTATTAGTATTTATTGTTTTATTGGAATAGTAGAAAATTTGAGCCTATATAAAGGGGCCAAGATTGTATCTTTGTATGAAGTACAGAACAACTCAATATATATAAAAGTAGTGCTTCAGTCATCAAATTGGCATCAGAGCTAATGGAAAATACGATGAGTCAAATGCCGTTGTTGCGTTTAACGAAGGCAAATTACGAGAACTGGAGTATCCAAATGAAAGCTCTTCTTGGATCTTTAGCTGCGTGTGAGGTGACCAGGGATGGTTTTGCAGAACCAGCAGACACCATGGAGTATACAGCGGCTCAACAAAAGGCGTTGAAATAGACGCGTTCGAAGGATAAGTCGGCATTGTATATGTTGTTCCGAGCAGTTGACGAATCAGGCTTTGAGAAAATTGCCGGTTCGACTACGTCGAAGGAGGCATGGGACACGTTAGAAAAAGTGTTCAGAGGAGCAGATCGAGTGAAGCAAGTCCGACTTCAAACTCTTCGTGGAGAATTGGAGAGGATGCAGATGAAGGAGTCAGAAACTGTATCTGACTACATCACGCGTGTATAAACGGTGGTGAACCAACTCACTAGAAATGGCGAAGCAATGACTGATGCACGAGTTATTGAGAAGATTCTGAGATCTTTGACAGATAAATTTGAAAATATTGTGTGTGCGATAGAAGAGTCGAAGGACCTTTCGACGCTCTCAGTCGAAGAGCTCGCTGGTTCTCTCGAGGCACACGAACAACGAAAGATGAAAAAGAAGGAGGAAGCAGTCGAGGAAGCAAATCAAACGAAGGAGTCAGTCAAAGACAAAAAGGTACTATATTCTCAAAACTTTCGAGGAAGAGGACGTGGCCATGGAGGTCGTGACAGTGGTCGAGGTGGTCGAGGCAGCAACTTCGACAGACGACACTCGAGCCAGCAAAATTGGCGTGGCAGAGGACGTGGTCAAAGAGGTGGTCTGTCGAACTACTCCAACGTCGAATGTTACAAATGTAACAAGCTTGGTCATTTTGTGAAGGATTGCAACTCCTTCAAATGTTATAACTGTGGTAAAGTGGGACATCTTGCAAAAGATTGTCGAGTCGAAAAGAAAGTGGAAGAAACAACCAATCTAGCTTTTGAAGTCGAAGCGAATGATGGTTTTCTGTTGATGACTCAAAAGGAAGAAGACACAGAAAATGACACTATGTGGTATCTTGACTCTGGAGCAAGTAATCATATGTGTGGTCACAAACACCTGTTTAAAGAAATGAAAAAGATTGAAGATGGTCATGTGTCTTTCGGAGATGCATCGAAAGTGAAGGTCGAAGGTAAAGGTACGATTTGTTATTTGCAGAAGGATGACTTGACTGGGTCAATCCAAGATGTTTATTATGTACCAGATCTCAAGACAAATATTTTGAGTCTGGGACAACTCACAGAAAAAGGTTATTCGATATTCATGAAAGATCGAATATTACACTTGAAGCACAAGTTAGGGCATTTGATTGTTCAAGTCGAAAAGGGGAGAAATTGAATGTACAAGCTGAACTTGAGGAGTGTTCAAGGAAAATGTTTACAAATCAATGTCGAAGACAAAGCGTCGCTGTGGCATCAACGCTTTGGTCATTTACATCATGCTGGTCTAAGAAGGTTAGCGAAGAGGAACATGGTACACGGGCTACCAGATATGGACTATGAAGGAAAGTTCTGTGAAGATTGTGTGCTTAGCAAACAGACAAGAACCTCATTTCAAAAGAAGGTAGAATATCAAGCTAAAGATATTCTCGAATTGATTCATACTGATATTTGTGGGCCAATCACTCCAGAATCTTTCAGTGGCAAAAGGTACTTCATTTCTTTTATCTACGATTTCTCACGAAAGACCTGGGTTTATTTCTTGAGAGAAAAATCTGAAGCATTTGAGGTGTTTAAAAGGTTCAAAGTGATGGTGGAGAAGACAACTGACAGACACATCAAAGCAGTTCGATCGAACAGAGGTGGTGAGTATACTTCGACAGCCTTTATGAAGTATTGTGAAGAGCAGGGCATAAGGAGATTTCTAACTGCACCATATTCACCTCAACAAAATGGTGTGGCTGAAAGGAAGAATCGAACAGTTCTCGACATGGTTCGATCAATGCTTAAGAGCAAGAACATGTCGAAGGAATTCTGGGCAGAAGCTGTACAATGTGCCATTTATGTTCAGAATCGATGTCCACATTTGAAGTTAGAAGATCAAACACCACAAGAAGTATGGAGCGGACAGAAGCCAACAGTTTCTCATCTCAGAGTATTTGGTAGTGTGGATTATGCACACGTACCAGATCAACGAAGAACGAAGCTTGAAGACAAAAGTCAGAAGTATATATTCATTGGCTATGATGAGAAGACGAAAGGGTACAGGTTATTCGATCCCATAAGAAAGAAGGTGATAGTGAGTAGGGATGTTAGAATAAACGAAGCGAGCAAGTGGGACTGGAACAATTCGACAGAAGTTATTGTCGAAGTCGGAGAATCACTAGTCGCTGTACCAACAAACATTTCGACAGATCTTGAAGATTCTGACAATGAAGATGAACCTCGATAACCCAGAATGCGAAGTCTACAAGATTTGTATGATTCGACAAGTGAAGTACATCTTGTATGTCTCTTGGCAGATGGTGAAAATATTAATTTTAAAGAGGCGCTGCGAGACAAGAAGTGGAAAACTGCCATGGATGAAGAAATCAAGGCGATTAATCACAACGACACATGGGAGCTGGTCGAATTACCAAAAGGTAATCAACCCATTGGTGTGAAGTGGGTATTCAAGAAAAAGATGAATGTCGAAGGCGAAGGCGAAGTGGAACGATACAAGGCGAGACTTGTTGCAAAGGGATATAAGCAGAAGGCAGGAATCGACTATGACGAAATATTTGCACCCGTTGCAAGAATGGAGACAATTCGACTACTTATTTCACAAGCTGCTCAATTCAAATGGCCAATATTTCAAATGGATGTCAAGTTAGCATTTTCTGAATGGAGTGCTCGAAGAAGAAGTTTATGTCGAACAGACACCAGGTTATATGAAAGCTGGAGAAGAGAAGAAAGTGCTGAAATTGAAGAAAGCATGGAATACACGTATCGACACATATTTTAAGGAGAATGGGTTCAAGCAATGTCCCTATGAGCATGGCCTTTATGTAAGAAGAATGGAGGTAATATGTTACTTGTTGCTCTTTATGTTGATGATCTCATCTTTATGGGTAGTAATGATCAGATGATAGAAGAGTTTAAGGGCATAATGACACGAGAATTTGAGATGACAGACTTAGGTCTGATGAGATTCTTTCTTGGTCTGGAGGTTCGACAAGAAGAATCAGGAATTTTTATTTCACAAGAAAAATATGCAAAAGAAATCTTGAAGAAATATAAGATGGAAAACTATAATCCGGTTTCGACGCCAATGGTACCAGGTGCCAAGCTGTCAAAATTTGATGGGGGAGATCGTGTCGAAACAAGCAAATTTCGAAGCTTGGTAGGAAGTCTTCGTTATCTCACATGTACAAGGCTGGACATTTCGCTAAGTGTCGGAATTGTAAGTCGATTCATGGAGGAGCCAGTATATTCACATTGGAAGGCATTGAAAAGAATCCTTCGATACATTCAAGAAACTGTGTCACTTGGAATGTTTTATTCAAGAACTGAAGAATACAAGTTGATTGGTTATTCCAACAGTGATTGGTGCGGAGATATAGACGATCGAAAAAGCACTTCAGGATATGTGTTCTTTATGGGAAATACTGCTTTTACATGGCTCTCCAAGAAGCAACCAATAGTAACACTTTCGACGTGTGAAGCTGAATATGTTGCAGCATCTTGGTGCGTTTGTCATGCAATATGGCTTAGAAGATTGTTGAGCAAGATGGAGTTAAAACAGGAAGGTGCAACCGTGATACATGTGGACAACAAATCAGCAATTGAGCTAGCAAAGAATCCAGTGAACCATGAAAGAAGCAAGCACATCGACGTTCGATTCCATTTCATTTGAGAACATGTGAAAGAAGGAAATGTCGAATTGAAGCATGTGGCGAGCAAATACCAAGCAACAGATATCCTCACAAAGCCATTGTCGAAAGAGATTTTCGACAGAAGAAAGAAAATGATAGGCTTGGTGGACGGTAGAAACATTTAAGTTTACAGGGGAATTTTGTTGAATAAACTTAATGTTCTGTTAGTGGGTCTTTAATTATTTAGTTAGTGGAGAAATCTAGAGTTAGTGGAATATCAAGAGTTAGTGGGTTATTATTAGTATTTATTATTTTATTGGAATAGTAGAAAATTTGAGCCTATATAAAGGGGCCAAGATTGTATCTTTCTATGAAGTACAGAATAACTCAATATATATAAAAGTAGTGCTTCAGTCATCAAAATCTAGTAAGATAGAACCTAAGACTGGGCTATGGCAATCTCCCTGAAATCTGTCCAATAAAGGTTCTCTACTGGAACGTCAGAGGGTTGGCTAATTATCCCACAAAATTAGCTCTTAAAAATCTGTTAAAGAATTATAAACCAGATTTTTGTTTTGTAGCTGAGCCATGGATGTCCTTAGATAAGTTTCCTCCTAGGTATTTTACTAGACTGATTTTGAAAGTATTCACCACCAACAATAGCTTCCCCCAAACCTTTGGTGCTTATGTGCCCCTCATCTTGACCCTCAAGTTGTTCTCAGTGATGATCAACAAGTTTAATTCATAATCAATGAGGCTTCTTCTTTCAACACTACTAGGAAATCACCAAGTCTGATGTGATAAAGGCTACTATTCAATTTTTTTCCACAGGATAGATCCTTCGCAATTGGAATGCCAATTCCATAGTACTGATACCAAAATGTCCTAATGCTTATTCTGTAGACCAATACAGACCAATAACCCTTTCAAATTTCAAGGTTAAAATCATATCTAAAATCATGGCCGATAGACTTTCCATTCTCATGCCCTCTCTTATCTCCCCTGAACAAAGATGATTCATTAAAGGGAGATCCATCTCTGAATGCATCTGCCTCACCTCAGAAGTCATCAATATGCTTCACCTCAAATCCTTTGGTGGAAATATCGCTATCAAGATTGATATTAAGAAAGCATTTGACACCCTAGATTGGGATTTCTTGCTTAAAGTGTTGAACAAATTTGGTTTCTCAAAAAAAATTTGCTCTTGGGTTCATATTATCCTACTCTCTGTAAAGCTATCTATCTCTATCAATGGATCTCAAGCAGGTTATTTTGGATGTAATAGAGGGATTAGAAAGGGAGACCCTCTTTCCCCTCTCTTATTTTTCCTGGCTGAAGATGTGTTTAGCAGGGCCATTACTAAACTGGCTAATCAAGGTAAATTAGACCTTATTAAAGGACCAAAAGGCTCTAAAGTTACCTCCCATGCTCTATATGCAGATGACATAATGCTTTTCTATAAGGCCAGGAACTCAAACATTGAGGCTCTCAAAAATATGTTTATTAGATATGTTGAATGCTTTGGTAAGCAGGTAAACCCCCAAAAATCTATTATTTATGTTGGCTCTTCCTCAATTAGTTCACACCAGATGGATCATCAACTTGGATTCTCAAAGGGATTTCTCTCTTTCTCCTATTTTGGGTTCCCTATATTTAAAGATAAGCCCAAAGCTATTCACTTCCAACCTATTGTACATAGAGTTAAAGCCAAGTTGGCAACTTGGAAAGCCTCTCTTATCTCAATGGCTGGTAAAGTGCAGATTATAAAAAGCATCATTCATGGTATGTTGATTTAGGTTTATCTCTAGGATTAATGATACTGCTAATCTTAAACTATGCTGGGACCTTTCAACATCTGACAACCAATGGGAAAAATTTCTAAGGAGTAGGGTCCTCTGAAACAAACAACCTATTAAGTATCACATTTTTTCAAGAATTTAGTTTGGTATCAAAAGTCTATTCCAGGTGGTGGTGGATAATTCTAATTGGAACCTTGGCAATGGCAATTCAATCTTTTTCTGGACCACCTTTTGGTGTGGTAAGCCACTAGTGGAATAATTACACACCCCTCATAATAACAACCTAATCTCTAAGGTTGATGACTTTATCCAAAATAATAGCTGGAACTTCCCACAAGATTTAGTGAACAAATACCCAGAATTACCTAACATCATAAAAAATATACGCATTCCTCAAGAGTGGAGAGAGAATAACCTTAGATGGATACATTCTCTAGCAGGGGACCTTAGCCTGAAGGATGCTTATTTATTTCAGGCTCATACTGGCCAGCATATTGACTGGGCTAAACTTATTTAGAACGGTAGCATACCTCCCTCAAAATCGGTATTTGTTTGGAAACTGATACAAAACAAAATTCCTACAGATGAGGTTTTATGGAATAGAGAAATTTACCTGAACCCGTCAAAATGCGAATTATGTGGATGCTTCCCTGAAACCTCGTAGCACATCTTCTTCCATTGTAGTTTTGTGCAACACCTCTGGAACTGGTTACCCAACACTCTCCAATGCAACCTTACTATCTCTATTCCATTCTATTTATAAGTGTCAATTTATTAAATGTATCTAATCCATTATCTCAAATATATTAATTAATAAATTAAAAAATAAATTAAGTATTTCGTAAAGGAGTTTTTTCCTATATCATTCATTTTCTCTCAATTTCTCACAATACACTTAATTTTTTTAATAATTTTCAATATATCATTCTCTTAAATAAATAAAAAAATTGAGGTGGATTCGCCAACTCAATTGGCCCTTCTCTCTTTCTTATATGGACCCTTCTTTTTTTCATTTTAATCATTAAAAATATTTTTATTTTTTATTTTATTATAACTTTTTTATTTTATTAAAAAAATATTAAATAGTTTTTAATAAATTAAAAAATATTTTAAATAAATAAATACTATTAAGGATATATATTAAAACTATTTTTTAAAAAATTAAATTAAAATGATTTATAAAAAAATAAAAAGGTATTATATATATATATATATATATATATATATATATATATATATATATATATATATATATATATATATATATATGTTAATTTTTTAAAATAATTTACATAATAATTATTTTCTTCTTTAAGAACAAGACTTCGTTACATTTGACGGTTACATTGATTTTCATATTATAGGACCTTCAAGCGTGCTTATATGGTCAATCTTATATAAATATAGGTTGTTTATCAAGCATTTTTGCACACTTTTTCCCATATTATTTTTATAATTTGTGTTTGTTTTTCTAACATGTAAGTTAGTAGTTTTTTTGGTGTGAGGGCTTTAAGTTAGATTGAAAATTTCGGAAGTTTGAGGTATATCTAAATTGTTGGTTAAGACCACGCAAAAAAAGGTAAATAGAATATACAAACACTAGACGTTTACCTGCGCGTTATGCAGATAAGTTTTATTAAATTATTTTAAATATATAATATATTTATATTAATGTTTTTATTAAATTTATTTTTTATTTAAATAGTTAAGAATAATTTAATACTTTATATTTTATAAAAATTAATAATATATTTTCAATATTATAAAAAAATATTAAAATTTAAAAAAAATCTTCTCTCAATACAAAATGAGTTGTAAATTATAAATTGATACTTATAGTGACATGGGTTATATCAAGTAAATGCAACTAAATGGTTGATAGAGGAAAAAACGTGAAATAGAGGAGATAGATTGTTTTTATTTATTTTCTTTCTTTTTGTCCATTTATGTAAGCAAAGTAAAATATCATAAAAATCTTAGAGCATGATTATTGCCGAATTTTTTAACGTTGCTACACATTATTCTACGCCACTGTGTCAGAATGGATGGATATTTGAACAAATATATCGTGTTTACATTTGCAAGTGTGGTCAAATTAAAGAACGGTTCTAGTTCTACACTGTATTCTATGCCATTGTTTCAATTATTTTTTTATAAAATATAAATATTAGGTATATTGTGAGATTTGGTGAGGCCTATTTTAGAATTTTTGATGAGTTGTATGGATATTTAGAAAATATAGTTAGGTTGTTTAGAAAATGTAAAAGTATAATATAATATAAAAAATTGTGTATGCCTTATTTAAAGAAAGAACTAAAGTGGGAATGATGGGTGTGAATGCTCTTAGTTATACTTAAAATTGATCGTGACCAATTTCTTCTAAAGAATAGTCGAACATTGTGGTACTATGTATACACAAATATTTATGGTATTTATATGGTTATTTTTTAGGCAATTTAAAATGACTTAAAATGAAATATTATTAAAAAAACCACACTCAATGTACTCAACTACTTAATTAAATAAAAATTCTTTATATAATTTTTTTTAAAAACTTGAATATTATGGATTAAAGAAAACTACGATACAATTGAGATCAAATCAACAAATCTCCTAACATTAAATTGACCGATCAATTCGGCGCGACATAAAAAATTACACCCTTGTAATTTATAAAAACCAATAAAAATATAGTAGAATGTACCAAAAAAATAAAAATACGACAAATAAAAACAGTGAGAATAATAATAATGTTAAAACTCATATGTTGCACAATGTTAGTTTTAATACTATAATCTTTTGAATATGAGAGAGGAACGATTACTTTAATAGGAATAATCAAATACACAAGAGAAAATAAAATAATTTTAGTGTGGATTTACAAAGTAATCTGTAATGCAAAATAGTAAAATGTACGGGAAAAAAATAATGAAGAGAGACATAGATATAATGAATGTAATGCAAACTATATATAGGGAATGGGGATTGGTTAGAAAGAGTTGATAATGGAGATTGATTTGAGAGAATGGAGAGTGGTTACTAAAATTATGGGAGTGGAGAAGTTATAGTATTTTTATTTAATTAATTAATTTGAAATGTGTGTTATATTTTATTTTTTTAAATTAAATTAGAAACCTGTGTCATATTTAATTTTTTAAAAAGTAATTAATTAATTAATATTAATTATTTATTATAATTAGAGTCGTTACTAAAATTATGGGAGTGAAGAAGTGATAATATTTAATTTAATTCATTAATTAGAAATGTGTGTCATATTTAATTTTTTAAAATTACATTAGAGTGTGTCATATTTAATTTTTTAAAATTTATTAATTAATTATTTATTATAATTAGAGTGGTTACTAAAAATTATGGGTTGGAGAAGTTATAATATTTTTTCTTAATTCATTAATTAGAAATGTGTGTCATATTTAATTTTTTAAACTAAAAATACAACAAATAAAAACAGTGAGAATAATAATGTTAAAACTCATATGTTGCACAATGTTAGTTTTAATATTATAATCTTTTGAATATGAGAGAGGAACAATTACTTTAATAGGAATAATCAAATACAAAAGAGAAAACAAATCTTAGTGTGGATTTATAAAGTAATTTGTAGAATTTTTTACCCAAATACCCCTAATTTTGGAAAAAATTCCCAAAATAACCCATGTTTCAAAAAAATTCTCAATCTGCCCCATTAGGGTTTTGGTTTGAACTGTGTCGCCATTGGAATTAGCGACTTCCCTATAAGGCTATAACCTTGTCGCCAATTGAACTGGAGACAGCAATCCAAATCGCCAGTGCAATTGGCGACATAGTGTAATGGTAAAAGGGAGTCGCCAATCCAAGTGAAGACTCCCTAGAAACTGAATTTTTTCACTATAAATAGGGGTGTTAAGCTCAGTTTGTTCCACATCTCTTCTCACAACTTTGTTTTACTCAGAAAATGTATCGTCGTCGTTGGGGAAAAGTTATTTTTTCGCGAGACAAGCCACCGATCGACATGATGTTTTGGAACATACAAGTTATCAATCAACTTAAGAGAGAGCTGAATCGGTGGTTGGAGGGAGACATTGGGGAAGGGGAGAAAATTCGAAGTATCGAGAGACTTGATCGGCTACGTGGATGGGTTCGTGTCAAGACTGACAAAGATGCGAGGGAAGTCATGTTTGGACCAAATAAAATTAACTTGATTCTTGTAATCTGTTAGGAATGTGTTAAGTTGTTTGTGCTGTTTGTTGTTAACACTGTTGTTTGTTGTTACACGCTTGCTGTTCGGGCGCCCTTTTTTCTTTCTTCTCATTTCATTGTTGTGCCAAACTATTTCTCCTTGGTATGGAGGCAAATAATCCTCCATTGGTAACACTGCGAAGACCTACATGAAGTCAGCGATGAAGATGCTGCCATTTGGATTGCATGTGTCCCGATCATTAGGTTCACAATTGTGGAGCTGCACAACAGTTACCGTGTCAAACTGCAATTTGGAATGCATCAAGACATCCCAGATCCGCCTGCTGACATCAGTAAATGACATCTAAAAAGAGTTAATGATCAATGGGAATTTAGGGACTGGAAGGATTTTACAAAGACTGAGCGTCGTAAATGGGTGAACCGCAGCCACTATGTCTTATGTGAGCCGGTGATGCAAACCCCATCTATACCAACAAATAATTACATGGCTTGGTACAAATCGGTTGCAACTGGGTTTGTCTCCGAAGACAGGTATTTATACGACCCACGCCAGACCACCTATTCTCAAGAGACTCAATATGGCTATGCCCCCAACATGTCACAAAGATACAGCCAAAACGAGGGTTATGGCTTTCAAACACCATTTCAACCTTTCATCAACGACATCCTAAGGGAACCATCTCGGACTGTTCCTGAGACTTCGACTCCTCAAACACCCAGCGTAAATCAACAATAAGGCGAACAAGGGGGCCGAGTACAACGAGTGCAACGAGTGCAATGAGTGCAATGAGTGAGGGTCCCTAGGGGATGTGGAACTAGGACCAGTTGAATGCACCCGGTCACGAACATTAATTAATGTAATATTTTATTAAATTAATGAAAATTTTATGTCATTGTGCAAACAAAATCAATGTAAACTAAAAAAAACAACACACACCCTGTCTCCACATCATTTGGCGACAGGGTTATACCCTTACACTATGTGAAATTCTGGTATCAGATGTGTGATGTTAAGTGTGATGTCACAACAACACAATCTGCTATGTTAACAAGGAAATAACAACGGTAAATCAACACAATGAATTGTTCACCCAGTTCGGTCTAACTACCTACGTTTGGGGCTACCAAGCCAGGGAGGAAATTCACTATAAGTAGTATTAAATTACAGACTCAACAATCCCAGTTGACATCTACCTAACTTAATCACTACCCAATGACACTTCTACCTAAGAAACCACTTAGGTATGAGAAACCACTCACTCCCTAAATCACCTCAGTGATACAATCCAATGATTACAAATTAATCACACAACTTGATTCTGCTTAACAGCTTTGATCAAGAACAATTAACAATTCAAAAATAGTAACACCAATTCAAACATGAATGGTTTACAAAACACACACGAAGACACAAATGACACTCAGTCTTTAGCTCTCTTTCTTCGTCCACTCCCAACAAGGGTTGAGGTTGCTTTAAATAGAATTCTGACTTAGGCTTGGACCTCTTCCAAATATCTTATTTGATTTGTTTTAAAACCAAAATTTAAAACAGATTTGATCTTCAAATCTTTTTAAATCTTTTTAAATCAGCCCTAATGTTAGTTACAAGATCTGCTCCATGATCTGCTCCAAATCTGATTGAAAATATCTTCTCCAAGATATTCGCATCCAATCTCTCTAACAGATCTCCTCAAAACAAACAAACACGCACAGCCCTAAAACATCACAACCTGATGTTCTGATGTTCTGATAACTGATGTCAAGACATCAAGTTTAACATCAGCATATAAAACTTCAACCCTGCAACAACTAATGTTAGGAACCAATGTTAAGACATCAGACATATGACATCAACATTGTTAAACTTTGTTTTACCAAAATTCCAGCCAATACAAGAACTAACAATCTCCCCCTTTGGCTAATTTTGGCTAAAACAATCTCTACCAACATCAGAGGTACCTGCAGCGGAAAAAATTCATACACATAGTATTCCAAAACACAACCAGCAGCAATCACATCCAAAATTTGCACAAAGCTCCCCCTCAAAACAAGAACCAGCATACCAGCTGTTCAACCAAGCACACTCCCCCTCAAGCCTAGAACTACAACAGTCAACTAGGCAACACATAGGCACAAAGGCTAACTCTCCCCCTTTTTAGCCACAATTGGCCAACTACCAACAAGTTAGTCCTACTAGCTCTCCTTGTCATTCAAAAGTCAGCACCACAAGACAAGACAAATCATAGAACAAAACCCAGATAAGCATAAAAGTACTTTTATCCAAGTTACACACCATGCACACAATGTGCAGAAACAAAAAAAAACTACAAACTACAAAAGCAATAAACAGCAAAAGCATCACTTCAATTAGCATCAGAACCATCTGCATCATCCTCCTCACCTTCCTCTGAACCTGAATCTTCAGTATTGACACTCACATCATCTTCACCCTGTTCCAAGGATTTGATCATCTGCTCAATTTTCATCTTCCTAGCAGTGCTAGTACTGATAACCATATCAAGATCCTTGCAGGTCGCCTTCAATTCTTCAATCAACTCAGTTTTAGTACTGGCCTTCTTAACACCAGAACTTGATGTTACAACAATGTATGGAACATGATTCCCAACAAACAGCTTAGGATGCAAGGATAAAGCTGACTCCCTCTTACATGCTACATCTGAACTAGTTAAAATTCCAGGAAGTTGATCTAAGATCATTCCACAGACCAAGGAAAGGAATGCTATAGGCATCTTGATAGCATTAGTGGCACCATGCTTCACAACTTGATCAAATATGTAATTTCCATAATTGAACTTGACCTTTTTCCCAACAACATAAATAAACCTTCCTAATCCCACAGCTATGGTGGTTTTGTGATTAGTAGGTACCCAGTTAGCAGCTCCAATTCTGTGCAAAATAGCATACTTGATACTGAGTTTGCTAGCTGTCAATTTTCCTTTCAGTGGCCAAGCCTTCACTTGAGTGGCTGTGATCTCTTTACACACATCATTATCAGTCACTTCCAGTTCACAACCCTCTTGATCATCTCTTCCCAAATACTTATTGACGGTACTAGGAGAGAAATTAATACACTTACCCCTAACAAACACCTTCATGAAGTCCACACTTCTTTTATCAGAAATGTCTATAGGAATGTTAACAACAAATTCCCTAACAAGTCCACCATAGAACTTAGAGAATTTACTCACAGTTTTCCACAGGCCAGCAACATGACTGAGCTCCATAATTTCTTTCATCTCCAATGCATCTTTGCCAAGCTCTCATTCCAGAGCTAATCTCCTTTGACACACAAATTTCCACATTGGAGCACTGCTAGCATAATGAAAGGATATGTTGTCCACTGGAACTTCAGGAACCTTATCAGAAATTCTTTTCAAAATGGACTTTCTGACAGGGGTGATGTCTTGAACATCTTCCTCAACATCATACTCAGATTCAGATTCTTCCCTAACCTTTCTCTTTTTGGAAGTCACAGCAACCTTGCTCCAAGATTTTGTTGGACCAACAACAGATGTCTTTTTCTTCTTGCCTTCAGTTGTCATCTTAGAAGAAGATTCCACATTCTTTCCTTTTCTAGTCTTCAATCTTTTGGCAATACCAGGAACAACATTACCAATTACATCATTATCAGATAAGTCAACAACATCCATCACATCAGCATTCTTCTTCCTTCTGGGACTAGGAGTAACATCCCTAGCAGGTGATGTTCCAACATCATGTTCAACATCAACCTCATCTTCAACATGAGTATCCCTTTCTCTTTCAGCTTCAGCTTCAACTTCAACTTCATCTTCAATATCAGCATCTTCAATGACAGAGACAGCCAATCTGTGAAGATTGGTTTCAGAAGTTTCCATGTCACCCTTTTCTCTAACGGATTGATCAACAGCCATTTGACTCAGAGGTCTAGATATTCCCTTCACAGAAATCCCTTTCTCAAAAATTTTTGTGACAATCTGATCAATAATTTTGTCCACATCTACCCTTTCTTCAACAGCTTGATGAAGAGGGGTGGTAGTCTTAGGAGTAGGGTTGTCTCCAAACAATACACTAGTGACAAACGCTCTACTTTCGCTATCATCAAATTTCCTACCCGCAGATTGATGAGAAGTGTTACCGTTTGAAGGCCTCTTAGGTTGATACTTTTCAGGTCTTTTCTTTTTTGAAGCTGGAATCATAGAGATATGAGCAATGTCCATAGCTTCATCAAAAGATACCTCTTCTGTCGAAACCCTAGAATTTGCATGAGAGGAACTTTTGGACGCAGATTTCTTGGATGGAGATGACACTTGTTTAGACATCGTTCCTGTGTAACAACTGATGAACAAAGGTGTTTTGTAATTTCTGTTCTTAGGGGGGAAGATGAACGGACTTGGAGTGTGGAGATTGACGTAGCGTGTGAGAGTAACAATAGGGAATGATAGCCTAAGGTAAGGGGGATGCTTTTGTTGAAAATTTAAAAAAGCCAATAAATGTATTTTCCCCACCAAAACAAATTTCCTTTTAAATTTTTGAAATTTAATAAATGCACACCATAAGTCACTAACATCAGATAACTTTTCCACATGCCCAAATATCTACTTAAGATTTCACAAATTTCAGCACACATATCTTTAGGGAAATTGTCATTACCCTTCATATCTGAATGATCAGCCTCTATGACCTTAGTTTCTTCAAGAAATCCTCTGAATAGTTGCATGACACTAGGTTGTTTGGTGATCCTTCTAATGTCACATTCAGATGTCATAACTGAAATTCTGGTACCAGACGTGTGATGTTAAGGTGCGATGTCACAACAACACACTATGCACAATGGACAACAATAACAGTAAATAAATCAACACAATGATTTGTTCACCCAGTTCGGTCTAACTACCTACGTCTGGGGGATGAATTTCACTACTTGTAGAATTAAATTACAGACTCAACAACCCAGTTGACAATCTCCTAATCTTAATTCCTACTAGTGACTTTCTACCTAAGAAACCACTTAGATATGAGAACACTACTCAATCCCTAAAACCACTCAAAGAACAACCTCTTTGAGAACCCTTGATTCTGCTTCACAGCTTTGATCAAGTAATACAACTCTCTTTGCTTCACAGCTTTAGAGAGGACAGAATACGACACAGCAATTCACCCTAGAATTCTGGTTATACACCTTGTACAAAATACTCAAGACACTCAGCCTCTGCTCTTGATCTTCTCCCCGTATTTCTGTACTTTTTCCTTTGGTCTTGTGCGCTTTATATAGCTCCTTGAATTGGGCTTGGACTTGTCACAATATTTGATCAGATTTGTTAATTAAAACGGAATCTTCAAAACAGATTTTATCCCCAAAATCTTTTTAAATCTTCAACCTTTTAATTCTCCAATAGACCTGCAATCAAATCTCCCATGTAACAGAAAATATCTATCCCAAGATATTCTCATCCAATGAGTCAACCACTCTCCACAATTCCAGCTAACACGCGTGCCCTAATAACATGTCCTGCTGTTATTAATTCTGCAGGTCTGATGTTACAACATCACCTGTGTGACATCAGACATCCAACTTCAGCACTTAACTACTTAACATAGCCCAGTGCTAAGACTTCAATGTTACAACATCAGCACCTTGACATCAACATTGAATAACCTTTGTTTTACCAAAATTCCAGCCAATCCAGGAACTATCAATCTCCCCCTTTGGCTAATTTTGGCTAAAACAATCTCTGCACTCTGCAAACAACTTCTGCTCTCTGCACCTTCAGAGATTTTAGCAGCGGAATAATCTTCAGAAATTTGAAACTCATTAGCAGCAGTTTGACAATCTTTAAAGTCTTCATCACTTGATCTGCTGCAACACCATCTTCATTATTGACAACAGCCAATTGGTGCTCCCCCTCAAAAACATGAACCAGCATCACAGCTGTTCAGTAGCTCACAATGTGCAGCACTTCTCCCCCTTGATGTCTGCTTGGCTGCACTCTTCAAATGCTATGATATCTTCACTAGCAGCTCAGTCTAAACTCCCCCTCAATAAATGCATCAGCACTTTTCAACTAAACACCTTTTACTTTTAGCAGCATCAATTACTCTCTTCATGGCAATTTTTAACTATCCCCCTTTTTAGCCATAATTAGACAAATTATGCCACTTCATATGACCTACACTTCATCACATGCGACATAATACAAGCCCTACTGTCAGTAGCAACAAGATCTATGCAATCTCCAAACACAATGTTCTGACATTATTAAAGACATGCTCAAAACCACATTCCAACACTTTTGACTAGACTGGCGATACAAACAATGCTTTAGAAAAACCATTATAAAACCACTCTTTCTCCTTTGCTCAGCACAACACTCTAATAAGGCATGAGTCAATCAAGCTCCAAAGTATCAACCAAGAAACTCAAGCATGAGGATAAAAATCCAGAACCTCTGAAGAAGAAGGACAAAATTCTTTACAGTACTTTTCTATTGCTTTGCTGATAATTGTACTGCCTTAATATGAACCAACTGCCTAATGTCATAGCATGCTATCTGACATTATATCCTCATAAGATTCAACCAATCTCCATAATCTTGATCAGCATGCAATCTTCACAATATATGTACCTTTGCTGCAAAATCCATAGACAAATACTTCCCCTGTCAAGATTAACAAATGCTCTAGATGGAGATGAACATTCGAGCACATTTACATGCATTTTGGTACCACTGTCCCTTTCACCAAGGGCTATCATACAATTCATCTTCACCATCCAAGGCAAACCTTCTACTCATCATTCTCCCGTATGACTATGTAGATGCTCCTTAGATATAATGTAAGCACTAAGCTTCAGATCCAGAACAAAGACATCCTTCACCAAGGATACTCTTGACACTCTTGACACCAGGGTATTACATATGCTCCACTACTGGATTTACTATCAGCAAAATAATCAAAACTCAACACTGTGTCACAAACTCCTCAAATTCTCAGTTTACTTATAAGCTTTACTGAGATCCAGTCTCTTCAAGAGATCACAATTCCTCCATCCTTACATCCACCAGTAGTTGTTGAAACTGGTGAAGTCTTCAAAGACAGTAGTCATGCTATGCCAGAACAAGCTACTAAACACATGACCATAATCTCCACTTCTTCTGACCAAAATGCTAGAGCATTCAACTCCACATGTCCAATCTTAATCATCTTCCAGATATAACCACCAGCAAACATGACGTTATAACATCTTTTGGGACATCAGCTTCTCATCACCATTCAAAGGACTCAATAGCTTTCCTCTTCCTTGATTTCATTCGTTTAGCAACCCCAGGAACCACTTTTGCAATTAGTTCATCACCACTCTTCTTTATTTTAAGGCTTGAAGTACCTTTCTTGACTTGAGATGTTTTAACATCAGCTCTAACATCTGCATCTTCCAACCTAAGGATTGTCAACCTGTGAAATTTTTCTTCTGAACTATAGGAGTCATTAGTCAGGTTGTCATCTTTCTTGGCCTTGCAAGTATTCAGCTCCCAACACTTCTTAAGGTCACAATTTTTGATCCTTCCATCAGCATTGTTGACTCCTTCATCTTGCTCACATAACTGACTACTCAAGTTGGCTTTTAACACATCATCCAACTTAGGAGTAACAACACCATAAGTCATTAACCCAGATTGACTTTTCACCATACTTTCACACTTGATGTCACCATCTGATGTTGCAGAATCATCCTTAACATCACTAGATAAGTTATCCACTTGAGGTATCCACTGATAGCAATTATCTTTGGATCTGACACCCTTCATAACAACCTGATTATGCTCATCAGATACCATACACTCATCTTTGGTGTAGTTAACTTTGTAACCTTCATCACATAGTTGACTTATGCTAATTAAATTAGCACTCAACCCTTGAACAAGGAGCACATTATCAAGAGTAAGACCATCATGATTCTTCACTCTTCCAACTCCTTCTACTACTCCTTTTTCACCATTGCCAAAAATAACATCATTTGCATGGCAAGGATTGAACTCTACGAAATGCTTCTTGGATCCAGTCATGTGCTTTGAACATCCACTGTCAAAGTACCATGCATCCATAGCAAAATGTCCATCTGATGTGTGAGCCAATAGACATGTGACCTGAGCTTTAGGAACCCATTGTTTTACTACTTTGGGCTGACCTCCTTCTGTCTGGGTTGAGGAGCAGAATTTGGATAACCATGAAGCTTGAAGCAAGAGAACTGCATATGTCCAAATCTGCCACAGTAGAAGCATCTAACTCTGTCATCTCTAAAGTGGTTAAACCTTCTGCCACCATGATGATGATGTTGCTGGTGCTGCCATCCATAGTGTTGATTTCTTCTTTTACGATAAGGCTGTTGTCTTCTATTACCATAGTTTGACTGTCTTTTATGGTAAGGATACTGTCTTTTGAACTGTCTCCTATGGTGATGAGGCTTCCTTCTTCCATAGTAATGAGGCACAACATTGTTGTATCCATATTCATACATGTTCCCCTGATGTTGATGAACCATGTTCTGATTGAACCTCGCAGCCTTCATGCTCTTGTGATATTGAAGTGGCATATACTGACTAGCTCCTTGTGGCTGCTTTCTCTTCTGATAGGGACCAGTCTTCTTCTCAATCTTCTTAGGTTGTGAAACATCAGCCTTCTTAGGGGTAGGATCCTGCTTCTTTGGCTGATGTTGAGATGAAAGTTGTGACACTTCCTTCTTTGAACCTGAAGTGCTTTCTTCTGAAGTCCCCTTATCCTCAGCCACATAACCTATCCCAGCTTTGTCTCCAGCAGCTTTTTCTGGCTGAAGGATCTTGTTAAGTGTGTCTGTACCACAGATCAGCATCCTAACAGACTTGGTCATTTGATCAAGGTGGGCTCTAACTAGCACCACTTCATTTTCCAGATCAGTCTTTTCATTCTCTAGCTGAGCAATCTGTTGCTTGTGGCACTTGTTTTCTTGACAAATCTCAGCACTTTTTAAACACAGCTCTTGATAGGTAGATGCTAACTCCTCATAAGTTACTTCTCCATCATTAGAATCATCATCAGAAATAGCAACTCCTGTTAGGGCTCTCACATGCTTTGCTAACTCGCCTTCACTTTCACTATCAGAGTCAGACCAGGAGACTGTCATGCCCTTCTTCTGCTTTTTCAAGAAGGTGGGACATTCTTTCTTGACATGTCCATACCCTTCACACTCAAAGCACTGAACTCCTTTATCTTGGGTAGTCTTCTCTTTATCCTTCTCTTTTGCCTTGCTGTTGTCAGAAGAGATGTTCCTGACATTAGGTCTGGAGTTATTGTTCATCCTTTTGAACACTTTGTTGAACTGTCTTCCCAACATAACTATGGCTTGAGACAGATCCTCCAGAGACTCATCATCTGTAACTTTCTTAACTTCTGCAGGAGTGGAAACCAAGGCTATACTTTTGGGCTTCTTTTCAGGTTCTTCCTCATTCAAACCAAGCTCAAAAGTTTGAAGAGATCCAATGAGCTCATCAACCCTCATCTTGCTGATGTCTTGTGATTCTTCAATGGCAGTTACCTTCATCTTGTACTTCTTAGGAAGAGACCTCAGGATTTTCCTTACAAGCTTTTCTTCTGACATCTTTTCTCCAAGGGCACTGGATGCATTAGCCAGCTCAAGCACACTCATATGGAAGTCATGGATAGTCTCCTCTTCCTTCATCTTCAGACTCTCAAACTTCGATGTTAGAAGCTGGAGTCTTGACATCTTAACTCTAGATGTTCCTTCATGAGTGGCCTTCAAAATATCCCATGCTTTCTTAGCAACCTCACAGGTATTAATTAACCTGAAAATATTCTTATCCACTCCATTGAAGATTGCATTTAAATCTTTGGAATTTCCAAGGGCAAGCTCATCTTCTTCCTTGGTCCATTCTTCTTCCGACTTCAGCTTTGAGGTGCCCTCTTTATCTTTGCCAGCATCATCTTTTTCAAACACCACAGGAGCTTTCCATTCTTTAATGACAGCCTTCCAAGCTCTGTTGTCCAATGACTTTAAGAAAGTAGTCATTCTAGGCTTCCAATACTCATAGTTTGAGCCATCCAATATAGGGGGTCTGTTGACAAATCCTCCAACCTCTTTGTCCATCTTCACACCAGAAAGTATCTTCCCCAGATCTCACCCAGAGCCAGACAGGATGCCTGCTCTGATACCAATTGAAATTCTGGTACCAGATGTGTGATGTTAAGGTGCGATGTCACAACAACACACTCTGCACAATGGACAACAATAACAGTAAATAAATCAACACAATGATTTGTTCACCCAGTTCGGTCTAACTACCTACGTCTAGGGGCTACCAAGTCAGGGATGAATTTCACTACTTGTAGAATTAAATTACAGACTCAACAACCCAGTTGACAATCTCTTAATCTTAATTCCTACTAGTGACTTTCTACCTAAGAAACCACTTAGATATGAGAACACTACTCAATCCCTAAAACCACTCAAAGAACAACCTCTTTGAGAACCCTTGATTCTGCTTCACAGCTTTGATCAAGTAATACAACTCTCTTTGCTTCACAGCTTTAGAGAGGACAGAATACGACACAACAATTCACCCTAGAATTCTGGTTATACACCTTGTACAAAATACTCAAGACACTCAGCCTCTGCTCTTGATCTTCTCCCCGTATTTCTGTAATTTTTCCTTTGGTCTTGTGCGCTTTATATAGCTCCTTGAATTGGGCTTGGACTTGTCACAATATTTGATCAGATTTGTTAATTAAAACTGAATCTTCAAAACAGATTTTATCCCCAAAATCTTTTTAAATCTTCAACCTTTTAATTCTCCAACAGACCTGCAATCAAATCTCCCATGTAACAGAAAATATCTATCCCAAGATATTCTCATCCAATGAGTCAACCACTCTCCACAATTCCAGCTAACACGCGTGCCCTAATAACATGTCCTGCTGTTATTAATTCTGCAGGTCTGATGTTACAACATCACCTGTGTGACATCAGACATCCAACTTCAGCACTTAACTACTTAACACAGCCCAGTGCTAAGACTTCAATGTTACAACATCAGCACCTTGACTTCAACATTGGATAACCTTTGTTTTACCAAAATTCCAGCCAATCCAGGAACTATCAATAACATCATCCTTGACATTACATGATGAGCTGTACTCTTGAGGAACCCATAAATAATAGTTATCTATGGATCTAACTCCCCTCATAACGAATTCACTCTTCTCATTAGTCACTAAACATTCATCTTTGGTGTAGCTAACCTTGAATCCTTCATCACATAACTGACTGATGCTAATCAAATTATCAGTCAATCCTTTGACAAGAAGTACATTTTCAAGATTAGGTCCAGCCTTACAATTCAATTTTCCAATTCCTTTAACTTCCCCTTTTTCTCCATTACCAAAAGTTACATCATTTGTGGAGTAAGTCCTGATATCCACCAACTGATTCTTGAAACCTGTCATATGCTTTGAGCAACCACTGTCAAAATACCAACTATTCATAGCTGGGGTTATAGCAGATGAGTGAGCTAATAGACATGTGACACCAACTTTAGGAACCCATTGTTTAACATCCTGAGGCCTGCTCTGCTTCTGTCTAGGTTGAGGAACAGATTTGGGATAACCATGCAGTTTAAAGCAAGAAGATTGTATATGGCCAAATCTTACATAATAGTAACATCTCACTTTTTGAATCTCTTCTCTGAAGTGATTGAAATGTCTGCCACATTGATGATGATTTCTGTCATACTGCTGAGGCTGCCATCTGTCAGAATATTGATGTTGTCTTCTGTAATGATGAGTCTGTCTTTTGTAATGATTAGGTTGTCTTCTACCATGATGATGAGGCTTTCTTCTGCCATAACAATGAGGCACAACATTATTAGGTCCAAAACCATACATTCTCCCTTGATGTTGAGACATCGGATGGAACATGTTATGTTTGAAACTAGAAGCCTGCATACTCCTATGGTATTGAGGAGGCATATACTGCCTAGCTCCAGAGACCTGAGGCTTTCCTTGAGGTTGAGGCAAAAACTTCTTAGGTACAAGACCATAACCCTTTCCATTATTTTGTGGCCCAAGGTGAGGGACAACCTTCTTAATTCCAGAACCATGTCCTTTTTCATGATGATGAGGAATGTTCTGTTTAACCCCAGAAGAACTAGCCTCTGTAGATATCTTCTTCTCACCCTCATATCCTAGACCAATCTTATCACTTGTCCCTTTTCCAGCTTCAAGTATTTTATCCAGAGTGTCAGTTCCACTATTTAACATTCTGATGGATTTTGACATTTGATCAAGATGGGATTTTAACAACAAAACTTCACTCTCAAGTTCAGCTTTATCAGTCTCAAGCTGTATTATCATTTTCTTCTACTTCTCCCCTTCTTGACAGACCTCTTCACTTTTCAGACACAACTCTTGATAAGAAGATGTCAGCTCTTCAAAGTTCAATTCACCATCACTGGATTCGCCATCAGAGGCACACATTCCAGTCAATGCCTTAACATGCTTGGCATTCTCTTCTTCACTTTCACTATCTGTATCAGACCAGGAAACAAATAACCCCTTTTTCTGCTTTTTGAGATATGTAGGACATTCTTTCTTGACATGACCATAACCTTCACACTCATAGCATTGAACTCCTTTGTCAAGACTGGACTTTTCTTCATCTCTTGTTTTCTTCACTTGATCACTAGACCTGTTGGTGTCAGATGTGATATTCTTAACATTAGGTCTATAGTTTCTGTCCATTCTCTTTAACACCTTATTAAACTGTCTCCTAATCATCACAACAGCATTTGACCTCCTGAGTTTCAAAATTACACTCCTTCTTACCATCTTCAGTATTAGACACCAAGGCTATGCTTTTGGTCTCCTTTTCAGGCTCCTCATTCAACCCCAACTCAAAAGTTTGAAGAGACCCAATCAACTCATCAACTCTCATCTTGCTGATGTTTTGAGCTTCTTCAATAGCAGTCACCTTCATTTTATATCTCTTGGGAAGGGATCTGAGAATCTTCCTTACCAGCTTCTCTTCAGTCATTCTTTCTCCTAAAGCCCTAGAAGCATTAGACAGCTCAAGGATATTCATGTGAAAATCATGAATGGTTTCATCCTCCTCCATCTTCAGATTTTCAAACTTAGTAGTCAACAGTTGAAGTCTTGACATCTTGACCTTGGAAGTTCCTTCATGAGTAGTTTTCAAGACATCCCAAGCTTCCTTGGCTACTTCACAAGTGTTGACCAGCCTAAAGATGTTCTTGTAAATACCATTAGAGATGGCATTCAAGGCTTTTGAATTTCCAAGAGCAAGCTCATCTTCTTCCTTGGTCCAATCTTCCTCAGGTTTCAGCTTTGTTGTACCATCCTTTTCAACAATAACAGGTGTTTTCCATTCTTTTAAGACAGCCTTCCAAGCCCTGCTGTCTAATGATTTCAAGAAGGTAACCATCAGTGGTTTCCAATAGTCATAATTTGAGCCATCTAGAATAGGGGGTCTATTCACAAATCCACCAGTCTCCTTGTCCATTGCACCAGAAAGTATCAGCCCTAGATCTCACCCAAATGCAGAGCAGGATGCCTGCTCTGATACCAATTGAAATTCTGGTATCAGATGTGTGATGTCACAACAACACAATTTGCTATGTGAACAAGGAAATAACAACAGTAAATCAACACAATGAATTGTTCATCCAGTTCGGTCTAACTACCTATGTCTGGGGGCTACCAAGCCAGGGAGGAAATTCACTATAAGTAGTATTAAATTACAGACTCAACAATCCCAATTGACATCTACCTAACTTAATCACTACCCAATGACACTTCTACCTAAGAAACCACTTAGGTATGAGAAACCACTCACTCCCTAAATCACCTCAGTGATACAATCCAATGATTACAAATTAATCACATAACTTGATTCTGCTTAACAACTTTGATCAAGAACAATTAACAACTCAAAAATAGTAACACCAATTCAAACATGAATGGTTTGCAAAACACACACGAAGACACAAATGACACTCAGTCTTTAGCTCTCTTTCTTCTTCCACTCCCAACAAGGGTTGAGGCTGCTTTAAATAGAATTCTGACTTGGGCTTGGACCTCTTGCAAATATCTGATTTGATTTGTTTTAAAACCAGAATTTAAAACAGATTTGATCTTCAAATCTTTTTAAATCTTTTTAAATCAGCCCTAATGTTAGTTACAAGATCTGCTCCATGATTTGCTCCAAATCTGATTGAAAATATCTTCTCCAAGATATTCACATCTAATCTCTCTAACAGATCTCCTCAAAACAAACAAACACGCGCAGCCCTAAAACATCACAACCTGATGTTCTAATGTTCTGATAACTGATGTCAAGACATCAAGTTTAACATCAGCATATAAAACTTCAACCCTGCAACAACTAATGTTAGGAACCAATGTTAAGACATCAGACATATGACATCAACATTGTTCAACTTTGTTTTACCAAAATTCCAGCTAATACAAGAACTAACACTATGTCGCCAATTGCACTGGCGACTTGGATTGCTGTCTCTAGTTCAATTGACGACAAGGTTATAGCCTTATAGGGAAGTCGCCAATTCCAATGGTGACACAGTTCAAACCAAAACCCTAATGGGGGCAGTTTGGGAATTTTTTTGAAACATGGGTTATTTTGAGATTTTTTTCCAAAATTAGGGGTATCTGGGTAAAAAATTCTAATTTGTAATGCAAAATAGTAAAATGTACTAAGAAAAAGGGAAAAATAATAATGGAGAGAGACATAGATATAATGAATGTAATGCAAATTATATATAGGGAATGGAGATTGGTTAGAAAGAGTGGATAATAGAGATTGATTTGAGAGAGTGCTGAGTGGTTACTAAAATTATGGGAGTGGAGAAGTTATAATATTTTTATTTAATTAATTAATTTGGAATGTGTGTTATATTTTTATTTTTTAAATTAAATTAGAAACATGTGTCATATTTATTTTTTTAAAAAGTAATTTAAATAATTAATTAATATTAATTATTTATTATAATTAGAGTGGATACTAAAATTATGGGAGTGTATAAGTGATAATATTTAATTTAATTTATTAATTAGAAATGTGTTTCATATTTAATTTTTTAAAATTACTTTAGAGTGTGTCATATTTAATTTTTTAAAATTTAATTAATTAATTATTATAAATTATTTATTATAATTAGAGTGGTTACTAAAAATTATGGGAGTGTATAAATTAAAAATGTGTCATATTTAATTTTTTAAAATTACATTAGAAATGTGAGTTATATTTAGTTTTTTAAATTAACTAATTAATTAATTTGTATTATTATTAGATGTATTAATTTAATTTTTTGTGAGAGTTATTTAATATTAGTAGTGGAGGTGGTTGGTATAATTATTATTTAAAATTTTTAAGCCATTTAGAACGTAATCATTTGAAACATGAGGTTAGTGTAATGGTATTTTTTATGTTAATAATTATTATAAAGTTAAATACAACATGTTTTAGTTATTTATTTAAGTTAATTAAATGTATTCATTTAAATTTGGAACGTGGGTTACTGTAATGAAGTTTTTATGGTTATGGTTATTTAAATAACATTTATTTAGTATAAGTGTGAAGATACAAATTTTATTGATTTAATTTTAATTAATTGCTTAATATTATACTTATTAATAAATTATAAATTTATAGAAATTAAAATACCAATTTTAACCTTAAAAGTTTTGGAGGGAAAATTGATGGAAGAAGTTATAGGATTATAATTTAGTATGATATCTTATACATTTCAATTGTGAATTTTAGATGATATCTAATATTGCTACTAGTTTGTTAAAAATGATATGAAATGATGCAAATGGTAGAGAAGATATTGGTTTGATCGTTGCGGTGTATTAGGTTATTAAGCAGTCTTATGATTTAATGTTGTTGTTGGTATTGATGTCTTACTGTGTTATAATTGAAAGTTTTGATTAATATACATTTTACAAACAATATATCAACAAAATGGAAACTAAAAAAATGACATGTTGTTCAACATTGGGAGATGTATGATCGCTAAACGACACAATCCACAATTTCTTTAAAGTTTATCATTTGTATCCAGTTTTGTTCTAATTTGAGTGTTGGTTGGGTTACCTTTCTTATTCCTACGTATTTTAGAAAATTTTATCCCCTTGATAAATATGTCAATATTCGTTGTTGGGTATCATTAGAAATCTTTCGTTGTATATACCAAATATGTTTATGGTTTTGTAAATGTTAGACAGATGCACGAAAGTGTTTTGGAGAACACTAGAAAATGCTGAAATGACATGTAAGTTAGAAAGATGAAAAAATTGAAACTCTTTTGAGTCACACACACCATTTTATAGGTCGACCTTGTAATGTCTCATTGGCCATCCGTCATTATGCTCCATCATCTCTTGGACACTGAAACAATAGTTTTGTCGGTCAAATCTTGTTATCTCATATGTGTTGGTTTTTCCAGTTTCCTATTTCATCATATTCCTGCAATTTTCATTGAATAATTGACTAGATTGTTCTACCATACTCCATTTGTAACATCTATCAACAAACAATGCTCTCATCTGTTAATCGTTCGCCTTCACCAACGTTGTAATGGGCAGGTTGTTATCTCCCTTAAAGGCTGAGTTCATTGACTTGGAAAGGTTTGTTTCCACGTGACTCCATCGTTAACCCTCGTCAAATGTTATTGTCAAGTTGTCTACTAGATTGTTGTCAACCTAACTTAATACTTGTGCATTTTCCAATCTTATTTCTTCATGCTAGAGTCATATTTTTGTATGGTTCAAAGCGTACCATGTATTATAGAAATAGTTAATGTAAGTGTAGAAATTTAATCAGATGTTGTGGGCGAAATGATTAATAGAGATCCTTACCCATATTAACTACTTTATCATAAAGACTTGTATCTTTGATCTCCTTCACGAAGTTCTAAGCAGTTTGTTTTATGTAGTAGACATGTGTAGATTGAGGGTTTTTCCAATCATTTCTAGATTATTGTATGCACTCTTAGTTGATTCATGTCTGACTAAAATCAAACAAAGGTCAGTTTGTGGTGTAACATTCACTCTTTAATTATTTAGAAAGAAACTTTATCCACCTCTTATCCCACCTTCAACGACAACAAATGCAATTGGAAAAATGTTATTGTTACCATCTTGTGCGTCTTCCATAAGTAGAGTTCCTTTATACTTATGGTATAACTCAGTTTCATCAATTTGAACAACAAGTTACCATATAGAAATCCTATGATGCGTGGTTAAAGTGCTTATAATAGTCGGTGGAAGCTTTTGTTCCATCGACACATATGACGTCATTTGTTTACGTAGATAATGTCTCAATTACTACCAAAGTACCATGAACATATTTATGCAGTGCCTACAAATAATATGGAAGTTCATGGTATGAAATCTCCTAGTTACCGTAGACATTTTCAATTTCTATATTCGTCACAATTCATGCCTTCTTGTACGAGGAAGCATAATTGAATTCTACAATAATATGAGTGATTGTGATACTCACCCTGACTGAAGGGTATTTACCCACAAAATGCATAATGCTTTGACACGAGACTTGGACGCTAAGTTTGCAATGATTTTGCAAAAATATTTTAGGTTGTACAACTATAGGGTGCATTGATAATACCAATATCCTAATTATCATTTCTCTTATATAGGATTCTCATAGACGATACTGAAAAAGTTCATTAGCATAAACAATCACATACCTTTGTGTAACTAATTTTTTTAACCCTAAAATGTATGCAATGTTCCATGTGATATTATTTTATGGAAAATACGCAATCACCAGTTATGTGATATTAAAATCCCTTCTTTAAGCTTAAAAAATGCAAGAGTGTGGTTGTTTTCGAATTTAGAGGACGACTCGCCTACATCAAATCACAAGCTCGTTATGTGCAGCGATGAGTAGTACGCAAACCCTACATGAAAGGGATTTTGTTGATCATCATATTCAGAGTCAGTGTCAACATCATAGTTTTAGTCTCAAAACAAAAAATATAAGTGATTGACTTGTGCCTCGTTTTGTTCATAAACTTCTTGATTCTCATCGTTGACACGTTCATTGGGAATTGTTATTGGTGATAATTCAACTTGAGTTTGATCAAACAATTGAGATTGATCAATTATTTAAGATAATTGAGATTGGTCATATATAATATATAATTTAATATAATTAAACCCAAAACTTTCATGAATATTAAACATGGTTTGAACATCGTCGTCGTCTCATACATTTAGTTGTAAAAAATTGAAATGGTTTATTCTTAAAAACATGCCATTTCGATAAATAATTTGTTAAACTTAATAAGGCCGTAACTTTGAATCTATTTTCTCTTTCAACTATTTAAAATTTGACTTTCATTTGATAGTGAATCAGGTTATTTATGTATTTTGGAATCTTAATCTCGAATCATAACACATATAAATTTCTCCTTTGTAGTGGCCATTTATAATGTAATTGTATGTGAGAAACATTATTTAATAGTTTTTTAATGAGTACTGGTTTGATATCAAAACAATTTAAATCAAAATTCTATTTAATAGTAGAATTTTGCAATACATTTGTTCAATAAAGTTCATTTGCGAGTCAATAGTCAAATGCACCATATCCAATGCATTTGACTCATGCACCTATAAACACACATATGTACCATTTACATTGGCTCATGCACGTATAAGCACACATAGGTGACAAATGCACTAGCGCATCCTTTTTCATTGCATGGAGAAAATATTCTCAATTACCACTCTAACACATAACTGCCAAATGCACTGGTTCGTGTCAGTCAAAATTAACATAAATGTCAAATGCTCTTGCGCATGCCTTTTGCATGAATGTAGAGAAATATTCTCATGTACCACAACACTGCATTATAGGGCTAGGCAAACAATCTGGTTCGGTCGGATCCAGACCCAAACACTCAATCCGGCCTAAAGCGTGGGTGCAGACTGATAACCCAATTCCGACCATTAATCTTTTCATTTTCGTCGGTTTTTGGGTCCATGGGTGGGATGGATTTTGGTTCACATTGAGCGGGTTTATAAAAATAGCCCATTTTACTTTTTGTTCGAGTTTTGTTTCAACTAGTAGGATACTCATGCCTATGCACAGGTTTTGGTATGGTATGTGCATTTTTAATAATAATATAAATTATTGCAAAAAAATTAATTTTTTATATTGAATAACATATAGTTGAAGATAATAAAATTAAAAAAGAAAATGAGAAATAAAAGAAAATATTTGTATTAGACTTTTACATCATTATATAAACACTCAGGTCCATCAACTATAAAACTAAGTTGATCACCAACTTTCAAGTTGCATTATGTCTTGAATTCGTTCCAACCAGATTCAAGATAGAAATAAGTGTTGTGAGCATCATTTGATGTGTAGATGATTTTGCAATTATGGAAAATGTCTTAATCGTCTTTATTAATGAGATTTATATTGAAGATCTCCTTGTTAAGAAAAAAATAATCAGAGACTTCTTTAGGAACGTACTGAAAAAATAGTCCAAAAAATAGATTGGTTATATATCTTGATACATATTGTATGATAGTTGCAAATAAATTTAACATACCAAGTTATTTGATCCATTCAGGAAAGATTCAATTACATCTACTATCCAAGCAGATTCATGAATAGCTTGGATGTATTATCGTGATGATCTTAATGTATGTAAGCAAAGAAAAATAAAAACGATTAATACATTAGTGATTTATTTAAAAGAACTATGATAAATTAATAATGATTGAAAATAAATATATAAAAATAGTAGTTACCAACCTTGAAGTAGACATTACGGTGTTTGCAAGAAAAATTGATTGAAATATATAATACGAATTGCAAATAATGGATAGATAAATGTGTTACAAATTATTTATAGGATAGAGTTTAGAAATTGTTGTAAAATCTAGTTTAAATAAGTAAGGAAAAAGTTGATAAAAAGAAAAAAAAATTGATTGGTACCAAACAAACACCACCTACCATCTATTCAATGAATACATAGGACCGAAAAGGGAACAAATAAAATATTAGAACCAAATTCTCATTCAATGAGCATGCTGCAATTAAAAGCACGTAAGTTGCAATACCATGTGGCTTTGATTTTCATGTGAAAAACTTGAACATATAGACAAAAGAATGTATATTAAAATAAAGCTTTCGACAATGAAAATATTATACATTTTGGACCGTCTATTGAAAGAATAAAGGTTGTCCCAATTGTGATAACATGTGAGGCAATAAAGAGATCGTATTGATTGGCCCGAATTTTGCTATATAAGGTTAAGGTAGGTTTTACCTTTTACAACTTTGAAAAATAAGGTTTTATCTTGTGCTACAACATTGTAGAAACGTAACAACATAATTTAAGTGTTGGACAAACGGTCGGGTTCGGTCGGATTCAGGTCCAAACACTCAATCTGGCCTAAACCACGAGTGCAGACTAATAACCATATTCTGACCATTAATCTTTTTAGTTTCATCAGTTTTCGGGTCCACGGGTTGGACGGGTTTTGGTTGAGATTGAGCGGGTTTATAACAAATATCCCATTTTACCTCTAATTCTATTTTTTTCAATTGTTTTTTTTAATATTTTAAGTAAAGATGCTCTGAGTCAAAACTATTGAGTCGTTATTTTTTTTTATTGGGTTCATTTTTTTTAATTATTGTCTCAATTATTTGAATAAAATACTTTGAACAATTATTTTTAATTGGGTTAAAAAATTTTGGACCATTATTTTTTAAGTTTATTGGAGCTTAATTTAAAATAAAAGTTTCTCTATTGTTGTGCCGAATCAAGTTTATTATTATATTTATGATGATTAATTGAGTAAAAAATAACACTAATTAAAAAAATTACTAACAATCCTCATTGCATTATAAAAAGATAAACCTACGATACATAAATTAATATTACAAATAAATATATGTAGAGCTAATAAAATTTATAAAAGATGAAACTTCAAGCAACAACAATAATAAACTCCTTGTTTCTTTTTTGGTAGTCATTCAAACCTACATCTTCCCAACCAACAACAACACAAAGATCTAACATTTAAAATATATAAATTTAAATAAAACTGAGCAAAATCTATACAATCCTAAGCTTTATGTCTTTACTTTAATTCTTTCTTACCCATCTCCACGTAAAATTGATGATGTATAGTTGATGAGAATGTCCAATCTTCTAAGAAACAGAAGATGAACTAAATTGTTCTAATATTGGGAGAATATGACTTGAATGGAAAGAAAAAATTGAAAGAAAGGAAAGAAGAAATTAATATAAAATGAGGGAAGATACAAAGATTGTAGAGCAAGAAGAGTATACCTGATTTTTTACGACTAGGGATTTTGTTTATGCAACGTTATAACATTGTATTTATGGGTGTTTGTGGCGCGTTTTGGAGGATTTCACGCTAAAAGTCATCCGAAGCACAAGAGAAAAAATGTGCAGTTTGGTTTGTTCAGTTGGCTTTTAGAAATAAAATCGAACCGAACCAAACCAAACCAATGCCGTTTGAGTTGGTTCAGTTTAGTTTAATTTTTTACAATACTTTTACTGACCCATATATACATGTATAAGGACAACATAACTTTGTGTTTAGTCATTCATACATTACCAAATAACAAATAAAAATGTCAATGAGTAGAAGTTACAACACCATTTCAACACCAAATAATAAGAGAACTCAAATAACATAATAAAAATGTGTATTACAAAGTGCACATCACTTAGATTAAAACTAGGCTACCCATCACACGAGACAACTGAGAAACACTTCAATGATATATTAGGTCTTAGAAACACACTTTCTCCCAAGACAACAAGAAAACACCTCCTTCTACTACTAGAAAAATCAATCATAGCAACACCAAACTCTTCCATTAAAATCATGATATCCAATGATCATCCATTAGAGCTCGTTACATATCATAATTGAAGAGGTTAATACTTAAAAAAATGAAAAGATTTAAAATCAAACAATTTCATTTTTCAAGCATATCTACTAATTAAAGTCAATATCAGAAAGTTCCTCATTTAATTATGGTATCTGGGTCATTTCTAAAAATAAATCAAATATGTTAACATAATGCAGTTTGGTTTGGTTTGGTTTGCAAAATACAAACTACAAACACATCCAAATCAAATGTGTTTTTTTTTTTGCGATTTTGGTTTGGTTTGATACGATTAGCAATTTTTTTATTGGGTTGGTTATGTTTTGAACACCCCTGATCAAAGCTGATCAGACTAGATCGCCGTGGCCTTCACGTAGGGCAGATGATGATGCTTGTAGGAGAGGAGGGGGTGTACCTGCAAGGCACTCCGATGCTCAAGTAAGAAAGGGTCAAAGAAAAAGGGGCAAATACAAAGTATGTTCTTAGGATGAATATTGGATACCTGACCCTCTCATTGAGAGGGTTTATATAATGCCCCCAGCACGTGGCCAACGGTCCCTATTTTCGGGGCGAAATAACTGTTTCCCGAAGAATAGGTAACTGCCCAAAACTAGCCGTTATGTCGGGCAGTGTGCCAAAAACTAGCCGTTATGTCGGGAAAAGGCGTAGTTCCGGGCACCTACCCATAGCTGTCCTGGGATTAATGAAGACGTGCGTGACGGGCAGCAGTACCGGGGGGAATGATGTAATCCTTTCCCGGTTGGAGGGCAGCAAAGTGTACTATGCCCTTCACAGATTGGGCTTTAGGAAATTGGGCCGTTCTGGGAGCAGAAGTGGATTGGGCCATGCCTAGCCATTGGTCCAGTCCAGAACAGGAGCCCCCCAAGTCGTTACTCCCGAGCATGGGAGTGATGACTTAAGGATAGCCCGTTGTTCCAGGGAACTGTAACGGAGTCGTCGTTTGGTGACGGAGGGAGTTGTCTCGTGGTGTCTGTGGGCCCTGGTGTTCATAAGGCTCGTGACCGCGTCTGGTTTTCCCGTCGTACGGGGAGACCAACGGTTAGGAGGAACTGGAACGTTGGGGCGCCACGTGTGCCTCGAGCCCTGTACCGCAGTAACTAGGCAATGATGGCTAGTCTGTAGCCATTATGGCCTAGTTGCACGTGCTCCTCAGTAGTATAAAAGGAGAGAGAGTCTGGCCATTTCACATTTTTGTTTCTCTCTCTTCTTCGTCGTCTTCTTCAGAGAACTTAGCTTGCCGCCGTCGTCGTCCGCCGCCGCAGCCACCATATAAGCTTCGAGCACTTTCTTTCCACTTCTCCGACCATGTAAGTCATCAAACTCCTTGTCTTCTTCTAGCTTTTCATTTTCGTTTTTGAATGCATGCGGTTAGGTTAGATTTAAGAGACATAGTGGTGTTTCATGGCAGTTGTTGGTGGCGGACGGTGGCTGGGTCATCCTCTGCTGCTTACGTGGCCGCCGGAGCCGTTTAGAGAACTGGGAGTAGGGCGGTCTCTGGCGTCGTTGCGATGATGACGCCTAAGTAACCATCGTGGCTACTCAGTTTCCAGTGCTCTGATGAAGTTTCCGGCGAACGTTTGAAGTTTCCGGTGAACGTTTGAAGTTTTCGGTGAAGCTTCAAACGGAAACTGAGAAGTGACTCGAGGAAGCTCCTCATTGTGTGAGGGATCTGCCCTAAGCTCCTCCTCGTGGGAGACTCTTGTATTTTTGTGTAATTTAGGGCTTAGGCCGGGGACGACGTCCTCGGCCCTTTGCGCGCCCTTTCACTTGACCAGCAGTTGAAGGGTGGATTTGATTTCGCGTCGATTTCACTTTTGTCCTCTGCTTTTCAGGTGATGGCGACAGGGCCCGACGGGGAAATTTTAATAGATTCGTCCGAGGAGAGCTCCTCAGAGAGTAGTAGCATGGAAGCTTCAACCGTCCCAGTGAAGTCGGGGAGGAGCTCGAGGAGAATCCTGCTGAGGAGTGGTTGGTCGCTGAGCCTGCCGAGCACGAATCTATCTTTGTAACTTTCACCTGGGACGTTTTCACGGATGTCGGGCCAGAGGGGGAGTGGAAGGTGCATTTCCCCTCCCAAGACGATCGGATCTGTTTGGACTTCGGGGAAAGATTCGCCATGTATGAATATGCCTTTAAGGAGCTAGGGTTGAGGTTGCCTTTCACTGATTTCCAACAGCCTATCTTCGTACACCTGGACCTGACCCTGTCGCAGCTGCATCCCAACTCGTTGGCGTTCATCCGTGCCTTCGAGTTGACTTGTGAGTTCCTGAAGGTAGGAGCCACGCTGCTTTTGTTCTTCACCATATTCCATCTTCAGCGGCAGGTCGCAGGGAGGAGATATGGCTGGGTGTCATTGAAGCAACCCCGAAAGCTGTTCAAGCCCTTCTCGGAGTCAATCCGGACATTTAAGGAGAGGTTCTACATTATAGAGCCTGTGTCAGAGAGGGCCCAGGACAACACGTATGTCTGGGCGGTGCGATTGGCGAGAATGGTAACGACATGCGCGATGAGAACGCGAAGCAGATCGGGGACAGAGAGTTCAAATTTCCCTTTTAGTGGAGTGGGAATCATTTCTCTAAGGAGCCCAATGGTTACGTTGCTCAGCCAAACATGCTGGACAAGCAGGATTTGGCCGGCTACGATAAGTTGGTGAACTATGTGAATTCTTTTAGACTTACTGAATGTTGGACGAAGAAGGGGAGTCCTATTTTCGAGGAGGACGGTAGCCAATGGGTGGAGTACCGGTATATTAATACAAAGACTCTTTTGGAGTGCAAGACTCCCGCAGACGCTTATAAGCTGCTCAGTAGTTTGTTATTTTAACTTGCTCGAACTATATTTTCTTCGTCGTCTAATATATTTGTTGTGTTTTCGCAGGTGAGATGCCCCCCGCCCACGAAAGAATGGTGAAAAATGTTGTCGCGAGGAACAAGCCCAGAGCGGCTGCTCCAAAGACTCGATTTGCCGAGCGTGCTCCTCCTCCTCCTTATCCAGCTACGGGGAGCTCCTCGCATGCTCCTGCCCAAGGATCCCCCTTGCCTTTGGCCTCAAGGTTTAAGCGGTACAGGGCCAATGAAACAGTGGACCTCAGTCGGGCATTAGAGAAAGGGAAATTCGAGCTTTCTCCTTGTATTCTTGATAGAAAATTCTTCGAGGGGACGTCCCTGGTTGTGCCGCGGGCAGAGTCTCTCCAATTGGAGGGCATGGATCGTCTGAGAAAGAGGGAGTTGGTGGTGTAGGACACCTCTGCATTGGTCATAGTTCTGGTAATGGCGGCGATCTATGCTGAGGGGGATTCTTCAACTGAGTCCGAGCTCAGAGCTGCCCGGGCTACCATAGCCTCTCTGGAAGAGACGGCGAGGAAGACCAAGGAAGAAGCGAAGGAAGCTAGTGACGCCAGGAAGAAGGCAGACGAGGAGGCTACCAGGTTGAAGGGGGAGAATTTCACGCTGACGGCGGAGAAGAAGGCAGTCGAGGAGCTGATCGAACAGCTGAGGACAGCAAGCGCTCCGGCCGAGGATGAGCCTGAAGACGTGAAGGCACTGAAGACCAGGGCGGAGATAGTTGCTCGTATGCTTCAGGAATAAGAGGACGTGTTTTCCATTAGGGAGGAATTGTTCGAGAATGTTGTGGCCCAGCTCAGGCTGGTGAACCCCGACGTCCAAATTTCCACTGAGGGTATCAACTTTCTTGGCCGTGTGGAGAACGGCAAGATAACTCTCCCTGATTTTCTCAACCTTGGTATTGAGCACGCCCGTCCCGAGGAGACCCAATCACCGCAGCCTATCCCCGAGCAGTCAGAGTTCGTCCAGGATCAGTCGGAGCGGATATAAGAATAATTTCAGTTTATCTTGTTGTAATGTATCCGGCCTGCGTGCCGTGTTTTTTTATGTATCTTATTTTCTTCGGGGGCACGACCCCCTTGTTTTGTAACATGCACAGCTTATGGCCCTTATGGTCACTTTAATTTATTTATGTATGTGTCCGGTCAGTATGGCCGGTTTTGTATGTATGGCTTTCATTCTTTATTTTTCTAAGTGTTTTGCTATTGCTCGATAAGCTTTTGTTCCCGCAACAGGGGTCACTTATTTGTTTTACGATTTAGTGAATTGCTCGACGTAGATATGTTTGATAGTGAGGGGGACTGGTCGAACGGACGGGGAAGTGGCTTCACTCGTGATGAGACTAGGATCTCGATTGAGGTACTAATCTCATAGGTTTGGACAGTTCCCATAGCGAGCTGGGTGTCCTGCCTAATTGGTGTGGCAACGGCGGAGCTCGATTGAGGTATCCCTGTTGTGTGCAGAGTCCGCTTGTCCCATAAGAAGAAACTGGCCAGTGTTATAAATTGGATTGTGCTTACACCGGGGCATGATCCTGTGGCCGAGCCGTCTCCCTGTTTAGGGGAGATCTAGTCAGCAGTTAGTCCGACCTCGTAGTTGGCTCTAACTGTAGTATTGTTTGAGCTTTTCAGCGTTCCATGGTCGAGCAAATGGTTCTCCGTCCAGAGTTTCTAAATAGTAGGCTCCGGTGCCCATTTTGGACTTGACCCTGTAGGGCCCTTCCCAGTTCGCGACCAGCTTTCCTTCGCGCGAATCTTTCAGGTTTCTGCGCAGGACTAGGCTACAACGGGGAAGTCGCGCTTTATGACTCTAGCGTCATGGCGCAAGGTTATTTACTGTTTCAGTGAAGCTTCACGGAGAGCTGCCCTGACCATATCTCTTTGACCAGATCGAGCTCTTCTTTCAAGGCTTCGTCGTTCATCTCCTCGTCGAGGGGGGCCTCCATTCGTCTGGAAGGTTCCCTGATCTCCACCGGTATCACCGCCTCAGTTTCGTAAGCTAGTCGGAAAGGGGTTTCCCCGGTGGTGGAGTGTGGTGTTATTCTGTAGGCCCAGAGCACGCTATGTAGTTCCTCGACCCATCTCTTTTTGGCTTCTCCCAACCTTCACTTTAGGCCAAGAAGGATTAACCTGTTCGCGACCTCCGCTTGCCTGTTAGTCCGGGGATGCTCGACGGAGGTGAAGTGCTGCTTCGTGCCTAATTTGGCGACGAAGTCTTAGAACTTTTTTTCCGTGAACTGGGTTCCATTTTCGGTCACCAGGGCCTGGGGCACCCCAAATCGCACGAGGACATTCCTTTTATAGAAGCAGAGTATGTTGAAGGCTGTGATTTTGGCGAGGGCTTCGGCTTTAATCCACTTGGTGAAGTAGTCGACGACCATGATCAGAAATTTGTTTTGATAAGACCCCATTGTAAAGGGGCCGAGTATGTCCATCCCCCACCAGGCGAAGGGTCAAGGAAAGGATAGAGTCTTCAAATCATTGGGGGTGCCTGGTACATGTCCCCGTGGCGCTGGCATCGGTCACACTTTTGGACGTGCTCTTTGGCGTCGTGCTGCATGGTCGACCAATAATATCCTGCTCGCAGGGATTTGCGTAATGATCTCCCTCCTAAATGTTACGCGTTGATGCCCTTGTGGATCTCTTGGAGGATTTCGGGGACTTTGCTCTCTTCGATACATTTCAGGAGGGGGATGGAAAATTCTCGTCGGTAGAGTTTGTCCTCAATCAGCACGTATGAGCAAGCTCGTTGTTTAGTCACGCTGGCCTCCTTGCTGTTCTCGGGTGTCATACCCCAAATTTTGACCACTAAGATTCCCCATCATTATGCAAACCATCATCACAATATGGATGAACCATCATGCCTCATTAGTCTCCCCAAAGATGGGTGAGCCTTCACTACAATCAAACTTAGGGTTTCAAGCCCTCTTAGTGTTCTTAGACAAAGGATCAATCAAAGAATGACATGATCTTCAACTTGTCTAGCCTCTCAAACATCCCCAATGGATCAAGAGGACTCCCACAGCAAGAATCAAGGACAAGGTTGCAACATTCTGAGTGGATCAAGCCTCAAAATCAACAGTGTCACCAAATTAGGGTTTTGGTCGACCAGGGCCTCCAGATGAAAATTTTCCTCTGGGCAAGAGCCAATGCTTCAAAGGATAACCTATGATGCTCCAAGGGACATCATGAACACAATCATCAAGTCAATTTTGCCTCCGGGGATGCATTCTTAAAAAATCAGGAATTAGGGTTTCTTGACCTAATTCACCCCTAAGTTGACTTTTGGGACAAAACACGAGCCAAGAGCTCAAAGAAGGATTTGAGGGTCTCTAATACACCACATTGATAAATTTGCAACAATGGATTATTCTAAGAAGCTTGAGCAATAAGTTTCAATTTCATCAGAACCACAATTAGGGTTTTGCGGGAAAAGTCAACTGTGCCTTTGACTTTTGACCCAGGCATGCTCCCAAACCTTGGGACATGATTCAATACACCCTATAACACATGTGAAATCCATCCATCAAGTTTGATTTAGGTCAAGGACTTGATTTCATAGAGGACCACACAGTTTGGAGTTCATCTGACAAAAAGTCAACTGTGCACAAAAGTCAACTTTGACTTTTTGAGATTTTTCACAATTTTGGTTCTTTGACCCTAAAATGATGTTAATGTGTGGTTGGAATCATCATTCATCAAGAAAAATCAAGAAAAGTGGGATAACTTGTAAAAGGGGTAACCATAAAAACTTAGAAAATTTTCTAAGTTATGGAACAAAGTGGCTAGGGTACCAACTTTGGAGGATCATATCTCCTAAACCACAAGGCCATTTTCCCCCATCCAAAGCTGGATTTGTAGCTCTCATGGCCCTCTACAAAAGCTTCAAACACAACTCATTCCAATTCCTCATGGATTTTAAGTTATGGAATGATCAAAATCACAAAAAGTGAAAATGTCACTTTTTTCCAACACTTAGTGAAATTTTCACTAAGTCAGAATCTGCCTTCACTTTTTTCCAAATATAGGGGCAATTTTTCACTTGGATCCAAAAAGTATCAAAACCAATTATGATCAAACAGTTGTTGTATCATATGAGGGCTTTCCAAAATGGCCAAGAACTCCATCAAATTCCACATGAGCCATGAGATATGACAATGGCAATATGCCTTGATGAAAACTGTCAAAGCAAGGCAGATTTGTGCATTTTGCTCGATTTGCCAAATTTGTGCAAATGACAAACACACTTATCCATCTGAACACCTCAGGGGGAGACCAAGGAGGGACAAACACTGATCCATCAGCCTCCTAAGTCTTTCGAACCAAAACTAGCATGTCAAACCTAGAAATACCTAAAAGAGGGACAAGACTCCAACTTTGGTTTGGAGTATTTAATGGATGCACCAAGGTGGCATGGACTGGGCCATTTCCAACTGAATTCGGTCAAGACATATCCAAGACCAAGGGAACCAGCAGCCTGTGCCCTAACCTTTAGTCAATGGCTAGAGGAGACTTAGATTCTCATTGATCAACATTGGCGAAACCTCTGCTGCAGTTGCCAATCACTATTGCTCCCAAAACAAACTTGCTCTACTATAAATAGAGCTCATTTGTGATCAGTTTGAGTACACCAAATCCATCAATCAGATGCTTTCCTCAAAATCACCTTCTCACTTCCAAAATTGCCTTCCAAAGCAAGTCACCATCGGGTTTTGAGTTTGAGAGCAATTCCAACCAAACCAATCACACACACACACACACACACACACACACACACACACCTTATAAATATCATATAGTGGTGATCCAAACACTCACAAGTGACCTGTAACACCAAAATCACAAAGTCACCACTCAAAACCTCAAAATTGGACTTTTGTGCATTTTTCAAGCCATGTCTTGATTCAGTCACTTTCCAAACCAGATAAAACCTCAAAAACACTCCAAATATCATCCTTGAACTGTCCCAAATGGTTCCTCCCATCTGGAACACCATTTGAGAGAGTTGCTATTTTGGTCACTTTTGCCCTTTTGCAAGAAAGAGCTCAAACTTGTTCCTGAGGTTTCTAGCTGATTCCAACCATCCTAAAATCTTCTAGGAGATCATTTGAGGGTGTCCAAAGCATCAAATCATTTTTGGAACCAAGCACTTGGCAGATTGCACAAAAGCTCTAAAAAGAAGTAAGCATCTCAACTTGAACTCTTTGAAATATGCATTGCTTTAAGATCCATTGATCATGCACATCTTGTACATGTTATATGTGTTGTGTTTGAACCAATTCATCATGTAATTCATGTCTGTACCAAGAGATAGCACATAAAATGCAAATCATGGTCTATTTCAAAACCACTATCGGGTTTTTCAATAGGAGCATGATCTGAAAAAAAACACCACCGCCATTGGATTCCTTGTGAAATTCTAGGCAGGATAGACCTAAATTTTGTCCTAATCCATGTAGAAATGAGAAAGTTATGGCCTTCACGTTTCTAACCAAAATCTTGCCTTGCCTTGCCTTGGGCCACGCCAAAAACAAGGCAAGCCTTGTATATTTGTGGTTGTGTTTCAATCAACGGATGTATCACCACCCCAATGGTAAGGCGCGCGCCCTATACACAAGAGGTCTGGGGTTCGAATCCCCCTCGCCCTAGACCCTCTTTTTGCTATTTTTTCCACTTTTCTACTATTTTTCATATTATTTTTTAATAGTTTGAAAACTTAATAACTCTCTCAATTTTAATTATTTTTTATTGGTTCTATTTGCAGAAAATCACAAAAATTTTGAAATATTTTATTCCACACAAAATAAAGTTTATATTATTTATTTAATATAATTAATATTTTTGTGAATAAATTCCTTTTCAATTGTTTTTAAACATTTTAAAAGTGAATATTTACCTTGAAAATCAAAACCAAATGAGTTTTAATTCATCTTGTGATTAAAACCTCATTTTTCAAACCTTAAACAAAAATCACAAGTGGTTTATTCAAACTCATTTGGTATTTTTATCATTTTTATTGATTTTCTTTAAATATTTACTTTTAAAGGGAAAGAAAATTAGGGTTTCTTTGATTTCAAACCTCATTAATCATTTTCAAAACTCTTTGGGCCTCTGGGTAGAGTGTAAGACCCAATCCTTTGTAAATACAAACCTTTTTGGGCCTCAGTGTACTGTATAAGTCCCGACACCATCAAAAAGGTCGGCGCGATCATCGCCTTTTTAACAATAACCTTTGGGCCTCTCCTTGAGCTGTAAGCCCCACCACTTGTACAAAAATAAACCTTTGGGCCTCTAATAGAGTGTAAGACCCATCCCTTGTAGATAAAACCTTTTTTGGGCCTCAATGTATTGTATAAGACCCAGTACGTTAAAGAAATCTCGGTGCGATCGTCATTTTTCAAACAAAACCCTTTGGGCCTACCCTCGTGTAATAAGCCTCATTCCTTTTCTTTAAACCCTTTGGGCCTCTTGATAGAGTGTAAGACCCATCCCTTTGTACAGAAAACCTTTTTGGGCCCCAGTCACTTGTATAAGTCCCTGTACAATTTCAAAACAACAGTGTAATCACGGATAAAACCTTGGGCCTCTCCTTTAGCTATAAGCCCCAACAATCTTTTCAAAGCACTTTCTCCTTTGATTTAGAATATAATATTGTTATCAAAGCTTTCTTTGTTGAACAACTAACAAAACAGCATGGAAGGTCTACAACCGAGTAAGTGTTTACCCGCTTTCTTTATCCGCTTTCATATATATATATATATATATATATATATATATATATATATATATATATATATATATATATATATATATATATATATATATATATAAAACTGTATTGTGGGGCTGCTCACTGTAAGTCTTATTTCACAAACTTTTATATACTTGTCAAATATCAACTGTGTAATACTAGTATAGTTATTTAGAGTTTTCCCCGACAACTACGTCTAGCACTAGGTAAAGCCTTGTTGGTCACTCTTAAATACAAACAAAACTAGATCCCCCATAGGATTACCAGATACAGTCTTCCCTCCTCTTGGGGTTAAGCAATATGGAGACGTGAAAGGCAGCATTCTCGGTGAACCCTTTCTCAGATTGTCACCCTTAGAAATTGTCAAAGAAACTCTAACTCCCCAGAGATGATCTTTTCTCCCTGAATGGCATCTCTTGAGTTTCTTCCAAATTCTCGAACTTTCCTGGCTTGATCTATTCTCGGTGAATGGCATGTCTTGAACTTCTCGGGGTTTGGGGACCCACAGGCTTCCTAAAAGCATCCCCGCCTTCTCTTGGGCGTTGTACAAGGACCCTTCGGCTTCTTAAAAGCTCTCATGCCTTCTCTTGGGCTTAGTACAAGGACCCAGAGACCTCTACAGGTATAGGAACATAACCTAGTCATCAATTTGCTAGAGCTGTCTTTCTGAGTCAAGTGTCAGACCAGTTAATGGGTTGACCTTCATCCCTTAACATACCAGCCTTCTCATGGGCGTCATACAAAGCTCATTCACTATCTGAGAATCGATTTCTCAGAACACCAGTAGATTTGGACAGTCTCAATACCCTTTGGATTTCCCATTTCCTTAAAGAACAGGAAATAACCATGATGCTCTGATCAGTGCCAAGGCACAACCATACCTTTAATCTTTCCTTTTATAAGAACTGATTTTCTCTTTTATCCAACATACCGGACCTGTCACTAAACTGAAACAGTCACCAGCATAAGTAGCCTCCTCTTGGGCTTTGTACAAATGATTCTCCCCAGTGGAGCTAACCTTTTAATACTCTCTTGTTGAGTATAAAAGACTCTCTTGTTGAGTCAACCACTTTTAGCCTCCATCTCGGGCTTCGTACGAGATAGAAATCACTCTCTTGTTGAGTATAAAAGATTCTCTTGTTGAGTCAATCTCCTTTCAGCCTCTATCTCGGGCTTCGTACGAGACAGCAAAACACTCTCTTGTTGAGTATAAAAGACCCTCTTGTTGAGTCACTCACCTGTCAAACAGACTCTCTTGTTGAGTCACTTCCCATTTAGCCTCCGTCTTGGGCTTCGTACAAGACACATAAAAGCACCCTCTTTTTGAGTCAGTCACTTGTTAGCACCCTCTTGTTGGGTCACTAGCCTCCTCTTAGGCTTTGTATAAAGAAAACCCCGGTTGAGTCAATCAACCTTTTAGCATCCAAATCTATGCCTTGCTCACAGCATACAAAAATCAATAACTCCTTTCCCCCCATCTAATTGCTGTAAGCGGCAAGCCTCTGGATTATTTACATCCACGCCACTGTCCCTCTTTTAGCATGAGAAATTCCTAAGGAAAGATGACATTGCTCTAAACTGAGTTTAAGTCTTCTCCTTCAGGTTAAAAAATCCCCGATAAAGGAAATTATGGCATTGCTGGATTCACATATCCCAGTTAAAGTAATTCTCCTTTATAATCAGTCACCCGACAGTTGTGATAAACATACCAAATATCCCCCTTTAGAGACGACAAATTCTGTCTCATCCATAAACCCTTTAGCTTCACATCTTGGGCTTTGAACAAGATACAAATCATCTTTAGCTTTATGTCTTGGGCTTTGAACAAGACACCAAAACAACCTCTTTTCCTCCCATAGAATAGGAGGAACTACGATCGCTCTGATTTCCCTGTTTCATCAAATGGGAATACGTAGGCATAAGTGTTATTTCTGTGCTTTTGAGGTTGGCATTTATTTTGCTAAAACTATTCTAGCAGCAAGAAGTTGAAACATGAAGTTCTAATTTGCTGCATTCAAGATGTCGAATGAAGATGTCCCATACCTGCTCATAGAACATTGTGTTTGGATTTAGTTTTTAATGCAGATTCTGTTGCTGTGAATTGTTACAAATATTCTGTGAATATTTGGTTATCCTATGTGGCATCCAAAGCATTTTGGGATTATGATTATTTGTTGGTTTTTCGGATTTACTGCTGTTTCTAATTATGGAGACATAATAGGAAACTTTGGATTGAAGACCTATTTTGTTGGAGTTTATTTTGCAGATTTGTGAGCAGTCTATTTGCTGCGTTTTTGAAGCCCAATTCAGTCCAGATTAAATGCTATATATTGACTGATGTAAACCTAGTTTAGGTGTGGAACTTACTTGTGTTTTGTTAGGGTTTTCAAGTGTATTTTATGAGCCTAACTGGTATCATTCTGATAACAGTATAAGGACTGGTTTTTGTGTTGTAAGTTCTGTCAGTTACTCATAAGCTTTTAAGCATTGGGTTTCTTGTGTGTCAATTCTCATAAGCTGTGAAGTATTGAGAATTGTGTGTTTTGAAAGTGTGACTTTCGGTTTGTTACTTGTGTGGAAAGATACCAATCACGGGTTGTGGTTGTAGAGGGATTTGAGGAGGGCCTCATACCTAGGTGAGTCTTAGGTAGAAGTCATAGGAAGGGTAGTGATTAAGTGAGCAGATTATTCGGTTATTGTATGATCTGTGAATTGATACTATCGTATATTGATTTCGTCCCTGGCTTGGTAGCCCCCATAGTAGGTGTGTTAAACCGAAATGGGTAAACATATCATTGTGTTATTTACTTTCTGTACTGTTATTTTTTATTGTTATCTTGTTCATTGTGTTGGATATCAGTGTCTCAACATCTGTGTAGGACATCTGATATCCGTGCCAGAATTTCAATTGGCATCAAAGCTTGCACCCTTATTTGATTCTGGGTGAGATTCAGGGAAGGTACTTTCTGGTACAATGGACAAGGATGGAGGATTTCTGAACAAACCACCTCTGCTTGATGGTTCCAACTATGACTATTGGAAACCAAGGATGATAGCATTCATCAAATCCATGGATGATCAAGCATGGAAAGCTGTTATAAAAGGATGGGAGCCCCCAAAGGTTAAAGATGAAAAAGGTACCCCTACTGATGTGGTGAAGGAAGAGGAAGACTGGGATGATGCAGATTACAAAGGGTCCGTAGGGAATTCCAAAGCCATGAATGCATTGTTCAATGGTGTCAACAAGAATATCTCCAGGTTGATTGAACATTGCACCATTGCTAAAAAGGCGTGGGAGGTCTTGAAGGTTGCTCATGAAGGGACTTCAAAGGTGAAGATATCAAAACTTCAGCTTCTCACTAGCAAGTTTGAGAGTTTGAAGATGAAAGAGGATCAGAGCATTCATGATTTTCACATGAACATTATTGAGATAACTAATGCCTCTAGTGCCCTAGGTGAAAAGATGTCTGACAGCAAACTGGTCAGAAAAATCCTCAGATCTCTACCTAAGAGATTTGACATGAAAGTGACTGGTATAGAGGAAGCTCAGGATATAGACAAGATGAAGGTGGATGAACTGGTGGGATCTCTTCAAACATTTGAATTAGGGATCAGTGAAAAGTCTGAGAAGAAGAAGAGCATAGCTTTTGTGTCAAATGCTGGTGACTCAGAAGATGAAGGTGACCTGGTCAGAGATGAAGGGGTGTCTAAAGATCTGGTATTGCTTGGAAAACAACTTAACAAAGTGTTGAAAAGGATTGACTGGAAGTCGAGAGCAAATGCTCAGAACAAGTCACTCGACATCAGTAAGAACCAGGATGGAGGCAGAAGATCCAGAACTGAAGAAGACTCCAATCAAGGGAAGAGAGTTCAGTGTTTTGAATGTGAGGGATATGGGCACATAAAGACTGAGTGTTCCACGTATCTCAAAAGGCAGAAGATGGGCTTATCAGTGTCTTGGTCAGAAGGACAGTCTGAGAGTGATCTTGAAGAAGAATTAGTAAAATTGGTGACAGCTTTGACTGGGATCTGTAAGGCTGATGGGGAAACTACTTGTGAGTCTGACTCTGACAAAGAATCCTATGTTGGAGAACTCACTAAGGAAGAAGTCTTCACAGGGTTTTCAGAGTTGTGTATCAAGAATGAAGAAAGGTGCCAGATAATATTGGAATAGAAGATTCTGATAGCTCAACTAGAAGCTGAGAAGGAAGAACATCTATCAACCATTGCTGATCTGAAAGAGGAGGTTGAATGTCAAAAGTTAAAACTTGACAATATGACCAAATCTATAAGAATGCTGAACAATGGTACCACGCTGCTGGATGAGATTCTTCAGACTGGGAAAGAAGTTGGAAATGTGCAAGGCCTTGGTTTTAACAATCAAGCAGAGACTTACAAGAAGCCTGTATTGAAGTTTGTTCCTCAGAAAATAAAGCAAGAAGAGGGGATGTTAAATCACATGTTTCAACATCAGATGAAGCATCAGAAAAGAGTTTGTAGATCAAAGTATAAACCATGGAGATGCCATTACTGTGGAAAGATTGGTCACTTAAAGTCCTTTTGCTACAAGCTGCATGGCTATCCCAAAACGGCTCAGCAACAAAATAAAGGACAGAGTTGGGGTAAAGTGAAGAAAAGATGGATTCCTAGACAAATGATGGCTGGTCTCATAGCACATACCTCTCTTAGAGCATCTGCAAGAGAAGATTGGTACTTTGACAGTGGTTGTTCAAGACACATGACTGGTGTGAAGAAATTCTTGTCAGATATCAAGCCTCACTCCACCAATTATGTCACTTTTGGGGATGGATCAAAGGGTGAAATAAAAGGGGTTGGAAAGCTGGACTACACAGGACAACCAAATCTGGATCGTGTTCTATTTGTCAAAGGGCTGACCGCAAATTTAATCAGTATAAGCCAAATGTGTGATGTAGGTCTCAAAGTAAATTTCACCAAATCTGAAGGTCTAGTAACCAATGAGAAAGATGAAGTTGTTATGAAGGGAACCAGGTCTAAGGATAACTGCTATCTATGGAATCCTCAAGAACCTGAAAGTCTGTCTACTTGTTTGATGTCAAAGGAAGATGAAACCAAACTGTGGCATCAGAAATTGGGTCACTTACACCTGAAAGGGATGAAAAAGGTTATGTCAAGTGAAGCTGTTAGAGGTATTCCCAAGCTGAAGATTGATGAGGATAAAATATATGGTGAATGTCAAGTTGGGAAGCAAACAAGGGTGTCACACAAGAGGCTTCAACATCTTACTACAACGTCTAGAGTTCTAGAACTTCTTCACATGGACTTAATGGGACCTATGCAGGTTGAAAGTCTTGGTGGGAAGAAGTATGCATATGTTGTCGTAGATGACTACTCCAGATTCACTTGGATAAGTTTTATCAAAGAAAAGTCTGAAGTATTTGCAGTCTTTAAAGAGTTGTGTCAAAGGATTCAATGGGAAAAGGATTGTGGTGTTATTCGAATCAGAAGTGATCATGGGAAAGAATTCGAAAATAGCAGGTTTGAAGAGTTCTGCTTATCTGAAGGAATCACTCATGAATTCTCATCACCGATCACTCCTCAGCAGAATGGTGTGGTGGAACGCAAGAACAGGACTATACAAGAGTGTCCAAGAGTCATGATTCATGCCAAAAAGCTTCCATATCATTTTTGGGCTGAAGCCATGAATACTGCTTGCTATATACACAATAATGTGACTATCAGATCAGGTACTTTTGTCACTCTTTATGAGCTATGGAAAGGTAGAAAGCCAAATGTGAAGTATTTCCATGTGTTTGGGAGTAAGTGCTATATCTTGGCGGATCGTGAGCAGAGGCGAAAGATGGATCCTAAGAGTGAAGAAGGAATATTTTTGGGATACTCTACAAACAGTAAAGAATATAGGGTATTTAATTCCAGAACTAAGGTGATGATGGAATCCATAAATGTGGTGGTTGATGACTCTGGCAAAGACGAAGATGTCCCAGATGATGTTGGAGCATGTCTACCCATGAACAATGAAATCTCCCAAGACATTAAGTCTGTAGAAGATAGTGCTCAAGAAACCAACACTAGACCTGAGAATGAAGAGGTAGAGGATGCTAACAGGGGACCCTCTATAAGGATTCAGAAGGATCACCCTAAGGAATTGATTATTGGAGATCTGAATGAAGGTGTTAGAACCAGAACGAGGGAGACCGTGTCAAATGCATGCTTTGTTTCAAAGATTGAACCAAAGAATGTCAAAGAAGCATTGACATATGAGTTCTGGATAAGTGCTATGCAAGATGAACTTTGTCAATTCAAGAGGAATGAAGTCTGGGAACTGGTTCCAAGACCAGCATGAACAAATGTGATTGGAACAAAATGGGTTTATAAGAATAAGTCTGATGAACAAGGAGTTGTTAACAGGAACAAAGCCAGATTAATCGCTCAAGGATACACACAGATTGAAGGAGTAGACTTTGATGAAACGTTTGCTCCTGTGGCTCGATTGGAATCCATCAGATTGCTGCTAGGAGTGGCATGTTTGTTGAAATTCAGGTTGTTTCAAATGGATGTCAAGAGTGCCTTTCTGAATGGCTATCTCAATGAGGAAGTCTATGTTGAGTAGCCTAAATGGTTTGTGGATCCAAATTTTCCTGATCATGTTTACAAGCTGAAGAAGGCTTTGTATGGGCTGAAACAAGCTCCACGAGCTTGGTATGAAAGACTGACTGAGTTCTTAGTCAACAATGGGTACAGGAAGGGTGGTATTGATAAAACACTTTTTGTCAAGGAGAAGGATGGGAAACTAATGATTGCTCAGATTTACGTAGATGATATTGTGTTTGGTGGGATGTCGGATGAAATGGTCCAACATTTTGTCAACCAAATGCAGTCTGAATTTGAGATGAGCTTGGTAGGTGAACTAACCTACTTTCTTGGATTACAAGTCAAGCAGATGGAAGATTCCATTTTTATTTGTCAGAGCAAATATGCGAGGAACATTGTGAAGAAGTTTGGACTGGATAATGCCAAGCATAAAAGGACTCCTGCTCCTACTCACTTGAAGTTATCCAAAGATGAAAAGGGAGTGAATGTTGAACAAAGTTTGTATAGAAGTATGATTGGCAGTCTGCTGTATCTTACAGCAAGTAGGCCAGACATAACATTTGTTGTTGGTGTGTGTGCAAGATACCAAGCAGAACCCAAGGTCAGTCACATCAATCAAGTAAAGAGAATTCTTAAGTATGTGAGTGGTACATGTGATTATGGGTTGTTGTACTCCCATGACTCAAGTCCCATTTTAGTAGGTTACTGTGATGCTGATTGGGCTGGAAGTGCTGATGACAGGAAGAGTACCTCTGGAGGATGTTTCTTTTTGGGAAATAATCTTATTTAATGGTTTAGTAAGAAGCAAAATTATGTATCCCTTTCTACTGCTGAAGCTGAGTACATAGCAGCTGGTAGTAGTTGTGCTCAACTGGTATGGATGAAGCAGATGTTATCTGAGTATAATGTCACACAAGATGTCATGACATTGTTTTGTCACAACCTGAGCGCTATTAATATTTCCAAAAATCCCATTCAACACAGCAGGACTAAGCACATTGATATCAGGCATCACTTCATCAGAGAACTTGTGGAGGACAAGTCATAACTCTAGAACATGTGAGCACAGAAAATCAGCTCGCTGACATATTTACCAAGGCTCTGGATGCAGTTCAGTTTGAAAACCTGAGGAGCAGACTTGGGGTTTGAATTCATGAAGAACTATAGCAATTAATGTTCCTTCTGGCTGCCAGAGTAGAAAGAATAAAGGAGGTTCTGGTAGTGCAGTGTGTGAATGGAGGGAAAATGCTGAAGTTTGAGCATGACACTTGGTCATGTGATGTGGTGTTTATTCTGGTTTATTTTTACTTATAACTTGTTCTACTTGCCTTTTTCATATTTATGGCTAAAAAGGGGGAGTAGTATGTTGGTGTGGGGAGTGCTTGTGCTGCTGCAGTAGTTGAGGGGGAGTTTGTGGAGTATGTGGAATGTTGCTGCTGTTGAGGGGGAGTTTTGCTATGCTGCTTTGATGTGTTGTTTGCTGTGTTGTGTGTTGTATGCAGCTGAATGTATGCAGCTGAAAGGGAGTGCTGCTATGCTGGATGTTTTTTTTCTGTGTGATGTTGGTATTTCGCTGCTGTCTGATATGGATGTTTTTTTTGTGCTGCTTGCTGCTTCTTTGAAAGTTTTTTGTGTGTGTGTAGTTTTAGCCAAAATAAGCCAAAGGGGGAGATTGTTATTTCTGTGCTTTTGAGGTTGGCATTTATTTTGCTAAAACTATTCTAGCAGCAAGAAGTTGAAACATGAAGTTCTAATTTGCTGCATTCAAGACGTCGAATGAAGATGTCCCATACTGCTCATAGGACATCGCATTTGGATTCAGTTTTTAATGCAGATTCTGTTGCTGTGAATTGTTACAAATATTCTGTGAATATTTGGTTATCCTATGTGGCATCCAAAGCATTTTTGGATTGTGATTATTTGTTGGTTTTTCGGATTTGCTGTTGTTTCTAATTATGGAGACATAATAAGAAACTTTGGATTGAAGACCTATTTTTTTGGAGTTTATTTTGCAGATTTGTGAGCAGTCTATTTGCTGCGTTTTTGAAGCCCAATTCAGTCCAGATTAAATGCTATATATTGACTGATGTAAACCTAGTTTAGGTGTGGAACTTACTTGTGTTTTGTTAGGGTTTTCGAGTGTATTTTGTGAGCCTAACTGGTATCATTCTGATAACAGTATAAGGACTGGTTTTTGTGTTGTAAGTTCTGTCAGTTACTCATAAGCTTTTAAGCATTGAGTTTCTTGTGTGTCAATTCTCATAAGCTGTGAAGTATTGAGAATTGTGTGTTTTGAAAGTGTGACTTTCGGTTTGTTACTTGTGTGGAAAGATACCAATCACGGGTTGTGGTTGTAGAGGGATTTTAGGAGGGCCTCATACCTAAGTGAGTCTTAGGTAGAAGTCATAGGAAGGGTAGTGATTAAGTGAGCAGATTATTCGGTTATTGTATGATTTGTGAATTGATACTATCGTATATTGATTTCTTCCCTGGCTTGGTAGCCCCCAGAGTAGGTGTGTTAGACCGAACTGGGTAAACATATCATTGTGTTATTTACTTTCTGCACTGTTATTTTTTATTGTTATCTTGTTCATTGTGTTGGATATCAGTGTCTCAACATCTGTGTAGGACATCTGATATCCGTGCCAGAATTTCAATAAGATTCAAAAAAATCTTAGTGAGCATACTAATCAAAAACCCAAAACCCAGTATCTCCACTAAATCAACCCAAAAGCAGCAAATCTAAACACATTACCAAAAACCTCACAAATAATCCAGACACTGTGTTCTTAACAAAATAACCGAAGATTGGGCCCCACATCCACATAGCATATGTAACCTAACAGACCGCTGTTCAAATTTAGTATGCAAGCAAGGTTAATTGGAGACATCTATTTCCCTTCATTAATCAGCTCAATACGATAAAAAATGAATCGAACTGTAGTGCCCAAGCGATCGTGACTCAGGACCACAAAAATCGCGCTACAGAAAAAATGGTGCCAAATGGTGCCCACCGTGGGGCCCGTCTTCTCTTTCTTACAATCTTCGGTGAAAACCTTGAGTTCACCAAAATATCACAGAAATGACGACTCTGCTGGGGAGTCATTATTTGTATAGGATCATAAGACTAGAGGTCTAGGATGATTAAGACAAATATATATACTGCTTTTCCTAATTGATATATGTGTTTATTTTTCTGCTAATGGGAATGCGTGTGATGCCGCATGTGGAAAGACTGAGTATACACCTAAGATAGGTGATGGCAATGCAGGTAATCTTGCAGGGAGTGAATCCCAGTTAAGAGTCCCTGATCGACCATCAAACTCAGTGGAGACTCCCTTTGCAGATACATTGCCTATACGACTTCGGTTGTTGAAAGTAGTGTGGTCGACTGGGTTATGTGAGAAGCTGAGGTTTTTAGTAGACTTAAGCCATTTTGTAGTGCGGAAGCTATCGGAAATAGTTGTCATGCGATACTACCCTCATCTGAGATCGCTCTAAGATGCATCAGCTCGCTGGCGATCCGCTTGCTGTTGTTATCCCAAGAGGGATCAATGATTTTGCGGACAGGTACAAAAAATCACCAGTATAAACCTTGGGGGGGGGGGGTAGAGCCTTGACTTCATGACACCGACCCTTTGACCCCATGTTTTTTCTATGTTTTTGTGTGCTGCATTCATACATTCATTTAAAAAACATTAAAAAAAAATCTTCTCTTCTAGTCTCTCTTTTTCAAGGTAAACTAAGACAATGATTGCAAATGTCAGAGAAATGAGATTGCACTAATGGATTTTGGTAAAAGGAAAACTCATAAGTACACCTTCAAGGCTCCAAAACTAGAGGATTTGAGAGGTCTGGCGAGAATGATCACTAACCACGAGGCTTTCAGAGCCAAGTATGGAGGATTGCTGTCCTTGTTAAGGGTTCATGTAATCGAAGGAATCCTGTCCACACTAATCCAGTTCTACGATCTGGTTTATCACTGTTTCACATTCCCGGATTATCAGCTAGCACCAACGTTGGAGGAGTACTCTCACCTGACTGATTTACCTATCACTGATCAAGCTCCCTTTTCTGGACTAGAAGAAATTCCAAAGGATCAAACCATTGCAAGAGCAATTTATCTGGACGAGTCAGAAGTCAGGACTCACATGACCACTAAGGGTGGCATCCAAGGTTTGCCAGCCCAATTCTTGATAAATAAAGCTCTATACTTTGCTAGTATAGGGAACATGGTACCTTTCGAGAGCAACTTTGTTTTGCTCACCTACTGGTTATTTTTATTTCCCAACATTGATAACTTCGTAGATGTCAACGCCATTAAGATTTTTCTGATTGGAAACCCTGTACCGACTTTGCTCGCAGATGCTTATCATTCGGTACACTTAAGGAATTTGTATGGCGGAGGAATAATCACGTGTTGTGTACCCTTGCTGTACAAATGGTTCACTTCTCACTTGCCCAAGTCTGCTGCGTTTTGAGATCAAAAGAATACTTTACGTTGGTCGCAGAGAATCATGTCTCTTACCAACTCTGACATCGATTGGTACAATCGAATCTATGATGAGATCAAAATCATTGACCGTTGTGGAAATTTCCCAAATGTACCCCTTATAGGAACTAAGGGAGGAATCAACTATCATCCAGTTTTAGTTCGTCGTCAATTTGGATACCCGATAAGACATGTCCCGCGTAATGTTCATCTGGAAGATCTTTTCTTCAAGGAAGGATAAAATGACAGTGCACTAAAGACGGAAATAGTGCATGCCTGGAAACACGTTCACAGGAAATGAAGAGAGTCTCTAGGAAAACCAGACTGTGTCTCGGTGGAGCCTTATCTCCACTGGGTACAAACTAGAGCTCTCAAACTGAGGATGCCTTACCCTCGCCAGGAAGTTCTTCCATTAAGGGACTCTGCCCTTTATTTTATGTCTGAGACGGAAAAAATTCAGGTTACTCTCAACAAAGTTCAGCAGGAGAAGAGGTCTTTGAGGAACAAGTACCGTATTCTCAATGTGGAGTGCAAGAAAATACAACAACAGTTAAAAGAAAAGGATGCTCTGATTGAGATTTTAGAGCAACATGTTGTAGAGAATTAAGAAGACCAAAGGAATTTGCTCGCTCCTTTCACTTGGCAAAGGAATGACAACCCGACAACGGCTCAAGAGCCTTAGTCAAAGAAAAGGAAAATACCAGAACCAGAACCCGAGCTCTCCTCGGAGAGGACTCAGGATCCATTAGCTTATATTTCCTTTCGCAACACTATGTAAATTACTGTATTTCCATTTCTGCAATCCTTTGAATTCAATAAAATGAGATCTTCCCCACTGTTTGATATTTGCAATCTAATTGTTGAAGTTTACTTTGAATAAAGAAAAATATATACAATTAATATAATCATTGCATATCATTCATCATTCTCTCTTCACGCATTCTTCTTACCTACGAATCTCACATTTGTGTCTCGATTATAGAGTCAAACTGTCTCATTCGTACAATACTCGGGCCAATCGTCAGAAAAATATGGATGATCTCGAGGAAGAGAACAGAGAGTTGAGGGAAGAGAACGACACTCTGAAAGAGGATCTGAGAAAGCTTCATAATGACATGCAAGCTCTAGCAGAAGCTCAAATGCAACAATAAAGGACTGTGATCTCGGAGATCACATCTACGCCCATAGTGGAAAAGTATGATCCTAGATACAAAATGCCAAAAGATCGTCCCTGGGGTATGCCTATCAACTATATCCCAGAAGGATATATTCCGCCGATCAATGAGGATCAAGGAATCGCAGCAGGAGCCGCTGGGCCTAAAGGTTACAAACTTCGGTAAAGCGAAGATGCCAGGGGCATGACAGGAACTCCTGAAGGTTACAAACTTCGGGAGACACCGAGAGTCTCGGCCATAATTACAATACCACCGCCCGTGGTACACATTGTCCCGGAAGGACAAATTCCACAGATATCTTCTGGTGGAAACGACAACATGTTCGACATAATGAATGAATTCCATGAACAATTCCTGGAGATGCAGAAAGAACAACAAGCCCTTCGCGGTCAGGATCTATTCGGAAAGGACACCGCAAACCTTTGTTTGGTCCCCAATGTGAAAGTTCCACACAAGTTCCAGGTACCCGACTTTGAAAAGTACAAGGGTAACTCTTGCCCTCAAAGCCATTTGGTGATGTATGCTCGGCGAATGTCAGCTCAGACAAAGAACCGGGAGCTACTAATTCATTACTTTCAGGATAGTTTAACTGGTGCCGCATTAAAATGGTACATGGGTTTAAACCGCGCTGCGATCGGCACATTCAGAGATCTTGGCACTGCTTTAGTTCAACAATATAAATACAATTTGGACATGGCACCGGACAGAGATCAACTCAGATCGATGTCACAAAAGGACAAGGAAACCTTTAAGGAGTACACTTAGAGATGGCATGAAATTGCCGCTCAGATTTCTCCACCTCTGGAGGAAAAAGAGATGACAAAGATCTTCTTAAAAACCTTACGATAGAATGGTTGCTAGTGCGCCCAGTGACTTCACCGAGATGGTAGGCATGGGAGTTCGTCTTGAGGAAGCAGTCCGAGAAGGACGTTTAGTTAAAGACGCTGGATCATCAAGTAGTACAAAACGATACGGTAGTGCTCTCCCTAAGAAAAAAGAGCAAGATATCGGGAATATCTCTCTCGGAAAGCAAAGGCGACAATATCAACCAGTAGCAGCTGTAACTCCTGCTATCAATCCCGCGCTTGTTCCTACGTATCAACCTCAGCTTGCGCAGAGCCAACCGATTCAACAGCAATATCAGAAAAGGACACAACGGCCTCTTCAGCAGGCTTGTCCTCCGTACGCAAACAATTGTACTACGCGGCCGCCAGGGTTCGACCCTATACCCATGTTGTACGCAGAACTGCTTCCATTACTACTGGTCAAGGGGCACGTCCAAACTAAGTCTCCTCTTACAGTACCAGAAAATCCGCCTTGTTGGTTCAAAACGGATCAGACTTGTGCTTACCATCAAGGAGGACCAGGGCATAACATAGAAAACTGTCTCAGTTTCAAATTCTATGTGCAAAAGCTTGTTAGGAGCGGGGTCTTATCTTTCAAAGATACGAATCCTAATGTTCTCACGAACCCGCTGCCTCAACATGAGAAAGCTACAGTCAATTTGATAGAGGGAGAGTCTAACAACATCTATCAAATTCATGATGCACTCTTATTAAGGGTCAATTTGGTCAAGATGCATTGTAGACAGAGCAGATACGACCATGTGCCACCTCATAATTATCACCAGTGTGATATCTGCTCTAAAAACAATCAGCGATGTTCTGTGGTGCAATCAGCTCTACAGGAACAATTGGATCTCGGGTGGATCTAAGAGCATCGAGTTCGTGGAGTCAACATGACCTATACGAATTCCAACGTCATTCAGAACCACGACATCCGTGCAATGAATGCCAACTTGGTGGCAATGCACTCAAGACAAACCCAGTATCATAATCTACCACGACACGATTACAATTCCTGTCTGACTTACTCGGTAAATAAACAGGGATGCTCTTTTATACGAGAGGCCCTCCAGAGTCAGATGGATCTTGGGTGGATCCAGGACTACCATGATAGAAATCCCTATCAGATCAACATGATTCAAATCTTCGATATTCGTTTGGTGAATACCAGCTTGGTGGAGTTACATGCCAGGCAAGTCCAACTTGGTTTTCTCACTTTTCATGAGTATCTGAGCTGTAAAGGATGTTGTGAGAGTAACCAATGGTGCGCTCTCATTCAAAGAACTTTGCAACACTTGTTAAACCACTGGTGGCTTCCAATCTATATGGATGAAGACATGCAATAAATCAGTGTGGTTGACGGGAACCCTACTCAGCATCAAAGTCAGGATGTCCGATCTATGGAAACTGACCTAGTAAGGTTGCACTGCATTCAAAGCGGACGTGGCCAGGTGCCACCACACAATTACGAACGATGTAGAGTCTGCTCGGAAAATAATCAAGGATGTTACCTCGTGCGAACAGCCCTTCAAGGTCAGTTAGATCGCAAAGAGATTCACCCGTGTCCGAGTTCCGAGCCAATCAACTGGACGCCGGACTACTTCACTGATCAAATTAAAGACATTGTCATAATCTCTGATCATCAACAGAACAAGGATGTTTGTACCGTCATCCCTCTACTGGACGAATCAAAAGTTCCTAGCCAGGAACTGATTGAAGTTACTTACGACAGTCAGAAAAACTAGAAGGCTTCTGTAGTTATTTATTTGCTAGGACCATTACCGTATGAATCAGCTAAGGCGATCCCTTACAAATACAGTGCAACAATAATTGAGAATGGAAAGGATCTTCCATTACCCTCCGTCGTGAATATTACAGACATCAGTCGAGTAATACAGAGCGGTCAAATCTTTAACCGAGGGATTGGAGAACCTAACAAAGAAAAGGAACTTCAGACAGAAGCTCCTAATCTGCCAGTCGGTCAATCCAATAATCCCGGCCTTTCAAAGAACAATGATTAGATGTTGAAGCTCATCCAAAGGAGTGAATACAACATTGTTGATCAACTATTACAAAATCCTTCAAAGATCTCAGTGATATCACTTTTACTAAGTTTTGAAGCCCACAAAGAGGTTCTATAGAAAGTATTAGAGCAGGCCTTTGTGGAACAGGATGTGTCAATACGACAGTTCGATATCATCATCTCTAACATCACTTCCTGCAACAACTTAGGATTCAGTGATGAGGATTTGCCAGAGGGGGGCAAAAGTCACAACATGGCGCTCAATATCACAGTTAACTGCCAGGACGATGCTTTGCCCATCGTACTGGTAGAAACAAGATCAGCCATCAATGTTATGCCGAAGTCCACTTTAACGCGGCTATCATTCAAAGGGTCCCCGATGAGGGGCAGTGAGGTTATTGTCAAAGCCTTTGACGGATCTCGGAAAGCAGTTATCGGCGAAGTTGACCTTCCCATAACTATTGGTCCTCACACTTTCCTAATCACTTTCCAGGTCATGGACGTCCGGGCAGCGTACAATTGTTTATTAGGAAGACCTTGGATACAACAGGCTGGGGCAGTCACTTCGACGCTGCACCAGAAACTAAAATTCATCAAGAACGATCAACTCGTCACGATCTGTGGAGAACAAGCCATGATCATGAGTAACATGTCATTATCTACTTGTATAGAACCCGAAGAGGTTGTTGGGACTCAGTTCCAAGCACTTTCGGTGAGCAATAAGAATCAATCAGAGAAAGGAACCTCGATTTCCTTATACAGAGATGCTCTCGAAGTGATAAAAAATAACAATACAAAGGGATGGGGACAACTTGTCATTCCTACCGATAACAAAACAAAGAAGGGTCTTGGTTTTTCTGCGACCTGTACCCAGACAGCTGCTAATGATGAAAGTCTTCATCCCATTCAGGACTTCTTCCACAGGGGAGGTTTCCTTCACCCAATGCCTCAAGCAGTCCATACCATCAACGAGGAAGATCCCTCTGATACAGATGAGGAGTGGAAATCATATCTTAACAAGGACGGTTATATGTCTCAGGAAGAAGTGCCTACGCCATTTTGCTATCCCACACAGAGTCCGAGATTTATACCAAGGTCAGACATCAAAATTATATACGGAGATTGTGATCTGGAAGGACGTCGTGCTCCACCAAACTCATTAGAGGAGGACACTCTGATGAAAGACAACTTTGACCATGACTATTATGGCCCAATGAATGGCCTGCCTATCTGGCAGCCGTACCCAGGAGACTTGGGGCAAGAAAATCAGCCGAACAATGAAAATCAGCTGAGCATCGTTGAAAGGAATACCTGCGTCCCCACCATGTCATGGGATCAAAACTCAGGTATCAGAAAATATCTAGTGCGACGATGAATTTGCAAAGTTTGCAGGACTAGAATTCATCAACTATGCTTTTCCAGAGGTCAACGTCATCGAAAGGGATAACTCCTCCAGTTCCAATGAAGTGTGGGACACCTTGGGACAACCAAGTGGAAAATACCACTATATGGTCAAGTACACTGCTCCTGAGAGCTCTCGCATCAGGCTCGAAGACATTCAGCCAACTGGGTGGGGAGATCCACCTGAGATCACAAATACTTTGCAAAATACAACTGAGGAATCCTCCTACGACAACGCTGCCTGGGAGACAGATTCCAATGATCCTGCTCTGCCAAAAATCAGCGTTATTTCTGGAGACAAATCAAGGAAGGTAGCCGACTTTTTGATTCATCGAGGAGTTCGCCGCCAATGGGTTTCTGTCGATGTTCCGGAGATCATTCATAAGTCTAAGTAATTGCCGTCTTTATCTTAACCTTTCACCCTGCCCAGGTGAAACAAATGTTTTGATAGGGCTCACTTTCTGTAAATTTACCTTTTCGCTTCGCCCAAAGCGACAGAGTTTTATTTTATAGGGTTGTAGTTTCAAGAATCGACCGTTCATAAATAAAATAACGTCATTCTGTAATTTTCGCATTTATTGCTGTTTTCTCTTTTCGCTTTTTCAGAAAATGGTAATCCTAAAAAACAAACTCAATAATAAAAACAAGCAGTTATCAGAAAATACACTGCACACACTCTTGCATTCTCTCTATCTCTTCTAAACACAAATCATCATGTCATGCAAATTGCTTGTTTTAAACCCCGTTGAAACGTATGATCCGATGCCTTCTCCCAACTTTGAATTTCTGGTATTTGGAGCTGAAGAAGAAGTTGACGATGAAATTCCAGAAGAGATCTCCCGACTACTCAAACAGGAGGAAAGGTCCATTGAACCTCACGAAGAGCCGTTGGAAACAGTAAACTTGGGTTCGGAAAAAGAGAGAAAAGAAGTCAGGATTGGGGCACTGCTCAGTCCAACTGCCAAAGAGAGTTTGACAAAGCTTCTCAAAGATTTTTCCGATGTATTCGCTTGGTCCTACTAGGACATACCAGGGTTAGATACCTGCATCGTGGAACATCATCTACCGTTAAGGTCAGAATGTCCGCCAGTAAAACAAAGGTTGAGACGAACTCATCCGGACATGGCCATCAAAATCAAAGAGGAGGTACAGAAGCAGATTGACGCGGGTTTCCTCGCCACATCAGAATATCCTCAATGGTTAGCCAATATCATACCCGTTCCGAAAAAGGACGGAAAGGTCAGAATGTGTGTCGATTATAGAGATCTAAACAAGGCTAGTCCAAAGGACGACTTCCCTTTACCACACATTGACATGCTAGTAGACAGTACAATAAAGTTCAAAGTCTTCTCCTTCATGGATGGATTCTCAGGCTATAATCAAATCAAAATGGCGCCAAAAGACATGGAGAAAACTTCATTCATCACCTCATGGGGCACTTTTTGTTACAAGGTAATGTCGTTCGGTTTGAAGAACGCCGGGGCAACTTATCAACGGGCCATGACTACTCTGTTTCATGACATGATATATAAGGAAATCGAGGTATATGTCGATGACATGATTGCCAAATCTAAAACAGAAGAGGAGCATGTGACCCACATGTCAAAACTATTTGAGCGGTTGAGAAAGTAGAAACTCCATTTGAATCCTAACAAACGCACATTCGGTGTCCGCTCAGGGAAACTGCTAGGATTCATCGTCAGCCAGAAAGGAATTGAAGTTGATCCTGACAAGGTCAAGGCCATTCAAGAATTTCCTTCTCCGAAAACTGAAAACCAAGTCAGAGGATTCCTGGGACGTTTGAACTACATTTCCAGATTCATATTCCTCATGACCGCGATGTGTACGCCAATTTACAAATTACTCAAAAAGAATCAGTACTGCGTTTGGACAGAAGATTGCCAAACCGCCTTCGGCAGTATCAAGGAATACCTATTGAATCCGCCGATTCTATCACCTCTAGTGGAAAGAAGACCACTAATTATCTACCTAACCATCTTGAAAGACTCGATGGGTTGTGTACTTGGCTAACAAGACGAAACCAAAAGGAAGGAGTCTGCCATTTACTATCTGAGCAAGAAATTCACCGACTGCGAGACTCGGTACACTATGCTCGAGAAAACTTGCTGTGCTCTGCCTTGGGCAGCCAAACGTCTTCGCCCGTATATGATTCATCACACTACTTGGTTAATCTCCGAAATGGATCCAATCAAGTACGTCTTTGAAAAGCCTGCTCTCACGGGAAGGATTGGCCGTTGGAAGATGTTGTTATCAAAATATGACATAGAATACCACGCTCAAAAAGCTGTTAAGGGGAGTATTTTAGCCGATCATTTGGCTCATCAGGCGATTGACGATCAAGAATCAATCGGGTTTGACTTCCCAGACGAAGATGTCATGTACGTGAAAATGAAAGATTGCGATGAACCACTACCCAGTGAAGGGCCAGAACCAGATTCCCAATGGGGACTAATCTTTGACGGAGCTGTCAATCATTATGGAAACAGAATTGGGGCAATCATCATAACACCTCAGGGTACCCACATTCCTTTCATCGCCAGACTTACGTTCAAGTGCACAAACTACGAGGCCGAATACGATGCTTGTATCATGGATCTCGAGGAAGCAATTGATTTGAGTATCAAGAACTAGGATGTGTATGGAGACTCAGTCCTGGTTATCAATCAGATCAAAGGAGATTGGAACACATACCAATCAGGACTGATTCCTTACAAAGATTATGCAAGAAGGTTATTACTTTTCTTCAACAGAATCGAGTTTCATCATATCCCTCGTGATGAGAATCACATGGCAGATGCATTAGCCACCCTCTCTTCCATGATTAGTGTAGGTCAATGGAACGACCTACCTAAGATCGACATAATGCGCCTTGAACGGTCCGCTTACATCTTCACCATTGAATCAGTCATAGATGACAAACCTTGGTATCACGATATCAAATGCTTCCTTCAGAAACAAGAGTACCCACCTGGGGCACTAAGAAAGGACAGAAAGACCCTCAGAAGGCTGGCTGGGAGTTTCTTCTTGAGCGTTGATACCCTCTATAAGATAAATTTCGACATGGTCTTGCTCCGATGTATAGACAGACCAGAAGCAGACATGCTGATGAAAGAAATTCATGAAGGATCCTTTGGCACTCATGCCAACGGACACACAATGGCGAGAAAAATTCTAAGAGCAGGGTACTATTGGTTGACCATGGAATCCGACTGCTACAAGTACATGAGGAGATGTCACAAGTGTCAGATATACTCCGACAAAATCCATGTAGCGCCAACGCATCTCAAAGTTCTATCTTCCCCATGGCCTTTTTCCTTATGGGGAATTGACATGATTGGCCTGATTGAACCCAAGGCTTCAAACGGACATCGGTTCATCCTGGTAGCCATTAATTACTTCACCAAGTGGGTCGAAGCAGCGTCGTACGCTAATGTAACCCGACAAGTTGTGGTCCACTTTATCAAAAACAATATCATCTGCCGTTATGGTGTTCCTAGCCAGATCATTACTGATAATGGATCTAACTTGAACAACAAGATGATGAAAGAGTTATGCGCTGAGTTCAAGATCGAACACCATAAATCATCTCCCTACCGACCCAAGATGAACGGAGCGGTAGAAGCGGCTAACAAGAACATCAAGAAGATTGTTCAAACGATGGTTGTAACCTACAAAGACTGGCACGAAATGCTGCCTTTTTCTCTTCACGATTATCGTACATCTGTCCGCACTTCAACAGGGGCAACCCCTTTCTCTCTAGCATATGGCATGGAGGCAGTGCTCCCCATAGAAGTAGAGATCCCATCAATCCAGGTATTGATGGAAGCTAAGCTAACAGAAGCTGAATAGTGTCAAAGTCGACACGACGAACTGAATCTGATCGAAGAAAAATGAGTAACGGCACTATGCCACGGTCAGTTGTATCAACAAAGAATGAAGAATGCGTTTGACAAAAAAGTCCGACCTCGCGCCTTCAGAAAAGGAGACCTTGTGCTAAAAAAGATACAACATTTCTCACTGATTCCTGAGGAAAATGGACTCCAAATTATGATGGCCTCTATGTGGTCAAGAAAGCCTTCTCAGGCGGCGCCTTGAGACTCGCAACCATGGACGGAGACGAATTTGCCTATCCCACGAATGATGACGTAGTCAAGAAATACTTCGCCTAAATAATATATATATATATATATATATATATATATATATATATATATATATATATATACGTCTCGGTGGATTGAAAACCCGAAAGGGCGGTCCAAGCAAAAATTAGAGATATAATCCAAAATCATCCCGGTGGATTGGAAATCTCAAGGTACAATCTAGGAAAAAGTTAGCGGTCGCCATGTTTCAATGTAACCCTTTTCCCTTAAATTACCATTTTCTAAACTTTGTAAATACTCTATGGAATCACGCGTTTGGCTGATTTCCATCCTATCAATAAATTTTGAGCCCTTGTGCTTTTGTTTGCAATTCTTATTTGTTTTAGCTTTACATAACGACATTCTAACATGATCAACGATTCTTGAAATAAAACAAAAATGAATTTACTTGATAAAATTTTTTTGCTTTTAAATAAAGATGGCAATTTCTTTTGACTGTTGAACATCGAAAGAACATCGATCACTTCTCCAGAAGTAATTGAACTTCAAAGTGCAGAATCAAAGTACTCATTCTAAACCAGTGCACCTGAATGAAGGATCAGCTGTGTCAGATGCGAATATTCTGTCCGACTCCCCCGTCAGAGTTCTTATCTCCTAAGCCCGACCAACGGTGTTCCCAACGGGGAATATCTCTCCTAAGCAAGGCAGAATTGCTATCTTGAACCAGTGATACTTCTTCGTCCCCTGCAGTGGCCGAGTATCCAGTCGTGTTCATCCATTACTCTGTATGTCGCATCAGTTTTGTCAGCATAAACATACATACATCATGCATTATTGATTTACATTCATATTCATATTGCATCACTATCACTTTAGTCGGTCTTATCCCCTAGTGATAAAAGTCCTCTCAATCGAGTTGTTAGTTCTTTCCTCGTCAAGAAATGTCGCGTCTGAGCAACCTCTCCTCCAGTTTATTTCTGGGATGAAGTTGGTCCTCGACCACTTTGATAACTTGAACCTCTGAAAAACCAGAGAACTTTCGACAAACATCACTCTTCGCCATTGAAGATGACATCCTCGCTTTCCCGGATTAAGGAAAATCCCCAGAGAAAGCCCTCTTAATCAAAGATTTGGTAATACATCAGTTTTTCTCTAAAAGATCCGCTGACTAAAAGGTCATCAGCACCTCAAAATTGGATCACATCATATGGCATTTCTCCGAGAAGATCCCGGGAAAAGTATGATGTAATATCCCCAAGCTGGAAGCAGTCTCTCAAGAGAATCGTTCTCCCCAGTAGGATCGACAAATGGCATCTCCAACAGAGAAGTTTGTACACCTCTACAATTCAGACAGATGGGTCCCCTGCAAGTCTGACCTCAAAACTTTTTCCATCAAATGGCATCTCCCCAGGAAAATTCAGCGAGAAGTTTGAGGAAAAACCGCTACAAACAGCGTCCTCTGTCAAGAATTTTATTGACAAAAGAAACTAAGACCAGTTCCTTGGTAGGAAACCAGGACTGAGGGGAAGTTTATTCCAGAAACTAAGATCATTTCCTTGGTAGGAAACCAGGATCGAGGGGAAGTTTAGTTCAGAAACTGAGACCAGTTCCATGGTAGGAAATCAGGATCGAGGGGAAGTTTAGTTCAGAAACTGAGACCAGTTCCTTGGTACAAAGACCAGGATCGAGGGGAAGTTTACCTTTTCTAAGCATCATTGCTTAGCAAAAGAAGAAGGATGTGTGAACTGCCATTCTTAACCACCGTCAAAATTTTGAGTATTCCGATATTTAATCCTCTTACACCCTGAATGCCAGAATACCTTCGCCATTCACACCTTCGGGACCAAGAAGATTAAATGGGGGTATCTGTCATACCCTAAATTTTGACCACTAAGATTCCCCTTCATTGTGCGAACCATCATCAAAATATCGATGAACCACCTGCCTCATTAGTCTCCCCAAAGATGGGTGAGCCTTCACTATAATCAAACTTAGGGTTTCAAGCCCTCTTAGTGTTCTTAGACAAAGGATCAATCAAGGAATGACATGATCTTCAACTTGTCTAGCCTTTCAAACATCCCCAATGGATCAAGAGGACTCCCACAACAAGAATCAAGCACAAGGTTGCAACATTTTGAGTGGATCAAGCCTCAAAATCAACAGTATCACCAAATTAGGGTTTTGGTCGACCAGGGCCTCCAGATGGAAATTTTCCTCTAGGCATGAGCCAATGCTTCAAAACATAACCTATGATGCTCCAAGGGACATCATGAACCCAATCATCAAGTCAATTTTGCCTCAGGGGATGCATTCATAAAAAATCAGGAATTAGGGTTTCTTGACCTAATTCACCCCTAAGTTGACTTTTGGGACAAAACATGAGCCAAGAGCTCAAAGGAGGATTTGAGAGTCTCTAATACACCATATTGATCCATTTGCAACAATGGATTGGTCTAAGAAGCTTGAGCAACAAGTTTCAATTTCATCAGAACCACAATTAGGGTTTCGCCGGAAAAGTCAACCGTGCCTTTGACTTTTGACCCAGGCATGCTCCCAAACCTTGGGACATGATTCAATACACCATATAATACCTATGAAATCCATCCATCAAGTTTGATTTAGGTCAAGGACTTGATTTCATAGAGGACCACACAGTTTGGAGCTCATCTGACAAAAAGTCAACTGTGCACAAAAGTCAACATTGACTTTTTGAGATTTTTCACAATTTTGGTTCTTTGCCCCTAAAATGATGTTAATGTGTGGTTGGAATCATCATTCATCAAGAAAAATCAAGAAAAGTGGGATAACTTATAAAAGGGGTAACCATAAAAACTTAGAAATTTTTCTAAGTTATGGAACAAAGTGGCTAGGGTACCAACTTTGGAGGATCATATCTCTTAAACCACAAGGCCATTTTTCCCCATCCAAAGCTGGATTTGTAGCTGTCATGGTCCTCTACAAAAGCTTCAAACACAACTCATTCCAATTCCTCATGGATTTTAAGTTATGGAATAATCAAAATCACAAAAAGTGAAAATGTCACTTTTTTCCAACACTTGGTGAAATTTTCACTAAGTAAGAATCTGCCTTCACTTTTTTCCAAATGTAGGGGAATTTTTTACTTGTATCCAAAAAGTATCAAAACCAATTATGATCACACAGTTGTTGTATCATATGAGGGCTTTCCAAAATGGCCAAGAACTCCATCAAATTCCATTTGAGCCATGAGATATGACAATGGCAATATGCCTTCTTGAAAACTGTCAAAGCAAGGCAGATTTGTGCATTTTGCTTGATTTTCCAAATTTGTGCAAATGACAAACACACTTTAAAATAGTTTGGAAAATTAATAACTCTCTCAATTTTAATTATTTTTTATTGGTTCTTTTTGCAAAAAAATCACAAAAATGTTAAAATATTTTATTCCACAAAAAAATAAGTTTATATTATTTATTTAATATAATTAGTATTTTTATGAATAAATTCCTTTTTAATTGTTTTTAAACATTTTAAAAGTGAATATTTACCTTGAAAATTAAAACCAAATGAGCTTTAATTCATCTTGTGATTAAAACCTCATTTTTCAAACCTTAAACAAAAATCACAAGTGGTTTATTCAAACTCATTTGGTATTTTTATCATATTTATTGATTTTCTTTAAATATTTACTCTTAAAGGGAAAGAAAATTAGGGTTTCTTTGATTTCAAACCTCATCAATCATTTTCAAAACTCTTTGGCCTCTTGGTAGAGTGTAAGACCCAATCCTTTGTAAATACAAACCTTTTTAGGCCTCAGTGTTTTGTATAAGTCCTGACACCATCAAAAAGGTCGGCGCGAGCGTCGCCTTTTTAACAAAAACCTTTGGGCATCTCCTTGAGCTGTAAGTCCCACCACTTGTACAAAAATAAACCTTTGGGCCTCTAATAGAGTGTAAGACCCATCACTTATAGATAAAACCTTTTATGGGCCTCAATGTATTGTATAAGACCCAGTACGTTAAAGAAATCTCGGCGCGATCGTCATTTTTCAAACAAAACCCTTTGGGCATACCCTCATGTTATAAGCCCAATTCCTTTTCTTTAAACCCTTTGGGCCTCTTGAGAGAGTGTAAGACCCATCCCTTTGTACAGAAAACCTTTTTGGGCCTCAGTCACTTGTATAAGTCCCAGTACAATTTCAAAACAACAGTGCAATCACTTATAAAACCTTGGGCCTCTCCTTGAGCTGTAAGCCCCAACAATATTTTCAAAGCACTTTCTCCTTTGATTTAGAATATAATATTGTTATCAAAGCTTTCTTTGTTGAACAACTAACAAAACAGCATGGAAGCTCTACAACCGAGTAAGTGTTTACCCGCTTTCTTTATCCGCTTTCATATATATATATATATATATATAACTGTATTGTGGGGCTGCTCACTGTAAGTCTTCTTTCACAAACTTTTATATACTTGTCAAATATGAACTGTGTAATACTAGTATAGTTATTTAGAGGTTTCCCCGGCAACTACGTCTAGCTCTAGGTAAAGCCCTGTTGGTCACTCTTAAATACAAACAAGACTAGATCCCCCATAGGATTACAAGATACAGTCTTCCCTTCTCTTGGGGTTAAACAATATGGAGACGTGAAAGACAGCATTCTCGGTGAACCCTTTCTCAGACTGTCACCCTTAGAAATTGTCAAAGACACTTTAACTCCCCAGAGATGATCTTTTCTCCGTGAATGGCATCTCTTGAGTTTCTTCAAAACTCTCGGACTTTCCTGGCTTGATCTATTCTCGGTGAATGGCATGTCTTGAACTTTTCGGGGTTTGGGGACCCATAGGCTTCCTAAAAGCATCCCTCCTTCTCTTGGGCGTTGTACAAGGACCCTTCAGCTTCTTAAAAGCTCTCATGCCTTCTCTTGGGATTAGTACAAGGACCCAGAGACCTCTACAGGTATAGGAACAGAACCTAGTCATCAATTTGCTAGAGCTGTCTTTCTGAGTCAAGTGTCAGACCAGTTAATGGGTTGACCTTCATCCCTTATCATACCAGCCTTCTCTTGGGCATCGTACAAAGATCATTTACTATCTGAGAATCGATTTCTCAGAACACCAGTAGACTTGGACAGTCTCAATACCCTTTGGATTTCCCATTTCCTTAAAGAACAGGAAATAACCCCAATCCTCTGATCAGTGCCAAGGCACAACCATACCTTTAATCTTTCCTTTTATAAGAACTAATTTTCTTTTTTATCCAACATACCAGACCTGTCACTAAACTGAAACAGTCACCAGCATAAGTAGCCTCCTCTTGGGCTTTGTACAAATGATTCTCCCCAGCGGAGCTAACCTTTTAACACTCTCTTGTTGAGTATAAAAGACTCTCTTGTTGAGTCAACCACTTTTAGCCTCCATCTCGGGCTTCGTACGAGATAGAAATCACTCTCTTGTTGAGTATAAAAGATTATCTTGTTGAGTCAATCTCCTTTCAGCCTCTATCTCGGGCTTCGTACGAGACATCAAAACACTCTCTTGTTGAGTATAAAAGACCCTTTTGTTGAGTCACCCACCTGTCAAACAGACTCTCTTGTTGAGTCACTTCCCTTTTAGCCTCCGTCTTGGGCTTCGTACAAGACACATAAAAGGACCTTCTTTTTGAGTCAGTCACTTGTTAGCACCCTCTTGTTGGGTCACTAGCCTCCTCTTAGGCTTTGTATAAAGAAAACCCCGGTTGAGTCAATTAACCTTTTAGCATCCAAATCTGTGCCTTGCTCACAGCATACAAACATCAACAACTCCTTTCCCCCCATCTAATTGCTGTAAGCGGCAAGTCTCTGGATTATTTACATCCACGCCACTGTCCCTCTTTTAGCATGAGAAATTCCTAAGGAAAGATGGCATTGCTCTAAACTGAGTTAAAGTCTTCTCCTTCAGGTTAAAAAATCTCCGATAAAGGAAATTATGGCATTGCTGGATTCACATGTCCCAGTTAAAGTAATTCTCCTTTATAATCAGTCACCCAACAGTTGTGATAAACAGACCAAATATCCTCCTTTAGAGACGACAAATTCTCTCTCATCCATAAACCCTTTAGCTTCACATCTTGGGCTTTGAACAAGATACAAATCACCTTTAGCTTCATCTCTTGGGCTTTGAACAAGACACCAAAATAACCTCTTTTCCTCCCATAGAATAGGAGAAACTACGATCGCTCTGATTTCCCTGTTTCATCAAACGGGAATACGTAGGCATAAGATTCAAAAAAATCTTAGCGAGCATACTAATCAAAAACCCAAAATCCAGTATCTCCACCAAATCAACCCAAAAACAGCAAACCTAAACACATTACCAAAAACCTCACAAATAATCCAAACACTGTGTTCTTAACAAAATAACCGAAGATTGGGCCCCACATCCACATAGAATCTGTAACCTAACAGACCGCTGTTCAAATTCAGTATGCAAACAGGGTTAATTGGAGATATCTATTTCCCTTCCTTAATCAGCTCAATAGGATAAAAAATGAATCTAACTATAGTGCCCAAGCGATCGTGACTCAGGACCACAAAAATACGCTACATCGGGCAGCTCCCCTTTGGTGAGGTAATCGTACACGGGGGTCATCCAACAGTGACTATCCCCGATGGCGTTGACGTCGGGCAGCTTTGACAGTTTCTCGATGCTGGGTCGGGCGAGTATTTTTTGCATGATGGATTTATTGCCGCCTTTCTTCCTGGTGCTAGCCAGTTTGGACAAGACGTCTGTCCGCGTGTTTCGTTCGCGGGGGATGTGTTGGACTTCCCACGCGTCAAACTTGGTGATTCTCTCCATCACCAGTGTCAAATATTCGACTAGTTGGTCGTTCTTTGCTTGAAACTCTCCCCGTACTTGGGATGCTAATAGATGGGATTCTGTGTAAACCTTTACCTCATTGGCGTCCACGTCCTTTGCCAGCCGTAGTCCTGCGAGAAAGGCCTCGTATTCGGCATGGTTATTGGACGTAGGGAAAGATAGGACTAGAGATACTTTGATTAGTACTCCTTCCTCATTTTTGAGGATGATACCTCTGCTGCTACCCGAGTGGCTTGATGCCCCGTCCACGTAAATGGTCCACCTCTGCGTCCCGCTTGGCGGGGACGATGGAGGTGTCATCTCCGCCAAGAAGTCGGCCAGGACTTGTGCCTTGAGGACTTTCCTGCCCTCGTGGTGAATGTCAAATTCTGATAACTTCAGGGACCATTTGAGCATCCTGTCGGCCATGTCTGGTCGGCAAAGCAACTGCCCGATGGGTTGGTCCGTGCGTACTACTATGGTGTGGGCCAGGAAGTAGTGTCTGAGTCTTCTTACGGCGGTAACAAGGGCAAGGGCGACTTTCTCTATCTGCGCGTACCTAATTTCTGGCCCTTGCAGGGCCTTGCTGGTGAAATAGATGGGCTTTTGCTCGTCTGTTGTTTTGCGGATGAGTGCAGCATTGATGGCTTCGCTGGCAATGGAGAGATATAGGTACAAGGTCTCCCCACATTCTGGTTGAGAAAACACAGGAGGTTCGGACAGGGCTTGCTTAAGATGGATCAGTACTTGCTCGCATTCCTCCATCCATTCGAAATTGGCCTCCTTTCTGAGGACTTTAAAGAAGGGCAGGGCGTGTTGAGCTGACTTGGCCACGAAGCGGGAAAGTGAAGTGAGCATCCTGTTGAGGGATTTTATGGACTTCTTTGACCTGGGCGTGGGGAACTCTGCGAATTCTCGGCACTTGTCTGGATTTTTCTCTATTCCCCTTTTGGCGAGGTAGAATCCAAGGAACTTCCCCACACGCACGCCGAAGGTGCATTTTTCTGGATTAAAGCGCATTCTGCACTTCCTGGCCTGGTCGAAGACCTTTTGCAAGTGGGCCGTATGGTCGGATTCCTCATGGGATTCCACGATCATATTATCCATGTAAACTTCGAGCATGTCTCCGATCTCTGATCGGAAGACCTTGTTCATCATGCGCTGGTATGTGGCCCCGACATTTTTCAGAACGAAGGGCATTACATTGTAGTAATAGTTCCCCGAGGAGGTCATGAATGTGGTGTACCACTTATCCTTTTCGGTAATAGGGATATGATTGTACCACGAATAGGCGCCCATGAAGGATAAAAGTTTGAAACCTGCAGAGTTATTTACAAGCTTGTCTATGCTCGGTAAGGGATAAGCATCTTTCGGGCAAGCCCGGTTAAGATCAGTATAGTCAATGCACATGCGCCATTTTCCACTATGCTTTTTAACAAGTACAATATTGGACAGCCAGGTTGTATACCTGGCCTCCGAAATGAATTTCGTATCTAAGAGGTCTTGTACAAGTTTTTCGACAACCTGTACCTTTTCGTCGGATTGTTTCCGCCTGCGCTGCGCGACGGCACGGGCAGCTGGGTCGATGGTCAAATGGTGGCATGCGGTCTCAGGGTCCAAGTCGGGCATGTCTGCGGTACTCCAAGCAAAAAGATCAGTGTTGTCGTCCAGGCACTTCTTCAGCTGTTGCTTGACCTCGTCAGGCAGTCCAGCACCAATCTTCACCCCTCTGTTGGGGTTATTGCTGAAGGCGATGACTTCAAACTCCCCGTCTGGAACTAGTCGCATTAGGGCTGACGTAGAGGAACTGGTCGTCTCAGCTGATGCACCTTCACTGCTATATTCCTCGCCTTCCTTTGAAATTTGGCAGTCAAGGTCGATAGTGTGTACAGAGAGCACCGACTTCTTGTCCGGTTGGCCGTCCTCGGATGGATGGTCTTCCTCCCGTGCCCGCTTAGCTGCTTTAGGCGCTGCACCGATCTAATTTTATCCCCGGGTCGCTGCTTCGAAACATCTACAGCAGCCTCTATGTCCCCGTGCAATATCGCAACGTGACCCTTCTCCGTATAATACTTCAACTTGAGGTGGACAGATGAAGGGACAGCAACTAACTCTGCGAGGCCCGGTATCCCCAAGATGCATTGGTATAGTGACGGGAAATCGATCACCAGGAATTGGGTCTTGATTGACCTGGAGGCCTCTTCTTCCCCGAGTGTGACTAGGAGCTCCACGTACCCCCAGGGTCTGGCCGTGGCTCTGTTGAACCCCTGTAAATTGGATCCCAAGTATGGTGAGAGGTTCTTTTAGTCCAGCTTGAGGGCCCAAAACAGGCCGGTGTACATTATGTCTACCGAACTACCCTGGTCGACCAGGATTCATCTGACGTCGGTGCTTACCAATCTTGCCCTAACGAGCAAGGGGATGTGTGAGTTGGGAGAGCCTTCTGACAGCTCTTCGCGGTAAAAGGTGATCGGCTGGGAACGCCCCTTGATCTTATCAAGTGTGGATAGCCGGTTATGGCTGCAATTAATAAGATGCTCCAAATTTTGCTTAACAGATCCCATTGTCAGTTCATTGTACCCCCTGCATGAGATAACCATGGCTGCAGGGAATGCTTCCCAAGTGTTGAGCGCGAACACCTGGGATGGCTCCTCGATATAATCTGGGACGGCAAAGTCCTCTGGTCACGTGATGGACATAGCGACCTACGGGGGAGGACTGGATGGGGATGATTTTGCTTCCTTCTTTGAATCTGGCGCCTCCCGTTTTGAGGACTCCCCTTTCTTGATATATTTCTTCAAATGACCCTCCTTGATGAGGATCTCAATAGCATCTTTAAGGTGCACGCAGTCCTCGATCGTGTGGCCATGGCTGCGGTGAAAACGACAATATTTACTTTTATCCACGTTACCTTTGGACATCGTCGGTTTGGGGAACCTGACGCCTCCCTGCTTGAACTCCGTATTGATGCATTCGGAGAGAATGCGCCTGCGAGGAGCGGTGAGCAGGGTATACTCCATGAATTGGCCAACAGGCCCTTTACCTTCTCGGGGAAATCGTCTCATCGCCTCTCTTTTCCTTGCCGGGATGTCTCCGGCTCATCTTTTTTTGGTGCCCAGGTATTTTCGCGATCTCTTGCATCCCGGGAATGGTATGCGGCCTCCTTCTCTTTGTACTGTATGTACGCTTCAGCTTTCCGAAGAAGTTCCATTAATGTTCGAGGAGTCTCGATTCTGACGGCCTTGCGAAACTCGCTTTTTGGTCTCAAGCCCTTCTCGAGAAGATATTTTTTCATATGGTCCGTAGTACGGACCTCCATGACTTCTTTGTTAAACCATTCAATATATACCCGCAGGGACTCGTCCCTGCCCTGTATGATAGCTTCCAAGGTGGCCTCTGACTTGGGATGTCGTCGGGAAGCCGTAAAATGCCGGGCAAACCGGCTCTTCAATTCTCTCCACGATGTGACCGAACCTCGGGGAAGGCACTTGAACCAAGCCATAGGCCCCTTCCTGAAGGTGTTTGGGAACAATCTGCATTTTATGGCCCCACTCACATTGTGGTAGTGGAGCATTGCCTCTATGTTTTCTATGTGCTCGCCGGGGTCGAAGGTCCCGTCATAGGTCACTAAAGCGGGGGGCTTTTCCAACCCGCGAGGAATTCTGGTGTCTATGATCTCCTGTGAGAGGGGGCCATGGACGTCGTCGTCACTGCTTGTGCTCGGGGACTGGGAGAAGGAATGGCTACGACCACTACTCCTGCTTTGTCGTGGAGAATGTCTACGCGAACGGCGATGCTCGTACTTTTCTGAGGGCCTGGATTTCTTTGGCGCAGGGGAACGTCTTGACTTTCGCGGAGGAAACCAACATCGTCTTCATGCAAGATCGGATGCGGGCTCTTCTGATCTGGATCGTCTTCTTTTTGGGGAGAGGCTTCTAGATCCGTTACGCCTCTGTTTATGAGGGGGAGACCGAGGACGTGGAGACGCGTTGCGAGGCTTCTCCGAGGACAGGCCCTACTGGAGGACGTGCTCGAGGGCATTGATCTTTTCACCTTGCTGGAAGATCAAGAGGTTTGATCTGTTGAGGGAGGCTATGAGAGCAGCTGTGCTAGGGTCGGCGTTTTGCGGAACCGGAATATGCTTGAAAACACGGTCAGTAGCCTGTGCTCGAGGTTTCACGTAATCGGGAGTATGGGAGGCGGTTTCCCCGTCACGATGATCTGTCTCTGGGAAAGCAGCTCTGGAGAGGATGTGGTCGGCGTTATCAAGGATAACGGTGACAGTAGATTCTTGACAGACATGATCATTCTTGGTGGAGGCCATGATGATCGAAAGGAGTTTGAAGAGAGCTTTAGTCTTCGAAGTGAAAAAAAGGGGATCTTGAATCAAAAGACGGGGAAACTAGGTTCCCATAGACGGCGCCACTGATCAGAGCTGATCAGACTGGTTCGTTGTGGCCTTTGCGTAGGGAAGATGATGATGCTTGTAGGAAAGGAGGGGGTATACCTGCAAGGCACTCCGATGCTCAAGTAAGAAAGGGTCAGAGAAAAAGGGGCAAGTACAAAGTATGTTCGTAGGATGAATATTGGATACCTGACCCTCTCAAGTGAGAAGGTTTATATAATTCCCCCAGCGCGTGGCCAACGGTCCCTATTTTCGGGGCGAAATAACCGTTTCCCGAAGAATAGGTAACTGCCTAAAACTAGCCATTATGTCGAGCAGGGTGCCAAAAACTAGCCATTATGTCGGGCAAAGGCGTAGTTCCGAGCACCTGCCCATAGTTGTCCTGAGATTAATGAAGCCATGCGTGACGGTCAGCAGTACCCGGGGGAGTGATGTAATCCTTGCCCGGTTGCAGGGCAGCAAAGTGTACTCTGCCCTTCGCAGATTGGGCTTTAGGCAATTGGGCCGTTCTGGGAGCAGAAGTGGATTGGGCCATGCCTAGCCATTGGTCCAGTCCAGAAAAACCCCTAATTATATTTATATAGAAGAATGAATAATTGTTTGAGAATATTTTTCAGTCAGCTACTATGTATAAATTAAGCCCAATATCATAATAGTAATAAAAAAGACTTTTAATGTATTTTAATCAGTCGGGTTCAGTTTTTGACGCATCCAAAAAAGAAAACCAAATCGGTCCAGTGATATCCATTGTAAACCACACAAATGAACTGATGAACGCGTCAACCTAACTAAAACTATTTGTTTTCATCTTGAGCCTTTGTGGATCAGACTGTTTGGGTTGGATCTAGTAAATTTGCACATCCCTATTGCATTGTATGCATAAGTTTTTTCTTTTTTAACCATACTATTGACTATTAGACATCTAAACATACTATTTACATCTTACGCATTTAACTTTTTATAAACCACACTATTAAATTTTCTTCACTGTAAAATCCTATAAATACCAATATCTCACTCTTCATTTTTCACACAAACTCAATTCTAATTATTTCCACTATTTACTAAAATCTAAGATACCACTCTTACTTTTAAAAATGTCTTTATTAAATATGGATAAAGATTATATAGGAACAACCTCAGAACATTTCTTTATATGTAAGTGTTAACAATCGTGCTAAATTTTTTATTTGGATTTTATCATTCTAATTTTGCTATTTTGATTTTAATTATTTTTTTTCATCATCATGCTAGGATGAAAAAAAAATTCAAAACTCGTTTTCATGGATACATTAAGCATGACAAATTTATACGTACTTATTTAGAGCGTATATGATTTGAACTCCTTATTAACATTACATCATATGGTGTTTATAGAAAATTTATCTTTCCTTTTATAGAAAGATATAGACTCGACACACGCACCTTCGATATTCCGACCGACAAATACACAATCACATTGAAGGGAATATACATGTTGATGGGTTTACATGTAAATTGAAGGTGGTAAGTGGCCTAATCAACCAAGACTCAGCCACTATCAATGAGTTATTGTTTGCCCCTTGGATGATGAAGATATGAAAGACCAACGTATTAAACTATCTTGGCTTAAAAAACAACACAAAAAAATTATATTAAATCAAATGTCTTCTAAGGAAGAAAAAAAAGAATTTACATATTGCTTCTTATAGGTATCTTTTTATATCCGGATAGTAGTAGTAACACTTACATATTAGTTGGTAACCTTTGTTAAGAGGTGTAAATAAAATATATAATTATAGTCAGAGTTTTGCATGTTTAGTAACACTTTGCAGAGGCATGTTTAAAGTCGCATTGAAAATGTACATAAAATGACTGGACATGTCGTCTAGCTACAAGCACGAGGATGGTTAAGAATGCAAACACTAGCACCAAGTAATAAAAATCCATTTGTCTTTCCATATGCGAATAAATAAGTTTAAAACTTACACAACTACAGAATACACATTTCACTATGGTTGAGAGAATGATTCGACCATGGATAGTGTCCCATGGTAAAGAAGGGCGTGGTTGTATGTGCTCTCTTAACTACCACGGGCTACTAGCCATGGTAAAAACATAGTAGCACATAACATACCTCTACGGTTGTATAAAGCAATTGTAGTAAAATGTTAAGGCCAGGGGTTCGATATCCAGCGCTTGAATTTTTGCAAATTTTAATACATTTCACCACTATTCTAGATTCTAACCGTAGTGAAAGACTTAACACACAACATTTCACCACGGTCCTAGATTCTAACTGTGTTGATATGCTTACTTGAGTTTATGATAACTTATGTGGAATGCATATTTCAACAACTTCTCACTTAACATATAACATTTAAATCTGATTTAGAAATCAATAATATGACCAATTAAGTTATATTAGAATAACAAGTTACTTTAATCAATGTTGTATAAGCTTTATACAGTCCATTATCCTCATTTTTCTCTTTAACAATTAGAACTTGTTTCAATGCTTCTAATCCTTCTACTAACACTTCCTTCACCTCTAGTTCATTTTTCAAAAATATTAATTACTTTGTAGAGAAAATTAAAGGTGAAGGAAGGGATAGCTGAAGAATTAGAAATCTTGAATCAAGTTCTAACTGTTAAAGAGCGAAATAGGAATAATAGACTACAAAAGCTCCTAAAACATTGATAAGTGTAAGTTGTTTTCTAATATAACTTAATATCTCATATTATAATTATATAATTCAATTTGAAAGGTTATATATATTCAGTAAGGGGTTGGAAAAACACTCAAGCCACATATGATATAATAAACTCATCTTATATGACATGTTCATTGAACATAATGAAAGCTGCAAAGTACAAGGTATAACATTAGAAATAACAAAACACCAACAATAACACAAACATTTAAAACATACCTCAACAAAAACATCAATAATAACACAAACATTTATAAAATACCTCAATAATTACAACATACCTCGATAAAAACATCAACAATAACACAAACATTTACAACATACCTCAACAAAACATCATCAATAACACAAACCTTTACCTTTATCAACAAAACAAAAAACTTAATTTAAGAAAACAACAAGATACCTCAACAAAAAGATCAACATACTTAAACATAAGGATATTGAATAACACAAGCAACGTTTATCAACAAAAGCATCAACATACCTAAATAATAATATCCACGATAACACAAACAACAACATATATGAGTTAAAAAAACATCAATATACCTAAACAATAACATTCATAATAAAAAAAATAACAACATATGTGAGCTAAACAAAAACATCAATATACTTAAACAATAACATTCACAATAACACAAACAACAACATGTATGAGCTAAACAAAAACATCAATATACCTAAACAATAACATTCACAATAACACAAACAACAACAAATGATTTATACCAAAATGACAACATACCTTAACAAAAACATTAACATATCCCAACAAATAAAAGGTGTGGAAACATCTCACGTACTGAAATGTGAAGAGGAAGTCAAAGAAATGAGTTTGGTGTTTCCATCTTGCATTTTGTGTAACATCTTTCCTTGATCCATACTAGTTGGAAAAGATATTTTGAAATTTTATGAAGAAATGTTATGCAAACTGTCATACCCCAAATTTTGACCACTAAGATTTCCCATCATTGTGAAACTCATCATCACAATATGGATATACCATCATACTTCATCAGTCTCCCCAAAGATGGGTGAGCATCCACTACAATCAGACTTAGGGTTTCAAGCCCTCTCAGAGCTTTTAGGCAAAGGATCAATCAAGGAATGACATGATATTCAACTTGTCTAACCTCTCAAACATCCACCATGGATCAAAAGGACTCCCACTTCAAGGATCAAGCACAAGGCTGCTCCCTTCTAGGTGGATCAAGTCTCAAGATCGACAGTGTCACCAAATTAGGGTTTTGGCCGACCAGGGCCTCCAGATGGAAATTTTTCATCTGGGCACAAGCCAATGATCCAAAACATAACCTAATATACTTCATGGGACCTCATGGACCCAATCATCAATTCAATTTTGCCTCAGGGGATGCATTCATAAAAAATCAGGAATTATGGTTTCTTGACCTAATTCACCCCTAAGTTGACTTTTAGGGCAAATCATGAGCCAAGACCTCAAGAGAGGGTTTGAGGGTCTCTAATGAACTATATTGATCCATTTGGAACAATGGATTAATCCAAGAAGCTTGAGCAACAAGTCTCAATTTCATCTGCACCACAATTAGGGTTTTGCGAGGAAAGTCAACTGTAACTTTGACTTTTGACCAGGACATGCTCCCAAGCCCTAAGACATGATTCAATATGCCCTATGACACCCATGTAACATGCCCATCAAGTTTGATTTAAGTCAAGGACATGATTTCATGAAGAATTGCACAGTTTGGAATTCATCTGATAAAAAGTCAACTGTGCACAAAAGTCAACTTTGACTTTTTGAGATTTTTCACCAAAATGGATTTTTAACCCTAAAATGACGTTAATGTATGATTTGAATCATCATTCATAAAAAATAAATCAAAGAAAGTGGGATAACTTGTAAAAGGGGTAACCATAAAAACTTAGAAAAATTTCTAACTTAGAAAAATTTCTAAGTTATGGAAAAAGTGACACTAATGTGCCAACTTTGGAGGACCATAACTCCTAAACCACAAGGCTATTGCTCCCCATTCAAAGCTTGAGTTGTAGATCACATTGCCCTCTACGAAAGCTTCATACTGACCTATGTCCAAATTCCTCATGGATTTTGAGTTATAGAGTGATCAAAATCAAGAAAAGTCACTTTGTTCCAACACTTAGTGAAAATTTCACTAAGTCATATTTTACCTTACTTTTTACCAAATGTAGGGGGATTTTTCACTTGGATTAAAAAGAGATCAAAACCAAACATGTTCAAACAGTTGTTGTATCATGTAAGGGCTTTCCAAAATGGCCAATAACATTACCAAATTCAATTTGAGTCATGAGATATGACATTGGCAAGTTGCCTTGCTGAAATCTGCCAAGGCAAGGCAGATTTTTACACTTTTGGTCGATTTGCCAAAATCAGCCAAATCCAAATGCTCCTATCCACTTGGACACCTCTGAGGATTGAATCTAAAGGGGACAATCACTGAGCCAAGCCTCCAAAGTCTTTGGAACAAGAAATAGCATGTTGAACCAAGAATTGCCAAAATAGGGACAAGACTCCAATTTTGTATTGGAGCATTCAATGGAAGCATCAAGGTGGCATGGACTGAGCCATTCTCAACTGAATTCAGTCAAGCCTTATCCAAGACCAAGGGAACCAGCAGCATGTGCCCTAACCTCTAGTCAATGGCTAGAGGAGACTTGGATTTTCATTTTCCAACATTGGCCAAACCTACTCAGCAGTTGCCATTCACTATTCCTTGCAAAACAAACTTATTATACTATAAATAGAGCTCAATTGTGATCAGTTTGAGTACACCAAAGCCATCAAACAGATGCTTTCCTCAAAATCTCTTCTTTCACTCCAATTTTGCCTTCTAAGGCAAGTCACTATCGGGTTTTGAGTTTGAGAGCTTTTCCAACCAAACCAATCACACACACACCTCACATACATCATATAGAAGTGATCCAAACACTCACATAACATCTGGAACACAGATTTCACAAAATCACCAGCCAATTGCTCAAGTTCTTGACAAATTTGCAGTTGGGGTACCATCTCAAGTTCCAGATCATTTCAATCCATTCCAAGCATTCATACATACTCCATGGCACCTAGGGAAGCTATCCAGATCATTGGAACCTAGCTGTAACACCTCCAACACAAATCACGATCACCAGCTGCAAGTGGTAAGCATGAGCTCTTCTAACTCTATGATCCATGCAATTTTTGCTGCACAATAATTTGGCCATATGTTCATAATCATGCATGGAATGTTTCCCCTCAATTAATTGCATTGTCTGAATCGTGTATAAAAAATCCTAGCCTTCATGCAGAAATTAGGGTTCTTGAGGATTTTTCGTGATTTCTTATTTTATGCTTAATTTAAATGAAATTAATTGTCATAGACATGATCGTGAGGTTGAAACGAGTTGATTGGTATGTGGATTACATGATATGATTAAGTATTCAGTGAGATTGGAGAGAAACTGAAAATCCGGGCAAACCCAGAACACGCGCGTGTTCTTGGTGTGTTCTTGGCGCCATTTTTTGAAAATTCAAATATTTGAATTTTGTGATTTTATTTAATTGATTCAAAAATTAATTTCTCCCTGAGTTTTAATGATTTTGAGTTGATTCTTTTTTTAATAATTCACAAAAATGTTAAAATATTTTATTTTTCCAAAAAATCCCAAAAATATTATTTATTTTGTATAATTGATATTTTTGCAAAGAATTAATGTTTTAATTGTTTTTTAACATTTAAAATATTTTTTCCACCTTGATTTTGCAACTTTTAATGCCTTCTAATTATTTTGTAGGTCAATACTTAATTTTTGAAGCATTAATCCAAGATCACAATTTGTTTTCCATATGTTAAATAATTTTGATCATTTTAATTGAATTTTTATTCAATTAAATACATTTTTGAAAACAAATTAGGGTTTTTGGATTAATTCAACCCTCATAAATCATTTTCAAAACTTTTTGGGCCTCTAATAGAGTGTAAGACCCAATCCTTTTTTTTACCAAATCATTTTTGGGCCTCAGTATATTGTATAAGTCCCGATATCGTAAAAAACAAACGGCGCGATCGTCGCCTTTTCAAAACAAAAAAAACCTTGGGCCTACCCTCGAGTAGTAAGACCCATTTCTTTTCTTAAAACTCATTTGGGCCTCTATTAGAGTGTAAGACCCAACCCCCTGTGTACAGAAAACTTTTTGGGCCTCATTCGTTGTATAAGTCCCTCTATACGTTTTCAAATAAACGACGCGATCGTCGCCTTTTGAAAAATAACCTTCTGGGCCTCTCCTTGAGCTATAAGACCCATTCAAAACTTTTGGGCCTCTAATAGAGTGTAAGACCCAATCCCCTTTTAAACAAAAACAACTTTGGGCCTCAGATATTGTATAAGCCCCTTTGCGTTAAAAGAAAATCTCGGCGCGATCGCCATTTTTAAACGAAAAGTCATCTGGGCCTCTCCTCGAGCTATAACACCCATTCAAAACTTTTGGGCCTCTTGAGAGAGTGTAAGACCCATCCCTTTGTACAGAAAACCTTTTGGGCCTCAGTCACTTGTATAAGTCCCTCTGTACAAATTCAAACAGTGCGCTCACTGATAAAACCTTGGGCCTCTCCTTGAGCTGTAAGCCCCAAATCTTTCTTTTTCAAAGCACTTTCTCCTTTGATTTTGAATTATACTGTTGTTTTTTCAATCTTTCTTTGTTGAACAACTAACCAAACAGCATGGAACCTCTACAACCGAGTAAGTGTTTATACGCTTTCATTTACCGCTTTCATATACATATAACTGTATTGTGGGGCTGTTTCGCTGTAAGTCTTCTTTCATAAACTCATATCAACTGTGTAATAATAGTATAGATATTTAGAGTTTCCCCGGTAACTACGTCTAGCATTAAGCCCGTTGATCACTCTTAAATAGTCAAAACTAGATCGCCATAGGATTACCAGACACAGTCTTCCCTCCTCTTGGGGTTAAACAATATGGAGATATGAAAGGCAGCATTCTCTGTGAACCCTTTCATAGACTGTCACTCGTAGAAGTTATCAAAGAAACTCTATTCCCCAGAGATGATCTTTTCTCCGTGAATGGCATCTCTTGAGTTTCTTCCAAATTCTCAAACTTTCCTGGCTTGATCTATTCTCGGTGAATGGCATGTCTTGAATTTCTCGGGGTTTGCGGACCCATCGGCTTCTTAAAAGCACTTGTCAAGAAACTCTACTCCCCAGAGATGATCTTTTCTCCGTGAATGGCATCTCTTGAGTTTCTTCCAAATTCTCAAACTTTCCTGGCTTGATCTATTCCTCGTGAATAGCCTGTCTTGAACTTCTCGGGGTTTGGGGACCCATCGGCTTCTTAAAAGCATCGACCTCCTCTTGGGCATCGTACAAGGACCCACGGGCTTCCTAAAAGCAACCCCGCCTCCTCTTGGGCTTAGTACAAGGACCCTCCGGCTTCTTAGAAGTATTCACAGCCCCCTCTTAGGCTTTTTATAATTATCTCTTCCTCCGGGAATGATAGCCTCCTCTTGGGCTTCGTACAAGGACCCGTCGGCTTCTTAAAAGTTTCCAGCCTCCTCTTGGGCTTCGTACAAATTCTCCCGACGACCTCCTAGAGGTATAGGAACAGAACTTAGTCATCTGCATAGAACAGTCCTTTCCAAGAGTCTACTACTGTTTCTCAAAGCATAGTACAAAAAATGAAACTCTAGACTTGGACAGTCTAATCTCCTTGAGTCTCAAAGACATTCTCAAGTGACCCCTTCGTTAAATAGGAAGAAAACCCGTAGACTCGGACAGTCTCAATACCCTTCGGATTTCCCACTTCCTTAAAGAACAAGAATAACCCGGATCCTCGAATCAAATCCTTGAGTACGGGATTACTCATATAAGAACTGATTTTCTCTTTAAAATTAGTATACTGGATCTGTCACTTAACTGAAACAGCGCCATAGCCTCCTCTTGGGCTTTGTATAATGATTCTCCCCAGCGGAGTCAAACAACGTTTAGCCTCTCTCTCGGGCTTTGTACGAGACACATAAGAAACTCCCTCGTTGAGTCAATCACCCCTTTCGCCTCCGTCTCGTGCTTTATACGAAATACAAAAAGGTTCTTATTGAGCCAAACAAACAACAGCCTCTATCTCGGGCTTTGTACGAGATACAAAAAACTCTCTTGTTGAGTCAAATAGCCTCCATCTCGGGCTTTATACGAGATACCAAAAGACTCTATCGTCGAGTCAAAAACCTTTTAGCCTCTCTCTCGGGCTTTGTGCGAGACACATATTAGCCTCCTCTTAGGTTTTGTATAAGAAAACCACTGGTTGATCCAAACAACCTTTTAGCATCAAAGTTGTGCCTCGTTCACAGTACACAAACATCAACAACTCTTTCCCCTTCATCTAATCGCTGTAAGCGGCAAGCCTCTAGATCATTTACATCCATGCCACTGTCCCTCTTTTAGCATGAGAAATTCCTAAGGAAAGATGGCATTGCTCTACACTGAGTTAAAGTCTTCTCCTTCAGGTTAAAACCCCCTATAAAGGAAATTAAGGCATTGCTAGGATCCGCGTATCCCGGTTAAAGTAATCCTCCCTTTATGACCAGTCACCCAACAGTTGTGACAAACAGACCCCCTTTAGAGATGACAAATTCTCTCTAAGGTCAACACCTTCAGCTTCACATCTTGGGCTTTGAACAAGATACAAACCACCTTTCGCTTCACGTCTTGGGCTTTGAACAAGACACCAAAACAACCATTTCCTCCCATAGAATAGGAGGAACTACGAACGCTCTGATTTCCCTGTTTCGGTAAACGGGAATACGTAGGCATAAGATTGAAAGAAAAATCTTAGCGAGCACACTAAACAAAAACCCAAAATCCCATACTCTCACATATCTATCAAGAAGCATCTGTCCTAAACATCTAAACCGACGCCACTTTTAAAAAAATACACCCAATAGAGACCCCGAATCTTTGTAGCATCTATAACCTAACAGACCGCTGTTTAACCTCAGTTTGCAAGCAGGGTTAATTTGAGACATCTATTTCCCTTCCTTCATCAGCTTTAATAGGATAAAAAATGAATCGAGCAGTAGACACCAAAGAGCGATAGCGCTTCGCAACCGCGTCCAAAATCGCTCGCTACAGAAAAATGGCGACTCTGTTGGGGACATGTCATTAGGATCTATCTCACCTTTGTAGTAAGATCTTGTTCTCTTCTCATATATTAGGTAGAGACTTTATAAGCGGCGCCCACCGTGGGGCTCTTCTACCCTTTTTTTTCTTTTCTCTAGTATGAAACCACAGATTGGGGCTTCCGCCGGGGAACCCATTTTCTGTCAGGAACTTAGGATTCATAGCTTTAAAGGTCTAGGATGATTAGGACAAATATATATACTGCTTTTCCTAATTGCTATACGTGTTTATTTTTCTGCTAATGGGAATGCGTGTGATGCCGCATGTGGAAAGATTGAGTATACACTTAAGATAAGTGATGGCGACGAGGTCGACCATCAACCTCAGTGGAGGCTGACCAATGCAACCCATTCCCTCTCATAGGCAATGGGCCGATTGTGATGTCTGAGAAGCTGAGGAGCCAAACCCTTTTGTAGTGCGGAAACTATCAGAAATAGTTGTCACGCGATACTACCCTCATTTGAGGCTGGTGATCTATTCTCGGTGAATGGCACTTACTCTAAGATTGCTCTACAACTCGCTGGCGATCCGCTTGTTGTTTTGCTTTCCTGGGAGGAGCTGATGATAATGAGTACAGGTACAAAAATCACCTTAGTATAAACCTTTGGGGATGGGTAGAGCCTTGACTTCATGACAACGACCCTTTGACCCCATGTTTTTTCTATGTTTTTGTGTGCTGCATTCATGCATTCATTTAAAAAAACATTAAAACATTAAAAAAAAAATCTCTTCTCTTCTAGTCTTTCTGTTTTTCAAATTAAACTAAGACTGTGATTGCAAATGTTAGAGAAAAGGATTGCGCTCATGGATTTCGGTAGAAGGAGAACTCATAAGTACACCTGCAGGATTCCAAAACTAGAGGATTTAAGAGGTTTGGCGAGAATGATCACAAACCAAGAGGCTTTCAGAGCCAAGTACGGAGGTCTGCTACCTCTATTAAGAGTCCATGTGATTGAGGGAATCATGGATGCGCTCATTCAATTTTATGATCCAGTTTATCATTGTTTCACATTCTCGGATTACCAGCTCGCACCAACGCTGGAGGAGTATTCTCATCTGATCGATTTACATATCACTGATCGAGCTCCATTTTCTGGACTGGAAGAAATTCCAAAGAATCAGACCATTGCAAGAGCAATTCATTTGGACGAGTCTGAGGTCGGGACTCACATGACCACTAAGGGTGGCATCCAAGGTTTGTCAGCCTAGTTCTTGACAAAAAAAGCCCTGTATTTCGCTAGTATCGGGAACGTGACTGCTTTTGAAAGCATCTTTGTTTTACTCACCTACGGGTTATTTTTGTTGTCCAACATCAATAACTTTGTAGATATCAACGCCATTAAGGTTTTTCTCATTGGAAACCCTGTGCCGACTTTGCTCGCAGATGCGTATCATTCTGTACACTTGGGAAATTTGTATAGCAGAGGGGAGATCACATGCTGTGTACCTCTGATTTATAAATGGTTTATCCCGCATTTACCCAAGTGTGCTGCTTTCTGGGATCATAAGAGTGCCTTGCGCTGGTCACAGAAGATCATGTCTCTCACCAACTCTGATATAGATTGGTGTAATAGGATTTATGATGGAATCAGGATCATTGACCGTTGTGGAAACTTCCCCAACATACCCCTTATAGGAACTAAGGGAGGAATCAATTACCATCCAGTTCTCGTTCGTCGTCAATTTGGATACCCGATGAGACATATCCCACGGGGTGTTCATCTGGAAGGTCTTTTCTTCAAGGAAGGAGAAAGTGACAGAGCACTAAGGACAGAAATAGTGCACGCTTGGAAACAAGTTCATAAGAAAGGACGGGAGTCTCTAGGAAAATTGGACTGTGTCTCGGTGGAGCCTTATCTCCACTGGGTACAAACTAGAGCTCTCAAGCTAAAGATGCCTACACTCGTCACGAAATTTTTCCGCCAAAGGAATCTGTCATATACTTCATGACGGAAACTGAAAAGCTTCAGGTTACTCTCAACAAAGTTCAACGGGAGAGGAGGTATTGGAAGAACAAGTACCGCACCCTCAACATAGAGTGCATCAAAATACAACAACTACTGAAAGAGAAAGATGCTCTGATTGAAATTTTGGAGCAACATGCTGTAGAGAATCAAGATGACCAAAGGAATTTGCTCGCTCCTTTCACCTGGCAAAGGAATGACAACCCGACAACGGCCCAAGAGCCCCGGTCAAAGAAAAGGAAAATACCAGAGTCAGCACCCGATTTCTCTTCAGAGAGGACTCGGGACCCAGTAGCTTAGGTTTCTGTTTCTGCACTTTGTAATCTACTGTATTTTCATTTCCGCAATCCTTTGAATTTCAATAAAAAGGGGTTTCCCCACTGTTTGATATTTGCAATCTAATTGTCGAAGTTTATTTTGATTAAACCAAAAAACAATTAATATAATCATTGCATTCATCATTCTCACATCGCGTATTCTTCTTCCCTACGAATCTCACGTTTGTGTCTCGGTTCTAGAGTCAAACTGTCTCATTCGTACAATACTCGGGCCAATCGTCAGAAAAAGATGGATGATCTTGAGGAAGAAAACAGAGAGTTGAAAGAAGAGATCGACGCTCTGAGAGAGGATATGAGAAAGCTTCGTAACGACATACAAGCCATGGCAGAAGCTCAGCTACAAAGGACTGTGATCTCGGAGATCACCTCAGCGCCCATAGTGGAGAAGTTTGATCCTAGGTATCAGATGCCGAAAGATCGTCCCTGGGGCATGCCTGCAAACTATATCCCGGAAGGATATGTTCCGCCGGTCGTTGAAGATCAGGGAATCATAACAGAAGCCGCTGGGCCTGAAGGTTACAAACTTCGGGAAAGCGAAGATGCCAGGGGCATACTGAAGACTCCTGAAGGTTACAAACTTCGAGAAATGCCAAGACTCACTACCATAGTCACGGTACCACCCCCTGTGGTGCACACTGTCCCGGAAGGACAGATTCCACAGATATCTTCAGGTAAAAAGGAAACTATGTTTGACCGAATGGATGAGTTCCAGGAACAGTTCCTGGAAATTCAGAAGGAACTGCAAGCCATTCGCGGTCAGGATCTATTTGGAAAGGACGCTGCAGACCTCTGCTTGGTCCCCAATGTGAAAGTTCCGCACAAATTTCAAGTGCCCGACTTTGAAAAATATAAGGGTAACTCTTGCCCTCAGAGCCATCTGGTGATGTACGCTCGGCGGATGTCAGCTCAGACGGAGAATCAGGACCTGCTGATTCACTACTTTTAGGATAGTTTAACCGGTGCCGCACTCAAATGGTACATGGGTTTAAACCGTGCTACGATTAGCACATTCAGAGATCTTGGCACTGCCTTCGTCCAACAATACAAATACAATTTGGACATGGCACCCGACAGAGATCAACTCAGATCGATGTCGCAAAAGGACAAGGAAACTTTTAAGGAGTATGTACAAAGGTGGCATGAAATTGCTGCTCAAATTTGTCCGCCTCTTGAGGAAAAAGAGATGACAAAGATCTTCTTAAAGACCTTCAGCTCATTTTACTATGACAGAATGGTTGCTAGTGCGCCCAGTGATTTCACCAAGATGGTGGGCATGGGAGTTCGTCTTGAGGAAGCCGTCCGAGGAGGACATTTAATAAAAGACACTGGACCATCAAGCAGTACAAAATGACACGGTAGTGCTCTCCCTAAGAAAAAAGAGCAGGATATTGGGAATATCTCTCTCGGAAAGCAAAGGCGAAGTTATCAACCAATAGCAGCTGTGACTCCTGCTATCAGCCCTGCGTCTATTCCTACGCATCAACCTCAGGATGCGCAGAGCCAACCTAATCAGCAAAGGACACAACAGCCTCTTCAGCAGGCTCGTCCTCCATATAACAACAACCGTACCACACGACCATCAGGGTTTGATCCTATACCTATGTTGTACGCAGAACTATTTCCGTTACTACTGGCTAAGGGGTACATTCAGACTAAGTCTCCTCTTACAGTACCGGAAAATCCTCCTTTTTGGTTTAAGGTGGATCAGACATGTCCTTATCATCAAGGAGGTCCAGGGCATAACATAAAGAATTGTCTCAATTTCAAATTTGACGTGCAAAAACTTGTTAGGAGCGGGGTCTTATCTTTCAAAGATACGAATCCCAACGTTCTCACAAACCTGCTGCCTCAACATAAGAAAGCTGCAGTCAACCTGATTGAGAAAGAATTTAACGATGTTTATCAAATTCATGATGTACTCTTGTTGAAAACCAATCTGGTCAAGATGCATTGTAGACAGAGTGGATATGGCCATATGCCACCTCATAACTATCATCAGTGTGATATCTGCTCTAAAGACAACCAGGGATGTTCTGTGGTGCAATCAGCTCTACAGGAACAAATGGATCTCGGATGGATCCAAGAGCACCGAGTTCATGGAGTTAACATGGTCTACACGAATTCTAACATCATTCAGAACCACGACATCTGTGCAATGAATGTCAATCTGGTGGTGATGCACTCAAGGCAAAGCCAATATCATAATCTGCCGCGGCATGATTACAGTTCTTGTCTGACTTGCTCGATAAACAAACAGGGTTGCTCTTTTGTACAAGAAGCCCTCCAGCGTCAGATGGATCTTGGATGGATCCAAAGCTACCATGATAGGAACCCTTATCAGATCAACATGGTTCAGATCTTTGATATTCGTGTGATGAATACCAACCTGGTAGAGTTACATACTGAACAGGTCCGACTCGAATTCTGGTGTCACATAATTATCACAGCTGTAAAGCGGGTTGCAAAAACGATCGAGGTTGTACCCTTGTCCAGGAGGCACTTCAGCACTTGTTAAATCACTGGTGGATGCCAATCTATATGGATGAAGATACTCAGCAAATTAGTATCAGTAACAGGAATCCTACTCGGCGTCAGAGTCAGGATGTCCGACTTGTGGAAGCTAACCTAGTGAGGTTACATTGTATTCAAAGTGGGCGTGGCTAGGTGCCACCACACAATTATGACTGTTGTAGTGTCTGTTCGAAAAGTAACCAAGGGTGTTACCTTGTGAGAGCAGCTCTTCAGGGTCAAGTGGATCGTAGAGAGATTCGCCCATATCCGGGTTCTGGACCAATCAACTGGAAGCCGCACTACCTTGCCAATCAAGTCGAGGATGTTGTCACAATCTCTGGTCGTCACCAGACCAGGGATGTTTTTGCCATCATCCCTCTACTTGACGAATCAAGAACTCCCAACCGGGAACGGATCAAGATTACTTATGATGGTCAGAAAAATCAAAAGGCTCCCGTAGTCATCTATCTACCGGGACCACTATCGTATGAATCAACTAAGGCCATCCCTTACAAATACGGTGCAACGACAGTTGAAAATGGGAAGGAAATTCCATTACCCTCCGTCGTGAATATTGCAGACATCAGTCGTGTAGCACGGAGCGGACGAATCTTCAACCGAGGAGTTGGGGAACCTAACAAGGAAAAGGAACTTCAGACAGAAGCTCCTGATCCACCAGTCGGTCAATCCAGTAATCCTGACCTTTCGAAAAATAATGATGAGATGCTGAAGCTCATCCAAAGGAGTGAATATAACATTGTTGATAAGCTGTTACAGACTCCTTCAAAGATCTCAGTATTATCACTGTTACTCAGTTCAGAAGCCCACAGGGAGGCTCTACAGAAAGTCTTGGAGCAAGCCTTTGTGGAACAGGATGTAACAATCAGACAGTTCGATAGCATTGTCCCTAATGTAACGCCCCGATTCTGATTATTCCCATTTTGTTGAGTCTTTTAATTAAATTGAGTGATAAATTATTTTATTTGTGAAATTGGTGTGTTAATATGCTATGTTGACATGTTATGATATTTTACAGTTTTTGAGAGTTTTCGGGAAAATTAGAATGGAGGGTATTTTGGACATTTCTCAATTAATGGTAAGTTAGAAATTTAGTGGAAATAGAATTATGTGAGAAATTTAGTAAAATTGGTAGAAAAGTGATTAAGTGTAGAATTATGTGAGAAAATGAATTAATTGAATTTGAGTAGAAAATAAGAAAAGAAAATGAGAAAAAAAGAAAGTAGGAAAAGAAATAGAAAAGAAAAAGAGATAAGAAGAAGAAATAGGAGAGAAAGAGAAAGAAAAGAGAAATAGAGAGAGAAAGAAGAGAAAGAAAGAGGAAGAAGAGAAAAGAGGAGAAAACATGGAAAAATCTAGAAAACCATCAAGAACAATCATCTAGCAAGCTTGGAATCCGGGTAAGGGTGTGAAATCTTATTATCTCATCAATGTATATCATTATGTATGATTGTGTTGTTGTTGTTGTTGATTTTTATGAGTTTTTGTATAAACCCTAAATGTAGAAAATGTTGTGAATGATGATCAAAACATGATTTTGTATGCATAAATGTGTTGTTGATGTTGTTTGAGGTTTGGGTACTGATATGGATGTTATCTATTGGTGTAAAAATGAGTTTGGAGTTGGGATACTTGTTGGTATGTTTCCATAGGTGTTGATTGAGTTTTGGGGTGTGAATTTATTGATAAAATTATGTTTTAAAATATGTCAAAAATGAAAAATGTGTTGGATGGCTTTTTAATAGTGAAAATATTGTAGTATGTTAAATTCTGAGATCACAGCTTTTTACGGAATCGAAATCGGAGGTCCGGAAGGCTTCCGACGATAAAAATGCAATTTTCTGGGCCCTGACACGGCCCGTGTCACACAACACGGGGGGTCGTGTCAGCCCACTGACTATGGAGGGTGGAAACGTGAAAAAAGGTGAAATTTGGGATTTTGGGTGACACGGGCCGTGTCACACAACACGGGTAGCCGTGTCAGCCCTGCTGTAGGTTTTTCTTTCAAAATTGTTTCGATCGTAACTTTTGAACCGTAAGTCCGTTTTGACCCCAGTTTGAAGCGTTGGAAAGCTAATGAAATATTTTTTCTATTAAAAATGGTTTGGAGGGTAATAGATGATTTAATTAATTCGTGCTTTTTGAAAAATAGTCGGGTTGTTGGGTTTCTATCGCGTTAATTGTGTGCGATTGGTGTGTTATCATGCTATAAGCTTTTGTTATGTAACGTATAGCTTGTGTGCTATTGTATGGCGTGAGTATATGTGATAAAATGTTGTGCATGATTGATACGCATTGGTGATGGATGTATGATATTTGAATGTGTGTTTGGATGTGAATTATACAATAGTGCATTGATGTGAATGTATATAGATTGTATGTGATTGTATGAGATGAATGCATGAATATATTGTGAATATGTATGCATTTCAAGAATGTCTTGAGTCATTTTGTATGTGAAGCATAATGATGTACATTCTTGTGTTGAGTGATTCTAATGAGAATCTGTTGTAACGTCGTGTGCCTATGTGAGGTGTGAGCGATGATTACAAACGATTGTGTGCCTAGGTGAGGTGTGAGCAATCGAATTGTGTGCCTATGTGTGGTGTGAGCAATCCATAAACATTGTGTGCCTATGTGAGGTGTGAGCAATGGGTGAACATCGTAGGCTCGACGGGGAGTTACATTGTTAACGAGCGATGGTTCCAATAAGTTCCTGAGTGAACTTGAGATGATTGAGTCGGTATCGCATTGCATTTGCATAGAGTCGTAGTCGGTCTCTATGATTTGCATTTATCATCTTTATAATTGTGCATTGATGAATAAACATAAATGTGTATGTTTATGTGGAATGATAAGAATTGTGAAAGTATGCATGATGAATATGCTTGGTTTTGTATATATATACATTGTGAGGTATATGAGTGAGTTGTGATGAATTGTGGTGAGAATGTAGAATATGTGTATTTTTATGCTAAGATATATAATTATATGCATTGTTATTATGATAATATTTCTCACCCTTCTGCTGTTTTATGATGCTCTATGAGGCATTGCAGAGTAGGTATGCTGATGGTATTTTTGTGAAGCGTGTCTTCATTCTTTTGATCGGTCGGCTCTGATATGTAGCACCGGGTAGCTAGGATGATTATGATTCTTTTGTGATACATTTGTACATGTATCTTGTTGATGAATGTTTATGTAAACATGAATTATGTTGGTGGATAATACTTGATGATATATATATATATATATATATATATATATATATATATATATATGTATGTATATATGTTGATGTTATTCAATGTTTAGATTTTCCGCTTTTATTCTAAATATTGAGATGTGGGTGTAAGGACTAAGTTCCTCTGTTGCAAAGTTACCCCACTGTTGCATATCAATTGTTGAGCAGGTGTTGAATGTTTTAATTTCATGTATAATGTGACATACCTCTTTTATACTATGTTTATAATTATACTCTGACGGAATTTTTAATATGTGCCTAAATGATTATGTGATTATTTGGGGGTATAGAAAGGGGGTGTTACATTAAGTGGTATTAGAGCCAGTGTTGAGTCAGTTGTGTCTGTCTTGTTGTTGTGATGGTTGAACTGTTGTTTAACCTTGTTGTCATTTTTGGGAATGATTAGAATATGGCTGGTAGAAATGACAATGCGATGGCTGCTGCTTTGGAAGCAATGGCTAGGGCGGTGCAAGGTGCGCCGAACGTGAATGCTAATGACGAGTTCAGGAAGAATCAACCACCGGTCTTCAAAGGAAGATTTGATCCCGATGGTGCTCAAATTTGGTTGAAAGAGATTGAAAGGATCTTCAGAGTCATGGGCTGTGCAGAGGAGAATAAGGTGAGGCTTGGGTCTCACATTCTGAAGGAAGAAGCCGACGATTGGTGGGTCGGTATGCGTCAAGTTCTTGAGGTGGATGATGAAGAGATAACTTGGGATTTATTTCGTACCGAGTTCTTGAGGAAGTATTACCCTGAAAGTGTGAAAGGGAAGAAGGAGATGGAGTTCCTTGAACTGAAATAAGGTAGTATGTCCGTGGTGGACTATACTGCTAAGTTTGTGGAGTTGGTTCAATTCCATCCTCACTATGCTGCAATTACTGCTGAATTCTCAAAGTGTATTAAGTATGAGAATGGTTTGCGTCCCGAGATTAAACAAGCTGTGGGATATCAAAGGATAAGGAGGTTTACGGATTTGACGGAATGTTGTAGAATCTTCGAGGAAGATAGCAAGGCTCGTTCTACACATTACAAAAGTTTGATTGAGAGGAAGGGAAAGCAACAAGCTAGAAGTGGACCTTATGTGACACCCGTTGATAAGGGCAAGCATACGGGAAACTTTGAGAAGAAATCTGGAGGAGGAGGTTTCGGTTCTGTTAAGTGTTACAAGTGTGGTGAAATGGGTCATAAATCATTTGAGTGTGGGAAGACCGTGGTGAAATGTTCTAACTGTGGAGGCCTTGGGCATGCTACTACCGATTGTAGAAGGAATATGGTGAAGTGCTATAATTGTGGAGAAGTGGGTCACATTAGTACTAAGTGTACTAAGCCGAAACAAGCTCAAGCTGGCCGAAAGGTGTTTGCATTAGCGAGGACGGACACTACTAGTGCAGACCGTTTGATTAAAGGTACATGCTTTATTAATAGTACGTCTTTAGTTGCTATTATTGATACGGGAGAGACTCATTCATTCATTTCTCATGAGTGCGCTAAGCGTTTGAATTTGTTTATGACTTCTTGGGGTGTTGAGATGGTTATTGAGACTCCTGCTTCAGGGTTGGTAACTACGTCTTTGGTGTGTGTAAGTTGTCCTTTGACCATGTATGGTAAAGACTTCATTATGGATTTAGTGTGTTTGCCGTTGGAGGGATTGGACGTAATCTTGGGTATGAACTGGTTGCAATTTAATCGAGTTCATATAGATTGCTATCACAAGTTAGTGAGGTTTCCTTCTTTGGAAGATGATGAAGATGAGAGTTTCCTTTCCACTAAAGAGTTGAAGAAACTTTTAGCGGACGAAGCTCAATTGTTCGGTTTGTTTGCATCATTGTCGGTGGAGAGTAAAGTGGAGCTCTATGTGTTCCCAGTGGTGTGTGATTTTCCAGAAGTGTTTCCGGAGGATATTACGGATGTACCGCCGGAAAGAGAAGTCGAGTTTTCTATTGATCTAGTTCCGGGTACTAGACCGGTTTCGATGGCACCGTATCGTATGTCGGCATCGGAGTTGGTAGAATTGAAGAAGCAATTGAATGACTTATTGGACAAGAGATTTGTAAGACCAAGTGTTTCTCCTTGGGGTGCTCCGATATTGTTGGTAAAGAAGAAGGATGGGAGTATGCGATTATGCATTGATTATCGACAATTGAACAAGGTGACAATTAAGAACAAGTATCCGCTTCCAAGGATCGATGATTTGATGGACCAATTGGTTGGTGCGCATGTTTTTAGCAAGATTGATTTGAGATCGGGATATCACCAGATTCGTGTGAAAGAAGAGGATATTCCAAAGATGGCCTTTAGGACACGGTATGGCCATTACGAATATTCTGTGATGCCATTCAGGGTTTCTAATGCGCCGGGTGTGTTTATGGAATACATGAATCGTATTTTTCACGAACAGTTAGATCGTTTTGTGGTTGTGTTCATCGACGATATTTTGATTTACTCTAAGCCTCAAGAGGAGCATGAAGAGCATTTGAGGATTGTGTTACAAATTTTGAAAGAGAAACAATTGTATGCTAAGTTGTCGAAATGTGAATTTTGGTTGTCGGAAGTAAGTTTTCTTGGACATGTTATTTCCGGTAGTGGTATTAGTGTTGATCCATCCAAGATTGATGCGGTGATGCAATGGGAGGCTCCTAGGTCGGTTACGGAGATTCGAAGCTTTTTAGGCTTGGCGGGTTATTATCGGAGGTTTATTGAGGGATTTTCGAAGTTGGCACTTCCGTTAACGCAATTGACTTGTAAAGGAAAGGCTTTCATTTGGGATATTCATTGTGAAGAGAGTTTCAATGAGCTAAAAAGAAGGTTGACAACGACTCCGATCTTGATTTTTCCAAATCCGACGGAACCATTTGTTGTGTATTGTGATGCTTCATTGGCTGGTTTAGGTGGTGTTTTGATGCAAGATGGAAAAGTTGTGGCTTATGCTTCAAGACAATTGAGAGTGCATGAAAAGAATTATCCTACACATGACTTGGAGTTAGCGGCCGTGGTGTTTGTTTTGAAAATTTGGAGGCACTATCTTTATGGTGCAAGATTTGAAGTTTTTAGTGATCACAAGAGCTTGAAATATTTATTTGATCAAAAATAATTGAACATGAGACAAAGAAGGTGGTTAGAGCTTTTGAAGGATTATGATTTTGGTTTGAATTACCATCCGGGTAAGGCAAACGTGGTGGCCGATGCTTTGAGTCGGAAGTCGTTACATATGTCCGCATTGATGATGAGAGAATGGGAACTTTTGGAGAATTTTAGAGACTTGAGTTTGGTTTGTGAAATGACGCCGAGAAGTGTGAGACTTGGTATGCTACATGTTACAAATGATTTTCTTGCAACCGTATGTGAAAAGCAAAAGTTGGATTTGAAGTTCGTTGATTTGATGATGAATGAGAATGAGGATTTCAAGGTTGATAATTTTGGAGTTTTAAGATTCCGTGGTCGTATTTGTATTCTCGATGATGCGGAGTTGAAAAAGATGATATTGGAAGAAGGACACCGAAGTAACTTAAGTATTCATCCGGGAGCGAATAAAATGTATCAAGATTTGAAGAAAATCTTTTGGTGGTCCGGATTAAAGAGGGATGTGGCTCAATTTGTGTATGCATGCTTAACTTGTCAAAAGTCTAAGGTGGAACATCAAAAGCCTAGTGGATTGATGCAACCGTTGGACATTCCGGAGTGGAAATGGGATAGTATATCGATGGATTTTGTTACGGGATTGCCGATTACGCAAAGAGGTCATAATGCTATTTGGGTAATCGTTGATAGGCTTACTAAATCTGCTCACTTCATTCCAATTGATATTAATTATCCTTTGGAGAAGTTAGCCGAGATTTATGTTCTTGCGGTTGTGAAGTTACATGGAGTTCCAAAGAGTATTGTATCAGATAGAGATCCTAGATTCACATCGAGGTTTTAGGAGAGTTTACAAAAGGCTTTGGGTTCTAAGCTAAGATTGAGTTCGGCTTATCATCCGCAAACGGATGGTCAAACCGAGAGGACAATTCAATCGTTGGAGGATTTATTGCGTGCTTGTGTGCTCAAGCAAGGTGGTGCTTGGGATAGTTATTTGGCGTTGATTGAGTTCACCTACAATAACAGTTTTCATTCAAGCATAAGTATGGCACCATTTGAGGCTTTGTATGGTCGGAGATGTCGAACACCTTTGTGTTGGCATGAAACCGGTGAGAGGACGATAGTTGGACCGGAGATGGTACAACAAACGACGGAGAAAGTGAAGTTTATTCGTGAGAAGATGAAAGCTTCTCAAAGTAGACAAAAGAGCTATCATGACAAGAGAAGGAAAGATCTTGAGTTTCAAGAAGGCGACCATGTGTTTTTGAGAGTTACGCCGGTTACGGGTGTGGGTCGTGCTTTGAAGTCGAAGAAGTTGGCTTCTCGTTTTATTGGTCCGTATCAGATTTCTGCACGAGTTGGTGTTGTGGCTTACCGTGTGACGTTGCCTCCGAATCTTTCGAATTTGCATGATGTATTCCATGTTTCGCAACTTCGGAAGTATGTTCCGGATCCGTCACATGTTATTCCTATGGACGAGGTTGAAGTGAGAGATAACCTTACGGTTGAAGCTTTACCGATTAGGATTTTGGACCGTGAAGTTAAGAAGCTAAGAGGCAAGGATATTGCGCTTGTGAAAGTAGCGTGGGGAGGCGCTGCGGAAGGCAATATGACTTGGGAACTAGAGAGTAGGATGCTAGAGTCGTATCCGGAGTTGTTTGAATCAGGTAATATTTTTTAGGACGAAAATTTCTAAAGTGGGGGAGAGTTGTAACGCCCCGATTCCGATTATTCCCATTTTGTTGAGTCTTTTATTTAAATTGAGTGATAAATTATTTTATTTGTGAAATTGGTGTGTTAATATGCTATGTTGACATGTTATGATATTTTACCGTTTTTGAGAGTTTTCGGGAAAATTAGAATGGAGGGTATTTTGGACATTTCTCAATTAATGGTAAGTTAGAAATTTAGTGGAAATAGAATTATGTGAGAAATTTAGTAAAATTGGTAGAAAAGTGATTAAGTGTAGAATTATGTGAGAAAATAAATTAATTGAATTTGAGTAGAAAATAAGAAAAGAAAATGAGAAAAAAAGAAAGTAGGAAAAGAAATAGAAAAGAAAAAGAGATAAGAAGAAGAAATAGGAGAGAAAGAGAAAGAAAAGAGAAATAGAGAGAGAAAGAAGAGAAAGAAAGAGGAAGAAGAGAAAAGAGGAAAAAATTTGGAAAAACCTAGAAAACCATCAAGAACAATCATCTAGCAAGCTTGAAATCCGGGTAAGGGTGTGAAATCTTATTATCTCATCAATGTATATCATTATGTATGATTGTGTTGTTGTTGTTGTTGATTTTTATGAGTTTTTGTATAAACCCTAAATGTAGAAAATGTTGTGAATGATGATCAAAACATGATTTTGTATGCATAAATGTGTTGTTGATGTTGTTTGAGGTTTGGGTACTGATATGGATGTTATTTATTGGTGTAAAAATGAGTTTGGAGTTGGGATACTTGTTGGTATGTTTACATAGGTGTTGATTGAGTTTTGGGGTGTGAATTTATTGATAAAATTATGTTTTAAAATATGTCAAAAATGAAAAATGTGTTGGATGGCTTTTTAATAGTGAAAATATTGTAGTATGTTAAATTCTGAGATCACAGCTTTTTACGGAATCGAAATCGGAGGTCCGGAAGGCTTCCGACTATAAAAATGCAATTTTCTGGGCCCTGACACGGCCCGTGTCACACAACATGGGGGGCCGTGTCAGCCCACTGACTATGGAGGGTGGAAACGTGAAAAAAGGTGAAATTTGGGATTTTGGGTGACACGGGCCGTGTCACACAACACGGGTGGCCGTGTCAGCCCTGCTGTAGGTTTTTCTTTCAAAATTGTTTCGATCGTAACTTTTGAACCGTAAGTCCGTTTTGACCCCCGTTTGAAGCGTTGGAAAGCTAATGAAATATTATTTCTATTAAAAATGGTTTGTAGGGTAATAGATGATTTAATTAATTCGTGCTTTTTGAAAAATAGTCGGGTTGTCGGGTTTCAATCGCGTTAATTGTGTGCGATTGGTGTGTTATCATGCTATAAGCTTTTGTTATGTAACGTATAACTTGTGTGCTATTATATGTCGTGAGTATATGTGAAAAAATGTTGTGCATGATTGATACGCATTGGTGATGGGTGTATGATATTTGAATGTGTGTTTGGATGTGAATTATACAATAGTGCATTGATGTGAATGTATATAGATTGTATGTGATTGTATGAGATGAATGCATGAATATATTGTGAATATGTATGCATTTCAAGAATGTCTTGAGTCATTTTGTATGTGAAGCATAATGATGTACATTCTTGTGTTAAGTGATTCTAATGATAATCCGTTGTAACGTCGTGTGCCTATGTGAGGTGTGAGCGATGATTACAAACGATTGTGTGCCTAGGTGAGGTGTGAGCAATCGGATTGTGTGCCTAAGTGAGGTGTGAGCAATCCATAAACATTGTGTGCCTATGTGAGGTGTGAGCAATGGGTGAACATCGTAGGCCCGACGGGGAGTTACATTGGTAACGAGCGATGGTTCCAATAAGTTCCTGAGTGAACTTGAGATGATTGAGTCGGTACCGCATTGCATTTGCATAGAGTCGTGAGTCGGTCTCTATGATTTGCATTTATCATCTTTATAATTGTGCATTGATGAATAAACATAAATGTGTATGTTTATGTGGAATGATAAGAATTGTGAAAGTATGCATGATGAATATGCTTGGTTTTGTATATATATACATTGTGATGTATATGAGTGAGTTGTGTTGAATTGTGGTGAGAATGTAGAATATGTGTATTTTTATGCTAAGATATATAATTATATGCATTGTTATTATGATAATATTTCTCACCCTTCTGCTGTTTTATGATGCTCTATGAGACATTGCAGAGTAGGTATGCTGGTGGTATTTTTGTGAAGCGTGTCTTCATTCTTTTGGTCGGTCGGCTCTGATATGTAGCACCGGGTAGCTAGGATGATTATGATTCTTTTGTGATACATTTGTACCTGTATCTTGTTGATGAATGTTTATGTAAACATGAATTATGTTGGTGGATAATACTTGATGATATATATATATATATATATATATATATATATATATATATATATATATATATATATGTGTATATATGTTGATGTTATTCAATGTTTAGATTTTCCGCTTTTATTCTAAATATTGAGATGTGGGTGTAAGGACTAAGTTCCTCTGTTGCAAAGTTACCCCACTGTTGCATATCAATTGTTGAGCAGGTGTTGAATGTTTTAATTTCATGTATAATGTGACATACCTCTTTTATACTATGTTTATAATTATACTCTGACAGAATTTTTAATATGTGCCTAAATGATTATGTGATTATTTGGGGGTATAGAAAGGGGGTGTTACATCTAACATCACTTCCTGCAATAATTTGGGATTTAGTGATGAGGAATTACCCGAAGAGGGTCGCCGTCATAACATGGCGCTTAACATTACAGTTAACTACCAGGACGATGCTTTAGCCAGCGTATTGGTAGACATAGGGTCAGCCCTGAATGTTATGTCGAAGTCCACTTTGATGCAATTATCATTCAAAGGCCCTCCGATGAGAATCAGCGAGGTCGTCGTCAAAGCGTTCGACGGATCCAGAAAAATAGTTATCGGCGAAGTTGATCTTCCCATAACTATCGGTCCTCACACTTTCCAAGTCACTTTCCAGGTCATGGACATCCAGGCAACATACAGTTGTTTATTAGGAAGACCTTGGATACATCAGGCTGGAGCGGTCACTTCGACCCTCCACCAAAAGCTAAAGTTCGTTCAGAACGGCCAACTTGTCACAGTCTGTGGAGAACAGGCCTTGCTCGTGAGTAACTTATCATCATCTACTTGTGTAGAACCCGAGGAGGTTATTGGGACGCAGTTCCAAGCGCTGTCGGTCGGCAAGGACAATCAATCCCAAGGAGGAACTTCCATTTCTTCATACAACGATGATATCAAAGCAGTCGAGAGTACCAATACAACAGGATGGAGACAACTTGTCATTCCTACTAGCAATACAACAAAGAAGGGTCTTGGTTTTTCTGCAACCTGTACCCGGACAGCTGCCAACGATGAAAGTCTTCATCCCCTTCAAAACTTCTTCCACAGTGGAGGTTTCCTTCACCCAGTGTCTCAAGCAGTACATGCTATCAATGAGGAAGATCCCTCTGACACAGATGAAGAATGGAAGTCCTATCTTAACAAGGACGGTTATATGTCTCAGGATGAAACGCAAACTCCTTTTTTGCTTTCCTACACAAAGTCCGAGATTTATACCCAGATCAGACGTCGAAATGATCTATGGAGATTGTGATCCGGAAGGATGTCGTGCTCCACCAACTCATTAGATGAGGACACTCTGATGAAAGACCAATTTGACTACAACTACTATGGCCCAATGGATGGTCTGCCAATGTGGCAGCCTTACCCAGGAAACTTGGGGCAAGAGAGTTAGCCGAATAATGAAAATCAGCTGACCGTCATTGAACAGAATACCTGTGCCCCCACCATGTCATGGGGTCAACACTCAGGTCATTGAGAAACTACTCAACATGAAGATGAATTCGCAACGTTTGCAGGACTTGAATTCATCAACTATGCTCTTCCCGAGGTCAACGTCATCGAGAGAGATGACTCCTCCAGTTCCAAAGAAGTGTGGGACACCTTGGGACAACCAAGTGGAAAATACGACTATATGGTCAAGTACACCGCTCCCGAAAGCTCTCGTATCAGGCTCGAAGATATCCAGCCAACTGGATAGGGAGATACAGATGAGAGCACAAATGCTATACAAAATACAACTGAGGAATCCTCCTACGACAACTCTGCCTGGGAGACAGATTCCAATGATCCCGCTCCACCAGAAATCAGCGTTATTTCTGAAGACAAATCAAGGAAGGTGCCAGACTTTGTGATTCATCGAGGAGTTCGCCGCCAATGGGTTGCTGTCGATGTTCCAAAGATCGTTCATCAGTCAAAGTAATTGCCATCTTTAACCTTTCACCCTGCCCAGGTGAAACGGATGTTTTGATAGGGCTCGCTTTCTGTAAATTTTCCCTCTTCGCTTTGCCCAAAGCGACAGAGTTTTGTTTTATAGGGCAATAGTTTCAAGATTCGACTTGTTCATTAATAAAATAACGTCGTACTGTAATTTCCACATTAATTGCTGTTTTCTCTTTTCGTTTTTTCAGAAAATGGTAATCCTAAAAAACAATTCAATAATAAAAACAAGCAGTAAAATAAAACACTGCACACACTCTTGCATTTTCTCTATCTCTTCTAAACACGAATCATCACGTCATGCAGATTGCTTGTTTTAAACCCCGTTGAAACATACGACCCGATGCCTTCTCCCGACTTTGAGTTCCCGATATTTGGGGATGAAGAAGAAAATGACGACGAAATTCCAGAAGAGATCTCCCGATTACTTAGACAAGAGGAAAGGTCCATTGAACCTCACAAAGAGCTGTTGGAAACGTTAAACTTGGGTTCAAAAAAAGAGAGAAAAGAAATCAGGATTGGGACACTGCTCAGTCCAACGGCCAGAGAGGGTTTGGTAAAGCTTCTCAGAGAATTCCCCGATGTGTTCGCTTGGTCCTATCAGGATATGCCAGGGTTGGATACCAGCATCGTGGAACATCACTTACCGTTAAGATTGGAATGTCCGCCAGTAAAACAAAGGTTGAGACGCACTCATCCGGACATGGCCATCAAAATCAAAGAGGAGGTACAGAAACAGATCGACGCAGATTTCCTCGCCACATCAGAATATCCTCAATGGTTAGCCAATATCGTACCCATTCCGAAAAAGGACAGAAAGGTCAGAATGTGTGTCGATTACAGGGATCTGAACAAGGCAAGTCCAAAGGACGACTTTCCTTTACCACACATTGACATGCTGGTAGACAGTACAACAAAGTTCAAAGTCTTCTCCTTCCTGGATGGATTCTCGGGCTATAACCAAATCAAGATGGCGCCGAAAGACATGGAGAAAACTTCGTTCATCACCCCATGGGGCACCTTTTGTTACAAGGTAATTCCGTTCGATTTGAAGAACGCCGGGGAAACCTATCAAAGGGCCATGACTACTCTGTTTCATGACATGATACACAAAGAAATCGAGGTATATGTCGATGATATGATTGCAAAATCAAAAACAGAGAACGAGCACGTTGAACATCTGTCAAAATTGTTCGAACGTTTAAGAAAATTCAAGCTCCGCTTGAATCCTAACAAGTGCACCTTTGGTGTCCGTTCAGGGAAAATCTTAGGGTTCATCGTCAGCCAGAAAGGGATTAAGGTCGATCCTGACAAGGTCAAGGCAATTCGAGAAATTCCTTCTCCGAAAACTGAAAAACAAGTCAGAGGATTCCTGGGACGTTTGAACTACATCTCTAGATTCATATTCCTTATGACCGCCACGTGTGCGCTGATTTTCAAATTACTCAAAAAGAACCAGGATTGCGTTTGGTCAAAAGATTGCCAAACCGCCTTCGACAGTATCAAGGAATATCTGTTGAATCCTCCGATTCTATCACCTCCAATGGAAGGAAGACCACTGACCATTTACCTCACAGTCCTAGAGGACTCAATGGGTTGTGTGCTTGGCCAACAAGAATAAACAAAAAGAAAAGAGTCTGCCATCTACTATTTGAGCAAGAAATTCACCGACTGCAAGACTCGGTACACTATGCTTGAGAAAACTTGTTGCGCTTTGGCTTGGGCAGCCAAACGTCTTCGCCAATACATGATTCGTCACACTACTTGGTTGATCTCAGAAATGGATCCAATCAAGTATGTCTTCAAAAAGCCTGCTCTCATGGGAAGAATTGCCCGTTGGCAGATGTTGTTATCAGAATATGACATAGAGTACCACGCTCAGAAAGCCGTTAAGGGAAGTATTTTAGCCGATCATTTGGCTCATCAACCGATTGGCGATCAAGAATCAATCGGGTTTGACTTCCCAGACGAAGATGTCATGTATCTAAAGATGAAAGACTGCGATGAACCGCTACCCAGTGAAGGGCCAGAACCAGGTTCCCAATGGGGACTTATCTTTGACGGAGCAGTTAATCATTATAGAAACGGAATTGGGGCAATCATTGTTACCCCTCAGGGTACCCACATTCCTTTCACTGCCAGACTTACGTTCAAATGTACGAACAACGAGGCCGAATACGAAGCTTGTATTATGGGTCTCGAAGAAGCGATTGATTTAAGGATCAAAAACTTGGACGTATACGGCGACTCAGCCTTGGTTATCAATCAGATAAAAGGAGATTGGAACACATACCAATCAGGATTGATTCCTTACAAAGACCACGCAAGAAGGTTGCTACCTTTCTTTAACAGAGTTGAGTTTCATCATATCCCTCATGAGGAGAATCACATGGCTGATGCATTAGCCACTATCTCTTCCATGATTAGTGTAGGTCAATGGAGTGACATACCTAAGATCAACATCATGCGCCTTGAACAGCCCGCCTATGTCTTCACGATCGAAGCAGTCATAGACAACAAACCTTGGTATCACGATATCCAATGCTTCCTTCAGAGACAAGAGTACCCACCTGGGGCGTCTAGAAAAGACAGGAAAACCCTCAGAAGACTGGCTGGAAACTTCTTCTTGAGCGGTGATACACTCTATAAGAGGAATTTTGACTTGGTCTTGCTCCGATGCGTAGACAGACCAGAAGCAGACATGCTTATGAAAGAAATTCATGAAGGGTCCTTTGGCACTCATGCCAACGGACACACAATGGCGAGAAAAATTCTAAGAGCAGGGTATTACTGGTTGACCATGGAATCCGACTGCTACAAGTACATGAGGAGGTGTCACAAGTGTCAGCTATACTCCGACAAAATTCATGTACCGCCATCGCATCTCAAAGTTATCTCTTCCCCGTGGCCTTTTTCCACATGGGGAATCGACATGATTGGCTTGATCGAACCTAAGGCTTCAAACGGACATCGGTTCATCCTGGTAGCCATTGACTATTTCACCAAGTGGGTCGAAGCAGAGTCGTACGCTAATGTAACCTGACAAGTGGTGGTCCAATTTATCAAAAATAATATCATCTGCCGTTATGGTGTTCCGAGCCAGATCATTATAGATAATGGATCTAACTTGAACAATAAAATGATGAAAGAGTTGTGCGCAGAGTTCAAGATCGAACACCATAACTCATCGCCCTACCGACCCAAGATGAACGGAGCGGTAGAAGCGGCTAACAAGAACATCAAGAGGATCGTTCAAAAGATGGTTGTAACCTATAAAGATTGGCACGAGATGCTACCCTTTGCTCTTCACGGTTATCGAACATTTGTCCGCACTTCAACAGGGGCAACCCCTTTCTCTCTAGTGTATGGCATGGAGGCAGTTCTCCCCATAGAAGTAGAGATCCCATCAATCTGGGTATTGATGGAAGCTAAGCTTTCAGAAGCTGAATGGTGTCAAAGCCGACACGACGAACTAAATCTGATCGAAGAAAAGAGAATAACGGCACTATGCCACGGTCAGTTGTATCAGCAGAGAATGAAGAGGGCGTTTGACAAAAAGGTCCGACCTCGCATCTTCAGAAAAGGAGACCTTGTGCTAAAAAAGATACAATCATTTCTCACTGATTCTCGGGGCAAATGGACTCCGAATTATGATGGCCCCTATGTGGTCATGAAAGCTTTCTCAGGCGGCGCCTTGAGACTTGCAACCATGGACAGAGAGGAATTTGCCTACCCCACGAATGTTGATGTAGTCAAGAAATACTTCGCCTAAACTAAAAAAAAACGTCTCGGTGGATTGAAAACCCGAAAGGGCGGTCCAGGCAAAATTTAGAGACAAAAATTAAAAAAAATTCATCCCGATGGATTGGAAACATCATAGTACAATCCAGGCAAAAATTAGGGATAATGGCAAGTAACTATGTTCAACAGAGGCAAGTCCCTCAGCAGCAGCAGTTACACCATCCATCGGAGAAAACTCCAGTCAAGGTCATCTTCGACAGAAGCTCAGGATGCCCTGAATTCAAAGTTGGTAGAAGGATAACGGTCGTTATGTTTCAACGTAGCCCTTTTCCCTGTAAATTACCATTTTCTAACTTTGTAAATGCTCTTTGGAATCACGCGTTTGGCTGATTTCCATCCTATCAATAAAATTTGAGCCCTTGTGATTTTGTTTGTAATTCTTATTTGTTTTAGCTTTACATAACGACATTTTAACATGATTAACGATTCCTGAAACGAAACAAAAATGAATTTACTTGTTAAAGCTTTTTCTGCTTTTTAATAAAGTCGGCAATTTCTTTTGACTGTTGAACATCAAAGGAACATCAACCGCTTCTCCAAAAGTAAGCAAACTTCAAAGTGCAGAATCAAAGTACTCCTTCTAGGCCAGTACGCCTGAACGAAGGATCAACTGTATGAGATGCGGCTTTCCCCATCTGATACCCTCAGCCGAGTTCTCATCTCCTAAGCCCGACCAACATAGCTCCCAACAGGGACTATCTCTCCTAAGCAAGGTGGAATTGCTATTCTGAACCAACGGTATTCTTCGCCCCGCGATGGCCGAGTATCCAGTCATGTTCATCTTTTAGTTTATGTGTCGCGTCAGTTTTGTCAGCATATACATACATACATCATGCATTATTGATTTGCATTCACATTTCACATTGCATCACTATCACTCTAGTCGGTCTTGTCCCCTAGTGATAGAAGTTCTCTCAATTGAGTTATCAGTTCTTGCCTCGTCAGGAAACGCTGCATTTGAACAACCTCGTCTCCAGTTTATTTCTGGAAGGAAGTTGGCCCTTGGCCACTTTGATAACTTGAACCTCTGAAAAACCAGAGGAACTTTCAGTCAGCATCACTCTTCGCCATTGAAGATGATATCCTTGCTTTCCCGGATTAAGGAAAATCCACAGAGAAAGCCTCGAAATCAGAGATTCGGCAGCATGCCAGTTTCGCTCCAAAAAGACCGCTGATGAAAAGGTCATCGGCACCTCAAAATTGGACCCCATCATATGGCATTTCTCCAGGAAGATGCCGAGAAAAGTATGATGCAATATCCCACGCAGAAGCAGCCTCTCAAGAGACTTGCTTTCCCCAGATAGAGTCGACAAATGGCGTCTCCAACAGAGAAGTATGTGCAACTCTACAACTCAGACGACTGGGTTCCCCAGCAACTCTGACATCAAATTTTTTTCGTCAAATGGCATCTCCCCAGGAAAATTCGGCAAGAAGTTTGAGGAAAACTGCTACGAATAGTGTCCCTTGTCAATAAAGTTTATTAACAAAAGAAACAGACCAGTTCCTGGGTAGGAAACCAGGATCGAGGGGAAGTTCAAATCAGAAACTAAGATCAGTTCTTGGGTAGGAAACCAGGATCGAGGGGAAGTTTAAATCAGAAACTAAGACCAGTTCCTTGGTAGGAAACCAGGATCGAGGGGAAGTTTAAATCAGAAACTAAGACCAGTTCCTTGGTAGGAAACCAGGATCGAGGGGAGGTTTATCCCAAAAGGAAACTGAGACCAGCTCCTTGGATGAAGACCAGGATCGAGGGGACGTTTACCTTTTCTAAGCATCATCGCTTAGCTAAAGAAGATGAATGCGTAAGCTACCATTCATAACCACCATCAAAATTTTGGGTATTCCGATATTTAATCCTCTTGCACCCCGAATGCCCGAATACCTTCGTCATTCACACCTTCGGGTCCAAGAAGATTAAATAGGGGCATCTGTCATACCCCAAATTTTGACCACTAAGATTTCCCATCATTGTGAAACTCATCATCAGAATATGGATATACCATTATACTTCATCAGTCTCCCCAAAGATGGGTGAGCATCCACTACAATCAGACTTAGGGTTTCAAGCCCTCTCAGAGCTTTTAGGCACAGGATCAATCAAGGAATGACATGATCTTCAACTTGTCTAACCTCTCAAACATCCACCATGGATCAAAAGGACTCCCACTTCAAGGATCAAGCACAAGGCTGCTCCCTTCTAGGTGGATCAAGTCTCAAGATCGACAGTGTCACCAAATTAGGGTTTCGGTCGACCAGGGCCTCCAGATGGAAATTTTTCATCTGGGCACAAGCCAATGATCCAAAACATAACCTAATATACTTCATGGGACCTCATAGACCCAATCATCAAGTCAATTTTGCCTCAGGGGATGCATTCATCAAAAATCAGGAATTAGGGTTTCTTGACCTAATTCACCCCTAAGTTGACTTTTAGGGCAAATCATGAGCCAAGACCTCAAGAGAGGGTTTGAGGGTCTCTAATGAACTATATTGATCCATTTGGAACAATGGATTAATCCAAGAAGCTTGAGCAACAAGTCTTAATTTCATTTGCACCACAATTAGGGTTTCGCGAGGAAAGTCAACTGTAACTTTGACTTTTGACCAGGACATGCTCCCAAGCCCTAAGACATGATTCAATATACCCTATGACACCCATGGAACATGTCCATCAAGTTTGATTTAGGTCAAGGACATGATTTCATGAAGAATTGCACAGTTTGGAATTCATCTGATAAAAAGTCAACTGTGCACAAAAGTCAACTTTGACTTTTTGAGATTTTTCACCAAAATGGATTTTTAACCCTAAAATGATGTTAATGTATGATTTAAATAATTATTCATCAAGAAAAATGAAAGAAAGTAGGATAACTTGTAAAAGGGGTAACCATAAAAACTTAGAAAAATTTCTAAGTTATGGAAAAAGTGACACTAATGTGCCAACTTTGGAGGACCATAACTCCTAAACCACAAGGCCATTGCTCCCCATTCAAAGCTTGATTTGTAGATCACATTGCCCTCTACAAAAGCTTCATACTGGCCTATATCCAAATTCCTCATGGATTTTGAGTTATGGAGTGATCAAAATCAAGAAAAGTCACTTTCTTCCAACACTTGGTGAAAATTTCACTAAGTCAGATTTTACCTTACTTTTTGCCAAATGTAGGGGGATTTTTCACTTGGATTCAAAAGAGATCAAAACCAAACATGTTCAAACAGTTTTTGTATCATGTAAGGGCTTTTCAAAATGGCCAAGAACATTACCAAATTCAATTTGAGTCATGAGATATGACATTGGCAAGTTGCCTTGCTGAAATCTGCCAAGGCAAGGCAGATTTTTACACTTTTGGTCGATTTGCTAAAATCAGCCAAATCCAAATGCTCTTATCCACTTAGACACCTCTGAGGATTGAATCTAAAGGGGACAATCACTGAGCCAAGCCTCCAAAGTCTTTGGAACAAGAAATAGCATGTTGAACCTAGAATTGCCAAAATAGGGACAAGACTCCAATTTTGGATTGGAGCATTCAATGGAAGCATCAAGGTGGCATGGACTGAGCCATTCTCAACTGAATTCAGTCAAGACTTAATTAAGACCAAGGGAACCAGCAGCCTGTGCCCTAACCTCTAATCAATGGCTAGAGGAGACTTGGATTTTCATTTGCCAACATTGGCCAAACCTACTCAGCAGTTGCCATTCACTATTCCTTGCAAAACAAACTTGCTCTACTATAAATAGAGCTCAATTGTGATCAGTTTGAGTACACTAAAGCCATCAAACAGATGCTTTCCTCAAAATCTCTTCTTTCACTCCAATTTTGCCTTCTAAGGCAAGTCACTATTGGGTTTTGAGTTTGAGAGCTTTTCCAACCAAACCAATCACACACACACCTCACATACATCATATAGAAGTGATCCAAACACTCACATAATATCTGGAACACAGATTTCACAAAATCACCAGCCAATTGCTCAAGTTCTTGACAGATTTGCAGTTGGGGTACCATCTCAAGTTCCAGATCATTTCAATCCATTCCTAGCATTCATACACACTCCATGGCACCTAGGGAAGCTATCCAGATCATTGGAACCTAGCTGTAACACCTCCAACACAAATCACGATCACCAGCTGCAAGTGGTAAGCATGAGCTCTTCTAACTCTATGATTCATGCAATTTTTGTTGCACAATAATTTGGCCATATGTTCATAATCATGCATGGAATGTTTCCCCTCAATTAATTGCATTGTTTGAATCGTGTATCAAAAATCCTAGCCTTCATGCAAAAATTAGGGTTCTTGAGGATTTTTCGTGATTTCTTGTTTTATGCTTAATTTAAATGAAATTAATTGTCATAGACATGATCGTGAGGTTGAAACGAGTTTATTGGTATGTGGATTACATGATATGATTAAGTATTCAGTGAGATTGGAGAGAAAATGCAAATTCGGGCAAACCCAGAACACGCGCGTGTTCTTGGTGTGTTCTAGGCGCCATTTTTTGAAAATTCAAATATTTGAATTTTGTGATTTTATTTAATTGACTCAAAAATTAATTTCTCTCTGAGTTTTAATGATTTTGAGTTGATTCTTTTTTTAATAATTCACAAAAATGTTAAAATATTTTATTTTCCCAAAAAATCCCAAAAATATTATTTATTTTGTATAATTGATATTTTTGCAAAGAATTAATGTTTTAATTGTTTTTTAACATTTAAAATATTTTTTCCACCTTGATTTTGCAACTTTTAATGCCTTCTAATTATTTTGTAGGTCAATACTTAATTTTTGAAGCATTAATCCAAGCACAATTTGTTTTCCATATGTTAAACAATTTTGATCATTTTAATTGAATTTTTATTCAATTAAATACATTTTTGAAAACAAATTAGGGTTTTTGGATTAATTCAACCCCCATAAATCATTTTCAAAACTTTTTGGGCCTCTAATAGAGTGTAAGACCCAATCCTTTTTTTGACCAAATCATTTTTGGGCCTCAGTATATTGTATAAGTCCCGATACCGTCAAAAACAAACGGCACGATCGTCGTCTTTTCAAAACAAAAAAACCTTGGGCCTACCCTCGAGTAGTAAGACCCATTTCTTTTCTTAAAACTCATTTGGGCCTCTATTAGAGTGTAAGACCCAACCCCCTGTGTACAGAAAACTTTTTGGGCCTCATTCGTTGTATAAGTCCCTCTGTACGTTTTCAAATAAACGACGCGATCGTCGCCTTTTGAAAAATAACCTTCCGGGCCTCTCCTTGAGCTATAAGACCCATTCAAAACTTTTGGGCCTCTAATAGAGTGTAAGACCCAATCCCCTTTTAACCAAAAACAACTTTGGGCCTCAGATATTGTATAAGCCCCTTTGCGTTAAAAGAAAATCTCGGCGCGATCGCCATTTTTAAACGAAAAGTCATTTGGGCCTCTCCTCGAGCTATAAGACCCATTCAAAACTTTTGGGGCTCTTGAGAGAGTATAAGACCCATCCCTTTGTACAGAAAACCTTTTGGGCCTCAGTCACTTGTATAAGTCCCTCTGTACAAATTCAAACAGTGCGCTCACTGATAAAACCCTGGGCCACTCCTTGAGCTGTAAGCCCCAAATCTTTCTTTTTCAAAGCACTTTCTCCTTTGATTTTGAATTATACTGTTGTTTTTTCAATCTTTCTTTGTTGAACAACTAACCAAATAGTATGGAAGCTCTACAACCGAGTAAGTGTTTATACGCTTTCATTTACCGCTTTCATATACATATAACTGTATTGTGGGGCTGTTTCGCTATAAGTCTTCTTTCATAAACTCATATCAACTGTGTAATAATAGTATAGATATTTAGAGTTTCCCCAGCAACTACGTCTAGCATTAAGCCCGTTGATCACTCTTAAATAGTCAAAAATCCCCATAGGATTACCAGACACAGTCTTCCCTCCTCTTGGGGTTAAACAATATGGAGATATGAAAGGCAGCATTCTCTGTGAACCCTTTCATAGACAGTCACTCGTATAAGTTGTCAAAGAAACTCTATTCCCCAGAGATGATCTTTTCTCCGTGAATGGCATCTCTTGAGTTTCTTCCAAATTCTCGAACTTTCCTGGCTTGATCTATTCTCGGTGAATGACATGTCTTGAATTTCTCGGGGTTTGGGGACCCATCGGCTTCTTAAAAGCACTTGTCAAGAAACTCTACTCCCCAGAGATGATCTTTTCTCAGTGAATGGCATCTCTTGAGTTTCTTCCAAATTCTCGAACTTTCCTGGCTTGATCTATTCCTCGTGAATAGCCTGTCTTGAACTTCTCGGGGTTTGGGGACCCATCGACTTCTTAAAAGCATCGGCCTACTCTTGGGCATCGTACAAGGACCCACATGCTTCCTAAAAGCAACCCCGCCTCCTCTTGGGCTTAGTACAAGGACCCGCCGGCTTCTTAGAAGTATTCACAGCCTCCTCTTAGGCTTCGTATAATGATCTCTTCCTCCGAGAATAATAGCCTCCTTTTGGGCTTCGTACAAGGACCCGTCAGCTTCTTAAAAGTTTCCAGCCTCCTCTTGGGCTTCGTACAAATTGTCCCGCCGACCTCCTAGAGGTATAGGAACAGAACTTAGTCATCTGCATAGAACAACCCTTTCCAAGAGTCTACTACTATTTCTCAAAGCATAGTACAAAAAATGAAACTCTAGACTTGGACAGTCTAATCTCCTTGAGTCTCAAAGACATTCTCAAGTGACCCCTTCGTTAAATAGGAAGAAAACCCGTAGACTCGGACAGTCTCAATACCCTTCGAATTTCCCACTTCCTTAAAGAACAGGAATAACCCGGATCCTCGAATCAAATCCTTGAGTACGGTATTACTCATATAAGAACTGATTTTCTCTTTAAAATCAGTATACTGGATCTGTCACTTAACTGAAACAGCGCCATAGCCTCCTCTTGGGCTTTGTATAATGATTCTCCCCAGCGGAGTCAAACAACGTTCAACCTCTCTCTCGGGCTTTGTACGAGACACATAAGAGACTCCCTCGTTGAGTCAATCACCCCTTTCGCCTCCATCTCGGGCTTTATACGAAATACAAAAAGGTTCTTATTGAGCCAAACAAACAACAGCCTCCATCTCGGGCTTTGTACGAGATACAAAAAACTCTCTTGTTGAGTCAAATAGCCTCCATCTCGGGCTTTATACGAGATACCAAAAGACTCTATCGTCGAGTCAAAAACCTTTTAGCCTCTCTCTCGGGCTTTGTGCGAGACACATATTAGCCTCTTCTTAGGCTTTGTATAAGAAAACCACTGGTTGATCCAATCAACCTTTTAGCATCAAAGCTGTGCCTCGTTCACAGTACACAAACATCAACAACTCTTTCCCCTTCATCTAATTGCTGTAAGCGGCAAGCCCCTGGATCATTTACATCCATGCCACTGTCCCTCTTTTAGCATGAGAAATTTCTAAGGAAAGATGACATTGCTCTACACTGAGTTAAAGTCTTCTCCTTCAGGTTAAAACCCCCTATAAAGGAAATTATGGCATTGCTAGGATCCGCGTATCCCGGTTAAAGTAATCCTCCCTTTATGACCAGTCACCCAACAGTTGTGACAAATAGACCCCCTTTAGAGATGACAAATTCTCTCTAAGGTCAACACCTTCAGCTTCACATCTTGGGCTTTGAACAAGATACAAACCACCTTTCGCTTCACGTCTTGGGCTTTGAACAAGACACCAAAACAACCATTTCCTCCCATAGAATAGGAGGAACTACGAACGCTCTGATTTCCCTGTTTCGGTAAACGGGAATACGTAGGCATAAGATTGAAAGAAAAATCTTAGCGAGCACACTAAACAAAAACCCAAAATCCCATACTCTCATATATCTATCAAGAAGCATCCGTCCTAAACATCTAAACCGACGCCACTTTTAAAAAAATACACCCAATAGAGACCCCGAATCTTTGTAGCATCTGTAACCTAACAGACCGCTGTTTAACCTCAGTTTGCAAGCAGGGTTAATTTGAGACATCTATTTCCCTTCCTTCATCAGCTTTAATATGATAAAAAATGAATCGAGCTGTAGACACCAAAGAGTGATAGCGCTTCGCAACCGCGTCCAAAATCGCTCGCTACACAAACGTTAATGAAGATTATGATAAGGCGCGACACAGATGTTAGGATTTTGTTTTATGAGCGAGGCAACTGTTATGTACTGAAACGAGAGAACTTTCACTTATATATAGGTAATATTTTTCACCATGGTTGATAAAAACGACCGTGATGAAATTTCAATATGTTTCACAATGATTTATATTTTAGACTGTAGTGAAAGATATTTTAATTTTAATATAAATATAAGATTATAAGTGACACACCCATTTTGTAACCAAAATAAGGAAAATTACTGGTGTTGGGATTCGAAGGCTGTCACTCTAGGTACTTTTCAATACATTTGTTAGGTGTGACCGTGGTGATTACTACGGTTGACTAAATGGTCATAGTAAGATGATGTCACGAAATCTATATTTTGTAGTAGTGTTAGTAAATATATACATAAGTTTATTTACAATGATTTTTAATAATCAATTGTTTTTAGATTGTCCGCATATGAGATGAATTATGAAAAATGCTTTTGTCATTGTGTCGTAGCATATAAGTAGTTTATATATAAGTTTGAGAAAAATGATGTATTTCTTGTAAACTAAACTACTACTATTTTTTATATTATTATTCAATAAACTAACTACTAGATTGCATGGTCCAGTTCATTTAGAGGTTGTATCTTGATCTAGAAGATGTTGATCCAAGGGATAATGACATTTAGAGTTCTAAAACAACATAGAGTTGTTTCACCATTATAAAAATGCATCAAATAGATAGAGTTAAACTCCTGTTTAAGAGTTATCAAGATATCCCAAGTCCACCAAAGTGCTTAAAAAACATCATAAAAGTGCTATGAACTTCCATTAGAAGTACACAAATTGAAAAGACGCTAATACATAAAAGTATCGTCAATGGAAGAATCGTCACAATTATGTCTTCAAATGAATATATCATGCTCGAAAAGTGTAAATCAAGTAATGAATATTTAGTTTGATATAGAACAATTATAGCTATGTATCTCATAGAATGTATTACTAGATGACCCTAGTGAACAACTCTCTCCTTCAACTTCCAACACACCCAACCATCCATAAACACATTTATCTTAGTACAATCCACTTACATCAACAAACAAACAACTTTTCTTTAAAAACCAAAATTAATACATACAAAACACCTAACATCAACAATTTGACCATTATCTACAACCAACAAAACTTCACAAATGAATAACTTTTTAATATTTTCAAAACTAGCGGCACATACCACTCGGTTTATGGCCAAAACTGATGAGAAAGATACATTCTTTTTTAAAATACTCATTACATTGTTTACACAGGATATTAATAAATTAATTTGTTTAGAAATTACATTGTTTACACAGAATATTACATTGTTTACACAGAATATTAAAGTACATATATAGAACAAATTTTGAATCTGATTCATCGCCATCGCTGTCGGTGAAGAACAAATGCTGGATATCTTGGGGAAAAATAAATATTGGATCCTCGTTTCATTGAATATTGGGGAATATTAAATATTAGATATTTCATGCATTTGTTTATGATATAAAAAAAAAATTAAATAAATAAAATAAACATTCAGTTATATGATTATTTAAGAACACAAACTTTGAATCCAAATAATTTTATACTCTTGCAATCCATCATAGAGAACTTTTTCAAGCATCTTTAAATTTCAAAATTTTCATGTCAAATGTGTCATTATCAATTTTTAATATTCATAATGCTTTAATAATGTCTTGCAGGTTTCACGCGGATCACTAATGACAGTGTCTTAAACGTTGATACTCATTAAATGAACGACAAAGGTTTGTTTAAGAACGGTGAAGAAACTCAATAAATACGCTTATATTTCCCCTCAATTATTACTCAAAACCAAGGTAAAATGTGTTTCTTTTTAAATAAAAAACAAATAACATATGTTTCATCCCAAACACTACATTCCTCTCGGTTTCTGTAAAAAAAAAACGAGAGGAGTAAGTTTTTTTTTTAAATTACATTATTTACAAAGAATATTAAAATAAATTGTTTAAACAAATCCAGATTTTTACAATGGATTCTTGGAGAACAACAGATCTTTGATGTTATCCCAATTTTGTTGTATATCCTTTGTGCGCATTCTTTTCAATTTTAATGGATTGCATGCATCCAATTTCTGAGAGGCTATTTGTTCCAACCATGGAAAAAACATTTCCTGCACTTGGAATCTATCCCAGAGATCTGTTATAAGATTTCGTTATCTTGAGCAATTGTTTTTATGACAAATGCTTTCACAAGAAAGATAACAAGATATATAATGGTGGATGTAGAGAGTTTCTTGTGCATTGATGTGTTGGCAATATCTTGAGCGCTATTAAAATAAGGACTTTACCCTCAGTTATATAAAATACTGAGGTAATATATTACTTCCAAAAAATGGTGAATGATAAAAAATTGAAATTAACATGTCTTGTTTCTTTTTCAATTTTTTTATCATTCACCATTTTTTGTACTATAAATTCTTGCAATTTACAACATGTTTAGGAATAAATTTCTCAATGTTGTCAACCGAGGAAAGTAATAAATTATGGAGTATTTTCTTTGATTGACAACATATGGTGTTATTCCAAAAATACAATAGCAACAACAACATCAACACCATTATGTTAGGATGAATTGCAAGAGAAAAAATGTTTTGACCAAAATAGAAGAACATTGAAGATTTTTTCTTTCTTACATTTCATCACAAAGAGTGATGCGTAGAAGTTCTTTTATAGTAAAATCTAACTATCTAATCCCTTGGTTATTAAAGAAAAAACCGAAGGATAGATCATTAATTTAAAAATAAAAAATAAAATAAATAGAAAACACCACTTTTAAAGAATTAAAAACATAAATTGCATTTATTGGGATTCGAAGCATGTCCTTAATTATTTTCCTCCTCGGTTATATTTAGAAATCTAGGGAATATGTGATATTTATTTAAAAAATAAATAAAACATGGCACACCTTAGCATTATAACTCAGTTTTTTGTTGGATAAGATAAAAGTTTTGTCATAAAATGTATTATTTGTAGTAGTGAAAAAGCAAAAATTTCTTCTTAGCCACCGAATAAACAATGGTGGATGCAAGTGTATAGAATTGGGGGTTTTTGCCCCCACCATGCAAAAAATTAATCTAAAATGTCTTAGGTTTATAATTCTTATACATAAAACCATAATTATTTTTTTATGAAATAAATGTACAAATTAGTAATAACGAGTAGAAAACAAGTTGGAACTATTTTAAATAATTTATTAGTTTAATTTTACAAACTCTTTGGCTTTAACAACATAATCTTCTACAAAAATAAATTATATTTTAAATAAAAAATATCATCTTAAATATTATAATTATTTTAAAAACATTTATGGATAAAATAATCTATTTTGTAAGAATTTAAAACATTTAATTAAAAGAATTTTAAAAAATTATTTTTTTTGCCCCCACTATTAAAAGTTTCTAGATTCGCCAGTGTTGGTAGAAATCTTCAACAAAGAATACCTCCTTGATGTTGAATCTGGAGTCACCCACAACTCAATTATGATGCAGAGGTTGCTCCAACATTAGGACAATTTTTCCGATTGTGTCCGGGATGACGACATATACTTCATAATCTTATCATTTTATTAGTCGTGTCCATTTTAGTTCTTATACGCGTGCTATTTGGGCGTCCTTTTTTCTTTCTTCGCATCTCATCGTTGTGCCAAACTATGTCCCCTTGGTATGTAGGCCAATACTCCTCCATTGGTAGCACTGCGAAGCCTTTGTTGTAGACATTCATAACGTTAATGGCCTTGTAAACATCAGATAGATGGTTATAATCATCCCGACGAGCATGTGCTTATGCAGCAATGACATGTGAGCAAGGTACACGGAAGGCCGGGGACTTGACACAGTCACACCAACATCTGTTTAGTCTGACAGCATAAGATAAGTTTGGCCTCCCCTCATTATGGTCCATTATTTCGTGTACACTGAAAGTTTGCCTATGACGGTCAAAGACTGTAACTGCATGTGTGTTGGCTTTGATAGTATCCTCTTTCATCACTTTGATTATACTTTCACTGAATAATTGACCCGACATTAACATTGCACTCCATCTTTTGCCACTTGTTGCAAAAAGTGATGCCAACCTATAATAGGTTGATCTCACCAATGCGGTGATTGGAAGGTTTCTAATTCCTTTGAAGACGTTGTTCATGGATTCCACAAGGTTTATTGTCATGTGGCCCCAACGACATCCACCGTCAAAAGCCCTTGTCCACTTGTCCAATGGAATGTTATCCAACCACCTTCCTACATCTTCATTTGACATCCTAATTTTGTTAAGGTAGTATTGAAATGATGGTTGAGTTAGAGCATACCCTGCATTCACTACTTTTTTTAGAATGTTCTTGTCTTTGATTGCACGCATGAAGTTTTGTGCGATATGTCTAATGCAATATACATGGGTAGAAGTAGGATTATGCCACCCGTTATCATGGTTATTGTAAGCACTCTCAATAGCAGCATGCCTGTCTAAAATCAAACTGAGATTGGCTTATGGAGCCACATGTGTTCTAAGATTCTTAAGGAAGAAACTCCAAGCAGCAGCGGCCTCACCTTCAACCAGAGCAAAGGCTATGGGAAAGACATTATTGTTGTCGTCTTGTGCAACAGCCATAAGCAAGGTGCCCTTGTAATTTCCGTAGAGCCATGTTCCATCAATTTGAATAATAGGTTTGTAGAATGCAAAACCTTTTATGCATGGTTGAAACGACCAAAAGAGTCGGTGAAATATGGCATTTCCATCAACAATAGTTCCATCTGGCCTACATGTTGGCACTGTCTGCATGATGCAACTGTCCCCGGTGTGTATTTCTTAAGTGCTACCAAAAATCGCAGTAATTCTTTGTAAGAATCCTCCCAGTTACCAAAGACCTGTTCAACAGCCTTTGTCCTTGCAATACACGCCTTCTTGTACGAGGAAGTATAATTATACCGTGTAACGATATAAGAGATGATTATACTCACTTTCACTAATGGATCCTTGTTTACAAGCAGCAAAATTTATTGACATATCAATTATGCGCTTAGTTTTTGGTGATTCTGAACAATATTTGTGGCAGTGCAACTGTGCAGCGATCCCGAACATATTTTCAACATCTTCATCATCTCGCACTTTAAGCGGATAAAATGTAACGTGGTTGGTTTAAAAAAAACTGGGTTTTGATATATAATTTGTGATATAGGACAAACCCTAATTATGATTCCAATCCATTTTTGAAATGCATTAAACTTGTGTTTCTATTGATTGTGAATCGGACAACATCGGTGTTTTATACTAGCTTTACAAGAGAGGTAACGTCCAGAGACACACACCTTCTTTTTTTTCTAACCGGTGAATGTACCGTGACGTTAGAGGATGTGTACATGTTACTCGGTTTGCGTATTGATGGTAAGGCGATCAATGGACCAACAAACCTTGATGGTTCAATTTGTGAGGAACGTTTGGGTGCCGACTTGCTAGATGATAGCTCAAGAGACCAAGGTATCTTACTTTCGAGTCTCAAAGCATGGTATAACAGTTTAATATTAGATGAAGATTCTACCGAAGAGATGAAAATAATAAAATCCAGGTGTTATCTTATGCTTTTACTTGGTTTATTTTTATTTTCTGAAGGTAATGGTTCTTCTATGCACGTTATGTATTTACCCTTGTTTAGAAACCTAGATAAAACAAGAGAATATAGTTGGGGTTCCGCTTGTCTGTCTTATTTGTATAGCTCTTTGTGTAAGTGCGCCAAAAAAAAACACATCTACATTTTTTGGATGCGCCGTTTTGCTCCAAGCTTGGGGTTGGTCTAGATTGCCATCCTTAGCGCCCGTCAACCACAACAGCTTTTCATTCCCGTATGTACAAAAGTAAGTTAATAACTTAATATTAGTTAATTCACCTTACTAATTATTGTGTCTAACTAATTGAATTTGAACTTTTTGTTGTTTAGATGGTCGACTCGGGGTATGAGTTACAATAGATGTCCTAGACATTGTATCATTCAATACCGCAATCTCTTGGATCACCTTACACCTGGAGATGTAAGACCTCTGAACAAATCAATTTATTTTTTATATCACCCATTTTATGATCTAATATTTTTCTCTTCTTCGGTTCATTTGGCATCCATATCTAAACATGGAACACTTACATGAAGCAATGAGGAAGATGCAACCATTTGGACTGCATGCGTGCCGATCATCAGATTCACCAATGTGGAGATGTACCATATTGACCGTGACAAACTACAGTTTGGAATGCTTCAAAACATCTCAGATCCCCCGGTTGGCCTTGGTAAATGGCATCTAAAAAAGTTTAATGATCAATGGGATTATCCCGACTCGAAGGATTTTGCTAAGTCTGAGCGTCGTAAATGGACGAACCGCCACGCCTATGTCTTGCGTGACCCGGTGATGGTAACCCAGTTTATACCAACTAATACTTATATGGCTTGGTACAAATCGGTTGCAATTGGGTTTATTTCCGAAGAGAGGTATCTATATGACCCACGACAAACCACTTGCACACAGGAAGTTTCAACGTCTAACCCACCGGGAAATTATCGTCCATGTTACTGAAAACCCCCTACCCAACAAAATTACCAACCCGCTAACATACAAACCCAATATCCAAACATGCCAAACACCCAACAACAATACTAAGAGCGTCCCCCATACCATCTCCAATAAAATGACTATTATCAAGAAATCCAATATGGCTATGCCCCCAACACAACATCAAGATATAGACAAAACGAGGGTACATCATACCATAGTAACGCCCATACATCTTTCGATAGCCAAAATGCTCAGACATCAGACCCTAGCATACACACACAAACATAACAACAACCTTATGGCTTTCAAACACCAATACTATTTCAACCTTTCACCAACGGAGCCTTCACACCAATGTCCCCTTTCAATCATCCAACCGCACACCAATGACCCTTCATCACATCCGAACTACTCTGGCATGGATCACACACTCAGTTTTAACACACAAGACCTCATGGAAATGCAATAAATTCTTAGGGAATCAGCTAGGAATGGTCCTGAAACTTCAACTCCTCAAACACTTGGAGTGAATCAACAACGAGGGGAAGGAGCACAACGAGAGAAACGAGTGCAACGAGTAAGGGTACCTAGGGGATATGGAACCGGTGGCCGGTATGACCAACCCGGTCGCCAACATTAATTTTTGTTAAAAAAATTACAAAATGTGCCCTATCTCCAAATGCATTGGTGACACTATACAAGGTTTAACACCCTGTCGCCAATTGGATTGGCAACACTATATGTTATCTCCAATCTAATTAACGACACCACTTAGGCCTAATAAGCAGTCGCCAATTGACATGGCGCCCCCTCTCTATCACACCCTCAAAGTGGGGTACTTTGGGAAATAAATTGAAAAGTGGGTTATTTTGATTTTTTTTTGAAAAAGTGGGTTATTTTGATTTAAAAAATGGAAAAAAAGAAGGAGCGTGGTACTGCAGAATAAATAAGTTTCTTCGTAAAGTCATCTAATTTGGTATTTGATAGTAAGTACTACAAAAATTAAAATTAATTTCTCTTAAAATGAATTGAATTTAGCATAGTTACTAGTTTAAGTATTATTATTTTTTAAGTTTAATATTGTTAGTTCTTGGATTGGCTGGAATTTTGGTAAAACAAAGTATGTTCAATGTTGATGTCAAGGTGCTGATGTTGCAACATTGAGGTCTTAACACTGGGTTGTGTTAAGTTTGTATTTGCTGAAGTTGGATGTCTGATGTCACATAGGCAATGTTGTGACATTAGATCTGCAGAATTAACAACAGCAGGTAGTGATGTTGTTAGGGTTGCGTATTAGCTGGAATTGTGGAGAGCAAGCTGTCTCATTGGATGCGAATATCTTGGGATAGATATTTTCTGCTGCATAGGAGATCTGGTGCAGATTTGTAGGAGATTTAAAAGGTTGAAGATTTAAAAAGATTTTAGGAGAAAATCTGTTTTAAATATTCAGTTTTAAATAACAAATCTGGGAGATATTGTAGCAGGTCCAAGACCAATTCAAGGAGCTATATAAAGCGCACAAGACCAAAGGAAAAAGTGACGAAGAAAGTGAGCCAAAGACTGAGAGTCGTGTTGTGTCTTCGTGCATGTTTTGTAAGCCATTCGAGAGTGAATTGGAATTGTGATTTTGAGTTGTTCTTGATCAAAGCTGTGAAGCAGAATCAAGTAGTGGTATTCAAAGTGTGTAATCTTTGAAGTGTTTTAGGGATTGAGTAGTGTTCTCATATCTAAGTGGGTTCTTAGGTAGAAAGTCACTAGTAGAGATTAAGTTTAGGAGATTGTCAACTGGGTTGTTGAGTCTGTAAATTAATTCTACAAGTAGTGAATTTCATCCCTGGCTTGGTAGCCCCCAGACGTAGGTAGTTAGACCGAACTGGGTGAACAATTCTTGGTGTTGCTTTGTTACTGTTATTACTGTCCATTGTGCAGAGTGTGTTGTTGTGACATCGCACCTTAACATAACACGTCTGATACCAGAATTTCAATTGGTATCAGAGCAGACATCCTGTATGTCTCTGGGTGAGATCTAGGGAAGTTACTTTCTGGTGTAAAGATGGACAAAGAAGTTGGAGGATTCGTCAACAGACCCCCTATTTTGGATGGGTCCAATTATGATTATTGGAAGCCAAGGATGACTACCTTCTTAAAATCCTTGGACAGCAGGGCTTGGAAGGCTGTTATTAAAGAGTGGAAAGCACCTGTGGTGTGTGAAAAAGATGATGCTGGCAAAGATAAAGAAGGCACCTCAAAGCCAAAGCCTGAAGAAGAGTGGACCAAGGAGGAAGATGAGCTCGCCCTTGGAAATTCCAAAGCTCTAAATGCACTCTTCAATGGAGTGGATAAGAACATCTTCAGGTTAATCAATACCTGTGAAGTTGCTAAGGAAGCGTGGGATATTTTGCAGGCTACACATGAAGGAACATCTAGAGTTAAGATGTCAAGACTTCAGCTGTTAACATCAAAATTTGAAAGCCTGAAGATGAAGGAAGATGAGACTATTCATGACTTCCACATGAGTGTTCTTGAGCTGGCCAATGCTTCTAGTGCTCTTGGAGAGAAAATGTCTGAAGGAAAGCTTGTAAGGAAGATTCTTAGATCCCTTCCTAAGAGGTACAAGATGAAGGTGACGGCTATTGAAGAAGCTCAAGACATCAACAAGATGAGAGTAGATGAGTTAAATAGATCTCTTCAAACTTTTGAGCTTGGTTTGAATGAAGAAGAACCAGAAAAGAAGCCTAAGGGTACTGCTTTGGTCTCCACTCCTGCAGAAGATAAGGAAGTCAAAGATTCTCAGGAAGATTTGTCTCAAGCCATTGCAATGTTGGGAAGGCAGTTCAACAAAGTGTTAAAAAGATGGAACAATAACTAAAAGCCTAGTGTCAAGAACAGTTCTTCTGACATCAGTAAGCCAAAAGAGAAAGATGAAGAGAAGACTGCCCAGGATAAAGGTGTTCAGTGCTTTGAATGTGAAGGGTATGGACATGTCAAGAAAGAATGTCCCACATTCTTGAAGAAGCAGAAGAAGGGCATGTCAGTTTCTTAGTCTGAATCTGATAGTGAAAGTGAAGGTGAGTCAGCAAGGCATGCTAGAGCCTTAACAGGAACTGTTGTGTCTGATGATGATAGTGATGAAGAAATAACTTATGAGGAGCTAGCTTCTACTTATCGAGAGTTATGTTTGAAAATGCTGAGATTTGTCAAGAAAACAAGTGTCACAAGCAACAGATTGCTCAGCTTGAAAATGAAAAAGCTGATCGGGAAAACGAAGTTGTGCTAGTGAAGTCTCAACTGGATCAGATGACAAAATTCGTTAGGATGATGAATAGTGGTACTGCTAATCTTGATAAGATTCTTCAGTCAGAGAAAGCTGCTGGAGATAAATCAGGCATAGGATATGTGGCCAGCACTTCAGGAACAAAAAGGGAGATGTCTCAACCTTTGTCTCAACATCAACCTAAGAGACAGGGTCCTACCCCAAAGAAGGATGTTCAGCCCCAGAATGTTGAGAAGAAGAATGGTCCACATCGGAGGAAGACGCAGCCCCAAGGAGCTAGTCAGTATATGCCTCCCCAATATCACAAGAGCATGCAAGCCGCGAGGGTCAAACAGGACATGTCACATCAGGTGTCTCAACATCAGGACAACTGGTATGGTTATGGATATGGATACAACAATGATGTGCCTTATTACTATGGAAGAAGGAAGCCTCATCACCATAGAAGACAGCCTAAGAGACAGCATCATCAGTACAGGAGAAGACAATTCAACTATGGAATAAGGAAACAACATTATGGGTGGCAGCCACAGCATTATCAAAGTGGAAGAAGATTTAACCACTTTAGAAATGACAGAGTCAGATGCTTCTATTGTGGCAGGATTGGGCATATGCAGTCCTCGTGCTTCAAGCTTCATGGTTATCCTAATTCTGCTCCTCAACCCAAACAGAAAGAGGTAAGGCCTAAAGTGATGAAGCAATGGATACCTAAAGTTACCAGCTTGATAGCTCACACGTCCTTAAGGGTTTCTACCAAAGATGACTGGTATTTTGACAGTGGGTGTTCAAGACACATGACTGGAGTAAAGAATCTGCTTGTTGCTGTGAAACCTCAGACTTCTGGCTATGTTACATTCGGTGATAGGATCAAAGGAGAGATAAAGGGGATTGGTAAACTAAACTGTGCTAGTGCTCCCAGCCTGGAGAATGTTCTTCTTGTTAGAGGACTAACAGCTAATTTGATTAGTATTAGTCAACTTTATTATCAAGGATTCAAAGTAGACTTCACAAAGTCAGAATGTATGGTCAAAGATGACAAAGGAGAAGTCATTACGAAGGGAGCCAGGTCTAAGGACAATTGTTATCTTTGGGTGCCGCTAAACTCAAATTCCTCCACTTGTGTGCTTGCTAAAGAAGATGATGTCAAAATTTGGCATCAGAAGTTGGGACATCTTCACCTAAAGGGAATGAAGAGAATTATCTCCTCAGAAGCAGTCAGAGGGATTCCCAAACTTAGTATTGAGGAAGGAAAGGTGTGTGGAGACTGTCAAAAAGGAAAGCAGACAAAGATGTCTCATCCGAAGCTTCAACATGACACCACCTCCAAGGTATTGGAACTCCTTCATATGGATTTGATGGGACCTATGCAGGTTGAAAGTCTGGGTGGAAAGAAATACGCTTATGTAATTGTGGATGACTATTCAAGATACACCTGGGTGAATTTCATCAAAGACAAATCTGAGGTGTTTGATGTCTTTAAAGAACTCTGCAAAGACTCCAAAGAGAAAAGGAGAGTAAGGTCATCAGAATAAGAAGTGATCATGGAAGAGAGTTTGAGAATAGCAAGTTTGAAGAATTTTGCTCGGCTGAAGGTATACGTCATGAGTTTTCATCACCTATCACCCCTCAGCAAAATGGAGTTGTTGAGAGGAAGAACAGAACTATACAAGAGTCGGCTAGAGTAATGATTCATGCCAAGAAACTACCTTATCACTTCTAGGCTGAAGCCATGAACACTGCCTGCTACATTCACAACAGGGTTACCCTAAGAAGAGGCACTTCATCCACTCTATATGAACTATGGAAGGGAAGAAAACCTACTGTTAAGTACTTCCATGTTTTTGGTAGTAGATGTTACATCCTGGCAGATAGAGAGCAAAGAAGGAAACTGGATTCCAAAAGTGATGAAGGAATATTTTTGGGGTACTCCATCAATAGTAGAGCATATAGAGTCTTCAACTCTAGTACCAAAGTAATGATGGAATCAATCAATGTTGTGATTGATGATGAAGACAAGCAGGAAGTTGAGGATGTCATAGAAGATGTTGGAACATTAGCTGATGAAGTCTCTGTAGAAGTTGAAGAGAGAAATCCATCTCCTGGTGCTGCTGATACAGAGCCTGATCAACCTCAGAAAGATCCTTCTATCAGAATTCAGAAGGATCATCCAAAGGAGCTAATTATAGGTGACCCAAACTCTGGAGTAAGGACTAGGTCAAGAGAAATCATAGCTAGCTCATGCTTTGTATCCAAAATTGAGCCAAAGAACGTCAAGGAAGCTCTGACAGATGAGTTTTGGATAAATGCTATGCAAGAAGAACTGGAGCAGTTCAGAAGAAATGATGTCTGGGACCTTGTGCCAAGACCAGAAGGGGTGAATGTTATTGGAACAAAGTGGATCTACAAAAATAAGTCTGACGAGCTTGGAGTGGTTACAAGAAACAAAGCGAGACTTGTTGCACAAGGTTATACTCAAGTTGAGGGAGTTGACTTTGATGAGACGTTTGCTCCAGTGGCTAGATTAGAATCCATTAGACTACTCTTGGGTATGGCTTGTAACCTAAGATTGAGTGCTTTTCTGAATGGCTATCTGAATAAAGAAGTCTATGTAGATCAACCTAAAGGATTCACTGATCCAAACTTCCCCAATCATGTGTTCAAACTGAGGAAAGCGTTGTATGGCTTGAAACAAGCTCCAAGGGCCTGGTATGAGAGGCTGACAGAATTCTTAGTAGCAAATGGGTATAGAAAAGGAGGGATTGACAAAACTTTGTTTGTCAAGGAAGAAGGCGGAAAATTAATGGTAGCCCAAATTTATGTGGATGACATTGTATTTGGGGGGATGTCAGAGGCTGTGGTGAAACAGTTTGTTCAACAAATGCAATCAGAATTTGAAATGAGTTTGGTTGGAGAACTTAGCTACTTTCTTGGATTACAAGTCAGACAAATGGAGGATTCTATCTTTATTTCTCAAAGTAAATATGCTAAGAGCATAGTAAAGAAATTTGGCCTGGATAATGCCAATCACAAAAGGACACCTGCTCCCACCCATTTGAAGCTATCCAAGGATGAGAATGGAGTGAGGTGGACCACAGCTTGTACAGAAGTATGATTGGGAGTCTACTGTATCTCACAGCAAGCAGACCTGACATTTCCTTTGCTGTTGGAGTGTGTGCCAGATATCAATCTGATACAAAGGTGAGTCACTTAAATCAAGTGAAGAGAATTCTAAAATATGTGAATGGCACAAGTGACTATGGGATGCTATATAGCCATGATTCTGGGACTGATTTAAAAGGATACTGTGATGCTGATTGGGCTGGAAGTGCAGATGATAGGAAAAGCACTTCAGGAGGGTGTTTCTTTCTAGGGAACAATCTGATTTCATGGTTCAGCAAGAAGCAGAATTGTGTATCTCTATCAACTGCTGAAGCGGAGTATATAGCAGCAGGAAGTAGTTGCTCTCAGCTGGTTTGGATGAAGCAGATGTTGAGTGAATACAATGTCAAACAAGATGTTATGACGCTATACTGTGATAATTTGAATGCCATTAATATATCTAAAAATCCTATACAGCATAGTAGGACAAAGCACATAGACATAAGGCATCACTTCATAAGGGATCTGGTTGAAGACAAAATTGTTACCTTGGAGCATGTAGCCACAGATAACCAGCTGGCTCATATATTCACTAAAGCCTTGGATGCAAACCAATTTGAAAGGTTAAGAAGCAAATTTGGAATCTGCATTTATGAAGACTAAATGTGCTAGAAAGGAGTTGTGGGCAGTTGGAGTTATTTTTGAAAATTTTCAGTCAACTTCCAGGTAAAGGTTGTCAAATTGTGGCTAAAAAGGGGGAGAAGTACTAGCCAAAAGCAGCTAAATATGCAGAAACTGAGGGGGAGTTTAGACTGAGCTAGTGAAGATATCATAGCATTTGAAGAGTGCAGCCAAGCAGTCATCAAGGGGGAGAAAAGTGCTGCACATTGTGAGCTACTGAACAGCTGTGATGCTAGTTCAGATTTTTGAGGGGGAGCGCCAATTGGCTGTTGTCAATAATGAAGATGGTGCTGCAGCAGATCAAGTGATGAAGACTATGAAAATTGTCAAACTGCTGCTGATGAAGATTTCAAAAATATTGATTAAAGTTTTTCCGCTGCTGAAGTCTCTGAAGATGCAGAGTTCAGAGATTGTTTTAGCCAAAATTAGCCAAAGGGGGAGATTGTTAGTTCTTGGATTGGCTGGAATTTTGGTAAAACAAAGTATGTTCAATGTTGATGTCAAGGTGCTGATGTTGCAACATTGAGGTCTTAACACTGGGCTGTGTTAAGTTTGTATTTGCTGAAGTTGGATGTCTGATGTCACATAGGCAATGTTGTGACATTAGATCTGCAGAATTAACAACAGCAGGTAGTGATGTTGTTAGGGTTGCGTATTAGCTGGAATTGTGGAGAGCAAGCTGTCTCATTGGATGCGAATATCTTGGGATAGATATTTTCTGCTGCATAGGAGATCTGGTGCAGATTTGTAGGAGATTTAAAAGGTTGAAGATTTAAAAAGATTTTAGGAGAAAATCTGTTTTAAATATTCAGTTTTAAATAACAAATCTGGGAGATATTGTAGCAGGTCCAAGACCAATTCAAGGAGCTATATAAAGTGCACAAGACCAAAGGAAAAAGTGACGAAGAAAGTGAGCCAAAGACTGAGAGTCGTGTTGTGTCTTCGTGCATGTTTTGTAAGCCATTCGAGAGTGAATTGGCATTGTGATTTTGAGTTGTTCTTGATCAAAGCTGTGAAGCAGAATCAAGTAGTGGTATTCAAAGTGTGTAATCTTTGAAGTGTTTTAGGGATTGAGTAGTGTTCTCATATCTAAGTGGGTTCTTAGGTAGAAAGTCACTAGTAGAGATTAAGTTTAGGAGATTGTCAACTGGGTTGTTGAGTCTGTAAATTAATTCTATAAGTAGTGAATTTCATCCCTGGCTTGGTAGCCCCCAGACGTAGGTAGTTAGACCGAACTGGGTGAACAATTCTTGGTGTTGCTTTGTTACTGTTATTACTGTCCATTGTGCAGAGTGTGTTGTTGTGACATCACACCTTAACATCACACGTCTGATACCAGAATTTCAAATATTCATTTTTTTCTAGTATTTGTACTTAAGATTTATTTTGGTTCCATAATTTTTGTAAAAGATACAACTTTTCTAAATCTATTAGATTAATATTTTTCATCCAAATGTTAATAACGAAGTTAATTTTCACTAATCTGATAAATAATATGTAACATTCATGCTTCTATGACCGATTTAACGATGAAAAAATCAATCATTCAAAGAGATTTTTTGGATTTAAAATTTTATTAGTTAACTATTAGTTAATAGAACCCCATAACACCACAGAAACTATCCAAAATCCCGAACACATAAACGAATAGAAGATTTCTTTTTGCATCCTATAGACTTCTTCCACACCATGTGAATTTTCAATATGCTCCTTGATTTCAAAGATATATCTCCGGACGCACCAAAAATCAATTGAGCGTTAAAATATTCTGGAGATATAACTCCGGACGCTCCAAAACTTAAGTGAACGTTGAAATATTTCGGAGATATATCTCCGAAACATTTTGGAGCATATTACCACGTCACACTCTTTTCCCTCCCTCACTTTTCATTTTCATTCACAAACTCTTCCTCTCTCAACCCCAAATTTCTCCACCTCCACCAAACCATATTTCATCAATAGGAGGCTTCAAGTAAACATCAAACATCATCCATTTCAACATCAAACATCTTCAAAATCATAAATTTCGGGTAAGTTTTTCTAGTTTTTCGGTAAGTATTCGAGTTTTGTTGTAAACGAGTTAGAATCAATTGTTAGGTGTAGAAATGTTTAGAAATCACATGAAACATAGTTTAGAGTAAGTGTATGTATTGTTTTTTGGCTCAAATGAACGATCAAGACTGTATTAAACACATTCTGAGTAGCAGAGGACGCAATTGTTGGGACCTCTGAATTTCAGATATTTCGGAGATAAATCTCCAGAAAGTTCAAAGTTTTATACACTTTAGGAAATTCTGGAGATACATCTCTAGAAAGTTCAACGTTTTATATACTTTAGGAAATTCCGAAGATACATCTCCAGAATGTTTTCGTAGATATATCTTCGAAATTTGCTCGGTCTGTTTTTTTAATTTTAATTTTCTTGTTTGTGTTGTTCTTTTGCGTAAACTAATTATATGGCTAATTTTAACTTGCTAGCATAATGGATGACAGAACCGAGAGACTAAGACTTGGACGAGTTTCCCATCACGCGTTCGTTCGGCGGGAATGGAGCCAGCAGGTTTCGAAGGGTGCAGATACATCTGTTCTAGAATAAAAGTCAACTTCGGGGGTGTAGTCTACTCCTAGGGCTCAACCTACTCCTAGGGCTCAGTCTACACCCTAGGCCACTTTATCTGCATCTCAGACCACTCCATCTTCATCTCAAGCCACTCCATCTTCATCTTAGGCCACTCCACCTTCTTCTTCTTCTTCCCGTAGGAGGCGGGATGCACCTGCTGACGTGTCACTTCCCCCATCATCCTGCAGGCATTGGGATGCACCTGTGCCACCTCTTGTTGATCTGGTGCCACCTCCCGTTGATGATCTTACTGATCCAGTGCTACCTCCAGAGGGTGAGGTTGTTGAGGATGCCGAGCCAGAGAGATTCAGAGGAGGTCCATCTGATATGTCCATACTTCCTCAGTATCCACACCACACTGCCAGACTTATCTAGGACTGAGAGGTAGCATTAGTCTGATTTTTTATTTACTTTTTACGTTAATTGAAATTTCTTACATTAATTATTTCTATCTTTGATTATTATTGTCATTGATTATTTTTGGAAAATCGCAGGTGCGTGATCCCCAAAAGTTTTTGAACCATGGAAGGAAGATTTTAGCATTGCATCAGCCAGAAGACCAGTGGTTTCAGTCGGTTCATACCACTTCTGGGTTGCGTGACCTATGTATGACTGATTATAGTCTGTTCAACCATGGAATGCTTAATACATTCGTTCAGAGATGTCATTATGAGACGTCTTCTTTTCATCTTCTGTATGGTGAGATGTCTATCACACTAGACAATGTCTTGTCTTTGTTGCATCTTCTGATAATGGGGAGATTCCTACATCATGGTAGGATGACCAAAGAGGAGGTGGTCGAGATGATGGTGGAGCATCTGGGGGCTGATCCAGGGGACGTGGTTGAGGAGGTGGATAGGACTAGGGGTGCCCATGCTAGGTTTGAGTTTTTGAAGAATATATTTGATGATGAGATCACTGCTGCACAACAGGCTGATGGTGATTGTAGCGAGCGATTTTGGACGCGGTTCTTAAGCGCTGGTCGCTCTCTGCGGTTGAGCTTTAAACTACAGGTCGATTCATTTTTTATCCTATTGTGAGCTGAATAAGGAAGGGCAATAGATGTCTCTAATTAACCCTGCTTGCATACTGAGTTTGAACAGCGGTCTGTTCGGTTACGGATGCTATCAATGTGGGGGGGCCTTTGTACTGGTTATTTGTATTTTCGCCAATACTGTTTTCTTTCTATTTACCTGGGCAAAAGGTTTCTGGTGGGGAATAAGGATTAGGATGTTAGGACTGGTGCTTTTGAATTACTGCTTTTGGTTGACGAAGATATGGGATTTGGGTTTTTTGTTGATTGCGCTCGCTAAGATCTTTTCTTTCGATCTTATGCCTACGTATTCCCGTTTACCGAAACAGGGAAATCAGAGCGTTCGTAGTTCCTCCTATTCTATGGGAGGAAATTGGTGTTTTGGTGTCTTGTTCAAAGCCCAAGACATGAAGCGAAAGGTAGTTTGTATCTTGTTCAAAGCCCAAGATGTGAAGCTGAAAAGTTTATTTGTGTCTTGTTCAAAGCCCAAGACGTGAAGCTGAAAGACCTCGACTTTAGAGAGAAATTGTCATCTCTAAAGGGGGGGAGAAGGAGAATTACTTTAACTGGGATACGCGGATCCGAGCAATGCCATAATTTCCGAAGAAAGGGTTTTAACCTGAAGGAGAAGACTTTAACTCAGTGTAGAGCAATGCCATCTTTCCTTAGGAATTTCTCATGCTAAAAGAGGGACAGTGGCATGGATATAGATGATCCAGAGGCTTGCCGCTTACAGCGATTAGATGAAGGGAAAGGACGTGTTGATGTTTGTGTACTGTGAACGAGGCACAGCTTTGATGCTAAAAGGTTGATTGGATCAACCAGTGGTTTTCTTATACAAAGCCTAAGAGGAGGCTAATTTCCGCTAGGAAAATCATTATACAAAGCCTAAGAGGAGGCTATTTTGTGTCTCGTACAAAGCCCGAGAGAGAGGCTAAAAGTTTTTGACCCAGTGGGGCATATCGTTATACAAAGCCTAAGAGGAGGCTAAAAGGGTTTGACTCTACAAGGGAATCTTTTATACTCGACAAGAGAGTGCTTTTTGTATCTCGTACAAAGCTCGAGAGAGAGGCGAAAAGGTTATTTTGACTCCACTGGGGAGAATTTTGGTATCTCGTACGAAGCCCGAGATGGAGGCGAAAGGTTTGTTTCAGTTGAGTGACAGATCCAATATACTGATTTTAAAAGGGAAAATCAGTTCTTATATGAGCAACACTGTACTCAGGGATTTGATTTGAGGATCAGGGATATCTCCTTCTCTTTGAGGAAACGGGAAATCCAAAGGGTATTGAGACTGTCCGAGTCTGCGGGTTTCCTTCCTATTTAACGAAGGGTGCTTGAGAATGTCTTTGAGACTCAAGGAAGTTAGACTGTCCGTGTCTAGAGTTTTATCTTTTGTACTATGCTTCGAGAAACAGTAGTAGACTCTATGAAAGGACTGTTTTATGCAGATGACTAAGTTCTGTTCCTATACCTCTAGGAGGTCGTCAGGACAATTTGTACGAAGCCCAATAGGAGGCTGGAAACTTTTAAGAAGTCGACGGGTCCTTGTACGAAGCCCAAGAGGAGGCTATCATTCCCGAAGGAAGAGATCATTATACGAAGCCTAAGAGGAGGCTGTGAATACTTCTAAGAAGCCGTAGGGTCCTTGAATAATGCCCAAGAGGAGGCCGATGCTTTTAAGAAGCCCGTGGGTCTATCATCTCCTTTCCATTAGGAGAGATAACTCTTTTAAAGATGAAAACCACTGGTAAACGTGCGAGGTTTACTATCCAGCAACTTTTAACTTTTAAAGAGGGTTCCTTAGTTAAGGTCCAAGATTATGACCGTAGTGGGTACCCAAACCCCGAGACATTCAAGGCAAGCTATCCACAAGGAATAGATTAAGTCAGGAACGTTCGAGAATTTGGAAGAAACTCAAAGATGCCATTCACAGAGAATACATTCATCTTGGGGAGTAGAGCTTCTTGACGATTCCTAAGGAGGACAGCCGAAGAGAAGACTGTATCTGGTGCTCCTATTGGGGATCTAGGCGTCTATTTCTACGAATAAATGAAAAGGCGTCACCTAGTTCTAGACGTAGTTGCCGGGGAAACTCGAAATATCTATACTATTATTACACAGTAGATATGAGTTTATGAAAGGAGACTTACAGTGAGCAGCCCCACAATACAGTTTATAATATGAAAGCAGTAAATGAAAGCGATAACCACTTACTCGGTTGTAGTGCTTCCATGCTGTTTGGTTAGTTGTTCAACAAAGAAATATTGAAAACAACAGTATATTCAAAATCAAAGGAGAAAGTTCTTTGAAAAAGAAAGATCTGGGGCTTACAGCTCAAGGAGAGGCCCAGGGTTTTATCAGTGAGCGCACTGTTTGACTTTGTACTGAGGGACTTATACAAGTGACTGGGGCCCAAAATGGTTTTCTGTACAAAGGGATGGGTCTTACACTCTCTCAAGAGGCCCAAAAAGGTTTAAAGAAAAAGAGTGGGGCTTATAACACGAGGGTAGGCCCAAATGATTTTTTCGTTTAAAAAATGGCGATCGCGCCGAGGTTTTCTTTTAACGCGGAGGGACTTATACAATAAGTGAGGCCCAAAATGTTTTTGGTTAAAAGGGGGATTGGGTCTTACACTCTATTAGAGGCCCAAAGTGTTTTGAATGGGTCTTATAGCTCAAGGAGAGGCCCAGATGATTTTTGAAAAGGCGACGATCGCGCCGTTTGTTTTTTGACGATATCGGGACTTATACAATAAGTGAGGCCCAAAGATGATTTGGTCAAAAAAAAGATTGGGTCTTACACTCTAATAGAGGCCTAAAGTGTTTTGAAAATGATTTATGAGGGTTGAATTAATCCAAAAACCCTAATTTGTTTTCAAAAATGTATTTAATTGAATAAAAATTCAATTAAAATGATCAAAATTGTTTAACACATGGAAAACAAATTGTGATCTTGGATTAATGCTTCAAAAATTAAGTATTGACCTACAAAATAATTAGAAAGCATTAAAAGTTGCAAAATCAATGTAGAAAAAATATTTAAAATGCCAAAAACAATCAAAATATTAATTCTTTACAAAAATATCAATTATATGAAATAAATAATATTTTTGGGATTTTGTGGGAAAATAAAATATTTTAACATTTTTGTGAATTATTAAAAAAAGAATCAACTCAAAATCATTAAAACTCAGAGAGAAATTAATTTTTGAATCAATTAAACAAAATCACAAAATTCAAATATTTGAATTTCTAAAAATGGCGCCAAGAACAAGCTGAAGAACACGCGCGTGTTCTTGGTTTCTCAGATTTGCATTTTCTATCCAATCTCCATGAATACGTAATCATATCATGCAATCAACATATCATTATGCTCGTCTCAACCTCACGATCATGTCTATGTACTTTAATTTCATTTAAATTAAACATACAACAAGAAATCACGAAGAGACCTCAAGAACCCTAATTTCTGCATAAAAGCTAGGATTTTTGATACACGATTCAAACAATGCAATTAATTGAGGGAAAACATTCCATGCATGATTATGAACATATGGCCAAATTATTGTGCGAGGAAATATGCATAGATTGAGAGATGACCAAGTATGTGCTTACCTCCAAGTCGTGACAGCAAGAGCAGATGTGATTTTGAGTTGGAGGTGTTACAGACAAGTTGTGATGATCTGGACAGCTTCCCTACACCATATGGAGTGTGTTTGAACACTTGGATTGAATTGAAATAGACTGGATCAGTTTATGGCATCTCAGCTGCAACTTCACTTCAAACTTGTGTGGATGGCAAGTGATTTTGAGATTTTGATGTTTCAGAAGTAATCTAAGTGTTTGATCAGCTCATATGTGATGTATGTGAGGTGTGTGAGTGATTGGTTTGTGCAGAATTGCTCTCAAACTCAAAACTCGATAGCTACCTTGCTAAGAAAGGCATTTTTGCCAAGAGAAAGAGATTTTGAGGAAAACATCTGTTAGATGGCTTTGGTGTACTTAAACTGACCACAATTGAGCTCTATTTATAGTAGAGCAAGTTTGTTTTGCAAGGAATAGTGCATGGCAGCTGGTAAGTAGGTTTCCTCAATGTTGGCCAATGGAAATGAAAGTCTCCTCTAGCCATTGACTAGAGGTTAGGGCACAGAGCTTTGGTCCCCTTGGTCTTGGATAAGTCTTGACTGATTTCAGTTGCAAATGGCACAGTCCATTCCACCTTGATGCTTCCATTGAATGCTCCAATCCAAAATTGGAGTCTTGTCCCTATTTTGGCCATTCTAGGTTCAACATGCTATTTCTTGTTCCAAAGATTTTGGAGGCTTGGCTCAGTGATTGTCCCCTTTGGATTCAATCCTATGAGGTGTCCAAGTGGATTGAAGCAATTGAAATTGGCTGGTTTTGGTAAATCGAGCCAAAATGCAAATTCTTCCTTGCTTTGACAAATTTCGGCAAGGCAACTTGCCAATGTTGTATCTCATGATGTAGGTTGAATTTGGCAATGTTCTTGGCCATTTTGGAAAGCTCTTACATGATACAACAACTGTTTGAACAAGTTTGGTTTTGATCTCTTTTGATTCCAAGTGAAAAATCCCCCTACATTTGGCAAAAAGTGAGGCAAAATCTGACTTAGTGAAAATTTCACTAAGTGTTGGAAAAAGTGACATTTTCACTTTTCAGCCACTTTGATCACTCCATAACTCAAAATCCTTAATGAATTGGAATGACTTGTAGTTGAAGTTTTTGTAGGTGATAATGAGGGCTACAAATCCATCTTTGGATGAGAAAAAATGGCCTTGTGGTTTAGGAGTTATGGTCCTCCAAAGTTGGTACCTTTGCCACTTTATTTTTAACTTAGAAAATTTTCTAAGTTTTATGGTTACCCCTTTTACAAGTTATCTCACTTTTCTTGATTTTTCTTGATGAATGATGATTCAAATCATACATTAACATCATTTTAGGGTTAAAAATCCATTTTGGTGAAAAATCTCAAAAAGTCAAAGTTGACTTTTGTGCACAGTTGACTTTTTATCAGATGAATTCCAAACTGTGCAATTCTTCAGGAAATCATGTCCTTGACCTAAATCAAACTTGATGGACATGTTCCATGGGTGTCATAGGGTATATTCAATCATGTATTAGGGTTTGGGAGCATGTCTTGGTCAAAAGTCAAAGTTACAGTTGACTTTTCCCTTAAAACCCTAATTGTGGTGCAGATGAAATTGAGACTTGTTGCTCAAGCTTCTTGGATCAATCCATTGTTCCAAATGGATCAATATGGTGTATTAGAGACCCTCAAATCATCTCTTGAGTTCTTGGCTCATGGTTTGTCCCAAAAGTCAACTTAGGGGTGAATTAGGTCAAGAAACCCTAATTCCTGATTTTTGATGAATGCATCCCCTGAGGCAAAATTGACTTGATGCATGGGTTCATGAGGTTCCATGAAGCATATTAGGTCATGTTTTGGATCATTGACTTGTGCCCAGATGAAAATTTCCATATGGAGGCCCTGGTCGACCAAAACCCTAATTTGGTGACACTGTCGATCTTGAGACTTGATCCACCTAGAAGGGAGCAACCTTGTGCTTAATCCTTGAAGTGGGAGTCCTTTTTGATCCATTGTGGATATTTGAGAGATTAGACAAGTTGAAGATCATGTCATTTCTTGATTGATCCTTTGTCTAAGCACTTAGAGAGGGCTTGAAACCCTAATTTTGATTGTATTGGATGCTCACCCATCTTTGGAGAGACTGATGAAGCATGATGGTTCATCCATATTGTGATGATGACTTTCACAATGATGGGAAATCTAAGTGGTCAAAATTTGGGGTATTACAGTGATGCTGAGCGGGTGACCTTACACAAGACTCATGCTTTGAGGGCATATTTTCTTTATTTGGTTGGCACTTGTATTTTTGTGGACACGAGTGCCACCTATATTGATGTTGCATACCTCCGGTACTTCTTGGATCTCACACGGATCCATGAGTACAATGTTAGAACAAGATTTGTTCATGACACGTTTTTATTGGGTTTTGATGATAACAAAGTATTGAAATAACAATGGTTTATTTTATGTGTGTTACATGTGTGCATGTTCTACTACATGTAAATAGTATTGTCATAATCTGTTCTACATTAAGCACACTTAAAGAGTTACTGCATTGCTAGCTTCCGGTGGAAAAATCTGAAGAACACTTACTAAGTGATGTCTGGCGTAGACTCTGAAGCTGAAGGTCTCAGTATCAGAAGAAGCAACATAATTTTCTATACACTTAATGAATGCAAATTGGCTTTTGGTACCATTTAGAGTTGGTGATAAAGCTGAAGTTGTCCGTATTGCAGAAAGCAAGTTGTATTGTCAAATCAGCTTCTTAGCTAGAGTCTACAAATTGCAAGGATAGAGAAATACTGATGTTTTATGGATATCTACTATCAACATCTCTAATAGTACAAAATCTCTTGAAAAATCAAAGGTTAAACATGTTGCATATTGGATTAAGATCTTTTGGTGTATCTATCTTCAACGGCTCTTGTACTATGAAGTAACAATACAGTCTCTTGATCAAGTTACCTCTTCAACGGCTAGTTTCTGAAAAGGCTATAAATATGGTTGAAGGTTCAAGCTGAATCTTTAACAAAGATCAAACGAAATAAGGAGTAACAGGATCTTCAATTATCAACACATTGTATACGTAGATTTTTCTGATGTAGGTTGTAATTGTAAAAGCCTTAAGATTTCTTACACGTTGAATATCTTAGAAATCTTAAGTGCTTTAGGTCTTTGTTATGGTGATTTCTCGTACCTCTAATACTTGTATCATGTACACCTTGTTCTCTATTCTACTGAGCTTGTTCAGTAGTTTAGATAAAAGTCTTGTGTCATTGGGATACAAGTAAGGAAGTCTTGAGCCAAGATGCTTGAGTCATGTAAGTCTCTTGATTTGTGCTTGACCTGTGAAAGTCTTAATCAAGTGGATTGATTGAGAAAAAGTCTTGTGTCATTGGGATACATGCAAGGAAGTCTCGAGCCAAGATGCTTGAGCCACGTAAGTTTCTTGCTATGCTTGAGCACTGAAAGTCTTAATCAAGTAAATTAATTGAGCAGGAAAGTCTTGAGCCAGTGTGGCTGGAGCAGGATAGCTTGGTTCATGAAATTTGGAGCAGTAAGTCTTGACCAGTGGGGTCCAAGCAGAGAGGCTCGTTTTGTGGGACCTAGAGCAGAAGTCTTGAGCTTGAGGGGCTTAAGCAGGAATGCTAAGTACATGGAATTGGAGCAGTAAGTATTGATCTGAGGGATACAAGCATAGAGGCTCATTTCATGGGGCTTGGACCAGAAGTCTTGGACTGAAGGCCTGTTCAAGGAAGTTTTTGGTTCGTGGAACTTGAGCAAGAAGTCTTGAGTGAGGAGCTTGAGCAGAAGTCTTGGACCTTGGGTCTGAGCAAGTGTAAAAGTCTTATGCAGAATGCATAAGCGATTGTAATCATGTTTTGCTTATAGTGAAAATCTCTTATGAAGCAAGGGGACTGGACTACTCTCTGTTTGGGAGGAACCAGTATAAATCATTGTGTCTTCTGTTATTATTTATTTGCTTATGTTAACATTCTGCAGCTAAGTGTAGCATGCGAATTTTGTCGGTGACGCGACCACCTTACCGCAATGGTTGGAATTGGGTGCTACTTTCTGATTTCTTATTTATCCTATGAAGTTGGAAAGGAAAGGGAAGATATCTAAAACTAACCTTGCACATAAATGTTTTCTTTAACAAATGCTTAGAGATTGGGGGTTCGGGGTCAGGTTATACAAAGGGAAGTTGTCAATTACCCAGTGTATATATGGTTATCCATAGATCTTCTTTGGCATATTTAAATACTTTCTGGTGTTTACTGTTATGGGTTGGGAAAGTTTCTCCTTTGGGAGTGTTGAGAGAGTGTTTTTGTTGTTTTTGGGTTTTTCCGTTATTTTTGGTAAGGTACTGGACCTAAAGTTTTTGATATATGTGTGCTCGCTAAGATTTCGCAATCTTATGCCTACGTATTCCCGTAATGATAACAGGGAAATCAGAACAATCGTAATTCCTCCTATTCTATGGGAGGAAAGATGTTTAGTGTCTTGGTCAAAGCCCAAGATTGAAGCTAAAGGTTATTTGTGTCTTGTTCAAAGCCAAAGATTGAAGCTAAAAGTTTTAACTGAGAGAGAATTTGTCATCTCTAAAGGGAGATATCTCACCTATTCATCACTAAATGTTACGTAACTGATTATAAAGAGGAATTACTTTAACTAGAATTTATGGAATCCAGCAATGCCATAATTTCCTTTATAAGGGAAATGTCCTGAAGGAGGAAACTTTAACTTAGTGTAGAGCAATGCCATTTTTCCTTAGGAGTCTTTCATGCTAAGAGAGGGACATTGACTTAGATGTAAATAATCCAGAGGCTTGCCACTTACAACAATTAGATGAAATATGAAGTTTACCAGGATAAGAGATAGACTACAACTTGACTTTTTGAATCAACAATTGTGCCACTTACAGTAGTTATCTGGAATTAGGGTTCTTTTGATTGCCTGTCTTGATGTGTGATGTACAGAGAAATGTCTTCCTACAGAGAGAACTCTTGATTTCCTCTGAGGGGATGTTGGTTTTATGTTCCTTGATCAAAGCCCAAGGTTGAAGATAAAAGGTTGACTCTGTTTAGGGAGTTTTGTATCTGTCTTGTACAAAGCCCAAGATTGAGGCTAAAAAGAATTGACTCTTCAGGGGAATGTTTTGTCTGTCTTGTACAAAGCCCAAGATTGAGGCTAAAAGAAATGACTCCACTAGGGAGAGGTTTTATCTGTCTTGTACAAAGCCCAAGATTGAGGCTAAAAGAAATGACTCAACTAGAGAATATGACCCATCTTGTACAAAGCCCAAGATTGAGGCTAAATCTGCCGAGGAAAGATCATTATACAAAGCCTAAGAGGAGGCTGATTCGGGAAATTCTTATATGAAGCCTAAGAGGTGGCTGGCTTCTGCTGAGGATTATTGAGATGCAGAGACAGGTCCAAATTGGGGAACCAACTCTTGCTAAGGAGTGAAGAAGAGTTGAAATATCAGATGCCTTGAGGTTCAGATTTCTCTGAGGGTTTATTGGTGGTAATTTGACCCTAGCTGGGGAATTTAGAATGAGAGTTTAAATATTGAGTTTTAAAACCTATGGAGATTTTAACTCTGCTGGAGATTGATGAAGTGATCAGGGTTTTTCCTGTGCTTTTAGGAAACTTGAGGGTTTCTTTGAGATCCAAGAGGAGATGAGACTTTTCAAGTCTACTAGTATAAAGAGGTTGACTCTTAGTTGGAGGATGATCTTTGTATGATGCCCAAGAGGAGGCTGAGACTTGTCCAAGTCTAATTGTATGAAGCCCAAGAGGAGGCAGATGTTTTAAAGGATGAGAAACAATCCTAGAATAGTCTGATGTTTTGGAATTCTGACTCTCCATAGGATTGAACTAGCAAAAGATGACTAGGTTTTGTCCTATACCTATAGGAGGTCTTTGGGTCCTTGTACTAAGCCCAAGAGGAGGCTGAGAACTTCTAAGAAGCCTGAGGGTCTTTGTACAAAGCCCAAGAGGAGGCTGGGAATGCTTTTAGGAAGCCTGTGGGTCCAAGCCTGAGAAAAGTTCAAGAAAGGTTTCACCGGGAATAATCCTTTCTTTAGTGAACAGTTCTAGGGTTTGAAGAAATTCAAAAGAGGTTTCATCGGGAATTAGTCCTCTTTGGGGAAATGAATTTCTTGTACACAAATTTCTAAGTTGTGACACTCTTGAGAAAAGTTTCACCGGGAATAATGCTTTTCTCTGTTCCATATTGTATAAGCCGAAGAGGAGGCAAGACTGTATCTAGATTTTCCTATGGGGAACTAGTTTTGACTGTGTTGAAAGAGTAACCACTGGTTTGATCTAGACCTAGACCTAATTGCTGGGGGAAATTCTAAGCAAGTATGTATAAACACACACACACAAACACACACACACACACACACACATATATATATATATATATATATATATATATATATATATATATATACAGATGATATATATAAACAAGTATTGTTGAGAAAATAGTAGAACTTACAGTTGTGCAAGCTCCAGCATTGTAACCACAACTGTATAGTTAGTTATTCAAGAAATTGAAGAAAGTTTTGATATAAATTTGAAGTTGAATTTAAATCAAAGAGGAAAGTTATTTTAAAAAGAAGTTTTAGGGCTTATACTCAAGGAGAGGCCAAGATGAATTCTTTCGAAAAGGCGACGATCGCGTCGTAGTTTTGAAAACCACAGAGGGACTTATACAATGACTGAGGCCCAAATTATTGTGTTTACAAAAAGGATGGGTATTACACTCTATTAGAGGCACAAAGTTTATTTTTATACAAGAGATGGGGCTTACAGCTCAAGGAGAGGCCCAGATGAAAAACAACGATCGCACCGTTATTTTGAAAATTGTATCGGGACTTATACAATGAATGAGGCCCAAATTATTTTTTGTACAAAGGGGGTTGGGTCTTACACTTTATTAGAGGCCCAAAAGTGTTTGAAAAAGAAGAAAAATGGGACTTACAACTCAAGGAGAGACCTAGATGAAAATTGTTTTGAAAACGGCGATCGCGTCGAGATTTTTAAAATCGTATATTTTGTGTGTAACAAGGGATGGGTCTTACACTCTATTAGAGGCCTAAAAGTGTTTTGAAAAATGTTTGTGAGGGTGAAAATAATTAAAACCCTAATTTGATTTTAAAATGTATTTTAATTTGAATAAAAATCAATTAAAATGATCAAAATTGTCAAACATGTGTGAAAAACAAGTTGTGATCTTGGATAAATGTTTTAAAAATCATGTTTTATCCATAGAATGATTTGAAAATCATTTGAATTTGAAAAATTAAGAGAAAGAAATATTTTTAAATGTCTAAAAACAAATAAAAATAATTTCTTTACAAAATTATCAAATATATAAAATAAATAATATTTTTGTGAAATTTTTGTAGAATAAAATATTTTAACATTTTTGTGAATTTTGAAAAAAATAATCGATTCAAAAACATTAAAATTCAAAGAGAAATTAATTTTTGAATCAATTAATAAAATTAACTAAAATTCAAAAATTCAAAAATTTTAAAAAGGGCACTAAGAACACATGTTCTTGGTCGCGCGTGTTATTCCTTCCAAGATTTTCAAAATCCCTCATATATCTCTGATTACTCAATTGTTTTGCACGATTCAAACACCAATCTCACTCGTTTTTTAACAAGGAACAAGATGGTACCATTTAATTTCATTTCTTTTAAGTGAGGAGAGAGTTATCATGGATGAACACAGAAACCCTAGAATTTGCAAAAACTATCATGAAATCCTAAACACGAATGAAACATGGCAATTGATTGAGGGTTATCACTCTATAGACTACCAGAAACATGTTGGTAACTTGAAAATAAATTTATGATGCGTGCAATATAGAGTTTGATAGGTTCAGGCTTACTTAAACTTGCTTGTGCAAGAGACTTTCGAATTTGGAGTTGAAGGTGTTCCAGATGTGTTGTGATGACTTGAACATCTTCACTATATCTTATGGAGTGTGTTTGAAAACTTGGAATGGATTGAATCAGCTCAGAACTCGTTTTAGTACCCCACCTGCAACCTTGCCAAAATGCTTGAGCAAATGAATGGTGACTTTGTGATTCTGATGTTCCAGATGAGTTTTTAGGTCATAGATCGCTCATATATGATATATGTAAGGTGTTGGCATGATTGGTTTTGATATATTTACTCTCAATTTGAAAACTCGATAGTTACTTCAAGAAGAAGCAAAATCTGGTTTTCGGAATGTGATTTTGAGGAAAACATCAGTTATGGTGCTTTGGTGTACTCAAACTGATCACAAATGAGCTCTATTTATAGTAGAGCAAGTTTTTTTTGCAAGGAATAGTGAATGGCATCTGGTACAGCTCATTGTCCAATGGTTTCATAAAGGAATCTAAGTTTTCTTTGGCCATTTACTTGGGTCAGTGCAGCAGGCCTATGGTCTTCTGATGCTTGAGTTTATCTTGACTCATTTCCAATGTTGTGGACTGATACATGCCATCTCTATGCACTCCTTGAATGCTTCATGACAAATTTGAAAGTTTTGGATTTGCAACATTGAATTTCACATGCCTACATGACGATCTTTTGTCTTGGGAGGCTTGTGGCTCAGAGATCTTTTGCTTTAATCTGATCTTCAATGTTTCTAGAAGGATTACAAGACTTGTAATTGCACAAATTAGCCAATTCGAGCAAATGACCTATAATCTGCCTTGGGAAGAAACCAGTCTTTGATGTCATGTTCCAAGGGTTGTAACTCCCTACTCAAATTGAATTTGGAGATGATCTGGTACTTGTTGGAAAGCTCTCATGACATATTTTAACTTTGATGTCCACCAATGGACCTGGTTCAACTTGGATCAAGATGAAAAATGGCCTCAAAGTTGGTGAAAAAAGAAACAGATTCTGACTTGAAAATTTCACTAAGTATTGGAAAAAGTGGTCACTTTCATTTTTTGTGATTTTGATCAATCCATAACTCAAAATCCATGAGGATTTGGAATCTGATGTAGTTGACACTTTTGAAGTATGTCATATGAAATTTCATTTGAACTTTGGATGGAAGCAAAAGGCCTTAGGGTTTGGGAGTTATGGCCTTGCAAAGTTGGTAACAAATCCATTTTGTTCCATAACTTAGAAAATTTTAAGTTTCTTATGGTTGTCCCTTTTGCAAGAAACCTTACTTTTCTTGATTTTTCTTGATGAATGATGATCAAAACCATACATTAACATTGTTTTTTTACTTAGGGGAGCAACATTTGTGAAAAAATCCAAAAATTCAAACTTGATTTTGGGCACAGTTGACTTTTTGTCAGATGAATTTCAAACTGTGTGATCCTCTATGCAATCAAGTTCTTGACCTAATTCAAAACTAATGGATGGTTTCCATAGGTGTTTTAGGGTGTCTTGAATCATGTCCCAAGGTTTGGGAGTATGTCTTGGTCCAAAGTCAAAGGTACAATTGACTTTTTCTTCAAAACCCTAATTGTGGTCCAGATGAAGTTGAAACTTGTTAATCAAGCTTCTTGGATCAATCCATTGTTGTAAATGGATCAATGTGGGGTATTTGAGGCCCTCAAATCATGTCTTGAGGTCTTGGTTCATGTCTTGCCTCAAAAGTCAACTTAGGGGTAAATTAGGTCAAGAAGCCCTAATTCCTAATTTTTGAAGAATGCTCCCCCTAAGGTTGTTTTGACTTGATGATTGGATCCATGAGGTCCCTTTGAGCTTTTTGGTCCATGATGCCCAGATGAAAACTTTCATCTGTAGGCCTTGGTAGACCAAAACCCTAATTTGGTGACACTGGCGATCTTGAGGCTTGATCCACTTGGAATGCTTCAATCTTGTGCTTGATTCTTGATGTGGGAGTCCTCTTGATCCTTTATAGGTGTTAGAGAAGCTAGAAAAGTTGAAGACCGTGTCATTTCTTGATTGATCTTTTGTCTAAGTGTTCTGAGAGGGTTGAGAACCCTAATTCTTGATTGTAGTGAAGGCTCAACAATCCTTGAGGAGATTGATGAGGTGTTATGGTACATCCATATTGTGTTGATGATTTGCACAATGATGGGAAATCTTGTGGTTAAAATTTGGGGTATGGCAGATGCCCCTATTTAATCTTCTTGGACCCGAAGGTGTGAATGGCGAAGATATTCGGACATTCAGGGTGCAAGAGGATTAAATATCGGAATACCTAAAATTTTGACTGTGGTTATAAATAGAAGTTTGCTCATCCATCTTCTTTTTCTAAGCAATGTTTCTTAGAAAAGGGTAAAACTTCCCCTCGATCCTGGTCTTCAGCCACGGAACTGGTCTCAGTTTCTTTTGAACTAAACTTCCCCTCGATCCTGGTCTTCAATCACGGAATTGGTCTCAATTTCTTTTGAACTAAACTTCCCCTCGATCTTGGTCTTTAGTCATGGAACTGGTCTCAGTTTCTTCTTGTCGAGTTTCTTTTCTTGACAAGGAACGTTATGTGTAGCGGTCTTTATCAAACTTCTCGCTGATGGAAAAATTTGATATCAGACTTGCTGGGGAAACCCATTTGTCTGAGCTATAGAGGTGTGCAAACTTCTCTGTTGGAGATGTCATTTGTTGACTCTACTGGGGAAAACGAGTCTCTTGAAAGTCTGCTTTTTGCTTGGGGATATTACATCACACTTTTCTTCGAGATCTTTTCGGAGAAATTCCATGTGATGTGATCCAATTTTGAGGTGCTGATGACTTCATTAACATAAAATTTCTTGGGAGAAAAACCGATGTATTTCCGAGAGTATTCGGTTAATAGGCTTTCTCTAGTGATTTTCCTTAATCCGGGAAAGCGAAAAAATATCATCTCCAATGGTGAATGTAGCGCGATTTTTGTGGTTTCGAATCACTATAGCTTTGGTACTACAGTTCGATTCATTTTTTTCCTGTGAAGCTGATTAAGGAAGTGAAATATATGTCTGCAATTAACCCTGCTTGCATACTGAGTTTAAACAGATGACTGTTGGTTTACAGATGCTATCAAAATAGTGGGTTTCCCTGAGGTTATTTTGCTTAAGAATAGAGTGTCTTGACTGTTCATGAGGATTTTGGTAAGGTACTGGATCTGATGTTTTTTTGATTGATGTATGACGGTACTGGACCTAAAGTTTTTTATTAGTATGCTCGCTAAGATTTCACAATCTTATGCCTACGTATTCCCGTTTAACAAAACAGGGAAATCAGAGCGATCATAGTTCCTCCAATTCTAAGGGAGGAAAAGATGTTTTGGTGTCTTGTTCAAAGCCCAAGATTGAAGCTAAAAGGCCTTTAGAGAGAATTTGTCATCTCTAAAGAAGGATTGTTGTTTTTTGTGTGTCTTGATCAAAGCGCAAGATTGACGCTAAAAGATTAATTGACCTGACTGGGGATTTCTTTATAGAAAGCCTAAGAAAAGGCTAAAAGTTTGAATTTTCTGGGGAAAATGTTCTTTCTGTCTTGTACAAAGCCCAAGGTTGAGGCTAAAAGGGAATTTTGACTCCTTTGGGGGGGGGGGGGGAGTTCGTACATGTATCTTGTACCAAGCCCAGGATGGAGGATGAACTGAGTTTGACTCAACCAGAGAGTGTTTTTATCTATCTTGTACAAAGCCCAGGACGGAGGCTAAAGGGGTTTGACTCAACAAGAGTGTTTTTTATCTGTCTTGTACGAAGCCCAAGACGGAGGCTAAAGGTTGACTCAACAAGAGAGTCTGAAAAGGTGATTGACTCAACAAGAGAGTCTTTTATACTCAACAAGAGAGTGATTTGCTATCTCGTACAAAGCCCGAGTTAAGGCTAAAAGGAGATGGACTTAACAAGATAGCCTTGAAAAGTGAGTGACTCAACAAGAGAGTCTGGAAAGGTTAGCTCCGCTGGGGAGAATCATTGTATAAAGCCCAAGAGAAGGCTGACTTTGCCGAGGAAGGATCATTATACAAAGCCTAAGAGAAGGCTAGCTTCTGCTGAGGGTTATTGAGATCCCTAGGCAGGTCTAAGTAGAGAACTCTCATGAGAGAGACTGGGTTTCCGCTGGAGATTGATCCAGAATGATCGGGGTTTCTTGTTATGTTTAGAAGGAACTTGAGACTGTCTTTGAGACTCAAGAGGATTTAGACGGTCCAAGTCTATTAGTATAAGTGAGTTTTATATTTTGTACGATGCCCAAGAGGAGGCACGGGCATTAAGGGATGAGACTCAACCCTAAAATGGTCGGAGTTTTGACACTGGAAAGACTGCTCTATCAAAGGATGGCTAAGTTCTGGCTTACACCTTTAAGAGGTTGTCAGGGTCCTTGTATTAAGCCCAAGAGAAGGTATGAGAACTTCTAAGAAGCCGAAGGGTCCTTGTACAACGCCCAAGAGGAGGCGGGGATGCTTTTAGGAAGCCTATGGGTTCCCAAACCAAGAGAAGTTCAAGGAATGCAATTCACAGAGAAGAGATCATTCTTGGAAAGCTCAAGGGTTTGGAAGAAATTCAAGAGATGTTATTCACGGAGAATAGATCAACTCTGGGGAGTAGAATTTCTTTGACAATTTCTAAGGGTGACAGTCTGAGAAAAGGTTCACCGAGAATACTGCCTTTCTCTTTGTTCCATATTGTTTAACCCCAAGAGAAGGGAATACTGTATCTGGAATCCTATGGGGATCTAGTTTTGTTTGTGTTCAAGAGTGACCAACGGGCTTTACCTAGTTCTAGACGTAGTTGTCGGGGAAAACTCTAAATAACTATACTAGTATATACACAGTTGATATATGACGAGTATGTAGGAGGTATGAAAGAAGACTTACAGTGAAGCAGCTTCCCACAATACAGTTATATATATCTGACATGTATTTAAAAGAGGTGAAAGAAGACTAACCATGTGCAGCTTCCCACAATACAGTTATATATATATATATATATATATATATATATATATATATATATATATATATATATATATATATATATAAAAGCGGGTAAAAGAAAGCAGATAAAAACTTACAAGTGAGCAAGCTTCCATTGCCGTGTTTGTTAGTTGTTCAAAGAAATTAAAGAAAGTTTTGATAACTATATATATGTTTGAATCTAAATCAAAAGGGAAATGTTTTGAAAAGATTGTTGGGGCTTATACTCAAAGAGAGGCCCAAGGTTTTAATAGTGATTGCACCGTTATTTTGAATATTGTATCGGGACTTATACAATGACTGAGGCCCAAAAAGGTTTTTGTACAAAGGGATGGGTCTTATAACTCAAGGAGAGGCCCAAAGTTTATTTAAAGGGAAGAAATGGGACTTACAACACTAGGGTAGGCCCAGATGATTTGATTTTGAACTAGCGATCACGCCGAGATTTTTCTTTTAACGCAGAGGGACTTATACAATATCTGAGGCCCAAATGGTTTTGGTTAAAAGGGGATTGGGTCTTACACTCTATTAGAGGCCCAAAGAGTTTTGAAAATGAATAAAGATGGGACTTATAGCTCAAGGAGAAGCCCAGTTGTTTTGTTAAAAAGGCGACGATCGCGCCGGAATTTCTGACTGTATTGGGACTTATACAATGCATTAAGGCCCAAAAATGTTTTATTTACAGAGAGATAGGACTTACACTCTATCAAGAGGCCCAACGATTATTTTTGTACAAGTGATGGGGCTTACAGCTCAATGAGAGGCCCAAAAATTATTTGTTTGAAAACGGCGATCGCGCCGAGGTTTTTGAAAACACAGTAGGTCTTATACAATGACTGAGGCCCAAGAAATTTTGGTTTTCAAAAGGGGTTGGGTCTTACGCTCTATTAGAGGCCCAAAGAGAAGCCCAGTTGACAATAGTCGAAAAATGACGATCGCGTCGAAATTTTGGACGGTATCGAGACTTATACAATACACTGAGGCCCAAAATTGTTTATTTACAAAGGGATGGGACTTACACTCTACCAAGAGGCCCCAAAGTGCTTTGAAATATTTAAGTATGATTAAAAATCAAAGAAACCCTAATTTTCACTTTTTAAAAGTAATTTTTCAAAGAAAATTAATAAAAAATGATAAAATTACCAAATAGGTTTAAATAAACCACTTGTGATTTTTGGTTAAGGTTTGAAATATGAGGTTTTAATCATAAGATGATTTAAAACTCATTTGGTTTTGATTTTCAAGATGAATATTCATTTTTAAAATGTTTAAAAACAATTAAAATGAATTTATTTACAAAAATACCAATTATATTAAATAACTGATATAAAATTGTTTTTTTTTTGTAGAATAAATATTTTACTATTTTTGTGATTTTTCAGAAAAAGAATCAACCAAAAATGATTAAAATTGAGAGAGTTATTAATTTTTCAAATCATTTAAAAATAATATGAAAAATGATAAAAAGTGGAAAAATGGTAAAAAAGGAGGGTCTGGGGCGAGGGGGATTCGAACCCCAGACCTCTTGTGTGCAGTGTGCGCCTCCTACCACTGGGGTAGTGATACATCCGTGTATCAAAACCACCCCATGAATATATGAGGCATGCCTTGTTTTTTGGTCTGGCCAAGGCAAGGCAAGGCAAAATTTTGGCCAAAAACGCGAAGCTTGTAACTTTCTCATTTCTCCATGGATGGGAACAAAATTTAGGTCTATCCTGCCTAGAATTTCACAAGAAATCCAATGGTGGTGGTGGTTTTTTCAGATGAGGCTCCTATTTCAGAACCCGAGAGTGTTCTTGAAATAGGCCTATAATTGTATTTTCTATGCTATCTCTTGTTACAGGCATGAATTACATGATGAATTGGTTCAAACACAACATATATAGCATGTATGAGATGTGCATGATCAATGGACCTCAAAGCAATGCATATTTCAAAGAGTTCAAGTTGTGATGCTTACCTCTTTAGGAGCTTTTTGGGCAATCTGTCAAGTGCTTTGTTCCAGAAACAATTTGATGCTTTGGACACCCTCAAATGATCCCTTAGAAGCTTTTAGAATGGTTGGAATCAACTGGAATCCTCAGGAACAAGTTTGAGCTCTTTCTTGCAAAAGGGGTAAAAGTGGCCAATATAGCAACTCTCTCAAATGGTGTTCCAGATGTGGGGAACCATTTGGGACAGTTCAAGGATGATATTTGGAGTGTGTTTGAGGCTTTATCTGGTTTTGAAAGTGACTGAATCAAGACAGGGCTTGAAAAATGCAAAAAAGTCCAATTTGAGGTTTTGAGAGGGGACTTTGTGATTTTGGTCTTACAGGTCACTTATGAGAGTTTGGACAGCTTTCATATGACATATTGGATGTGTTTGGAACATGAGCTGTGATGGAAATGCTCTCTAACTCAAAAACTCAGAGTTACCTTGCAAAAGAAGGCATTTTGGCCTAGAGAAAGAGATTTTGAGGAAAGCAAGTGTTGTAGTGCTTTGGTGTACTCAAACTGAGCACAAATGAGCTATATTTATAGTAGAGCAAGTTTGTTTTGCAAGCAATAGTGAATGGTAACTGCAGCAGCTCAATGTCCAATTGCATCACTTTGGAATCTTAAGTCTCCTCTAGCCATTGACTAGAGGTTAGAGCACAGGCCTATGGTCTTTGGTTCAGAGATAAACTTGGACTGAATTCAGTTAGAAATGGCTCAGTTCATGCCACCTTGCTGCATCCATTGAATGCTTAGAAACAAAATTGGAGTTTTGGCCTCTTTTAGGCTTTTTAGGGTTTGGCATGCTACTTTGGGAATCTTGGACTTGGGAGGCTGATGGATCAGTGCTTGTTCCTTGGTTGTTCCCCCTTGAGGTGTTCAGATGGATAAGCATGCTTGGAATTGCCCAATTTGAGAAAATCGAGCCTTTATGCATAAATATGCCTTGCCAAGACAGTTTGCAGCAAGGCATGTTGCAGCTGTCATAACTCCTAGCTCAGATGGAGTTTGATGATGCTCTTGGAAATTTTGGAAAGCCCTTATATGACACAACACATGTGTGATCATAGTTTGTCTTGAAACTTTTTGGATCCAAGTGAAAAATCCCCCTACATTTTGAAAAAAAAAAAAGACAGATTCTGACTTAGTGAAAATTTCACTAAGTGTTGGGAAAAAGTGATATTTCATGTTTTCAGCCATTTTGATCACTCCATAACTTAAAATCCATGAAGAATTGGAATGAGGTGTAGTTGACACTTTTGAAGTATACCATGAGAGCTACAAATCCATCTTTGGACCAGCCAAAATGGTTGCTTGGATCTCAAGTTATGATCCTTGGAAGTTGGTACCCTAGCCACTTTATTTCATAACTTAGAAAAATTCTAAGTTTTTATGGTTACCCCTTTTACAAGTTATCCCACTTTCTTTGATTTTTCTTGATGAAAGATGATTCTAATCACACATTAACATCATTTTAGGGTCAAGGAACCATAATTGTGAAAAATCTCAAAAAGTCAAAGTTGACTTTTGTGCACAGTTGACTTTTTATCAGATGAGTTCCAAACTATGCGATCCTTGGTGAAATCAAGTCTTTGACCTAAACCAAACCTAATGGCTATATTCCAAAGGTGTTATAGGGTGTATTGAATCATTTCCCAAGGTTTGGAAGCATGTCCTAGTCAAAAGTCAAAGATACAGTTGACTTTTACCTTAAAAACCCTAATTGTGGTCCAGATGAAATTGAAACTTGTGGATCAAGCGTCTTGGGTCAATCCATTGTTGAAAATGGATCAACGTAGTGTATTGGAGGCCCTCAAATCATGTCTTGAGGTCTTGGCTCATGTTTTGTCCCAAAAGTCAACTTAGGGGTGACTTAGGTCAAGAAACCCTAATTCCTGATTTTTGGTGAATGCATCCCCTGAGGCTAAATTGACTTGATGATTGGATCTATGAGATCCCTTGGAGAATCTTGAGTTATGTTTTGGAGCATTGGCTCATGCCCAGAGAAAAATTTCCATCTGGAGGCCTTGGTCGATCAAAACCCTAATTTGGTGACGCTGGCAATCTTGAGGCTTAATCCACTTGGAATGCTGCAACCTTGTGCTTGATTCTTGAGGTGGGAGTCCTCTTGATCCTTTATGTATGTTTGAGAGGTTAGACAAGTTAAAGATCAATCTCTAAGAGGGCTTGAAACCCTAATCTTTGATAGTAGTGAATGCTGAAACATCTATGAGGAGATTGATTGAGGCATGTTGGTACATCCATATTGTGATGATGATTTGCACAATAATGGGAAATATTAGTGGTCAAAATTTGGGGTATAACAGATGCCTCTATTTAATCTTCTTGGACCCGAAGGTGTGAATGGCGAAGGTATTCGGGGTGCAAGAGGATTAAATATCGGAATACCCAAAATTTTGACAGTGATTATGAATGGTAGTTTATGCATTCATCTTCTTTTGTTAAGCACTAATGCTTAGAAAAGGTAAAACTTCCCATCGATCCTGGTTTCCTACCAAGGAACTGGTCTCAGTTTCTAAAATAAACTTCCTCTCGATCCTGGTTTCCTACCAAGGAACTGGTCTCAGTTTCTTTTGAAATAAACTTCCCCTCGATCCTGGTTTCCTACCAAGGACCTGGTCTCAGTTTCTGATGTAAATTTCCCCTCGACCCTGGTTTCCTACCAAGGAACTGGTCTCAATTTCTTTTGAAATAAACTTCCCCTCGATCCTGGTTTCCTACCAAGGACCTGGTCTCATTTTCTGATGTAAATTTCCCCTCAATCCTGGTTTCCTACCAAGGAACTGGTCTCAATTTCAAAAATAAACTTTGACAAGGGATGCTATTCGTAGCGGTTTTCCTCAAACTTCTCACCGAATTTTCCTGGGGAGATTCCATTTGATGGGAAAAAATTTTGATGTCAGACTTGCTGGGGAAACCCATTCGTCTGAGCTGTAGAGGTGTACAAACTTCTCTATTAGAGATGCCATTTGCGGACTCGATCGGGGGAAAACGAGTCTCTCGAGAGACTGTTTCCTGTTTGGGGGTATTACATCATACTTTTCCTCGAGATCTTCTCGGAGGAATGCCATACGATGTGATCCAATATGGAAGGGCTTTCTCTAGGGACTTTCCTTAATCCGGGAAAGCGAAGATATCATCTTCAACGACGAAGAGTGATATTTTTCGAAGGTTTCTTTGCCTTTTCAGAGGTTCAAGTAATCAAAGTGGTCGAGGGTCGTCTCTAATCCAGAGATAAACTAGAGAGAGATTACTTAGATGATTTACTTCTTGACGAGGAAAGAACTGACAACTCGATTGAGAAGACTTTTATCACTAGGGGATAAGACTGACTAGAGTGATAGTGATGCAATATGAATATGAATATAAATTAATAATGCATGATGTATGTATGTTTATGCTGACAAAATTGACGCGGCATACAGACTAACGGATGAACTCGACTGGATACTCGGTCACTGCAGGGGACGACAAAGTATCACTTTAGTCCAAAATAGCAATTATGCCTTGCTTAGGAAAGATGATCCCTGTGGGGAACAACGTTGGTCGGACTTAGGAGGTAAGAACTCTGACGGGGATGTCGGACGAAATACTCACATCTGACACAGCTGATCCTTCATCCAGGCGTACTGGCCAAGAATGAGTACTTTGATTCTGCACTTTGAGGTTCGATTACTTCTGGAGAAGCGATCGATGTTCTTTTGATGTTCAACAGTCAAAAGGAATTGCCATCTTTATAAAAAAGCAGAAAAAGTTTGACAATTAAATTCATTTTTGTTTTATTTCAAGAATCGTTGATCATATTAAAATGTCATTCTGTAAAGCTAAAACAAATTAGAATTATAAACAAAAGCACTAGGGCTCAAATTTTATTGATAGGATGGAAATCAGCCAAACGCGTGATTCCATGAAGTATTTACAAAGTTAGAAAATGGTAATTTAAGGGAAAAGGGCTGCATTGAAACATAACGACTGATATCCTTCTACCAACTTTGAATTCTGGACATCCTGAGCTTCCGTCGAAGATGACCTTGATTGGAGTTTTCCTGATGGATGGCATGACTGCTGCTGGGGGATTAGCCCCTTTGCTGGTCGTAGTTACTTGCCGTTATCCCTAACTTTTTCCTGGATTGTACTTTTGAGATTTCCAATCCATCAGGATGATTTTTGATTATGTCTCTAATTTTTGCCTGGACCGCCCTTTCGGGTTTTCAATCCACCGAGACGTTTTTTTTTATTAATTATTTTTTATTTAGGCGAAGTATTTTTATGACTACATCAACATTTGTGGTGTAGGCAAATTCCTCTTCATCCATAGTTGCGAGTCTCAAGGCGCCGCCTGAGAAAGCTTTCTTGACCACATAGGGCCCGTCATAATTCGGAGTCCATTTGCCCCGGGAATCAGTGAGAAATGATTGTATCTTCTTGAGCACAAGGTCTTCTTACCTGAAGACACGAGGTCTGACCTTTTTGTCGAACACCTTCTTCATTCTTTGTTGATATTACTGACCATGGCACAGAGCCGTTATTCATTTTTCTTCCATCAGGTTCAGTTCGTCGTGTCGACTTTGACACCATTCAGCTTCTGTTAGCTTAGCTTCCATCAATACCTAGATTGATGGGATCTCTACCTCTATGGGGAGCACTGCTTCCATGCCATATACTAGAGAGAAAGGGGTTGCCCCTATTGAAGTGCGGACATATGTCCGATAATCGTGAAGAGAAAAGGGTAGTATCTCGTGCCAATCTTTGTAGGTTACAACCATCTTTTGAACGATCCTCTTGATGTTCTTGTTAGCCGCTTCTACCACTCCGTTCATCTTGGGCCGGTAGGGAGATGAGTTATGGTGTTCAATCTTGAACTCAGTGCACAACTCTTTCATCATCTTATTGTTCAAGTTAGATCCATTATCAGTAATGATCTGGTTTGGGACACCATAACGGCAGATGATATTGTTTTTGATAAAGCAGACCACGACTTGTCGGGTTACATTAGCGTATAACGCTGCTTCGACCCACTTGGTAAAGTAATCAATGGCTACTAGGATGAACCGATGTTCGTTCGAAGCCTTGGGTTCGATCATGCCAATCATGTCGATTCCCCATATGGAAAAAGGCGATGGGGAAGAAAGAATATTGAGATGCGTTGGCAGTACATGGATTTTGTCTGAGTATATCTGACACTTGTGACATTTCCTTATGAACTTGTAGCAATCGGATTCCATTGTCAACCAATAGTACCCTACTCTTAGAATTTTTCTTGCCATTGTGTGTCATGCCAAAGGATCCTTCGTGAATTTCTTTTATGAGCATGTCTGCTTCTGGTCTGTCTACACATCAGAGCAAGGACCATGTCAAAGTTCCTCTTATAGAGTGTATCACCGCTCAGAAATAAATTTCCAGCCAGCCTTCTGAGGGTCTTTCTGTCCTTCCTGGATGCCCCCGGTGGGTACACTTGTTTCTGAAGGAAGCATTTGATATCGTGATACCACGGTTTGTCATCTATGACTGCTTCAATCGTGAAGATGTAAGTGGGCCATTCAAGGCGCATTATGTTAATCTTAGGTATGTCATTCCATCGACCTACACTAATCATGGAAGAGAGAGTGGCTAATGCATCGGCCATGTGATTCTCTTCACGAGGGATGTGATGAAACTCGATTCTGTTGAAGAAGGGTAACAACCTTCTCGCGTAGTCTTTGTAAGGAATCAATTCTGATTGGTATGTTTTCCAATCTCCTTTGATCTGATTGATAACCAGGGCTGAGTCACCATATACATCCAAGCTCTTGATCCTTAAATTGATCGCTTCTTCGAGACCCATGATACAAGCTTTGTATTCGGCCTCGTTGTTTGTACACTTAAATGTTAATCTAGCAGTGAAAGGAATGTGGGTACCCTGAGGGGTAACAATGATTACCCCAATTCTGTTTCCATAATGATTGACAACTTCGTCAAAGATAAGTCCCCATTGAGAACCTGGTTCTGGCCCTTCACTGGGTAGCGGTTCATCGCAATCTTTCATTTTCAAATACATGACATCTTTGTCTGGGAAGTCAAATCTGACTATTTCCTGATCGTCAATCGGTTGATGAGACAAATGATCGGCTAAAACACTTCCTTTGACGGCTTTTTGAGCATGGTACTCGATGTCGTATTCTGATAGCAACATCTGCCAACGGGAAATCCTTCCCGTGAGAGCAGGTTTTTCAAAAACGTACTTGATTGGATCCATTTCGGAGATTAACCAAGTAGTGTGACATAGTGTACCGAGTTTCACAGTCCGTGAATTTCTTGCTTAAATAATAGATGGCAGACTCATTTCTTTTGGTTTCATCTTGTTGGCCAAGTACACAACCCATAGAGTCTTCCAAGACTGTTAGGTAGATGATTAGTGGTCTTCCTTCCACTGGAGGAGATAGAATAGGTGGATTCAACAGATATTCTTTGATACTGTCGAAGGCGGTTTGGCAGTCTTCTGTCTAAATGCAATCATGATTCTTTTTAAGTAATTTGAAGATCGGCGCGCATGTCACGATCATGAGGAATATAAATCTGGAAATGTAATTCAAACGTCCCAGGAATCCCCTAACTTGTTTTTCAGTTTTTGGAGAAGGCATTTCTTGAATGGCCTTGACCTTGTCAGGATCAACCTCAATCCCTTTCTGGCTGACGATGAACCCTAGCAGTTTCCCCGAACAGACACCGAATGTGCATTTGTTAGGATTCAAGCGGAGTTGGTACTTCCTCAGACGCTCGAATAGTTTTGACAGGTGGGTCACATGCTCTTCTTCTATCTTAGAATTGGCAATCATATCATCGACACATACCTCAATTTCTTTGTGTATCATGTCATGAAACAGAGTAGTCATGGCCTTTTGATAGGTTGCTGCGGTGTTCTTCAAACCGAACGATGTTACCTTGTAACAAAAGGTGCCCCTGGGGTGATGCATGAAGTTTTCTCCATGTCTTTCGGCACCATTTTTATCTGGTTATAGGCCGAGAATCCATCCATAAAGGAGAAGACTTTGAACTTTGTTGTACTGTCTACCAGCATGTCAATGTGTGGTAAGGGAAAGTCATCCTTTGGACTAGCTTTGTTCAGATCCCTGTAGTCTACACACATGCTGACATTTCCGTCCTTTTTCGGAATTGGTACTATGTTGGCTAGCCATTGAGGATATTCTGATGTGGCGAGGAAACCGACGTCAATTTGTTTCTGTACTTCCTCTTTGATTTTGATGGCCATGTCTGGATGAGTCCGTCTCAACCTGTGTTTTACCGGCGGACATTCTGATCTCAATGGTAGATGATGTTCCACGATGCTGGTATCCAACCCTGGCATATACTGATAGGACCAAGCGAATACATCGGGAAACTCTTTGAGAAGCTTTGTCAAACTTTCTTTGATAGTTGGACTGAGCAGTGCCCCAATCTTGACTTCTTTTCTCTCTTCCTCTGAGGCCAAGTTGACCGTTTCCAACAGCTCTTTGTGAGGTTCAATGGACCTTTCCTCTTGTCTGAGTAATTGGGAGATCTCTTCTAGAATTTCTTCGTCATTTTCTTCTTCAGCCTCAAATACCGAGAATTCAAAGTTAGGAGAAGGCATTGGATCGTATGTTTCAATGGGGTTTAAAACAAGCAATCTGCATGACGTGATGATTGTTTTAGAAGAGATAGAGAGAATGCAAAAGTGTGGTGCAGTGCAATTTTTTGAAAAATGCTCGTTTTTATTATTTGTTTTGTTTTTAGGATTACCATTTTCTGAAAAAGCGAAAAGAGAATACAACAATAAATGCGGAAATTACAGAACGACGTTATTTTATTTATGACTTTGTCAATTCTTGAAACTACAACCCTATAAAACAAAACTCTGTCGCTTTGGGCGAAGTGAAGAGAGACATTTACAGAAAGTGAGCCCTATCAAAACATTCGTTTCACCTGGACTAGGTGAAAGGTTAGGATAAAGACGACAATTACTTAGACTTATAAACAACTTTCGGAACGTTAACAGCAACCTATAAAATTTCAACAAACAACAGGATACTACACTTTCGTCTTAAAAACAACTTCGATTAATTTCATATGAACAGATACATAACACTTAGATCGGATGAACCGATAACAACAAAATTCGTATATATCTTCTTTTCAAAGCAAAACAACTTCAAGATACGAATATTCAACTTTGATTCACTTAACATTTTTGTTCGACTAAAACAACTTCAAAACAACATAATACTTAATAAATTCAACTTAAAATTCAGCAACATAAAACATATTCAACAATAACAACAAGCATCCATCCCCCGAGTGTTACGTATCAGAGCAAGACCCTTTAGACTTGCCATAGAGCAACAAAAGACTTCATAAAGTTACTTCGAACTTCCACTGCAAAACTTGAGAACCTGCCCATTTCCCATGGTAGGGGAAATATCAGCAGAAGGGGTGAGATATCGGACGATATAATCAAAAGTATGATAATCAATACATTAGATTAAAATTATACAATTTCACTACTTTACAACAACAACAAACAACAATCATCAACAACTCAACAACAACTTTATCAGCCTAATATTACAACAACTTTATCAACATAATGCAACAACAACTTTATCAACATAATACAACAACAACTTTATCAACATAATACAACAACAATTTTATCAGCATAATACAACAACGACTTTATCAACATAAGTAATGCGACACAAAATGCGACTCAACTATGCGTATGCATGTGGTACCATTGGAGCAAAACCCCTAACTTAAAGAAAACACGGAGCATAACTTCCAACTTAGAAACTGCCAAGTTATCGAGGCAACAAGGCATAAGCCTTCAACTTAATATTTTGCCAATCCAGGCCAACGTGGTGAGCATTAGCTCCAACTTAAAAATTGCCAATCCAGGCCAACTTAATAATGTTATGCTATGCATGCGCAACAACCACAACATCAACTTATTCAACACAACACAACAACGACAAAATTCAACAACTGCAAACAACTTAATCAACATTGGTCACAAGACCTGCAACAACAAAACAACTTACCAACGTTGGTCATAAGACCTGCGACTTAATAATGTCCATAAATCAGGACAATTCAACACAATTCAACTTCACCTGCAAATCAACTTATTCGACATAATTTCAACCAAATAATCCAACCACAATTACCTACTAGTTTATACGAACCTCCCCGACAAATTTCAACTAATTTCGGACAACTAATTTCTCCGCTTAATTCTACTTATTCGGCTAGATCGGTATTGTTTTGCACACTGTAATTACTACTAGTTAATTTACTGATACGGTTAAATTTTAACTTACGGATACAGACATACTTTTGCTACCAAACTATACTGCCATTAAATTCAACTCTGATACAAAATTTGCTACTGTCATTTCTAAGTCCCCACATTATTGTTATTCCTCTGCATTATTAATCGGTTAACATTGTTGAGGCATATTGCACGATAACACCTCAATCGCACACATTCACGACGGTAAAAATCAACACAACGATACGGTATCAATTTTCTACTATAACAGAACCAGATACAGACCTCAAAACCCTTTTTCCTAGAAAGAACATCCCGTTAGCTCTCCAACGCTTCGAACGGGGGTCAAAACCGACTTACGGATCAAAAGATATGAATTTTCCAAACTTTCCAAAACCAGAATTTTTCTGCATAACAGCCCTACGGGATTTTGCATTTTCTTCCGAAAATCCGACCGATTCAATTATTTTCTTCGAAACAAACACATACTCATTCATACCAAACATATAGTAGTGATTTGGAACCATCAAACGTGCATTCTACGACTTTCGATTTCAATCCGAATCTTAAACCCCCAAATCTCCAAAAATGCAAAAATTTACAAAATCAACCAAATTCGATAAAACAAGCATACTCGATCACGACCTAACATTTCTCGACACAACTACGCAATCTATTCCGACTTTCGTCCGCGAAAACATCGGTTTCCATCGATTTAACCAAATTCCAACCTAAGTTTAACACTATAGAACAACAACCAAACAATCTAGCAAACATCAAATTCCACAAAAACAAAACCAATTCATCAATACACTTCAACACATTCAGTAGAAAATCATATAAATCCCAATCTCACGTATCAATTATCATATACTCGGTTATAAAATTCGAACTCCACCCTTACCTTGGATTGAAGGTTGCTCTAAATTTTTCTGGTTGAAAACTTGCTCTAGCCGCCTCTACGAATTCTCTCTCAAAAACCTTTGTTCCTCTTTTCCTCTTCTCCATAACTTCCACGCTCTGCTCCTATTTTTCCTCTTTTTCTGCAACTCCCACTTACAGCCACTTTCTAACTCCTCCTTGTTTCTAAAAACCTAATATAATAATTCTATTATTTTATTTTCTTATTGGGCCTCACTACTACACCCCCACTATTACTACCATCTAACTAAGCCCAATATTTTCTTACACTTCTACTAAGTTAACACCATATTATTTTCTACGACTTAAATCATTTTTAATTAAATTATCCTACTAAAGCCAACACAACTTAAATCAATTAAATTAATTAGTATTCTACGAAAATAAATATTATTTCTAATATTAATTTCTCCCGACTAAATCGACTAATTACCCGATTAATACTTATTAGCATCACCAACATATTTAACATAGTCAACAAATATTCGGAAAAATACTCAATACTATTTAATTAAAATATTTAATTAAATACGAGCGTTACAACTCTCCCCCACTTAGAATATTTTCGTCCTCGAAAATTCACTCGATGCACCACACTCCTATTACGTTATCTCAGCTAACAAATCAACTTCCCTGCCCTAAAAGGCAACCCCACGTCTAACACCAAACAACAACACATCACATCAACGACAACAACAACGCAAAATAATGCTTACGCAACACACCCAACGACTAACTCAAGACACAAAGAATAACCAAGTTAAGAACTCACAAGTTCACTACAACCAGAACACAACACAAACGTTACCATCGCCGAAGGCAACACTCCCCTGATTCTCATCATAGGAATTAGCTACTCGCACTCGAACCATCACCTTAGGTAACGAGGCAACAACAAGGATAAGAGCACAAAGCCCAAAGCACAACATCAACATAATCAAACTACCGACATCGTGGTTATCCACATAAGAACCAACCGCTCTGCACCGCGCTTTCGCTGCGCATTCTGATTAATTGCAGCCATCAAATCTACCAAGTTCACATCAGCTTCCGACCATCAAAGCAGACATAAGAAAAGACTTTCGACTTAACTCATTGGAAATTTAAATCAACGCATAACAACATTACCACAGCATAAGGATACATGTGTCCAATTAATCTCAACAAGAAAAATCATCTTCCAAACAGAGCTTAACACCCAATAGCCATAGATTTAGCCTCAATAACCTACACTTAACATGGCATATTAACCAAACCAATCAAACAAACTATTCATCAAGTCCTACTCATACTAGCACAATTCTCCATACAACTTCATCTGAATTAACACAACAAGGCAACCTTATCTTACAAATCATAATTCACACCTTGCTAACTCAACATATAGCTTCACTTCTTTCAATACTTGTAACTCAACTCTCAAATACCATACGCGCCTTCCTTCTGATTACATAGCATATCAGAACATCCACAACAAACACCAGTTATAACATTATCTGAACAAGTATGGAAAATACAATTCATTTTTCCTATATACACGTTAAGGCATACCAGCCACTACCCTTCCCGATCCGACATCCTCGGTCAAATCATAGTCTTACATTACCATTTACTTCCTACTTGGTTTATCTCTACAATTCTTCAAGTCTCATGTCAATTGAATTCTAGATCCACCACGAATCAAAACCCAAGTTATCTAGAACACAACTGTGAGTTTCCAAACTACTCACTGATCAACTCGCAACCTCATACTAACATCCTCAAGTCCGCCTCATTTCCCTATATATGAATCCGCATCGACAACTCAAACAATTCATAAGCACTTGGCTCAACCCCAAACAATTCACTGTGCATACTATTCTAGTTGGCAAGACACATCTACTCCATCCACATGATTTCGTCGACTATCAACAAGAGATTAAGGGTGATCAGTTCCTCAATTTATCAATAGACAGCTGACAACCATAATGGTGGCATAAATCATCATTATCCAACTAAAATAGTGTCTTCCTCCTCGTGCTCAATGTTATCTAAGCATACTGCTCTACCATTTCTCTAAGGCTCACAAACATTTTTCTTAATCGCCTTATTTCCAAGAACGCACAAAATCCAACACATATATTCTTATACATACTTGTTGCACAACCTAATTATCGAATATCCTTCTAATACATCAAGTACAATCCAAATCGGCCCACTTCAATCGAAACATTTATCCAAGTCCAAAACTTTTGACAACCCTGACCAATCCTTCGTCTCTCTTTTTAATCTCACAACTTCCATGATCCGTATAGTTCACACTTGATCATCATTCCAATCACAATCTCAACAATACCATCTCATCATCTGGCTGGTGATATAACTTCCAAAAAATTTCGACTCCTGTCGACACATCTCGCCAACAACACATAATCCACTTTACTATTTAACATTCCTTAAGGGTTTCTATACTTTAATCATTCTCAACTATCATACGCCGCACTTCCATGTGCTTCTCCGATACTCTTCTTCTTATTACTAAACATTTTATACTTGACTTCATCTTACTATTTCCAGCAAGAATTGTCCAACTTCAAACACGATTATCTTCTTCAATACAGACCTCCCAGACACAAAAGTATATTCCAAAATGAAGGGAATTTCGTGTAGGTTCCAGAACTTCAAGAATCGCTCAAATCTGAATTACGAGTAAAAAGTTATCGTCCTTGCAATGGGACTGGTCAAGAATTCCCGTATGCAGAATTTTCCAAAAGTCAGCACCAGACCCAAATATTCAAACGCGTTTTTCTCCCTCTTCAAAAACATACCGAAGACAAAATTTATATGCAAACTGTAGGGAATTTCGTAAGCTTTCCGAAAAGTCCAGAATCGCTTTCATCGGAGTTACGAGTAGAAAGTTATGCCTCTTTTACTGAAGGCTGTTCCATAAATACGAAAATAAAAACCGAAATTGGTGAACATGAGTTCTAGCTCTTGCTCTTGCTTCCAAACTCTTCCAGTTATCCTTGCTCTTCACCCAACTCTGGAAATCATCCGACTTCACTCCAGATATACTCCACTTGCATATCGCTATTCGTCACCTTGCCCTCTCTTCTCCGAGAAGCAAACATCAATCATACTGACTCGTCTTCCTTCAAAATGTCTCAACTGGATCGACGGATAAAATCATGAGTCCATACTCTCGTCGATTCGCAACAACACAGTTCTGACACACTTGCACTCCTGCAATCAATATCACCTTGATTCAACTTCACATACTACAAACATCTCTGAGGAGTAAACTTCTCCCCCACTTGTTTCAAACCAACTCCTGCATACAATCGATTAGGAAAACAAACAAGTACCAACAGTGTTCCACACACTTGTCGCGTACTAAGGGATAAACAACTTAGACAACTTGGCCGGACAGACCGACCTGCTCTGATACCACTAATTGTAACACCCCATTTCTACCCGACGGATAATAGTAAAATCAGAGTTATAAAATTTCAACAAACAACAGGATGCTACACTTTCATCTTAAAAACAACTTCGATTAATTTCATATGAACAGATACATAACACTTAGATCGGATGAACCGATAACAACAAAATTCGTATATATCTTTTTTTTAAAGCAAAACAACTTCAAGATACGAATATTCAACTTTGATTCACTTAACATTTTTGTTCGACTAAAACAACTTCAAAACAACATAATACTTAATAAATTCAACTTAAAATTCAGCAACATAAAACATATTCAACAATAACAACAAGCGTCCATCTCCCGAGTGTTACGTATCAGAGCAAGACCCTTTAGACTTACCATAGAGCAACAAAAGACTTCATAAAGTTACTTCGAACTTCCACTGCAAAACTTGAGTACCTGCCCATTTCCCATGGTAGAGGAAATATTAGCAGAAGGGGTGAGATATCGAACGATATAATCAGAAGTATGATAATCAATACATTAGATTAAAATTATACAATTTCAATACTTTACAACAACAACAAACAACAATCATCAACAACTCAACAACAACTTTATCAGCCTAATATTACAACAACTTTATCAACATAATGCAACAACAACTTTATCAACATAATACAACAACAACTTTATCAACATAATACAACAACAACTTTATCAACATAAGTAATGCGACACAAAATGCGACTCAACTATGCGTATACATGTGGTACCATTGGAGTAAAACTCCCAACTTAAAGAAAACACGGAGCAGAACTTCCAACTTAGAAACTGCCAAGTTATCGAGGCATCAAGGCATAAGTCTTCAACTTAATATTTTGCCAATCCAGGCCAACGTGGTGAGCATTAGCTCCAACTTAAAAATTGTCAATCTAGGCCAACTTAATAATGTTATGCTATGCATGCGCAACAACCACAACATCAACTTATTCAACACAACACAACAACGACAAAATGCAACAACTGCAAACAACTTAATCAACATTGGTCACAAGACCTGCAACAGCAAAACAACTTAACAACGTTGGTCATAAGACCTGCGACTTAATAATGTCCATAAATCGGGACAATTCAACACAATTCAACTTCACCTGCAAATCAACTTATTCGACATAATTTCAACCAAATAATCCAACCACAATTACCTACTAGTTTATACGAACCTCCCCGACCAATTTTAACTAATTCCGGACAACTAATTTCTCCGCTTAATTCTACTTATTCGGCTAGATCGGTACTGTTTTGCACACTGTAATTACTACTAGTTAATTTACTGATACGGTTAAATTTTAACTTACGGATACGGACATACTTTTGCTACCAAACTATACTGCCATTAAATTCAACTCTGATACAAAATCTGCTACTGTCATTTCTAAGTCCCCACATTATTGCTATTCCTCTATGTCGCACCTCAAAAATTCATCGAAGACACGACTCTCGCGCGAAAGGTGCGGAAAACGGTTCGACAGTGTCGCCACTAAACTTTATTTATCCCAAAAAGAGGGAAAGGAAAATATCGAGAAAACCTTTAAGGAGAGGGTAAGAACATGGTCGTCGCAACCACATTCCGGGTTCGGGAGTCGGTTACGTGAGGGGAAGGTACGCGCACCCCCTCACGTCCGTTGTACTCAACGGGAACCTCTTGATTCGAATCGCGATACTCGTTAGCTAAGTTTGTCTATTTTCTTCTCTAAAATAAATGCGAAAAGGTAACGGTCAAAAGGGAAAGGTACTAAGGGGAAAAGGGTGGTTTAAGGATAGGGTGTGTTTTTGTTATGTGTTAAAAGCTGATGGTGGAAAGTTTTGTTTTTGTGTGAGAGGCATGAAACTGGGAGGGGGTAGCGGCTTGCGAGAGAGAGATGAAAGATTCAAAGGACTTTTACAGATGAAGGCTTGAAATTTGGTAAGGTTTGTTTATGGTTGTTGTGTTCGGAACAGGTAAAGAAAATGCAGGGAGTGAGGTTGTTTTACGGTAGCTGGGAAAGGGTGGCTCCGGTGTCAGAATCGAAGGTGGAAGGAGGAAGTAGACATGGTGAAGATTGATTTGAAGTGTAGGCGAAGAGAAACAGAGTGAGGTTATGGGACTGTTTCTTTTTGAGTTTTTTTTCCTCTGAAAATCTCAAGTCCCCCGCAAAAGGTTTTGATTCTTCCCCTTAAAACCAATTTTTGAATTTGAATTTTGAATTGGTCTTGTTGAATGGTTGCTTTCACTGATGCAGAGGTGTTGTGAAATTGTCGCTGTTGAGTGTTTGGACGATGCAGGTCTGTGATAGAGGTTTTGGCTGGAAGTGTTAAGGGATAGCAGTTGGTCAAATGATGCAGCGTGTTGTAGCTGTTAAGGGTCTGTGTTTTGGATGGTAGTACTTTTGTCTTGGATTACAGATGGTCTGTGGTGCGTGGGATGTTGTAGGGACATTGGTAGTAACTTTTTTATATTTTTTTTGTTTTGTATTAAATCAGAAATAAAATGACTCTAAATATAAATATTTTTATGATTTTTTAGACAAAAGAAAATGATTAAATGAAACTAATTAAATTAATCTTAAATTATAATCAAAATTAAAATTAAAATTACAATAAATTAGAATTACAATTAAAATGAAAAATTAAAATTAAGAATTGCACTAAGTTAGTGAGCTTAAACTAATTAATATTAAAATTGACTAAAATTTAAAATAAGCTATATTAAAATTAATCTAATAAGACTATACTAAAAATAAAAGCTAAACTAAAATAAAATTAAATTAAACTTAAAATAAAAATTGTAATTTAAAAAACATTAAACTAAATTAAATATGAACTAAGTAAAAGATAAACTATATTGAAATTAACTAAATAAATATTAGACAAATTTAAAATGAGAATCTAACTAAAAATATAAAAATAATAAATAATTTAAATCAAGAATGACATGAAGAAGAAAATGCATGATTAATGAGATGTTTACTAAAAATGCGAAAACAGAGACCGACTCAGAATGATATGAAATGATCGGAAAAATTTGAGGGTAAAATTTGGGGTACAATAGTTGCCCCTATTTAAATAGCTTTACCGGATGGCACGAGGGATAGAAATCCTCGAGAGATCAAGGTGAAAGGTATTTAAATATAGCAAACCGAAAATTTTACCCTTAGATGGAATGCAAATGCTACGGACAGCTAACAGACATGTAAATGCAGACATGCCATGAATTTCTAGTATGATGGAAATGATAGAATGGTAAGTGCAAAATGCAGACGAAGACAAAAGCAGACGGGGACAAAGTCTACACAATGAGCAGTCACTCACTGGGGATGACAACAACACTGGGGAAATAGAAGATACTCTTACTAGACATGGAGCCAGAAAGAAGACGCGATCTCCACTAGGGATCAATTTGAAATGAAAGGATAGACATCAGCAAAAGATTTTCTAGAATTTTCTTATACTGAAGAGTTCAAACGGGATCTTCAAGAAAAACCAGAAAAAACAGGGAAAGAAACCTCCGGAAAAACATCAGATGGCAAAAGAAACCAGTCATCCAATAACGGCTTTGAATGAAAGGTACAAATCCCAATATCTAATAACGGATTTAGATAAAGTGAACAAGGACTCAATCTGAAAAAACATCAGAAGGAGAGACACACCCGAATAGGCATCGGATAGTAAAGAAACCGAACATCCAATAACGGCTTTGAATGAAAGGTACAAATCACAATATCTAATAACGACTTTAGATAAAGTGAACAAAGACTCGATCTGAAAAAAACATCAGAAGGAGAGACACATCCGGATAGGCATTAGATGGTAAAAATAATGAAATTCTGGAAAAGCATCAGAATAAGCAAAGGGCTATCTGGGAAAACATCAGATAAGTTCTGGAAAAACATCAGAACAAAGACTCAATCTGAAAAAACATCAGAAAGAGAGACACATCCGGAAGAGCATAAGATAAGCGACATTAAATCTGGAAGAACATCAGATAAACAAGGTCATATGCGGGAGAGTATCAGATAGACACAAAAAGTGCTCTGGAAAAACATCAGGAGCAAAAGACTCAATCTGAAAGAGCATCAGAAAGGGGGACACATCCGAAAAAGCATCAGATGATAAAAAGCAATGTCATTCCGAAAAAGCATCAAAATTAACAAAGCAAATATCTGGAAGAACATCAGATAGGTTCTGGAAAAACATCAGAACAAAAGACTCGATCTGGAAAAACATCAGAAAGAGGAACACATCCAGAAAAGCATCAGATGAAGAAAGCAATGTCATTCCGAAAAAGCATCAAAATTAACAAAGCAAATATCTGGAAGAACATCAGATAGGTTCTGGAAAAACATCAGAACAAAAGACTCGATCTGGAAAAACATCAGAAAGAGGAACACATCCAGAAAAGCATCAGATGAAGAAAGCAATGTCATTCCGGAAAAGCATCAGAATAAACAAAGTGATTATCTGGAAAAACATCAGATAAGTTCTAGAAGAACATCAGAACAAAAGACTCAATCTGAAAAAACATCAGAAAGAGAAACACATCCGGAAAAGCATCAGATGGTAAAAACAATGAAATTCTGGAAAAGCATCAGAATAAGCAAAGGGATTATCTGGAAAAACATCAGATAAGTTCTGGAAAAACATCAGAACAAAAGACTCAATCTGAAAAAAAACATCAGAAAGAGACAAATATATATGACATCCAAGAATGGCATTGGACACAAAAGAGGAATAAACATATCCGAAAAAACAATCGGATAAGAAAGGTCATATCTGGAAGAACGTCAGATAGACACGACAATATTTGTTTGGTAGGTGTCATGTAAGTTGGACTTTGACCACAAGGTAAGACGTGGATAACGACACGACCTCGGGAGAAATGCAAATGAGGATGAAACACTCATGCTATGCGTATGTATATGAATCATGCAGATGATATAAGATCAAATGCAAATGCAGGTGAAGATGCTGACGACACAGCTCGACTCTCTGGTGGAGAAGACAAGACTGGAAGGCTGATTCCTCTACACGGAGATCACTGTCATTCTGCTTGGGGACTAGAGATGCTAACGCTGGACACATCATCTGACACACTGGTAAACTGTATCCAAATTGATGATCCTTGTAGGAAGGATAAAGAGTTACATGGGGATCCTTCAAGTAAACTGCCCCAGACTAGCTGATTATTGTAGAGGAACTGATCATTGCTTCAGCTTGATTGATTCTGGAAATGACAGTTTCATGGTGCTATTAGAAAGCTTGCCCCAGTCTGAGTCTTGAAATATGATTATTTCACCGGACACTGGGAAAGCTTGCCCTTGCCTGAGTCTTGCAAAATCTTCTGTATAAACCAATTCTAAGAAGTCGCCATTAAACCACAAATCTTGAACTGATTCTCAACAGGATATGGAAGGAACTTGCCCCTGATTGGATCACCGACCAAGTTTCTCAAATGTTTGAAAATTCCTTGAAAAGAAAGCTAGTTTGCAAACAAAAGTATTTGTACAAACATGGTAAATGCAAAGTTCATGCAACTTTTGAAATCAATTTTTTTTTTTTAAAGAAGCAAAGTATATGAGTCATTAGTTAGAACACAGGGGTTCAAGACATTTAAAAGTGAAAGGTAAGGCACAAGGCGTGATGCCAAAACAGATGATCCGTAAAGATCTTTTGGAGTCAGTTTACGCAACCTTGCTGTAGTATGCTTTCAAAATAACCTCACTTCAATTAGGTCCTTTGAGGGTTATAACGTGGTCTGGTTCACGGTTTAAGAAACAAAGGATAAAGGCTCAAAGTTTATTCGTGACCCACCCAATCTACGTAATGAACTTCCACTCCTATGCTCAGTTAACTCAGACTTTGTGCTCAAATTCCCATAGGTTAGGAATTGCACTGATGATAGCGATGATGATGGTTCAAAATTCAATGGACTTGAGATGGCAGTCACTGCTTCTCACAACATTTTGTTGTTTTTTGGTGAGGACCTTAGTCAACTCGTTTTATCTTTGGGGATTTTGGTAACCTCTTGAATGATTTTTATTATCCCTAACTTTTGCCTGAACTGTGTCATTTGAGCTTACAGCCAGCGGGATGCCCCAATTTTTGCCTAAGTCTCCTTCATAGGTTTTGACTTAGCGGGCTTTTATTTTGATTCTTTTTTTCACTCTCTCTTTTTTTAGTGACTGCCTTGCTTAATGATTACAGTGAACCATCATTGGCGTTAGACCTGAAAGACATCTTCGACACTTGCTTGCTATGTGCGAAGGAAAACCGTGAATGCAATATTTTGTTGAAAGTCGTCTTGCATGAAGCTCTTGTAATTGAATGCACAATCAAGTTAACCAAGAACTACCCTGCCCCAGGTTAAGATTGCGGTTTTTTATTTGTAAAGAAAAGAAACTCCTACTTCAAGGCTCAAAGGGGTTAAAGAGGGGTTATCTTCCTTATATCTCCGGTGTTTGGGAGTTGAAACAATGCCTTACATCGTCAGCAAAGTCTTGATTTGAAAGTATACCACAACAATTATGAGTATAATGTTTCATCATCCTCCCTCCAATCTTTGCATAATCAAAAGAAAGTGGACGAGAGAAAAAAATTTTAGCAAAAGAAAGCATAAAGACGTAACTGGCAAACGCAAATGAATTGAATCAAAAAGTTGCAATGCTCATTTCATTAATTTTGAAAACACAAACATAATTTGAAAGCAAACAACCATTACAAAATAAAGAAAGTGCAAACAACAAGAAACAAAGGCCTAGTGACTAATCAACACAAGGATGAGCTGTCCTATCTGAAACACTGGCTTTTAGGAGGATAATCTGCTGAAGTCAACTGAAGCTTCATTTAGCGTACCCTGGCAGAGGGTTGTTCTGAACATTGGGATTGTCACGAAAGCTAAGAATTCCAGTCTTAATCAAATCACGCACTCTAGCCTTTAGTGCATAGCAATTTTCTAAGTCGTGGCCTGCGGCACCTTCATGGAATGCACAGTGGAGATCAGATCTGAATCTAGCTGGTAGAGGATTTGGAGGAGCTAAAGGCCTTGTGGTAATCAAACCTTGCTCAACCAGACCAGGATACAGTTCGATGTAAGTCATGGGAATAGGATCAAATTGACCCCTATTACGATACTGGCTCTGTCCTGCAGCTGGACGTTGGAAAGCTTGAGTTGGTCGTGGAGCAGCAACCACAGGAGTAACAGCAGCAACAGTAGGGTGAGCAACATACTGTGGTTGAGGACGAGGCTTTCTCACTTCAACCATTATAGCATTAGTCTGATCTTCCTTCTTCTTCTAAAAGTTCCCGTAGGATTTCTTCACAGTATTAGAAGATTCAGCAACCTTTGATACTTTTCCCTTCTTAAGACCTTCCTCTAATCTTTGGCCAATAGTAACCAAATCAGTGAAATTAGAGGAAACACTTCCAACCATCTTTTCCCAATAGAACGGGGACAAGGTATCCATAAACATTCCAGTTAACTCCTTCTCGGCCAGGGGAGGTTCCACTTGGGAAGCCAACTCTCTCCAGCGCTGAGCATACTCCTTGAAAGACTCTTTATCATTCCGAGACATATTTTGCAGTTGACGGCGATCAGGAGCCATGTCAAGGTTATACTTGTATTGCTTCATGAAGGCATTGGTGAGGTCTTGGAAGCTGTGGATAGAGTTTTGCTCAAGACCCATGTACCATTTGAGTGATGCTCCACTCAAGCTGTCTTGAAAACAGTGGATAAGCAACTTTTAATTCTTGGCATGAGCAGTCATCCTGCGAAGATACATGACCAAGTGAGCTCTTGGGCAAGAGTGACCTTTGTACTTCACAAAATCTGGAGTTGTAAACTTAGGAGGTATAACAAGGTCAGACACTAAGCACATGTTGTCTGCATCTATATTAAAGAAATCAGTACCCTCAACGGCTTTGAGTCTCTTCTCTATGCTCTGAAACTATTCTCGGACAACTTCAGGTTCAACAAAGTCTTCACGGTCTTCACCTTGAGCACTGGCAGCATTGTACTTATAAAGGGGATTCTTGAAAGAAGCTTGAACAGTCCGTGGAACAGCATGAACCACAGGTCTGGGCTGGGTGAAAACAGGAGCTTGAAACACTGGCATAGCATTCTGACCAACCATAGCATTAGATGCAAGAGGTGGAGAATAGTTGTGTGGCAAACCAAACTCTGGCCAAGTTGAAGGTGGCACTTGAACTGGTGGAGGATCAGCACTTGAAATTTCCTGGATGACTGCCCTTTGGGGAGGCTCTCCTCTAGCAATCAAAACTTGAAGCATCTCAGTTAGTTTGGTTACACTTGACTTGAGGTCGTCAATCTCCATTCGGATCTCAGCATTGTGTACGTCTTGTTCTAACATCCTACGTCTGTAGTCATCTCTAGTCTGGTATCGGTGTCGAGGCATTATCTTGACGACTAACAGACAAACACTGGAATATAGAGACCACTGGAAATAAGTAACTGGACAGACAGATGCATGCAACGAATCATGCAAAGATGCAAATGATATGCAATGCAATGCAAACAAGATGCAAAACACACATAGCAGGATCAAGGGTTCGAGATCACGGCATGTAGTCTGGGTAAAGCACCAACCACAGGGTGTGTACTAGGGTTTATCAATTGTAGAACATGGTTCTAAAAGTTCCCAGAGTCGACAACCCATCTTTCGGATTTTAAGGATTTCCCAGATGACTTGGTAATCAATAAAATTCTCAAGAGGATCTCGTCTGAGTGTAGTATCGCGTGACAACCAATTCAGAAATAGACTCCATCATGGTCACCGCACTACATCCTAAAAGGCCAAGTGGGGTTTGGTAACTACGGTTCTCAATATCATGGGCTCCTAGGTCGAGAGTAGCACGCTTTCACGAACGAATTCGTTCAACATAACTAGACTCTCAAGAGGGCCTCAACTGAGTGATGGTGTTATCAATTCAACTTTTCAGGATTCGACTCCCTCAAAGCCTCCTTGAATACCATCGTCCTATCCTAAGTACACTCAAGTCCGGGTTAGGACTTATCTCACCACTCAAAAGTAGTACCCTGCACACAGAAGATCCCAAGCAGAAACAGGTATACAGATATATACAGATATAAATATACAAATGTACAAGCAAGCAAACATGTAAATAACACAAATATAAACAAGATAGGCTTAACCCTCTAAGGGGGAATTCCCCAGCAGAGTCGCCATTTCTGTCGTACCTCGAAAATTCATCGAAGACACGACTCTCGCGCAAAAGGCGCGGAAAACGGTTCGACAGAGTCGCCACTGAACTTTATTTATCCCAAAAAGAGGGAAAGGAAAATATCGAGAAAACCTTTAAGGAGAGGGTAAGAACATGGTCGTCGCAACCACATTCCGGGTTCGGGAGTCGGTTACGTGAGGGGAAGGTACGCGCACCCCCTCACGTCCGTTGTACTCAACGGGAACCTCTTGATTCGAATCACGATACTCGTTAGCTAAGTTTGTCTATTTTCTTCTCTAAAATAAATGCGAAAAGGTAACGATCAAAAGGGAAAGGTACTAAGGGGAAAAGGGTGGTTTAAGGATAGGGTTTGTTTTTGTTATGTGTTAAAAGCTGATGGTGGAAAGTTTTGTTTTTGTGTGAGAGGCATGAAAGTGGGAGGGGGTAGCGGCTTGCGAGAGAGAGATGAAAGATTCAAAGGACTTTTACAGATGAAGGCTTGAAATTTGGTAAGGTTTGTTTATGGTTGTTGTGTTCGGAACAGGTAAAGAAAATGCAGGGAGTGAGGTTGTTTTACGGTAGCTGGGAAAGGGTGGCTCCAGTGTCAGAATCGAAGGTGAAAGGAGGAAGTAGACATGGTGAAGATTGGTTTGAAGTGTAGGCGAAGAGAAACAGAGTGAGGTTATGGGACTGTTTCTTTTTGAGTTTTTTTTTCTCTGAAAATCTCAAGTCCCCCGCAAAAGGTTTTGATTCTTCTCCTTAAAACCAATTTTTGAATTTGAATTTTGAATTGGTCTTGTTGAATGGTTGCTTTCAATGATGCAGAGGTGTTGTGGAATTGTCGCTGTTGAGTGTTTGGACGATGCAAGTCTGTGATAGAGGTTTTGGCTGGAAGTGTAAAGGGATAGCAGTTGGTCAAAGGATGCAGCGTGTTGTAGCTGTTAAGGGTCTGTGTTTTGGATAGTAGTACTTTTGTCTTGGATTACAGATGGTCTGTGGTGCGTGGGATGTTGTAGGGACATTGGTAGTAACTTTTTTATATTTTTTTTGTTTTGTATTAAATCATAAATAAAATGACTCTAAATATAAATATTTTTATGATTTTTTAGACAAAAGAAAATGATTAAATGAAACTAATTAAATTAATCTTAAATTATAATCAAAATTAAAATTAAAATTACAATAAATTAGAATTACAATTAAAATGAAAAATTAAAATTAAGAATTACACTAAGTTAGTGAGCTTAAACTAATTAATATTAAAATTGACTAAAATTTAAAATAAACTATATTAAAATTAATCTAATAAGACTACACTAAAATTAAAAGCTAAACTAAAATAAAATTAAATTAAACTTAAAATAAAAATTGTAATTTAAAAAACATTAAACTAAATTAAATATGAACTAAGTAAAAGATAAACTATATTGAAATTAACTAAATAAATATTAGACAAATTTAAAATGAGAATCTAACTAAAAATATAAAAATAATAAATAATTTAAATCAAGAATGACATGAAGAAGAAAATGCATGATTAATGAGATGTTTACTAAAAATGCGAAAACAGAGACCGACTCAGAATGATATGAAATGATCGGAAAAATCTGAGGGTAAAATTTGGGGTACAACACTTTGCATTATTAATCGGTTAACATTGTTGAGGCATATTGCACGATAACACCTCAATCGCACACATTCACGACGGTAAAAATCAACACAACGATACGGTTTCAATTTTCTGCTATAATAGAACCAGATACATACCTCAAAACCATTTTTCCCAGAAAGAATATCTCGTTCGCTTTCCAACGCTTCGAACGGGGGTCAAAACCGACTTACGGATCAAAAGATATGAATTTTCCAAACTTTCCGAAACTAGAATTTTTCTGCATAACACCCCTATGGGATTTTGCATTTTCGTCCGAAAATCCGACCGATTCAATTATTTTCTTCGAAACAAACACATACTCATTCATACCAAACATATAGTAGTGATTTGGAACCATCAAACATGCATTTTACGACTTTCGATTTCAATCCGAATCTTAAACCCCCAAATCTCCAAAAATGCAAAAACTTACAAAATCAATCAAATTCGATAAAACAAGCATACTCGATCACGACCTAACATTTCTCGACACAACTACGCAATCTATTCCGACTTTCGTCCCCGAAAACATCGGTTTCTATCGATTTAACCAAATTCCAAACTAAGTTTAACACTATATAACAACAACCAAACAATCTAGCAAACATCAAATTCCACAAAAACAAAACCAATTCATCAATACACTTCAACACATTCAGTAGAAAATCATATAAATCCCAATTCCACGTATCAATTATCATATATCCGGTTATAAAATTCGAACTCCACCCTTACCTTGGATTGAAGGTTGCTCTAAATTTTTCTGGTTGAAAACTTGCTCTAGCAGCCTCTACGAATTCTCTCTCAAAAACCTTTGTTCCTCTTTTCCTCTTCTCCATAACTTCCACGCTCTGCTCCTATTTTTCCTCTTTTTCTGCAACTCCCACTTACAGCCACTTTCTAACTCCTCCTTGTTTCTAAAAACCTAATATAATAATTCTATTATTTTATTTTCTTATTGGGCCTCACTACTACACCCCCACTATTACTACCATCTAACTAAGCCCAATATTTTCTTACACTTCTACTAAGTTAACACCATATTATTTTCTACGATTTAAATCATTTTTAATTAAATTATCCTACTAAAGCCAACACAACTTAAATCAATTAAATTAATTAATATTCTACGAAAATAAATATTATTTCTAATATTAATTTCTCCCGACTAAATCGACTAATTACCCGATTAATACTTATTAGCATCACCAACATATTCAACATAGTCAACAAATATTCGAAAAAATACTCAATACTATTTAATTAAAATATTTAATTAAATACGGGCGTTACACAACCCATTGGCGGCGAACTCCTCGGTGAATCACAAAGTCTGGTACCTTCTTTCTTGATTTGTCCTCAGAAATGACGCTGATTTCCGGTAGAGCAGGATCGTTGGAATCTGTCTCCCAGGCAGAGTTGTCGTAGGAGGATTCTTCAGCTGCATCTTGCACAGTATTTGTACTCTCAAGTGTATCTCCCTATCCAGTTGGCTGGATGTCTTCGAGCCTGATACGAAAGCTTTTGGGAGCGGTGTACTTGACCATGAAGTCGTATTTGCCGCTCGGTTGTCCTAAGGTGTCCCACACTTCTTTGGAACTGGAGGAGTCGTCTCTTTCGATGACGTTGACCTCGGGAAAAGCATAGTTGATGAACTGATGTCCTGCAATTTTTGCAAATTCATCGTTGTGCTGGATATTTTTTGAATGCCCTGAGTAATGATCCCATGATTCGGTGGGGACGCAGATATTCTTTTCAATGATACTCAGCTGATATGTGTCGTCGGGCTTATTCTTTTGCCCCAAGTCTCCTGGGTACGGCTGCCAGATAGGAAGGCCATCCATTGGGCGATAATAGTCGTGGTCAAAGTTGTCTTTCATCAGAGTGTCCTCCTCTAATGAGTTTGATGGAGCACGGCATCCTTCCGGATCACAATCTCCGTATATCATTTTGACATCTGACCTTGATATAAATCTCAGACTCTGTGCGGGATAGCAAAATGGCGTAGGCACCTCTTCCTAAGACATATAACCATCCTCGTTAAGATAGGACTTCCATTCTTCACCTGTATCGGAGGAGTCACCCTCGTTGATGGTATGTACTTCTTGAGACATTGGATGAAGGAAACCTCCACTATGGAAGAAGTTTTGAATGGGATGAAGACTTTCATCGTTAGTAGGTGTCTGGGCACAGGTTGAGGAAAAGCCAAGACCTTTCTTTGCTTTGTTATTAGTAGGAATGACAAGATGTCCCCATCCTTTCGCATTGTTGCTTTTGATTACTTCGAGAGCATCTTGGTACGAGGAAATCGATGTTCCTCTCTCTGATTGATTGTCATTGCTCACCGAAAGTGCTTGGAACTGGGTTCCGATAACCTCCTCTGGTTCTACACAAGTGGATAATGATAAGTTACTCACGAGAAAGGCTTGCTCTCCGCAGACCGTGATGAGTTGGTTGTTTTTGACAAACTTCAACTTTTGGTGAAGTGTCGAAGTGACTACCCCCGCCTTGTGTATCCAAGGTCTTCCTAACAAGCAACTGTATGTTGCCCGGATGTCCATGACCTGGAAAGTGACTTGGAAGGTGTGAGGACCGATAGTTATGGGAAGGTCGACTTCGCCGATAACTATTTTTCGGGATCCGTCAAATGCCTTGACGGTGACCTCACTGGCCCTCATCGGAGATCCTCGGTATGATAATCGCATCAATGTAGACTTCGGCATCACATTTAGAGCTGATCCGGTGTCAACCAGTACGCTGGCTAATGCATCGTCCTGGCAGTTGACTGTAATATTGAGTGCCATTTTGTGATGGTGGCCCTCTTCCGGCAGTTCCTCATCACTGAATCCCAAGTTATTGTAGGAAGTAATGTTGGAGACGATGCTATCGAACTGTCATATTGTTACATCCTGTTCCATGAAGGCTTGCTCTAAACTTTATGTAGAGCTTCCCTGTGAGCTTCGGAACTGAGTAAAAGAAATAGCACTTAGCTTTATGAAGGAGTTTGCAACAGTTGATCAACAATGTTGTATTCACTCTTCTGGATGAGCCTCAGCATCTCATCGTTGTTTTTTGAGAGGTCGGGATCACTGAACTGACCGACTGTGAAATTCGGGCCTATGCAGACAGCAGATGTCCTAACACATGTCAAGACATTGTGCTACATAATCTTTTAAACTCAGAGATGCAATTGCAGACTGATACCTTGAATATCAGAACTGCACCATCACAGATGTCACGACATTTGATCCAACATGTTCATCATGAACCCTAACAAAAATGTAAATCTGCAGAATGATAAAGAACACAGTAATTGTTAACCCAGTTCGGTGCAACTCACCTACATCTGGGGGATACCAATCCAGGAAGAAGACTTCACTATTGTGTAGACTGTTACAAAGTTAAACTCCCACGTTTACAACTTTATCCCTAACATCTACCCCATGAACATCTTTACCAAGGTTAAACTCAAATGTTTATAACCCTGATACGAGATACCCCACTCACTTCCCTCAACCACCAACTGTGATTTCTTCATCGTCCCTATTAATACAGAAATCTGTCAAGCATACTTGACAAAAAAACTAACTCGGATTTGCTTAAAAGCTTCATCTAAGAACAATACACAATCCAATAACTCAAGGCTTATGGATCTGTGTGACACCTATATCTACCACAGTGTATCAACTGATACAAAGGGAGACTTATAACCTAGAGAGCCAACGACTCTCAAAACCCTAAACCCTTGTTTCTTACACAAGATAACAAGGTTACAACAGGCGTACTATGGCATAACAAAACCTAGGTCTAAGTCTTCTATTTATAGGCTTCTGCTTCCTTGGGCTTCTGTCTTCAGTCCTTGATCTATGCACTGATTGTTTCTGTAAATCTTGCCACAGGTACAGATGTCGAGACATCTGTTAGGACATCTTCTCTGGCCAATCTTCTTTCATCAAACTTCTTCATGTTTAGACATCTCTTTTGACATTCTGTTTTTCCCAAAAATTTGCTCAAATCAGCAAAGCTTTCAATCTCCCCCTTTTGACAGATTTTTGGTTTAAAACAACTTCTTAGGAAAGAAAGTCCGGCGTTTGGATCCCATCTGAGACTCTTTCATACTCCTTGAGATTCCTAGCTGTATGTTGGTGTACGTGAGAAGGAGTATATGACTCTCTCCCCCTCAAACCAGTATTAGCCACGATAGGATGAATCTTCCTCTTGAGAGACATAAGAGAACTCACAAGAAGATCCAGAAGGAGTATAAGAAGAAACAATTGTACCATTTGTAACACAAAGTTCACCAGGAATGTAACTCAGGTCACAAGGCACAACTTGTTTCACAACTCAGGTCATAAGGCATAAAGAGAAAGATTCTGATAGAATGTTAGACCATCCTCTCCAACATCCTTTACAATTCAACCACCAGAGATGTATGTTGAAAAATTCACCCACACAACCTTTCTCCCCCTTTTTAGCCAAAAATTGACAAAAGAACCCAATGCAGTTCCATATCCAGATGTTACTTATCTAAACACGAATGAACGACATGATGAAACATCCCACACTCTGGACTACCACAAACAGATGCACTCTTTAAATACCTAAACACTTTCTTCTGATAATCATGGTCCAAAGAAGTGACCGCTAAAAAATTCAAAGAGAAATAAATTTAGGTAGGTGAATTCAACATTAATAACTGTGCACCGCCCAACTAGGATAAGACTGTTCAAACTTTTAAGAGTAACCGTCCAAAAAGGAGCACTTGTAACAAACACATGTTACTCATGCCTCCTCTCAGTAAGCACTACCCATCGTCTGATATTCAGGTCTTAAATAATATCCTGACCTTTTGTCAGTCTTGTTTAGTCCGTCTGAATCGCAGTTTCCATCCTTTTAATAAGTCCCAAGCAGAATCCTTTAAACCAAAAGACACAGAGAGATGGCGAAGATGTTAAGACATTCCTTCAAACATTTCCCAATTAGCATTCGGAGATTTCTGTATTGATCAAAATCTTCACAGTTTTGTGATCACAGTTTGTAGAGAAAAATAAATTCTCCCAAACTCATCAATGATTCTTAAGCATCCAATAAGAACCATTCAAGTATGCATCGCCAAGTTTCCCACAACTTGCAACAATACTCTAATGTCAAGCCATCTTGACATCTCAGTTTGCTTTACGCACAAATACAAACTGGAACTTTAACAATAATGCCAAACCATCTTGACATCTCAGTTTTCTTGACGCATAAATGCAAACTGGAACTTCATCTTAGATCAAGAGGCCTCCCCCATGACTAAGGTAACTGGTGCTCCTCCACTGAACACCCAAGCTAATGACTGGAAAACATAAGACGCGTCTTCATGTCTTCAAGAGCGCACCCTCTGTTCAACACACCTGCTGAATGCAACCATTAACTCTCTTATTGTTCCCTATGACAAGAAACAATAATCCTCACACATGATCACCATCATGCTACCCGTGAGGAAGTGTATACCAACTATAACAAACTCTTGGCTTAAGATCAAAGTCCCATTGATCCCCCTCATCCTGCAACCATCTACACACCACACGAACTCCTCTTGAATTCTTATGTATAGACCTTCAGATGCTTGAGGCACAAACCAATTGAATCAGAATGCTTCACATTCCTCAAAGAGACGCACAGGGCCCCTTAGTTTGTTACCACGATGTCAACTATCGTATGCATGCTCCAGAACTTCACAGCTGCTAAATTGATCCACTACTAGCATGACTTGCTCCAAGGGCTCCAATGTCATATGCAAGATTTTCCACTGACCTCACCCAGCCAGCATTAGAGATAAACACCCCGCAATCCAAGACAGTCATTCCAATCATTCTTCCATATGATAATCTGGAATACTTCTGATTTATGGTGAATCTCCACTTCTGAATGCATTCAGGAACGAGACTTCCATGCAATCAACACATGATCCACTTTAGTCTTCACAAACACTTACATCCTCCTTCCAAGGAACCCTTCTACTCCATCATTCTCCCGGATGATCATGTAGACACTTCTTGGACACGATGCAAGTAACCAGTTCATCACAGAACCTGAAATCCTTCACCAAGGATAACTAACCCAAGGATGTTCTAACATTAGTTAGGACATCTTCCACACATCACAGACACCACACACCATGGTTCTTGATATGCTCCACCACTGGACTTACTATCAGCATAGTAATCCACACTAAAGATCTTCAAACAATACTGCGTCACCAGCTTGAACAAAGAAAACTTCAGAAACCCAGAGAGAAATAAACTCTCAACCACCAAAGAAGGTATGATTCCATTCTCAACCCAGAACTTCTGCCATAAGCTCCCAGAGAACCAGAACCTCCTTATAATTTCAACTAACTACTCTTCTACAAAAGAGCAATCAGTTTCAAGCATCCTGCTTGAACGCACTTTGTGAAATCAATCAAATGCCACCTTTTGATTGACCTCACTCATCTTCATAACTCCCACAAGATACCCTGATCTACTAATGAAATCAGATCTTCAAGTCACGTGAACTACTTTCCCTATAGCAAGACATCTTGGATCCACCAAGCCTCTTAGTCATGTAACATCTTCTCATCCACAGCTCCCGCAAACTGTATGAGATAGACCTTTTTTAAGAATCCATCACTCCCATTCTCCTATAGATCCCCTTATCATAAGCTGATGTGCCACATCATCAGCTGAGACTTCTGATGTCAAGTTAGATGTCCAAACATTATGACATCCAACTGTTGAATTCATCTCTTCCTTCTGCCACTTAGAAGAACCTCTTCCCTTTACAGAAACAGATTTCCATGCTCTCACACACTTGATTGAACAACCAAGTTTTGAGTAGACAACCTCTATTCTGCTTTAAAACTCCAAAGACTTCAAACCTGCCACATCTGAATCTTTAGAAAATAAGTAGTCCAAGACTACCCCATAGCAATACCAAAGAATTCCACTTCCCTTAGTAGAGCCGTCAGTAGAAAGCCAGAGATAACTGCCACTTATCCTCGACCTTCACAACCAGAGCAAACACTATGCTCCAAAGCACCTGGATCAGAAATAAACTGACCCAAGCTGTAACCATCAAGATTATGATGTCTTCATAGTATTCCATCTTCATCTTCAACAGCATCACCAGCTGGACAAGTCATTCACAATACTTTCCAGGAAATAGACGCTAAGACAATAATCCCAGGTCAACACCTAGCAGACTTTTGAGCGAATGCAAAACCCCTCCCATGATTCTACAAGCCTCTGATGAAAAAATGTTAGAACATTTGACAGAACATCCTCAACCTTGACTATCAAGGATAATCAATTAAATACTTGTGGATTCCACAAATAGTAATTGATCTTAAATCCTTGTACCATAACCCTTCTTCACTGTTGTAGCTGAGCTCCACCAGATCATGTCATGAACACTTATAAAGTATTCAATCTTTTTGCAAGTATCTTCTTCAATGACAATGTTGAGATACCAAGGTTGCCACCCTTGACTCAAGTAACTAAGACTTTCTCTGAACAAGTCTTATTTACCTCAACAACTCTTCAATCAGATTGGATCCACTCTTAGGGTCAAGAGAGATGAATCCTTCCTTGTTGTTTTTGGATGGTGAAAATAAATCACCTCCACGTTCTTCAGATTGTGTCTCAAAGAAACACCTTCTAGTCAAAAGAGTAACTAGAAGACTCCAGATACACGAAATAGATGTCTTTTTGAGTGAACTTGAGAGAGATCTCAAGTATCTTTGACAACCTAGCCGACCAAACATTTATCAAACCCCTAGAGCAAGAACCTGATAAACTTTCACTACTACAACATGCTAAAACAACAACGCCGGGCTTACAACGCATCCTTTTATGCCCTTGTAATAGGTTAAAAATTTCGCGCCCATTTAAAAGCTGAGTCATTTAATGACGGTTTAATGAAACCACCGTAGTAATAAATAAAATGTATCAAGCTTCGATTCCCTGCAACTACATTTTTCCATTTTTTAGAGTACATTTAGCGTGTGTCAATTAAGTCCATTATTTATAAAATAAATTGTAAATTATTTTACAAAGGTTAAGATGAGCAACCGTAGTAATAAATGAAATGTATCAAGCTTCGATTTCCTGCAACTACATTTTTTTTTCATTTTTTAGAGTACATTTAGCGTGTGTCAATTAAGTCCATTATTTATAAAATAAATTGTAAATTATTTTACAACGGTTAAGATGAGCAACCGTAGTAATAAATGAAATGTATCAAGCTTCGATTCCCTGCAACTACATCTTTTCCATTTTTTAGAGTACATTTAGCGTGTGGTAATTAAGTCCATTATTTATAAAATAAATTGTAAATTATTTTACAACGGTTAAGATGAACAACCGTAGTAATAAATGAAATGTAACAAGCTTCGATTCCCTGCAACTACATTTTTTCCATTTTGTAGAGTACATTTCACTTAAGATTCCACTACGGTTTGTTTCTCCACCGAGATTAAAAGGTTTACTGATAAATTAAAACAAAACTTATTATGTATTTCTTTCATAAGACGCCCTAATCGAAAAAGTGAGCCAGCGACGCCCTAACCTTTACACTCTTCAACATCTTCATTCCTTTTTTCTTGGTTTATGCTCAAATATTGACCGTCTTCATTCATTTGCTTCTTCAGCTTCGAAGTAAGGTTCTCTTCAACATCTTCATTCCTTTTTTCTTGGTTTATGATCAAATATTGACCGTCTTCATTCATTTGCTTCTTCAGCTTCGAAGTAAGTTCTCTTCAACATCTTCATTCCTTCTTTCTTGGTTTATGCTCAAATATTGACCGTCTTCATCATTCATTTGCTTCTTCAGCTTCGAAGTAAGGTTCTCTTCAACATCTTCATTCCTTCTTTCTTTGTTCATATTGTATATGCTCAAGTCAGAATGAGATGTTTCATATGCTTTACGTTTAGTATTAGAGTACATCTTCATTGATTTTTTCTTTGTTCATATTGTATATGCATATGCTTGAGTTTTTGGATTAGATTTTGGTGTGTCATTCACATTATTATACATGTATAAATTTCAGAAGTTGTAATGGATTGTAGTTGGATGAAAGCCAATAGATTAGATCCGGTTTATGAGAACGGAGTTTGTGAATTCCTTGAATACGCTGATAAACATCTTCCCGACAATGATGGTATCTTTTATTATCCTTGTGTTGTTTGCGCTAATATAAAAAAGGGTACAAAGAAAGAAATACACAATCACCTTTGTTGTGATGGTATATGTCAAAATTATATAATATGGACGTGGCATAGTGAGGTGGATAATAAAGAAAGTCGGGCGTCACAAAGTCAAAGAGTGGAGGAAGATGAATATATGGAAGATCACGTAGAGGATATGTTCCGTGATATTGGGGAATCTTCTTTTATGAATGCTCATATTTATGATAATTTATTTAGTGATAAAGACACCCCTTTATATAAGGGATGCACAAAGTTCACACGATTGTCGGCGGTGTTAAAGTTGTTTAATCTGAAGGCAAAAAATGGATGGTTGGATAAAAGTTTCACGGAATTACTTGAATTGCTACAGTAAATGTTACCAGAAGATAACAAATTGTCGGATCGTTGCTATGAGGCCAAGAAGATATTGTGTCCACTGGGTCTGGAGTATATCAAGATACATGCTTGCCCTAATGATTGCATATTATTCCGAAAAGAGTATGAAGACTTGTTTCAATGTCCGAAATGTGGTGTGTCGCGTTACAAGCAGAAGGCTAGCAATGGTGATGACAATGATCACTATGACAATGTTAGTAGGAAGCATCCTCCTGCTAAAGTGTTATGGTACTTGCCAATACTTTCACGATTAAAGAGACTTTTTGCTAATTCGAATGACGCAAAGAATCTTAGATGGCATGCAGATGAAAGGATTCGTGATGGAAACATTCGCCATGTAGCTGATTCTTTGCAATGGAAGAAAATTGATTCGTTGTTTCCGGATTTTGGAGTCGAGCCAAGAAATCTTAGGCTTGGGCTTGCCACCGATGGAATGAACCCCTTTGGTAATATGAGCACTAATCATACTTCGTGGCCTGTTCTTCTCACTATTTACAACCTATCTCCTTGGTTGTGCATGAAGCGCAAGTATATACTGTTAAGTATGATGATTTCTGGACCACGACAACCTGGTAATGACATAGATGTTTATCTTAGTCCATTAATTGATGATTTATGACTCTTGTGGGATGAAGGCGTTGAAGTTGATGATGCATATTCTGGGGAAAATTTTAATATGCGTGCAATGTTATTTTGCACAATTAACGACTTTCCGGCTTACGGTAACTTGGCGGGATACAATGTCAAAGGACATAAAGCGTGTCCTATATGTGAAGATGATACTTGTTATCACCAACTTGAGTTTGGAAAAAATACCCTTTACCTTGGGCATCGAAAATTTCTAAAACCGGGTCATCCTTATCGTAGATTGCGAAAGGCTTTTAATGGAGAGCAAGAGTTTGGTGAGGCTCCTAAACCTTTAACCGGTGATGAAGTTTATCAACGGCAGGAATACATTAATGTTGTCCTTGGGAAGAGAGAAAAAGAAAAAGGTGGGAAGAGAGAAAAAGAAAAAGGTGGGAAGAGAGGAAAAGAAAAAGGGTTAGTTGTGAAAAATATATGGAAAAAGAGGTCCATCTTCTTTGATCTTCCATATTGGTCAAGTCTTGATGTTAGACATTGCCTTGATGTGATGCACGTGGAGAAAAATGTGTGTGATAGTTTGATTGGCACACTTCTAAACATTCCGGGCAAGACTAAAGATAGTAAGACTTCCCGTCTTGATATGGAAAAGATGGGTATACGAAAACAATTGGCTCCAGTAGAGAAAGGAAAAATAACTTATCTGCCTCCAGCATGTCACACTCTATCTAAAAAGGAAAAGAAGATGTTCTGCCAGTGTTTGGAAGGTATTAAAGTTCAGCAAGGTTACTCATCAAACATCAAGAAACTTATATCAATGAAAGATCTCAAGTTAATTGGTTTAAAATCTCATGATTGTCATGTATTGATGCAACAACTTCTACCAGTGGCTATCCGTGGGATCCTTCCAAAAAATGTGAGAGTAACTATAACGAGACTGTGTTTATTCTTCAATGCCATATGTAATAAAGTTCTTGATTTCAAAAAATTGGATGAATTAGAAGATGAGGCTGCCATAATCTTGTGTCAATTGGAGATGTATTTTCCGACATCATTTTTTGACATTATGGTTCACTTACTTGTTCATCTCGTAAGAGAAATCAGAATTTGTGGTCCAGTTTATTTAAGGTGGATGTATCCAATAGAGCGATATATGAATATCTTTAAAGGATATACGAAGAATCATCACCGACCGGAAGCTTCGATTGTTGAAAGGTACATCACAGAAGAAGTTGTTGAGTTTTGTACAAACTATTTGTCGGATGCAGATTCTATAGGAATTCCAAAGTCTCGTCATGCTGACACAGACGGAAGAGGTATTCAAGGTCTAAATGTTAGGTCAATGGCTCGGGATGTAGTTATTCAATCACATTTCTATATTTTGAATAATATAGATGAGGTTCAACCTTTCATAGATACTCACAAAAGACTTATGAAGAAAAAATATCCCCGAATGAATGACAAGTTGTTGTTGATAGAGCATAACAATAGATTCATGGATTGGTTTAATAAAAGTGTATCTAATGATCCTAGTGCATCCTAGATACTTAGATGGTTGTCGTACGGGCCAAAATTTTGTGTCATTACCTGGAGTGCATACGACATTGGTCATTATACCTTTTATACAAAATCAAAAGATGATCGTAGTACAATGCAAAATAGTGGGGTTATGGTTGAAGCCGAATCGATGTATTTCTCTAGTTCGAAAGATAAGAATCTGGTATTGGCAACTACCGCGTTTTATGGTGTCATTGATGAGATTTGGGAGATTGATTATGTTATTTTCAAAGTGGCTTTATTTAAATGCAAGTGGGTTCCTAATAATAGTAATGGTGTAGACATTGATGACTTAGGATTCACCCGGGTCGACCTTGACAAGGCATCTTTTAATACTGAACCATTCATCATGGCTTCTCAAGCAAAACAAGTTTTCTATGTTTCCGATCCATCGGACAAATCGGGGAAATGGTCAATCGTTCTCCAAGGAAAATACATTCCTCTTAGTGATGAAAGTCTTGATATTCCGTCCACACCTTCTTACACAACACAAGTTCCTACCACATATGATGAAGTTGATGGAGATGTCGTGCATGCTATACGACTCGATCATGAAGAAGGCATATGGGAAAATTAACATGTACGTAATTTATTATTTATTCATAATATATTAATTGTATATTATAGTTTAGAAGTATTTTTACTAACAAGTATAATTATTTGAAATCATAGGTATTTTGAGTCCAGACACCAGGCCAGGAGACAAGACACCAAGAGACAAGATACCAATAAGCCAAGTTACAATTATGTGAAGTTATGTAATGTGTGTAAACTGTAATATGGTATATGTGATATTTTATTTATGTAGGTTGTTTGTTCTGATAAACTGTAAACTAGTATATGTGATATTATGAATATGCCACGATTAATATTATTATGAAAACTGTATCACAAAATGTGAATTGTATTTTTCTACTGTGCTGAGATATGGAGAACAATAATACAGGTAAAAAAATGGGATTAATTATAAAAGCATGATAATATTTGTTAATTTTGCTGAAACTTTAGCGACGGTTATATTTCTGAACCGTTGTAATATCTGGCGCACTGGCCAGTAAAAAATAAATATCAAAACTGTGCTGCTGGGAATCGAACCGAGGACAATTTTATTTATTACAACGGTGTAATGTAAAACCGTTGTGATAGTTAGCGTACTTTCCTCATTATTACAACGCTACACGAGGCCCTCGTTGTAAGTATCATATATACAACAACAATCTACATAACAACGCCCTCGCCCGTGTCATTATATGTCATTCCCAACCGTTGTTAAATGGGTTTTTCGTAGTAGTGTTTAACTCAACTCCTCTCCTCTTCAACTGGCTCCAAACTGCACTAAGAAACCAAGCTTCTAAGTACCAAGTCACCATACCAGATATCTAACCACAAATCCCTTCACTCCATCGCTCCCGACTTTGGAATAAAAGAATGCAGATATCTTTAAACATATAGGCCGACGATTGAGACCTTCCACCAACTGTCTTCAGTAACAACTCCATAATCCCATAATTCTAGAGCTCTTCCATCAGAAACACATGCAGTGGAACCACCAAGGAACAGATCCTGCTTGCCCTAATAAGATGTCACAACATCTTACAAGACACATCAACAAGATAACTAGCCACTTCTCCTGTAGTTGTTGTAGAATATCCTCAGTAACATGAACAACCTCCAGGTTTCTCCTTTCGATCCAGAGCGTTCATCTCATCCATTAATACCCTTAGGTATATTTGAGTTGATTGATCTGATCTCCAAAACTCCTCCTTGTTTAAATGCCAGAAAGTATCTCCCAAAGATCTCATCCAGAACCAGACTGGATGCCTGCTCTGATACCAATTGAAATTCTGGCCTATACAGACAGCAGATGTCCTAACACATATCAAGACATTGTGCTAGATAATCTTTTAAACTCTGACGCGCAACTGTAGACTGATACCTTGAATATCAGAACTGCACCATCACAGATGTCACGACATCTAATCCAACATGTTCATCATGAACCCTAACAGAAACGTAAATCTGCAGAATGATAAAGAACACAGTAATTGTTAACCCAGTTTGGTGCAACTCACCTACATCTCGGGGATACTAATCCAGGAAGAAGACTTCACTATTGTGTAGACTGTTACAAAGTTAAACTCCCACGTTTACAACTTTATCCCTAACATCTACCCCATGAACATCTTTACCAAGGTTAAACTCAAACATTTAGAACCCTGATACGAGATACCCCACTCACTTCCCTCAAGCACCAAATATGATTTCTTCATCGTCCCTATCAATACAGAAATCTATCAAGCATACTTGACAAACAAGCTAACTCGGATTTTCTTAAAAGCTTCATCCAAGAACAATACATAATCCAATACCTCAAGGCTTATGGATCTGTGTGACACCTATATCTACCATAGTGTATCAACTGATACAAAGGGAGACTTACAACCTAGAGAGTCAACGACTCTCAAAACCCTAAACCCTTGTTTCTTACACAAGATAACAAGGTTACAACAGGCGTACTAAGGCATAACAAAACCTAGGTCTAAGTTTTCTATTTATAGGATTCTGCTTCCTTGGGCTTCTGTCTTCAGTCCTTGATCCATGCACTGATTGTCTCTGTAAATCTTGCCACAGGTACAGATGTCGAGACATCTGTTAGGACATCTTCTCTGGCCAGTCTTCTTTCATCAAACTTCTTCATGTTTAGCCATCTCTTTTGACATTCTATTTTTCCCAAAAATTTACTCAAATCAGCAGAGCTTTCAGACTGGTTGACTGGGAACTTTTGTTTAAGGTTCCTTTTCTTTGCTGGGTTCTCCAACTCCTCGTTTGAAGATTCGACCACTCTGTGTTACTCGACTGATGTCTGTAATATTCACGACGGAGGGTAATGGAATTTCCTTTCCATTCTCAATTATTGTGGCACCGTATTTGTAAGGGATAGCCTTAGTTGATTCATACGGTAGTGGTCCCAGCAGATAGATAACTACAGGACCCTTCTGATTTTTCTGACCATTGTAAGTAATTTCAATCAGTTCCTGGTTAAGAACCTTCGATTCGTCGAGTAGAGGGATGATGGCACAAACATCTTTGGTCCTCTTATGATCAGAGATTACGACAACGTCCTTGATTTGATCAGCAAAATAGTCTGGCGTCAAGTTGATTGATCCAGAACTTGGACACGGTCGAATTTCTTTGTGATCCAACTGACTTTGAAGGGCTGCTCGTGCGAGGTAACATCCTTGATTATCTTCTGAGCAAACTCTATAGCGTTCATAATTGTGTGGTGGCACCCGGCCACGTCCGCTTTGTAGCGAGCGATTTTGGACGTGGTTCTTAGGCACTGTCGCTCCTTGGGGTTACTACAGGTCGATTCATTTTTTATCCTATTAAAGCTGATGAAGGAAGGGAAATAGATGTCTCCAATTAACCCTGCTTGCATACTGAGTTTAAACAGCGGTCTGTTAGGTTACGGATGCTCTGTGGTAGTGGGGCCTCTCTTATGTTTATTTTGACAGAATGACGGATTTATTCTATGGACAGGAAGTTAGGACTGATGTTTTTCAATCGATATGGGATTTAGGATTTTTGTTTAATCTGCTCGCTAAGATTTTTCTTTCAATCTTATGCCTACGTATTCCCGTTTTTCTGAAACAGAGAAATCAGAGCAATCGTAGTTCCTCCTATTCTATGGGGGGAAATGGTGTTTTGGTGTCTTGTTCAAAGCCCAAGACGTGAAGCGAAAGGTGGTTTGTATCTTGTTCAAAGCCCAAGATGTGAAGCTGAAAGGTCTTTTTGTATCTTGTTCAAAGCCCAAGATGTGAAGCTAAAAGGTGTTGTCTTTAGAGAGAATTTGTCATCTCTAAAGAGGGGTTTGTCTGTCACAACTGTTTGTAAAGGAGAATTACTTTAACCGGGATGTGTGAATCCGACAATGCCATAATTTCCTTTATAGGGGATTTCCAACCTGAAGGAGAAGACTTTAACTCAGTGTAGAGCAATGTCATCTTTCCTTAGGAATTTTTCATGCTAAAAGAGGGACAGTGGCATGGATGTAAATAATCACTACGCCAAAAATGACTTTTACTAGCACACCTTAGACAGCGCTTTTATGAAAAAGCGCTGCTATAAGTTAAATAAAAAATAAAACACGGAAACTGTACACGAAAAAGAGTTAAAGCGTTGCTAAAAGGCCTACCTTAGACAACGCTTTTTGTAAAGCGCTGGTAAAGGCCCACATTAGCCAGCGCTTTTCAAAAGCGCTGCTAAAGGCCTATATTAGCCAGCGCTTTTTCTCAAAAGTGCTGTCTAAGGTCTTATTAATTAAAATAAAAAATGGAATAGTATTAGTATTCTATTTTTCATATCTCTATTCTTTCCCTCTCTGCTGCGAACGACGAGAACGAACGAAGAACAGCTATCGCTACCGTCGTCCACCCTCCTCCACCGTCTCGGTTACAGTCTCACCGTCTTTCTTCCTCCATTGTCCTCCACCGTCCTCCACCGTACTCCACCGTTCTCCACTGTTTAGGTATGTTTTCTTCTTTTCTGTTATGGTTAACGTTAGAGATGATAAATAGTGGTTCTACTCATGAATGTAGCTTGGTACTGATGTGTTAGTTTTATGGTTTGTTTCTGTATGTTGAGCAAAGGATAATTTTGTTTGGAAATTGGAAATATTTGAATTGATATGTTCATTTTTCCGAAACTGGTAATGGTCTTGTACTGATATGGATACATTGTTACTACTGCGCCCAATTTGTACATCTATTTTGGTTTGGTTTGATACTTGTAATCAATTTGATATTTATAAATAGTATAAATATGTGATGTTTCTATTGCAATTCATGTCACAAATTCTATTACGTAAATACTATCTTGCTGAGATTTTGCAATTTGTTGCTTTGTTTGCGGTTTCGGTAACCTGTCAATTTAAGTTGTGCGTTGTGCGAATTACTCCGTTGAATGCGTCTTTTGATCACTATGTATCAGTTCATTTTGTTGTGTGAATAATTCCAATTGTCGGTTGCGGATCTGTTTTGGTTTTCTATTTATCGCATTTAGTTTTCAATTCGATTTCATAATGTTGTTAATCCTTGTTTTCTTTATTACAAGTTAGATGGCTACTAATGAGGATCACCCACATGATTATTCTATTCATGATGGAGGTAAGAACGTAGCTAATGCGGAAGAGGAAATTAAAAGAGGAATAACAGTTATGAAGAAAGTAATTCGTGATAGAGATCGAGGCATCATATTATATGTGCATTGGAGCCCACAAGGCCTTCTTATTGAGCCTAACGGTTATACGTTGACAAGTTTTATTGGTGCACTTGTAAGGAATGAGGTTCCAATTACTTGTGATGATTGGAGAAATAAAGAGTTGAAGGAAGCCAAAGAAAAAATTTGGAGTGAGATAAAGGTACCATAATTATGTCTTTAATTATGCCAACTAATTCTGTCTTTTAAATTACTTGTACTAACGCACAATGTGTATATTTTTCTTAGAGGTGTTTCAACATTGATGATGATAGAAGACCTTTTTGTCTCAAATTGGCCGGAAAACTACTAAGAGGGTTTAGAACATTTTTATCAACCAAGTTTCTTAGGGATGCAGAAGGTAATTTTGTTGATGCAGAGCTTCCATCTAAATATGGAGCTTTGATTTCACAAAAAGAATGGGACACGTTTAAAGCCAAACGAATAACCCCAGAATTTCAAAGTGTAAGTGAAACAAATCGGGAAAGAGCATCAAGTCCCACCTATCCATATAGAAAAGGACGTGTTGGATATGGACGCTTAGAACAGACTATAGTAAGTATCTATAAATTTCAATGATATACTTGTTCATCATGAGTTATATTTGATCATATTATTTGGTTAATGTGTAGTTACAAAAGGAGAATAGTTCTGAAACATCTCTTCCGGCACATGTTTTGTGGAAGGAAGCCCGTGTGGGCAAGGATGGAGTTGTTAAAGAAGGTGTTCAACAAGTATTTGAGAAATGTGTAAGTTTAACATTATTTATTTAATTAAATCAAAACTTTATTAACAAATATTTGATAAATATTCGATATTCATCTGATTTTCAGGAGACTCTATCTCAGTCTTTATCTCCAGATGAAGCCAATGATTCCAGGAGCATACTTAGTCGAGCATTAGATGTCCGTGAGTATTCTGGTCGGGTGAGGGGTAAGGGTTTTGGGATCACTCCGACATCCTTGAATATTAAAAAACAAAAGGCTCCTAGTAATAAAGAACTTCAGCAAAAATTGGAAGCACTGCAAGCTGAAGTTCGTGAATTAAGAAAGGAAAAAGAAAGAGATAGCGCTTCGGACAAAGATAGTATCAACTGTAACTTTCAACCGAATATTCCAGAGGTAATTATATTTATTTTTATGAAATTAAATTATTAGCTTAAATTATTTAATTGACATATATATTATTGGTTTTAGGGCATTTCCCCTTGTCACCTCTACTTATCGTCGCCAACTTATCGGATGGTTGGCAAGGGAAAAGTGTATAACACTTTGGGAGAATTACTTCACACTAAACCGCTCCCTACTGGATGTTTGAAAGTCTCGGTTGATATTGCTTTAGAGATGGATGCATTATTACCATATCCTGACGATGTTTCGGATGCAACATTGGTAGGAGATGCAATAGGTTCGTTTGTTGCATGGCCGTCAGGCCTCATTAGCGTAGGATATGAGGTATGCTTAAAACCATTATGAACCTTTGAGTATTCAAAGTTTTTACGCGCATTTTATGTACATTTTTACATGGTAATGTTAATTAGACTCCAACAACATCCAAAGCAAAAGATAAGAGGATTCCGCAGCATACCGAGTCCGTTGTTTCAAAAAAAGAGGTACATCACAATTATATGATATTCATGCATGGAAAATGTTAAATTCATGACCTTATACTTCATCTAACTAATTATATGATATATAGCTTCATGGTAAAGAGATTAGCAACGTTTCCACACAAAAAAAGGTTGTTGCTAAGAAGACCGCGCCTAGAAAAAAACCTACTTCCAAGTATAGGTCGTGCCTTCAGACATTTCTAGAAATGACAGATATTCCGAATGGAGGTATTCGTCTTGTACCTATGGAGGAAGGTATTTATGGCTTTCAATATGAACAATCAATTGGTAATGAGGAATTTGAGCAAGTTTTTCGTCATGAAGAATTAAGCGTTAGTGTTGTCAATGCATACGTGAGGTATATCCGATCTACTTTGTTATATTAATTGAACAACTTATTTACTTTATGTTTCAAATGAATAGTCTAATGTTAATGATGTTTTTATTTAAGGTTTCTGTATGACAAATTGATGCGCCCACGTGGATTGGAGCAAAGATTCGCATTCTTAAGTCCCGCGAGTATCAACTTAGGGTTAATCATAAATAAACCAGATGATGTCATGGTGTATGTACTCAACCGCTTTATGGCCGACAAAGATACAGAAAAGTTGTTCTTTTTACCGTTTAATACTGGGTTAGATTTTCATTCTAAATTCATCTATTATAATTTTTTTGTATTTTGACGTCGTGTAAAAAGTTTCCATCTAACATTTGTTTAATCTTACAGTGGACATTGGTTGTTGATCGCGATTAATCCTATCAGAGAAATTGTGTATTATCTGGATTCGTTAGGAAATGATTGGACAACATACCCGGATATGAAGAAAATGATTGATACGTAAGTTAGATTGTTCTAAATATTCATGTGTCTATTTATTTATTTATTTATGTGAATTGTTCTAAATATTCATTTATATTTTATTAGCATTATTCAAGCTTTTCGAGCACAAAGAGATATCCAAGTAACAAAGAGGAGAGCCAACAACATTACATGGATTGGAGTGAAGGTATATTAATTATCACATTTTTTATTTTATTAGTGATGATACTTGATAAAACTAAGGATTTATCCATATTTTCTTTTCATGTGTAGTGTCCTCGGCAACGTAACAGTATAGATTGCGGTTATTTCATGTTGAGGTTTATGAGAGAAACTCTTTTTTTGGATCGAATAGAGATTCCATCCGATGTATGTATTTCTAACTTATGAGTTATTTTAATATTTAACACATATTTCTCATATAATTAAATAGTTGAAACTAAATCAAACTATGTTATATTATTATGTAGTACTTTGATGAATTCAAGTGTGCGTATTACTCAAGAGATCATTTGGATGAAATTAAAGAGGATTGGTGTCAATTCATTATTGAGCTCGGAGTTTTATAAGGTATATTGTACTCTTACTTATTGATGAGAATTTTCAGTATGTATAACTTTGTAACTATAGACATTGTTTATTATTGTTTTAATTGAATTACAATCTTTTTGTGTTGTTTCAGGTTATATGTGCAAAGTAGAAGATAGAGTTATCTTGATGTGCATTGCTTTTTGCTTAGCATTTCTATAAGTAATATATAGATTTAAAGCAAAATGTTTTGTTGAATGAAAATTGTATATATAAATAGGCAAAATTTGTGAGTATATATTGGTTTGAAGCTCCAATTTATGATATTTTGGTGCAAAAATGTGGTTGAAAAACAGGTGCAAATTGTGGTTGAAAACCTGGTGCAAATTGTGGTTCAAAAACAGGTGCATATAAACTGTATAAAACAAACAGCGCTTTTTTTCAGTAATTTGAATAAAAAGCGATAAAGTAGGGTTTAGACAGTGCTTAGTCCAAAAAGTGTTGTCTAAGGTATACCAAAAAAAGCAAAAGCACTGTCTAAGGTATACCAAAAAAAGCAAAAGCGCTGTCTAAGGTATACTAAAAAGAAGGCAAAAAGCGTTGTCTAATGTTAGTCTAAAAAACAAAAAGCGCTGTCTAAAGCACCATTTAGACAACGCTTTTAACATTAACCAAAGCGATGTCTAATCTTTTAGCAACGCCAGTTTAGACAGCGCTTTTAAGCGCTGTGTAATGCCAAAAAAAGCGCTGTCTAAATGCTTTTATGGCATAGTGAATATAGAGGCTTGCCGCTTACAGCGATTAGATGAAGGGGAAGGAGTTGTTGATGTTTGTGTACTGTGAACGAGGTACAACTTTGATGCTAAAAGGTTGATTGGATAAACCAGTGGTTTTCTTATACAAAGCCTAAGAGGAGGCTAAAAGGTTTTCCTTATACAAAGCCTAAGAGGAGGCTATTGGCCCAACAAGAGGGTATTTTTTTATCTGTCTCGTACAAAGCCCGAGATAGAGGCTAAAAGGCAAGTGACTCGACAAGAGAGTCTTCTATGGTATCTCGTACGAAGCCCGAGATGGAGGCTAAAAGTTTTATACTCAACAAGGGAGTGATTTGTGTCTTTTACAAAGCCCAAGACGGAGGCTAAAAAGGTGGGACTCAACAAGAGAGTCTTTTATACTCAACAAGAGAGTGATTTTGTATCTCGTACCAAGCCCGAGATTGAGGCAACAAAGGTTTGACTCAATAGGAGAGTCTTTTATACTCAATAAGAGAGTGTTTTGTATCTCGTATGAAGCCCGAGATGGAGGCTAAAAGTTTGACTCAACAGGGGAGTCTGGAAAGGTTAGCTCCACTGGGGAGAATCATTGTACAAAGCCCAAGAGAAGGCTAGGGTTACTATTTCAGTTGAGTGACAGGTCCAGTATGCTGATTTAAAGAGAAAATCAGTTCTTATATGAGTATTGTTTGCACTCAGGGATTTGTTCTAAGGATAGGGATTAGTTCCTGTTCTTTAAGGAAATGGGAAATCCAAAGGGTATTGAGACTGTCTGAGTCTACGGGGTTCCTTCCTATTCTTGAAGGGTGCTTGAGAATGTCTTTGAGACTTAAGGAAATTAGACTGTCCAAGTCTAGAGTTTCATCTTTTGTACTATGCTTTGAGAAACAGTAGTAGACTCTTGGAAAGACTGTTCTATTAAGATGACTGATTTCTGTTCCTATACCTCTAGGAGGTCGTCGGGACAATTTGTACGAAGTCCAAGAGGAGGCTGGAAACTTTTAAGAAGCCGAGGGACAATTTGTACTAAGCCCAAGAGGAGGCTATCATTCCCGGAGGAAGAAATCATTTATACGAAGCCTAAGAGGAGGCTGTGAATACTTCTAAGAAGCTGAAGGGTCCTTGTACAATGCCCAAGAGAAGGCGGGGATGCTTTTACGAAGCCTGTGGGTCCCCAAACCCCGAGAAGTTCAAGACATGCTATTCACAAAAAATAGATCGAGCCAGGAAAGTTCGAGAATTTGGATGAAACTCAAGAGATGCCATTCACGGAGAAAAGATTATCTCTGGGGAGTAGAGTTTCTTGACAATTCCTAAGGGTGCTTTTAAGAAGCTTGTGGGTCCCCAAACCCCGAGAAGTTCAAGACAGGTGTAATACCCCAAATTTTGACCACTTAGATTTACCATCATTGTGAAAATCATCATCACAATATGGATGTACCTTTATGCTTCATCAGTCTCCCCAAAGATGGGTGAGCATCCAATACAATCAAAATTAGGGTTTCAAGCCCTCTCTGAGCTTTAGACAAAGGATCAATCAAGAAATGACATGATCTTCAACTTGTCTAATCTCTCAAACATCCACAATGGATCAAAAAGGACTCCCACTTCAAGGATTAAGCACAAGGATGCTCCCTTCTAGGTGGATCAAGTCTCAAGATCGACAGTGTCACCAAATTAGGGTTTTGGTCAACCAGGGCCTCCAGATGGAAATTTTCATCTGGGCATAAGGCAATGATCCAAAACATGACCTAATATACTTCATGGAACCTCATGAACCCATGCATCAAGTCAATTTTACCTCAGGGGATGCATTCATCAAAAATCAGGAATTAGGGTTTCTTGACCTAATTCACCCCTAAGTTGACTTTTGGGACAAACCATGAGCCAAGATCTCAAGAGATGATTTGAGGGTCTCTAATACACCATATTGATCCATTTGGAACAATGGATTGATCCAAGAAGTTTGAGCAACAAGTTTCATTTTCATCTGCACCACAATTAGGGTTTTAAGAGAAAAGTCAACTGTAACTTTGACTTTTGACCAGGACATGCTCCCAAACCCTAATACATGATTGAATATACCCTATGACACCCATGGAACATGTCCATCAAGTTTGATTTAGGTCAAGGACATGATTTCCTGAAGAATTGCACAGTTTGGAATTCATCTGATAAAAAGTCAACTGTGCACAAAAGTCAACTTTGACTTTTTGAGATTTTTCACCAAAATGGATTTTTAACCCTAAAATGATGTTAATGTATGGTTTGAGTCATCATTCATCAAGAAAAATCAAGAAAAGTGAGATAACTTGTAAAAGGGGTAACCATAAAACTTAGAAATTTTTCTAAGTTAAAAATAAAGTGGCAAAGGTACCAACTTTGGAGGACCATAACTCCTAAACCACAAGGCCAATTTTTTCCATCCGAAGCTTGATTTGTAGATCTCACTGCCCTCTACAAAAACTTCAGCTAGGCCTAACTCCAATTCCTTATGGATTTTGAGCTATGAGTGAGCCAAAGTGGCTGAAAATGTGAAAAAATACCATTTTCCAACACTTAGAAAAATTCTGCCTAAAACAGAATTTTGTTGAAACACCAAAACTTGTGGGATTTTTGCATATAGATGCAAGCTGAATCAGTCCCAAAGTTAAACATCAATGTTGTTGCATATGTTGCTAAGAATTCAAAGGGCTCAACAGCATGAATTGATTCAACTCAAGCCATGAGAAATCCATGCCCAAAGTCATGCTGCTGCAAGCTGTTTTGGAAAAATCAGTTTGCATGTTTGCTTATCTCACACGATTTTGAGCCAAAGACTGAGGATCAGCATGCCACTTGTGTTCAAACCAATCACATTGCATCTAATCCAACTGATAAATCTGAGTCAAAAAGCCAAAGAACCTTCCAACTTGAAATTCATCCACTTTGGCACTTTTTGCCTTGAATTCAAAATGCATTTATGTGGAATAGTGCATTGTCAAGATTCTCACTCTCCTCAGTCAAGTTCTCTGATTAAACAACATTAAAAACATCTGAAGAATGTGATTTCAGTCAAGGCATAGCTGATCTATTTGGAGCAGCTGTTATGCCTAGTGCAAGAGGCATTTATGCCAAGCCAATCCAAGCAAATGTGATCTGATCCAGCTGCCATTTACTATTCCTCCAAGACAAGAGTTGATCACCTATAAATAGAGGTCTCAATGGATCATTCAACTCACCCCAAAGCCAGTTACAGCACTGCATTCTCTCATTCTTTCTTGAACTTCAAGTTTTCTTGTTTTTGAGTAACCACTATCGGGTTTTGAGTTGCAGCCATAAGCAATCAATTCCAATTGCTCAAACACATCACATATGATGTATTTGAGGTGTCCAAGTGCTTAAACAACATCTGTAACACTCCCAGCTCAAAATCACTCTTCAACCAAGCCATTTTGCTTCAGTTTTGCAGGTGGAGGTCTCCAGCTTGATCCAGAGAATTTCAAAGTTTTCCAAAGCTTGCAACACACTCCATAACATCCATTGAAGCTGTAGGGATCATCAATTCACGACTAGAACACCATCTGGGCAAAGTTCCATTTCAGCTTGCATCAAGGTGAGCTTCAAACTCAAACTCTATGATCCATGCATATTTCCTCGCATGATAATTTTGCCATTTGATTACCATCATATGCTGATTGTTTTGCCTCAATAAATTTGATCATAGACCTCATAACCATGCTTGCACGATTGCTTTTGCAAATTAGGGTTCATCTGTGTTCATCATGATTATTTCACTCCACACTGAAAATGAATAAAATTGGGTATTGCCATCTTGTTCCTTGTGAAAAAACGCACGAGTTTGGTGTTTGAATCATGTCCAATGGTTGAGAGATGAGTGAGATAGGGTGCTTCATGCACGAGCTCGGGGAAGGAGATGGCCATGGCGCCATTTTCAGAAAACCAACCAAGTTCTCTATATAATTTTCACTTGCCATATATTTAATGAATTGGCATTGCGCCCCAGCGGTTCATAAGCTGGTTTTGTGAGTATTAGCAAGCGAGAGGTCTGGGGTTCGAATCCCCCTCGCCCCAGACTTCTTTTTATCACTTTTTTATTTTATTATTTTTCATACTATTATTTTTAATGATTTGAAAAATTAATAACTCCTTCAATTTTTATCATTTTTTATTGGTTCTTTTTGCAATAATTCACAAAAATGTTAAAATATTTTATTTTACCAAAAAATCCCAAATATATTATTTATTTTATATAATTGATATTTTTTGCAAAGAATTAATATTTTAATTATTTTTAACATTTGAAATATTATTTCCACAATGATTTTGCAACTTTTAATGCTTTCTATTTGTTTTGTAGGTCAATACTTAATTTTTGAAGCATTAATCCAAGATCACAATTTGTTTCCCATGTGTAAAACAATTTTTGATCAATTTAATTGAATTTTTATTCAATTAAATACATTTTTTCAAAACAAATTAGGGTTTTGGATTAATTCAACCCTCATAAATCATTTTCAAAACACTCTGGGCCTCTATTAGAGTGTAAGACCCAATCCTTTTTGTTGACCAAATCATCTTTGGGCCTCACTTATTGTATAAGTCCCGATACCGTAAAAAAAAAACAAACGGCGCGATCGTCGCCTTTTCAAAAATCATCTGGGCCTCTCCTTGAGCTATAAGACCCATTCAAAACTTTTGGGCCTCTATTAGAGTGTAAGACCCAACCCCCTTTTAACCAAAACATTTTGGGCCTCACTTATTGTATAAGTCCCTCTGCGTTAAAAGAAAACCTCGGCGCGATCGCCATTTTTAAACGAAAAATCATTTGGGCCTACCCTCGTGTTATAAGCCCCACTCTTTTTCTTTAAACCTTTTTGGGCCTCTTGAGAGAGTGTAAGACCCATCCCTTTGTACAGAAAACCTTTTTGGGCCCCAGTCACTTGTATAAGTCCCTCTGTACAAATTCAAACAGTGCGCTCACTGATAAAACCCTGGGCCTCTCCTTGAGCTGTAAGCCCCAAATCTTTCTTTTTCAAAGCACTTTCTCCTTTGATTTTGAATATACTGTTGTTTTTAATCTTTCTGTGTTGAACAACTAACCAAACAGCATGGAAGCACTACAACCGAGTAAGTGGTTATCGCTTTCATTTACTGCTTTCATATTATAAACTGTATTGTGGGGCTGCTCACTGTAAGTCTCCTTTCATAAACTCATATCTACTGTGTAATAATAGTATAGATATTTTGAGTTTCCCCGGCAACTACGTCTAGAACTAAGTGACGCCGTTTCATTTATTCGTAGAAATAGACGCCTAGATCCCCAATAGGAGCACCAGATACAGTCTTCTCTTCGGCTGTCCTCCTTAGGAATCGTCAAGAAGCTCTACTCCCCAAGATGAATGTATTCTCCGTGAATGGCATCTTTGAGTTTCTTCCCAATTCTCGAACTTTCCTGACTTGATCTATTCCTTGTGGATAGCTTGCCTTGAATGTCTCGGGGTTTGGGTACCCACTACGGTCATAATCTTGAACCTTAACTAAGGAACCCTCTTTAAAAGCTAAAAGTCGCTGGATAGTAAACCTCGCACGTTTACCAGTGGTTTTCATCTTTAAAAGAGTTATCTCTCCTAATGGAAAGGAGATGATAGACCCACAGGCTTCTTAAAAGCATCGGCCCCCTCTTGGGCATTATTCAAGGACCCTACGGCTTCTTAGAAGTATTCACAGCCTCCTCTTAGGCTTCGTATAATGATCTCTTCCTCCGGGAATGATAGCCTCCTCTTGGGCTTCGTACAAGGACTCGTCGGCTTCTTAAAAGATTCCAGCCTCCTCTTGGGCTTCGTACAAATTGTCCCGACGACCTCCTAGAGGTATAGGAACAGAACCTAGTCATCCTCATAGAACAGTCCTTTCATAGAGTCTACTACTGTTTCTCGAAGCATAGTACAAAAGATAAAACTCTAGACTTGGACAGTCTAACTTCCTTGAGTCTCAAAGACATTCTCAAGCACCCTTCGTTAAATAGGAAGGAAACCCGCAGACTCGGATAGTCTCAATACCCTTTGGATTTCCCGTTTCCTCAAAGAAAAGGAAATATACCTGATCCTCAAATTAAATCCCTGTGTACAGTGTTACTCATATAAGAACTGATTTTCTCTTTTAAATCAGTATATTGGATCTGTCACTCAACTGAAATAGTTACAATAGCCTCCATCTCGGGCTTCGTACGAGATACCAAAATTCTCCCCAGTGGAGTCAAAACAACCTTTTAGCCTCTCTCTCAGGCTTTGTATGAGACACAAAAGATTCCCTCGTTGAGTCAATCACCCCTTTTTTTTGCCTCCATCTTGGGCCTCGTACGAGATATAAATCCCTTAAGCAAGAGTCAAACTCTTTGCTAGCCTCCTCTTAGGCTTTGTATAACGATATGCCCCACTGGGTCAAAAACCTTTAGCCTCTCTCTCGGGCTTTGTACGAGACACAAAATAGCCTCCTCTTAGGCTTTGTATAATGATTTTCCTAGCGGAAATTAGCCTCCTCTTAGGCTTTGTATAAGAAAACCACTGGTTGATCCAATCAACCTTTTAGCATCAAAGTTGTGCCTCGTTCACAGTACACAAACATCAACAACTCCTTTCCCTTCATCTAATCGCTGTAAGCGGCAAGCCTCTGGATCAGCTATATCCATGCCACTGTCCCTCTTTTAGCATGAGAAATTCCTAAGGAAAGATGGCATTGCTCTACACTGAGTTAAAGTCTCCTCCTTCAGGTTAAAACCCTTTCTTAGGAAATTATGGCATTGCTCGGATCCGCGTATCCCAGTTAAAGTAATTCTCCTTCTCCCCTCTTTAGAGATGAAAAATTCTCTCTAAAGTCGAGGTCTTTTAGCTTCACGTCTTGGGCTTTGAACAAGACACAAATAGACCTTTCAGCTTCACATCTTGGGCTTTGAACACGATACAAACCACCTTTTGCTTCACGTCTTGGGCTTTGAACAAGACACCAAAAAACAATTTCCTCCCATAGAATAGGAGGAACTACGAACGCTCTGATTTCCCTGTTTCGGTAAACGGGAATACGTAGGCATAAGATCGAAAGAAAAGATCTTAGCGAGCGCAATCAACAAAAAACCCAAATCCCATATCCCCATCAATCAAAAGCAGTAATTCAAAAGCATCAGTCCTAACATCCTAATCCTTATTCCCCGCCAGAAACCCTTTGCCTAGAAAAAAAAAAGAAAGAACCGTATTGGCGAAATACGAATAACCAGTACAAAGGCCCCCCACATTGATAGCATCCGTAACCTAACAGACCGCTGTTTAAACTCAGTATGCAAGCAGGGTTAATTGGAGACATCTATTTCCCTTCCTTATTCAGCTCACAATAGGATAAAAAATGAATCGACCTGTAGTTTTAAGCTCAACCGCATAGAGCGTCCAACGCTTAAGAACCGCGTCCAAAATCGCTCGCTACAGAAAAGTGGCGCCCACCGTGGGGCCGATTCTTTCTTTCTTACAATTTAAACCTTGGGTAAGTCATTTTCTTGGCGGTGGCCGCCAACGAAAAGTGGCGCCCACCGTGGGGCCCGTTCCTTTCTTTCTACTTCTCTTGTGTGAAAATTTACATAAATGGCGACTCTGCTGGGGAGTCTCCTTTTCTGCCTTAGGGCATCATCCCCGTTTTCTACGGAAAATGGGAACTCTACCGAAGAGAAAGATTGACCTATGCTGGTCCATCTCTTAGGCAGGGAACCACGGATTGGGGCTTCCGCCGGGGAACCCATTTCTGTCAGGAACTTAAGATTCATAGCTTTATAAGTCTAGGATGATTAGGACAAATATATATACTGCTTTTCCTAATTGCTATACGTGTTTATTTTTCTGCTACTGGGAATGCGTGTGATGCTGCATGTGGTGAGATTGAGTATACACTTAAGAAAAGCCAACCTTTTTCGTAGTGCGGAAGCTATCGGAAATAGCTGTTACGCGATACTACCCTCATTTGAGGCTGGTGATCAATTCTCGGTGAATAGCACTTACTCTAAGATTGCACACAACTCGCTGGCGATCCGCTTGTTGTTTTGCTTTCCTGGGAGGAGCTGATGATAATGAGTACAGGTACAAAAATCACCCTAGTATAAACCGTTGGGGATGGGTAGAGCCTTGACTTCATGACAACGACCCTCTGACCCCATGTTTTTTCTATGTTTTTGTGTGCTGCATTCATGCATTCATTTAATAAAACATTAAAACATTCAAAAAAAATTCTCTTCTAGTCTCTCTGTTTTTCAAATTAAACTAAGACTGTGATTGCAAATATCAGAGAAAAAGATTGCATTAATGGATTTCGGTAGAAGGAGAACTCACCAGTATACCTTCAAGGTTCCAAAACTAGGGGATTTGAGAAAGTTAGCGAGGATGATCGTTAACCAAGAGGCTTTCAGAGCCAAGCACGATGGTTTCCTACCACTGTTAAGAGTCCATGTGATTAAGGGGGTCATGGACGCGCTCATTCAGTTCTACGATCCGGTTTATCATTGTTTCACATTCCCGGATTACCAGCTGGCACCAACGCTGGAGGAGTATTCTCATATGACTGATTTACATATCACAGATCGAGCTCCATTTTTTGGACTGGAAGAAATTCCAAAGAATCAGACTATTGCAAGAGCAATTCATTTGGACGAGTCTGAGGTCCGGACTCACATGATTACTATGGGTGGCATCCAAGGTTTGCCAGCCCAGTTCCTAACCAAGAAAGCTCTGTACTTCGCTAGTATAGGGAACGGGACTGCTTTTGAAAGCATCTTTGTCTTGCTCACCTACGGGTTATTTTTGTTTCCCAACATCAATAACTTCGTCGATATCAACGCTATTAAGGTTTTTCTCATTGGAAACCCTGTGCCGACTTTGCTCGCAGATGCGTATCATTCTGTACACTTAGGAAATTTGTACAGCGGAGGGGAGATCACATGCTGTGTACCTTTGCTTTACAAGTGGTTTATCTCTCACTTGCCCAAGTCTGCCGCTTTTTGGGATTGCAAGAGTGTCTTACGTTGGTCGCAGAAGATCATGTCTCTTACCAACTCTGATATAGATTGATGTAATAGGATTTATGAGGGAATCAGAATCATTGACCGTTGTGGAAACTTCCCCAGTGTACCCCTTATAGGAACTAAAGGAGGAATCAACTACCATCCGATATTGGTTCTTCGTCAATTTGGATACCCAATGAGACACATCCCACTGGGTGTTCATCTGGAAGGTCTTTTCTTCAAGGAAGGAGAAAATGACAGGGCACTAAAGATGGAAATAGTGCATGCTTGGAAACACGTTCATAAGAAAGGACGAGAGTCTCTAGGAAAACCGGACTGTGTCTCAGTGGAGCCTTATCTCCATTGGGTACAAACTAGAGCTCTCAAGCTAAAGATGCCTTATCCTCGTTACGGAATTCTTCCGCCGAGGGAAATTGTCATGTACTTCATGACGGAAACTGAAAGGCTTCAGGTTACTCTCAACAAAGTTCAAAAGGAAAGAAGGTCTTGGAAGAACAAGTACCGCACCCTCGACGTAGAGTGTATCCAAATACAGCAATTACTAAAAGAGAAAGATGCTCTGATTGAAATTTTGGAGCAGCATGCTGTAGAGAATCAAGATGACCAAAGGAATTTGCTCACTCCTTTCACCTGGCAAAGGAATGACAACCCGACAACGGCCCAAGCGCCCCGGTCGAAGAAAAGGAAGATACCAGAATCAGCACCCGATTTCTCTTCGGAGAGGACTCGGGACCCATTAGTTTAGGTTTCTGCTTCTGCACCTTGTAATCTACTATATTTCCATTTCTGTAATCCTTTGAATTTCAATAAAAAGGGGTTTCCCCACTGTTTGATATTTGCAATCTAATTGTCGAAGTTTATTTTAATTAAACCTAAAAACAATTAATATAATCATTGCATTCATCATTCTCACATCGCGTATTCTCCTAACCTACAAATCTCACGTTTGTGTCTCGATTCTAGAGTCAAACTGTCTCATTCGTATAATACTCGGGCCAATCGTCAGAAAAAGATGGATGACCTTGAGGAAGAAAACAGAGAGTTGAAAGAAGAGATCGACACTCTGAGAGAGGATATGAGAAAGCTTCGTAACGACATGCAAGCCATGGCAGAAGCTCAGCTACAAAGAACTGTGATCTCAGAGATCACCTCAACGCCTATCATAGAAAAGTATGATCCTAGGTATCAGATACCGAAAGATCGTCCTTGGGGCATGCCTGTTAACTATATCCCGGAAGGATATGTTCCGCCGATCACTGAAGATCAGGGAATCGCAACAGAAGCCGCTGGGCCTGAAGGTTACAAACTTCGGGAAAGCGAAGATGCCAGGGGCATACTCAAGACTCCTGAAGGTTACAAACTTCGGGAGGCGCCAAGACTTACTGCCGTAGTCACGGTACCACCCCCTGTGGTGCACACTGTCCTGGAAGGACAGATTCCACCAACACCTTCTGGTAAGAAGGAAACTATGTTTGACAGAATGGAGGAATTCCAGGAACAGTTCTTGGAAATGCAGAAAGAGCTGCAAGCCATTCGCGGTCAGGATCTATTTGGGAAGGACGCCACAGACCTCTGCTTGGTCCCAAATGTGAAAGTCCCGCACAAGTTCCAAGTGCCCGACTTTGAAAAATACAAGGGTAACTCTTGCCCTCAGAGCCATCTGGTGATGTACGCTCGGCGGATGTCAGCCCAGACGGAGAATCAGGACCTACTGATTCACTACTTCCAGGATAGTTTAACCGGTGCCGCACTCAAATGGTACATGGGTTTAAACCGTGCCACGATCAGTACTTTCAGAGATCTTGGCACTGCCTTCGTCCAACAATACAAATACAATTTGGACATGGCACCCGACAGAGATCAACTCAGATCAATGTTGCAAATGGACAAGGAAACCTTTAAGGAGTATGCTCAAAGGTGGCGTGAAATTTCCGCTCAAATTTGTCCACCTCTTGAGGAAAAAGAGATGACAAAGATCTTTTTAAAGACCTTAAGCTCATTTTACTATGACCGAATGGTCGCCAGTGCGCCCAGTGATTTCACCGAGATGGTCGGTATGGGTGTACGTCTTGAGGAAGCCGTCCGAGAAGGACGTTTGGTAAAAGACACTGGATCGACGAGTGGTACTAAAAAATATGGTAGTGCTCTCCCTAAGAAAAAAGAGCAAGATATTGGGAATATCTCTCTCGGAAAGCAAAGGCGACGTTATCAGCCAGTAGCAGTTGTTACTCCTGCTATCGGCCCCGCGCCTGTTCCTACATATCAACCTCAGGTTGCGCAGAGCCAACCTGACCGACAAAGGACACAACAGCCTCTTCAGCAGGCTCGTCCTCCATATAACAACAACCGTACAATACGGCCTGCAGGGTTTGATCCTATACCCGTAACGTACGCAGAGCTGTTTCCGTTACTGCTGGCTAAGGGGCACATTCAGACTAAGTCTCCCATTTCAATTCCGGAAAATCCGCCTTTTTGGTTTAAAGCGGATCAAACATGCCCTTATCATCAAGGAGGTTCTGGGCATAACATTGAGACTTGTCTCAATTTCAAATCCGACGTGCAAAAGCTTGTTAGGAGCGGGCTCTTATCTTTCAAAGATACGAATCCTAATGTTCTTACGAACCCGCTGCCTCAACATGAGAAAACTGCAGTCAATCTGATTGAGAAAGAGACTAACAATGTCTATCAAATTCACGATGTACTCTCATTAGGGACTAATCTGGTCAAGATGCATTGTAGACAGAGTGGATATGGCCATGTGCCACCTCATAATTATCACCAGTGTGATATCTGCTCTAAAGACAACCAGGGATGTTCTGTAGTGCAAGCAGCTCTACAGGAACAAATGGATCTTGGATGGATCCAAGAGCACCGAGTTCGTGGAGTTAACATGGTTTACACGAATTCCAACGTCATTCAAAACCACGACATCCGTGCGATGAATGTCAACTTAGTGGCGATGCACTCAAGGCAAAGCCAGAATCATAATCTGCCGCGGCACGATTACAGTTCCTGTCTGATTTGCTCGGTAAACAAACAAGAATGATCTTTCATACAAGAGGCCCTCCAGCGTCAGATGGATCTTGGATGGATCCAAGACTACCATGATAGGAACTCCTATCAAATCAACATGGTTCAGATCTTTGACATTCGCGTGATGAATACCAACCTGGTAGAGTTACATGCTGAGCAGGTCCGACTTGATATCACATGATTATCAAAACTGCAAAGCGGGTTGCGAAAACGATCGAGGTTGTACCCTTGTCCAGGAGGCACTTCAGCACTTATTAAATCATTGGTGAATGCCAATTTATATGGACGAAGATACTCAGTAGATTAGTATCAATCACAGGAATCCTACTCGTCGTCAAAGTCAGGATGTCCGATCAATGGAAGATAACCTAGTGAGGTTACATTGCATTCAAAGTGGGCGTGGACAGGTGCCACCACACAACTATGACAGTTGCAGCGTCTGTTCGGAAAGTAACCAAGGGTGTTACCTTGTGAGAGCAGCTCTTCAGGGTCAGGTCGATCATGGAGAGATTCGCCCATATCCAGGTTCAGGACCCATCATTTGGTCGCCGAACTACCTTGCCGAGCAAGTTGAGGATGTTGTCACCATCTCTGGTCATCACCAGATCAGGGATGTTTTTACCATCATCCCTCAACTTGACGAATCTAGAGTTCCCAACCAGGAACGGATCAAGGTTACTTACGATGGTCAGAAGAATCAGAAGGTTCCCATAGTTATCTATCTATCGGGGCCATTACCGTATGAATCAGCTAAGGCGGTCCCTTACAAATACGGTGCAATAATAATCGAGAATGGAAAGGAAATTCCATTACCCTCCGTCGTGAATATTGCAGACATCAGTCGTGTAACACGGAGCGGTCGAATCTTCAACCGAGGGGTTGGAGAATCCAACAAAGAAAAGGAACTTCAAGCGGAAATTCCTGATCCACCAGTCGGTCAATCTAGTAATCCCGACTTTTCAAAAGACAAGGATGAGATGCTAAAGCTCATCCAAAGGAGTGAATATAACATTGTTGATCAACTGTTACAGACTCCTTCAAAGATCTCAGTATTATCGTTGTTACTCAGTTCAGAAGCCCACAGAGAGGCTCTACAGAAAGTCTTGGAGCAAGCCTTTGTGGAACAGGATGTAACAATCAAAAAGTTCGATAGCATTGTCTCTAACATCACTTCCTGCAATAATTTGGGATTTAGTGATGAAGAATTACCTGAAGAGGGTCGTCGTCATAACATGGCGCTCAACATTACGGTTAACTGCCAGGGCGATGCTTTAGCCAACGTACTGGTCGACACAGGGTCAGCCCTGAATGTTATGCCGAAGTCCACTTTGATGCAATTATCATTTAAGGGCCCTCCGATGAGAGTCAGCGAGGTCGTCGTCAAAGCATTCGACGGATCCAGAAAAACAGTTATCGGCGAAGTGGATCTTCCCAAAACTATTGGTCCTCACACTTTCCAAGTCATTTTCCAGGTCATGGACATCCGGGCAACATACAGTTGTTTATTAGGAAGACCTTGGATACATCAGGCTGGAGCGGTCACTTCGACCCTCCACCAAAAGCTAAAGTTCGTCTAGAACGATCAACTTGTCACGGTTTGTGGGGAACAAGCCTTGCTCGTGAGTAACTTATCATCATCTACTTGTGTGGAACCCGAGGAGGTTATTGGAACTCAGTTCCAAGCACTATCGGTGAGCAAGAACGATCAATTCAAAGAAGGAACTTCAATTTCTTCATACAAAGATGCTATCAAAGCGGTCGAGAGTACCGATACGACAGGATAGGGACGGCTTGTCATTCCTATTGACAATAAAACAAAGAAGGGTCTTGGTTTTTCTGCAACCTGTACCCAGACAGCCACCAACGATGAAAGTCTTCATCCCCTTCGAAACTTCTTCCACAGTGGAGGTTTTCTTCACCCAGTGTCTCAGACAATTCATGCTATCAATGAGGAAGATCCCTCTGACACAGATGAAGAATGGAAGTCCTACCTTAACAAGGATGGCTATATGTCTCAGGAAGAGGTGCCTATGCCTTTTTGCTTTCCTACAGAAAGTCCGAGATTTATACCAAGATCAGATGTCGAAATGATCTACGGAGATTGTGATCCGGAAGGATGCCGTGCTCCGCCAAATTCATTAGAGGAAGACACTCTGATGAAAGAAAACTTTGATCGCAATTACTATGGCCTGATGGATGGTCTGCCAATGTGGCAGCCTTACCCAGGAAACTTGGGGCAAGAAAGTCAGCCGAGTAATGAAACTCAGCTGAGCGTCATTGAAAAGAATACCTGTGTCCCCGCCATGTCATGGGATCAACACTCGGGTCATTCGAAAACTACTCAACATGAAGATGAATTCGCAACGTTTGCAGGACTAGAATTCATCAACTATGCTTTTCCTGAGGTCAACGTCAACGAAAGGGATGATTTCTCCAGTTCCAAAGAAGTTTGGGACACTTTGGGACAACCAAGTGGAAAATATGACTTTATGGTCAAGTACACTGCTCCCGAAAGCTCTCGTATCAGGCTCGAAGATATCCAGTCAACTGGATGGGGAGATACAGCTGAGAGCACCAATGCTATGCAAAATGCAACAGAGGAATCCTCCTACGACAATTCAGCTTGGGAGACAGATTCCAATGATCCTGCTCCACCAGAAATCAGCGTCATTTCTGAAGACAAATCAAGGAAGATGCCAGACTTTGTGATTCACCGAGGAGTTCGCCGCCAATGGGTTGCCGTCGAGGTTCCGAAGGTCGTTCGTCAGTCAAAGTAATTGCCATCTTTAACCTTTCACCCTGCCCAGGTGAAACGGATGTTTTGATAGGGCTCGCTTTCTGTAAATTTCCCTCTTCGCTTTGCCCAAAGCGAGTGAGTTTTGTTTTATAGGGCTGTAGTTTCAAGATTCGACTTGTTCATTAATAAAATAACGTCGTTCTGTAATTTCCACATTAATTGCTGTTTCCTCTTTTTGCTTTTTCAGAAAATGGTAATCCTAAAAAAAAAATATTCAATAATAAAAACAAGCAGTAAAATCAAAACACTGCACACACTTGCATTTTCTCTATCTCTTCTAAACACGAATCATCACGTCATGCAGATTGCTTGTTTTATACCCCGTTGAAACATACGATCCGATACCTTCTTCCAACTTTGAGTTCCCGGTATTCGAGGCTGAAGAAGAAAATGACAACGAAATTCCAGAAGAGATCTCCCGACTACTCAGACAAGAGGAAAGGTCCATTGAACCTCACAAAGAACCTTGGAAACGGTAAACTTTGGTTCAGAGCAAGAGAGAAAAGAAATCAGGATTGGGGCACTGCTCAGTCCAATTGCCAGAGAGGGTTTGATAAAGCTTCTCAAAGAATTCCCCGATGTATTCGCTTGGTCCTATCAGGATATGCCAGGGTTGGATACCAGCATCGTGGAACATCATTTACCGTTAAGATCGGAATGCCCGCCAGTAAAGCAAAGGTTGAGACGTACTCACCCGGACATGGCCATCAAAATCAAGGAGGAGGTACAGAAACAGATCGACGCGGGTTTCCTCGCTACATCTGAATATCCTCAATGGTTAGCCAACATCGTACCCGTTCCCAAAAAGGACGGAAGGGTCAGAATGTGTGTTGATTACAGAGATCTAAACAAGGCAAGTCCAAAGGACGACTTTCCTTTACCACACATTGACATGTTGATTGACAGCACAGCAATGTTCAAAGTATTCTCCTTCATGGATGGATTCTCGGGCTATAACCAGATCAAAATGGCGCCGAAAGACATGGAGAAAACTTCGTTCATTACCCCATGGGGTACCTTTTGTTACAAGGTAATTCCGTTCGGTTTGAAGAATGTCGGGGCAACCTATCAAAGGGCCATGACTACTCTGTTTCATGACATGATACACAAAGAAATCGAGGTATATGTCGATGATTTGATTGCAAAATCAAGAACAGAGGATGAGCACGTTGAACATCTGTCAAAATTGTTCGAACGTCTAAGAAAATTCAAGCTCCGCTTGAATCCCAACAAGTGCACCTTCGGTGTTCGTTCAGGGAAACTGCTAGGGTTCATCGTCAGCCAGAAAGGAATTGAGGTTGATCCTGACAAGGTCAAGGCCATTCAAGAAATGCCTTCTCCGAAAACTGAAAAACAAGTCAGAGGATTCCTGGGACGTTTGAACTAAATCTCCAGATTCATATTCCTTATGACCGCGACATGTGCGCCGATTTTCAAATTACTCAAAAAGAACCAGGATTGCGTTTGGTCAGAAGATTGCCAAACTACCTTCGACAGTATCAAGGAATATCTGTTGAATCCTCCGATCCTATCACCTCCAGTGGAAGGAAGACCACTAATCATTTACCTCACAGTCCTAGAGGACTCAATGGGATGTGTACTTGGCCAACAAGACGAAACTAAAAGGAAAGAGTCTGCCATTTACTATCTAAGCAAGAAATTCACCAACTGCGAGACTCGGTACACAAGGCTTGAGAAAACTTGTTGCGCTTTGGCTTGGGCAGCCAAACGTCTTCGCCAGTACATGATTCGTCATACTACTTGGTTGGTCTCCAAAATGGATCCAATCAAGTACGTTTTTGAAAAACCTGCTCTCACGGGAAGGATTGCCCGTTGGCAGATGTTACTATCAGAATATGACATAAAGTACCACGCTCAGAAAGCCGTTAAAGGAAGTATTTTAGCCGATCATTTGGCTCATCAACCGATTGACGATCAAGAATCAATCGGGTTTGACTTCCCAGACGAAGATGTCATGTATCTAAAAATGAAAGATTGCGATGAACCGCTACCCAGTGAAGGGCCAGAACCAGGTTCCCAGTGGGGACTTATCTTTGATGGAGCACTCAATCATTATGGAAACGGAATTGGGGCAATCATTGTTACCCCTCAGGGTTCCCACATTCCTTTCACTGCCAGACTTACGTTCAAATGTACGAACAACGAGGCCGAATACGAAGCATGTATCATGGGTCTCGAAGAAGCAATTGATTTAAGGATCAAAAACTTGGACGTATACGGCGATTCAGCCCTGGTTATTAACCAGATAAAAGGAGATTGGAACACATACCAATCAGGATTGATTCCTTACAAAGACTATGCAAGAAGGTTGTTACCCTTCTTCAACAGAGTCGACTTTCATCACATCCCTCGTGATGAGAATCACATGGCTGATACATTAGCCACTCTCTCTTCCATGATTAGTGTAGGTCGATGGAATGACATACCTAAGATCGACATCATGCGCCTTGAACGGACCGCTTACATCTTCGCGATTGAAGCAGTCATAGATGACAGACCTTGGTATCACGATATCAAATGCTTCCTTCAGAAACAAGAGTACCCATCTGGGGCACTCAGAAAAGACAGGAAAACCCTCAGAAGACTGGTTGGAAACTTCTTCCTGAGCGGTGACACTCTTTATAAGAGAAATTTTGACATGGTTTTGCTCCGATGTGTCGACAGACCAGAAGCAGACATGCTCATGAAAGAAATTCATGAAGGATCCTTTGGCACTCATGCCAACGGACACACAATGGCGAGAAAAATTCTCAGGGCCGGGTATTATTGGTTGACCATGGAATCCGACTGCTACAAGTACATGAGGAGGTGTCACAAGTGTCAGATATACTCTGACAAAATTCATGTACCGCCATCACATCTCAAAGTTCTTTCTTCCCCGTGGCCATTTTCCATATGGGGAATCGATATGATTGGTATGATTGAGCCCAAGGCTTCAAACGGACATCGGTTCATCCTGGTATCCATTGACTATTTCACCAAGTGGGTCGAAGCAGCGTCATTCGCCAATGTAACCCGAAAAGTGGTGGTCCGATTTATCAAAAACAATATCATTTGCCGTTATGGTGTTCCAAGCGAGATCATTACTGATAATGGATCTAACTTGAACAATAAGATGATGAAAGAGTTGTGTGCAGAGTTCAAGATCGAACACCACAACTCATCTCCCTACCGACCCAAGATGAACGGAGCGGTAGAAGCGGCTAACAAGAACATCAAGAAGATCGTTCAAAAGATGGTTGTAACCTATAAAGACTGGCACGAGATGTTACCTTTTGCCCTTCATGGTTATCGCACATCTGTCCGTACTTCAACAGGGGCTACCCCTTTCTCTCTAGTATATGGCATGGAGGCAGTGCTTCCCATAGAAGTAGAGATCCCGTCAATCAGGGTATTGATGGAAGCTCAGCTCACCGAAGCTGAATGGTGTCAAAGTCGACACGACGAACTGAACCTGATCGAAGAGAAGCGAATCACGGCACTATGCCACAGTCAGTTGTATCAACGGAGAATGAAAAGGGCGTTCGACAAAAAAGTCCGACCTCGTGTCTTCAGAAAATGAGACCTCGTGCTCAAGAAAATACAATCATTTCTCACTGACTCTCGGGGCAAATGGACCCCGAATTATGATGGCCCCTATGTAGTCACGAAAGCTTTCTCAGGCGGCGCCTTGAGACTTGCAACCATGGACGGAGAGGAATTTGCCTACCCCACGAATGTTGATGTAGTCAAGAAATACTTAGCCTAAACTATAAAAAAAAAACGTCTCGGTGGATTGAAAACCCGAAAGGGCGGTCCAGGCAAAAGTTAGAGACATGAAAAAAAAGAATCATCTCGATGGATTGGAAATCTCATAGTACAATCCAGGCAAAAATTAGGGATAATGGCAAGTAACTATGTTCAACAGAGGCAAGTCCCTCAGCAGCAGTTACAGCATCATCTATCGGAGGAAATCTCTAGTCAAAGGTCATCTTCGACGGAAGCTCAGGATGCCCCGAATTCAAAGTTGGTAGAAGGATAGTGGTCGTTATGTTTCAACGTAGCCCTTTTCCCTGTAAATTACCATTTTCTAACTTTGTATATACTCTTTGGAATCACGCGTTTGGCTGATCTCCATCTTATCAATAAAATTTGAGCCTTTGTGCTTTTGTTTGTAATTCTTAACTTGCTTTAGCTTTACAGAACGACGTTGTTTAAACTTAATCAGCGATTCTTGAAATAAAACAAAAATGAATTTACTTGTTAAAACTTTTTCTGCTTTTAAATTAAAGATGGCATTTCTTTTGACTGTTGAACATCAGAAGAACATCGATTGCTTCTCCCGAAGTAAGCGAATTTCAAAGTGCAGAATCAAAGTACTCCTTCTAAGCCAGTATGCCTGAATGAAGGGATCAACTGTGTCAGAGACCATGTTTCGTCTGACACACCTCGGCCGAGTTCTCATCTCCTAAGCCCGATCAACATAGCTCCCCGCGTGGACTATCTCTCCTAAGCAAGGTGGAATTGCTATTTTTGAATCAACGGTACTTCTTCGCCCCGCGATGGCCGAGTATCCAATTGTGTTCATCCATTAGTCTGTATGTCGCGTCAGTTTTGTCAGCATATACATACGTACTTCATGCATTTTTTATTTGCATTTACATTTCATATTGCATCATTATCACTTGAGTCGGTCTTGTCCCCTAGTGATAAACAGTTTTCTCAATCGAGTTTGTTAGTTCTTTCCTCGTCAGGAAGTGTTGTGTCTGCACAATCTCGCCACCAGTGTATCTTTAGATCAGAGTCGGCACTTGGCCACTTTGATAGCTTGAACCTCTGAAAGATCAGAGAACCTTCAATAAATGTCACTCTTCGCCATTGAAGATGATATCCTCGCTTTCCCGGATTAAGGAAAATCCACAGAGAAAGCCTCGTGATCAGAGATTCGGCAGCATGCCAGTTTTGCTCCGAAAGGACCGCTGATGAAAAGGTCATCGGCCCCACAAAATTGGACCCCATCATATGGCGTTTCTCCAGGAAGATCCCGAGAAAAGTATGATGAAAGATCCCAAACGAAAACAGTCTCTCAAGAGAATCGTTTTCCCCAGTAGAAACAAATGGCGTCTCCAATAGAGAAGTTTGTACAACTCTACAACTCAGACGACTGGGTTCCCCAGCAAGTCTGACATCAAAACTTTTTCCACTCAAATGGCATCTCCCCAGGAAAATTCGGCGAGAAGTTTGAGGAAAGCCGCTATGAATAGCGTCCCTTGTCAAGAAAGTTTATTGACAAAAGAAACTAAGACCAGTTCTTGGTAGGAAACCAGGATCGAGGGGAAGTTTAAATCAGAAACTAAGACCAGTTCTTGGTAGGAAACCAGGATCGAGGGGAAGTTCAAATCAGAAACTAAGACCAGTTCTTGGTAGGAAACCAGGATCGAGGGGAAGTTTAAATCAGAAACTAAGACCAGTTCCTTGGTAAGAAACCAGGATCGAGGGGAAGTTTAAATCAGAAACTAAGACCAGTTTCTTGGTAGGAAACCAAGAACGAGGGGAGGTTTATTTCAAAAGAAAACTGAGACCAGTTCCTTGGCTGAAGACCAGGATCGAGGGGAAGTTTACCTTTTCTAAGCATCATTGCTTAGTTAAAGAAGATGAATGTGTAAGCTACCATTCATAACCACCATCAAAATTTCGGATATTCCGATATTTAATCCTCTTGCACCCCGAATGCTCGAACACCTTCGTCATTCATACCTTCGGGTCCAAGAAGATTAAATAGGGGCATCTGTAATACCCCAAATTTTGACCACTTAGATTTACCATCATTGTGAAAATCATCATCACAATATGGATGTACCTTTATGCTTCATCAGTCTCCCCAAAGATGGGTGAGCATCCAATACAATCAAAATTAGGGTTTCAAGCCCTCTCTGAGCTTTAGACAAAGGATCAATCAAGAAATGACATGATCTTCAACTTGTCTAATCTCTCAAACATCCACAATGGATCAAAAAGGACTCCCACTTCAAGGATTAAGCACAAGGCTGCTCCCTTCTAGGTGGATCAAGTCTCAAGATCGACAGTGTCACCAAATTAGGGTTTTGGTCAACCAGGGCCTCCAGATGGAAATTTTCATCTGGGCATAAGGCAATGATCCAAAACATGACCTAATATACTTCATGGAACCTCATGAACCCATGCATCAAGTCAATTTTGCCTCAGGCGATGCATTCATCAAAAATCAGGAATTAGGGTTTCTTGACCTAATTCACCCCTAAGTTGACTTTTGGGACAAACCATGAGCCAAGACCTCAAGAGATGATTTGAGGGTCTCTAATACACCATATTGATCCATTTGGAACAATGGATTGATCCAAGAAGTTTGAGCAACAAGTTTCATTTTCATCTGCACCACAATTAGGGTTTTAAGAGAAAAGTCAACTGTAACTTTGACTTTTGACCAGGACATGCTCCCAAACCCTAATACATGATTGAATATACCCTATGACACCCATGGAACATGTCCATCAAGTTTGATTTAGGTCAAGGACATGATTTCCTGAAGAATTGCACAGTTTGGAATTCATCTGATAAAAAGTCAACTGTGCACAAAAGTCAACTTTGACTTTTTGAGATTTTTCACCAAAATGGATTTTTAACCCTAAAATGATGTTAATGTATGATTTGAGTCATCATTCATCAATAAAAATCAAGAAAAGTGAGATAACTTGTAAAAGGGGTAACCATAAAACTTAGAAATTTTTCTAAGTTAAAAATAAAGTGGCAAAGGTACCAACTTTGGAGGACCATAACTCCTAAACCACAAGGCCAATTTTTTCCATCCAAAGCTTGATTTGTAGATCTCACTGCCCTCTACAAAAACTTCAACTAGGCCTAACTCCAATTCCTTATGGATTTTGAGCTATGAGTGAGCCAAAGTGGCCGAAAATGTGAAAAAATACCATTTTCCAACACTTAGAAAAATTCTGCCTAAAACAGAATTTTGTTGAAACACCAAAACTTGTGGGATTTTTGCACATAGATGCAAGCTGAATCAGTCCCAAAGTTAAACATCAATGTTGTTGCATATGTTGCTAAGAATTCAAAGGTCTCAACAACATGAATTGATTCAACTCAAGCCATGAGAAATCCATGCCCAAAGTCATGCTGCTGCAAGCTATTTTGGAGAAATAAGTTTGCATGTTTGCTTATCTCACACGATTTTGAGCCAAAGACTGAGGATCAGCATGCCACTTGTGTTCAAACCAATCACATTGCATCTAATCCAACTGATAAATCTGAGTCAAAAAGCCAAAGAACCTTCCAACTTGAAATTCATCCACTTTGGCACTTTTTGCCTTGAATTCAAAATGCATTTATGTGGAATAGTGCATTGTCAAGATTCTCACTCTCCTCAGTCAAGTTCTCTGATTAAACAACATTAAAAACATCTGAAGAATGTGATTTCAGTCAAGGCATAGCTGATCTATTTGGAGCAGCTGTTATGCCTAGTGCAAGAGGCATTTATGCCAAGCCAATCCAAGCAAATGTGATCTGATCCAGATGCCATTCACTATTCCTCCAAGACAAGAGTTGATCACCTATAAATAGAGGTCTCAATGGATCATTCAACTCACCCCAAAGCCAGTTACAACACAGCTTTCTCTCATTCTTTCTTGAACTTCAAGTTTTCTTGTTTTTGAGTAACCACTATCGGGTTTTGAGTTGCAGCCATAAGCAATCAATTCCAATTGCTCAAACACATCACATATGATGTATTTGAGGTGTCCAAGTGCTTAAACAACATCTGTAACACTCCCAGCTCAAAATCACTCTTCAACCAAGCCATTTTGCTTCAGTTTTGCAGGTGGAGGTCTCCAGCTTGATCCAGAGAATTTCAAAGTTTTCCAAAGCTTGCAACACACTCCATAACATCCATTGAAGCTGTAGGGATCATCAATTCACGACTGGAACACCATCTGGGCAAAGTTCCATTTCAGCTTGCATCAAGGTGAGCTTCAAACTCAAACTCCATGATCCATGCATATTTCCTCGCATGATAATTTTGCCATTTGATTACCATCATATGCTGATTGTTTTGCCTCAATAAATTTGATCATAGACCTCATAACCATGCTTGCACGATTGCTTTTGCAAATTAGGGTTCATCTGTGTTCATCATGATTATTTCACTCCACACTGAAAATGAATAAAATTGGGTATTGCCATCTTGTTCCTTATGAAAAAACGCACGAGTTTGGTGTTTGAATCATGTCCAATGGTTGAGAGATGAGTGAGATAGGGTGCTTCATGCACGAGCTCGGGGAAGGAGATGGCCATGGCGCCATTTTCAGAAAACCAACCAAGTTCTCTATATAATTTTCACTTGCCATATATTTAATGAATTGGCATTGCGCCCCAGCGGTTCATAAGCTGGTTTTGTGAGTATTAGCAAGCGAGAGGTCTGGGGTTCGAATCCCCCTCGCCCCAGACTTCTTTTTATCACTTTTTTATTTTATTATTTTTCATACTATTATTTTTAATGATTTGAAAAATTAATAACTCCTTCAATTTTTATCATTTTTTATTGGTTCTTTTTGCAATAATTCACAAAAATGTTAAAATATTTTATTTTACCAAAAAATACCAAATATATTATTTATTTTATATAATTGATATTTTTTGCAAAGAATTAATATTTTAATTGTTTTTAACATTTGAAATATTATTTCCACAATGATTTTGCAACTTTTAATGCTTTCTATTTGTTTTGTAGGTCAATACTTAATTTTTGAAGCATTAATCCAAGATCACAATTTGTTTCCCATGTGTAAAACAATTTTTGATCAATTTAATTGAATTTTTATTCAATTAAATACATTTTTTCGAAACAAATTAGGGTTTTGGATTAATTCAACCCTCATAAATCATTTTCAAAACACTCTGGGCCTCTATTAGAGTGTAAGACCCAATCCTTTTTGTTGACCAAATCATCTTTGGGCCTCACTTATTGTATAAGTCCCGATACCGTAAAAAAAAAAAAAACGGCGCGATCGTCGCCTTTTCAAAAATCATCTGGGCCTCTCCTTGAGCTATAAGACCCATTCAAAACTTTTGGGCCTCTATTAGAGTGTAAGACCCAACCCCCTTTTAACCAAAACATTTTGGGCCTCACTTATTGTATAAGTCCCTCTGCGTTAAAAGAAAACCTCGGCGCGATCGCCATTTTTAAACGAAAAATCATTTGGGCCTACCCTCGTGTTATAAGCCCCACTCTTTTTCTTTAAACCTTTTTGGGCCTCTTGAGAGAGTGTAAGACCCATCCCTTTGTACAGAAAACCTTTTTGGGCCCCAGTCACTTGTATAAGTCCCTCTGTACAAATTCAAACAGTGCGCTCACTGATAAAACCCTGGGCCTCTCCTTGAGCTGTAAGCCCCAAATCTTTCTTTTTCAAAGCACTTTCTCCTTTGATTTTGAATATACTGTTGTTTTTAATCTTTCTGTGTTGAACAACTAACCAAACAGCATGGAAGCACTACAACCGAGTAAGTGGTTATCGCTTTCATTTACTGCTTTCATATTATAAACTGTATTGTGGGGCTGCTCACTGTAAGTCTCCTTTCATAAACTCATATCTACTGTGTAATAATAGTATAGATATTTCGAGTTTCCCCGGCAACTACGTCTAGAACTAAGTGACGCCGTTTCATTTATTCGTAGAAATAGACGCCTAGATCCCCAATAGGAGCACCAGATACAGTCTTCTCTTCAGCTGTCCTCCTTAGGAATCGTCAAGAAGCTCTACTCCCCAAGATGAATGTATTCTCCGTGAATGGCATCTTTGAGTTTCTTCCCAATTCTCAAACTTTCCTGACTTGATCTATTACTTGTGGATAGCTTGCCTTGAATGTCTCGGGGTTTGGGTACCCACTACGGTCATAATCTTAGACCTTAACTAAGGAACCCTCTTTAAAAGCTAAAAGTCGCTGGATAGTAAACCTCGCACGTTTACCAGTGGTTTTCATCTTTAAAAGAGTTATCTCTCCTAATGGAAAGGAGATGATAGACCCACGGGCTTCTTAAAAGCATCGGCCCCCTCTTGGGCATTATTCAAGGACCCTACGGCTTCTTAGAAGTATTTACAGCCTCCTCTTAGGCTTCGTATAATGATCTCTTCCTCCGGGAATGATAGCCTCCTCTTGGGCTTCATACAAGGACCCGTCGGCTTCTTAAAAGATTCCAGCCTCCTCTTGGGCTTCGTACAAATTATCCTGACGACCTCCTAGAGGTATAGGAACAGAACCTAGTCATCCTCATAGAACAGTCCTTTCATAGAGTCTACTACTGTTTCTCGAAGCATAGTACAAAAGATAAAACTCTAGACTTGGACAGTCTAACTTCCTTGAGTCTCAAAGACATTCTCAAGCACCCTTCGTTAAATAGGAAGGAAACCCGCAGACTCGGATAGTCTCAATACCCTTTGGATTTCCCGTTTCCTCAAAGAAAAGGAAATATCCCTGATCCTCAAATTAAATCCCTGTGTACAGTGTTACTCATATAAGAACTGGTTTTCTCTTTTAAATCAGTATATTGGATCTGTCACTCAACTGAAACAGTTACAATAGCCTCCATCTCGGGCTTCGTACGAGATACCAAAATTCTCCCCAGTGGAGTCAAAACAACCTTTTAGCCTCTCTCTCAGGCTTTGTATGAGACACAAAAGATTCCCTCGTTGAGTCAATCACCCCTTTTTTTTGCCTCCATCTCGGGCCTCGTACGAGATATAAATCCTTTAAGCAAGAGTCAAACTCTTTGCTAGCCTCCTCTTAGGCTTTGTATAACGATATGCCCCACTGGGTCAAAAACCTTTAGCCTCTCTCTCGGGCTTTGTACGAGACACAAAATAGCCTCCTCTTAGGCTTTGTATAATGATTTTCCTAGCGAAAATTAGCCTCCTCTTAGGCTTTGTATAAGAAAACCACTGGTTGATCCAATCAACCTTTTAGCATCAAAGCTGTGCCTCGTTCACAGTACACAAACATCAACAACTCCTTTCCCTTCATCTAATCGCTGTAAGCGGCAAGCCTCTGGATCATCTATATCCATGCCACTGTCCCTCTTTTAGCATGAGAAATTCCTAAGGAAAGATGGCATTGCTCTACACTGAGTTAAAGTCTCCTCCTTCAGGTTAAAACCCTTTCTTCGGAAATTATGGCATTGCTCGGATCCGCGTATCCCAGTTAAAGTAATTCTCCTTCTCCCTTCTTTAGAGATGGCAAATTCTCTCTAAAGTCGAGGTCTTTTAGCTTCACGTCTTGGGCTTTGAACAAGACACAAATAGACCTTTCAGCTTCACATCTTGGGCTTTGAACAAGATACAAACCACCTTTTGCTTCACGTCTTGGGCTTTGAACAAGACACCAAAAAACAATTTCCTCCCATAGAATAGGAGGAACTACGAACGCTCTGATTTCCCTGTTTCGGTAAACGGGAATACGTAGGCATAAGATCGAAAGAAAAGATCTTAGCGAGCTCAATCAACAAAAAACCCAAATCCCATATCCCCATCAATCAAAAGCAGTAATTCAAAAGCATCAGTCCTAACATCCTAATCCTTATTCCCCGCCAGAAACCCTTTGCCTAGAAAAAAGAAAGAAAGAACCGTATTGGCGAAATATGAATAACCAGTACAAAGGCCCCCCCACATTGATAGCATCCGTAACCTAACAGACCGCTGTTTAAACTCAGTATGCAAGCAGGGTTAATTGGAGACATCTATTTCCCTTCCTTATTCAGCTCACAATAGGATAAAAAATGAATCGACCTGTAGTTTTAAGCTCAACCGCAGAGAGCGACCAACGCTTAAGAACCGCGTCCAAAATCGCTCGCTACAACAGGCTATTCACAAAGAATAGATCAAGCTAGGAAAGTTCGAGAATTTGGAAGAAACCCAAGAGATGCAATTCACGGAGAAGAGATCATCTCTGGGGAGTAGAGTTTCTTTGACAACTTCTACAAGTGACAGTCTGAGAAAGGGTTCAAAAAGAATCTGCCTTTCACATCTCCATATTGTTTAACCCCAAGAGGAGGGAAGACTGTGTCTGGTAATCCTATGGGGATCTAGTTTTGACTATTTAAGAGTGATCAACGGGCTTAATGCTAGACGTAGTTGCCGGGGAAACTCTAAATATCTATACTATTGTTACACAGTTGATATGAGTTTATGCAAGAAGACTTACAGCAAAACAGCCCCACAATACAGTTATATGTATATGAAAGCGGTAAATGAAAGCGGATAAACACTTACTCGGTTGTAGAGCTTCCATGTTGTTTGGTTAGTTGTTCAACAAAGAAAGATTGAAAACAACAGTATATTTCAAAATCAAAGGGGAAAGTGCTTTGAAAAAGAAAGATTTGGGGCTTACAGCTCAAGGAGAGGCCCAGGGTTTTATCAGTGAGCGCACTGTTGAATTTGTACAGAGGGACTTATACAAGTAACTGAGGCACAAAAATTGTTTGTTGTACAAAGGGATTTGGGTCTTACACTCTATTAATAGGCCCAAAAGGTTTAAAGAAAAAGAGTGGGGCTTATAACACGAGGGTAGGCCCAGATGATTTTTCGTTTGAAATGGCGATCGCGCCGAGATTTTCCTTTTAACGCGAAGGGGCTTATACAATATCTGAGGCCCAAGTTGTTTTGGTTAAAAGGGGATTGGGTCTTACACTCTAATAGAGGCCCAAAGTGTTTTGCATGGGTCTTATAGCTCGAGGAGAGGCCCAAAAGGTTTTTTAAAAGGCGACGATCATGCCGTTTACTTGTACAGAGGGACTTATACAATAAGTGAGGCCCAAAAATGGTTTGTACAAGGGGGTTTGGGTCTTACACTCTCTCAAGAGGCCCAAAAGTTTTTAAAAAAAAGAAGAATGGGTCTTACACTCTAATAGAGGCCCAAAGTGTTTTGCATGGGTCTTATAGCTCGAGGAGAGGCCCAAAAGGTTTTTTAAAAGGCGACGATCACGCCGTTTACTTGTACAGAGGGACTTATACAATAAGTGAGGCCCAAAAATGGTTTGTACAAGGGGGTTTGGGTCTTACACTCTCTCAAGAGGCCCAAAAGTTTTTAAAAAAAGAAGAATGGGTCTTACTACTCGAGGGTAGGCCCATATGTCTTTTTTTTTTTCTGAAATGGCGACCGCGCCGAGATTTTTGAAAACACCGGGGGTCTTATACAAAGATTGAGGCCCAAAAATGACTTGGTTTTCAAAGGGGTTGGGTCTTACACTCTAATAGAGGCCCAAAGTTTTTTTGAAAATGATTTATGAGGGTTGAATTAATCAAAAACCCTAATTTGTTTTCAAAATTTGTTTTAATTGAATAAAATATTCAATTAAAATGATCAAAATTGTTTAACATGTGGAAAACAAATTGTGATCTTAGATTAATGCATCATAAATCATGTTTTGCCCTACAAAATGATTAGAAGTCATTAAAATTTACAAAATCAAGAGGGAAAAAATATTTTAAATGTCAAAAACAATTAAAATATTAATTCTTTGCAAAAATATCAATTATATGAAATAAATAATATTTTTGGGATTTTTGGTAAAATAAAATATTTTAGCATTTTTGTGAATTATTAAAAAAAGAATCGACTCAAAATCATTAAAACTCAGAGAGAAATTAATTTTCTAATCAATTAAATAAAATCACAAAATTGAAATATTTGAATTTGAGAGAAATGGCGCCAAGAACAGCTGAAGAACACGCGCGTTTTTCATCTTTGCCCAGATTTGCATTTTCTATCCAATCTCACTGAATACTTGATTATATCATGCAATCCACATATCAATCTGCTCGTTTTCACCACACGATCATGTTTATGACAATTAATTTCATTTAAATTAAGCATAAAATAAGAAATCACGATAAATCCTCAAGAACCCTAAATTCTGCATGAAGGCTGGGATTTTTGATACACGATTCAAACAAAGCAATTACTTGAGGGGAAATATTCCATGCATGATTATGAACATTTGGCAAAAGTATTGTGCGAGGAAATATGCATAGATTGAGAGATGACCAAGTTTAGGCTTACCTCTAGGTTGTGACAGTAAGAGCAAATTGATTTCTGAGTTGGAGGTGTTACAGATGAATTGTGATGATCTGAACAGCTTCCCTACACCCTATGGAGTGTGTTTGAATGCTTGGACTTGATGGAAATTGGCTGGATCACTTCATGGCATCTCAACTGCAACTTGGTTAAAACCTTGAGCAATTGACTGGTGATTCTGAGAAATCAGTGTTCTAGATGTTGTTTAAGTGTTTGATCAGCTCACATATGATGTATATGAGGTGTGTGTGTGATTGGTTTGACTGGAATTGCTCTCTAATGAAAAACCCGATAGTGACTTGCTAAGAAAGGCATTTTTTAGAGTGAGAAGTGGATTTTGAGAAAGGTAAGTGTTGTAGGCCTTTGGTGTACTTAAACTGATCACAATTGACCTCTATTTATAGTAGAGCAAGTTTGTTTTGCAAGGAATAGTGAATGGCAACTGCTGAGTAGGGTTGGCCAATGTTGGCAAATGAAAATCCAAGTCTCCTCTAGCCATTGACTAGAGGTTAGGGCACAGGCTGTTGGTCCCCTTGGTCTTGGATAAGTCTTGACTGAATTCAGTTGTTAATGGCTCAGTCCATGCCACCTTGGTGCTTCCATTGAATGCTCCAATCCAAAATTGGAGTCTTGTCCCTATTTTGGGCAATTCTAGGTTTAGCATGCTATTTCTTGTTCCAAGGACTTTGGAGGCTTGGCTCAGTGATTGCCACCTTCAGATTCAATCCTCAGATGTGTCCAAAGTGATGACAAGGCTTGGAATTGGCTGATTTTGGTAAATCGAGCAAAAGTACAAAATTCTGCCTTGCCTTGGCAGATTTCAACAAGGCAACTTGCCAATGTCATATCTCATGGCCCAAATTAAATTTGGTGATGTTCTTGGCCATTTTGGAAAGCCCTTATATGATACAACAACTGTTTAATCATATTTGGTTTTGAAACCTTTGGGATCCAAGTGAAAAATCCCCCTACATTTGGAAAAAAGTAAGGCAGATTCTGACTTAGTGAAATTTTCACTAAGTGTTGGAACAAAGTGACTTTTCTTGATTTTGATCACTCCATAACTCAAAATCCATGAGGAATTTGGACATAGATCAGTATGAAGCTTTTGTAGAGGGAAATGAGATCTACAAATCAAGATTTGGATGGGGAAAAATGGCTTTGTGGTTTAGGAGTTATGATCCTCCAAAGTTGGTACCTTTGTCACTTTATTTCATAACTTAGAAAATTTTCTAAGTTTTTATGGTTACCCCTTTTACAAGTTATCCCACTTTCTTTGATTTTTCTTGATGAATTATGATTCAAATCATACATTAACATCATTTTAGGGTTAAAAATCCATTTTTGTGAAAAATCTCAAAAAGTCAAAGTTGACTTTTGTGCACAGTTGACTTTTTGTCAGATGAATTCCAAACTGTGCAATCCTTTGGGAAATCATGTCCTTGACCTAAATCAAACTTGATGGACATGTTCCATGGGTGTTATAGGGTGTATTGAATCATGTCTTAGGGTTTGGGAGCATGTCCTGGTCAAAAGTCAAAGTTACAGTTGAGTTTTCTCGCGAAACCCTAATTGTGGTACTGATGAAAATGAGACTTGTTGCTCAAGCTTCTTGGATCAATCCATTGTTCCAAATGGATCAATATGGTATATTAGAGACCCTCAAATCATGTCTTGAGGTCTTGGTTCATGATTTGTCCCAAAAGTCAACTTAGGGGTGAATTAGGTCAAGAAACCCTAATTCCTGATTTTTTATGTATGCATCCCTTGATGTCAAATTGACTTGATGATTGGGTCCATGAGGTTCCATGGAGTATATTAGGATATTTTTTGAATCATTGGCTCATGCCCAGATGAAAATTTTCATTTGGAGGCCCTGGTCGATCAAAACCCTAATTTGGTGACACTGGCGATCTTGAAGCTTGATCCACCTAGAAGGGAGCAACATTATACTTAATCCTTGAAGTGGGAGTCCTCTTGATCCATTGTGGATGTTTGAGAGGTTAGACAAGTTGAAGATCATGTCATTCCTTGATTGATTCTTAGTCTAAGAACTCTGAGAGGGCTTGAAACCCTAATTTTGATAGTAGTGAATGCTCACCCATCTTTGGGGAGACTGATGAAGTATGATGGTTCATCCATATTGTGATGATGATTTGCACAATGATGAGAAATCTTAGTGGTCAAAATTTGGGGTATGACAGATGCCCCTATTTAATCTTCTTGGACACGAAGGTGTGAATGGCGAAGGTATTCGGGCATTCGGGGTGCAAGAGGATTAAATATCGGAATACCCGAAATTTTGATGATGGTTATGAACGGTAGTTCGCATTCATATTCTTTTGCTAAGCAATGATGCTTAGAAAAGGTAAACTTCCCCTCGATCCTGGTCTTCAGCCAAGGAACTAGTCTCAGTTTTCTTTTGAAATGAACTTCCCCTCGTTCCTGGTTTCCTACCAAGGAACTGGTCTCAATTTTCTGATATAAACTTCCCCTCGATCCTGGTTTCCTACCAAGGAACTGGTCTAAGTTTCTGATTTAAACTTCCCCTTGATCCTGGTTTCCTACCAAGGAACTGGTCTAAGTTTCTTTTTTCAATAAACTTTATTGACAAGACTCGCTATTCGTAACAGTTTTTCTCAAACTTCTCGCTGAATCTTCCTGGGGAGATGCCATTTGGCGGAAAAAGTTTTCGTCAGACTTGTTGGGGAATCCAGTCGTATGAGTTGTAGAGGTGCAGAAACTTCTCTGTTGGAGACGCCATTTGCTTCCACTGGGGAAGACGAGTCTCCTGAAAGACTGCCTTCGCTTGGGGTCTTACATCATACTTTTCTCTGGATCTTCCCGGAGAAATGCCATATGATGGGATCCAATTTGAGGTGCCGATGACCTTTTCATCAGTGGCTCTTTCGGAGACAAACTGCTGTACCACCGGATCTCTGATTTAGGAGGCTTTCTCTCGGGATTTCCCTTAATCCGGGAAAGCAAGGATATCATCTTCAATGGTGAAGAGTGACATCAGTTGAAGGTTCTCTGGTCTTTCAGAGGTTCAAGCTATCAAAGTGGTCGAGGAGCCAACTTCATTCCAGAAATAAACTAGAGGAGAGAGATTGTTCAGACGCAGCACTTTCTGACGAGGAAAAAACTGACAACTCGATTGAGAAAACTGTTATCACTAGGGGACAAGACCGACCAGAGTGATAGTGATGCGATATGAATGAGAATTCAAATCAAATGCATGATGTATGTATGTATATACTGACAAAACTGACGCGACATACAAACTAATGGATGAACATGACTAGATACTCGGCCATCACGGGGCGAAGAAGTACCATTGGTCCAATAAGTAGCAATTCTACCTTGCCTAGGAGAAGTAGTCCGCGCGGGGAACTATGTTGGTCGGGCTTAGGAGATGAGAACTCGGCCGAGGCGTGTCAGACGAAACAAGGTCTCTGACACAGTTGATCCCTTCATTCAGGCGTACTGGGTTAGAAGGAGTACTTTAATTCTGCACTTTGAAGTTCGCTTACTTCTGGAGAAATGATTGGTGTTCTTTTGATGTTTAACAGTCAAAAGAAATTGCCATATTTATTAAAAGCAGAAAAATTTTTACAAGTAAATTCATTTTTGTTTCGTTTCAAGAATCGTTAATCATATTAAAATGTCGTTCTGTAAAGCTAAAACAAGTGAGAATTACAAACAAAAGCACAAGGGCTCCAGTTTTATTGATAAGATGGAGATCAGCCAAACGCGTGATTCCATAGAGTATTTACAAAGTTAGAAAATGGTAATTTACAGGGAAAAGGGCTACGTTGAAACATAACGACCACTATCCTTCTACCAACTTTGAATTCGGGACATCCTGAGCTTCTGTCGAAGATGACCTTGACTGGAGTTTTCCTCTGATGGATGGTGTAACTACTGCTGAGGGACTTGCCTTTGTTGAACATAGTTACTTGCCATTATCCCTAACTTTTGCCTGGATTGTACTGTGATGTTTCCAATCCACCAGGATGATTTTTTTTTTGTCTCTAACTTTTGCCTGGACCACCCTTTCGGGTTTTCAATCCACCGAGACGTTTTTTTAGGCGAAGTATTTCTTAAATACATCAACATTTATGGGGTAGGCAAATTCCTCTCCGTCCATGGTTGCAAGTCTGAAGGCGCCGCCTGAGAAAGCTTTCGTGACCACATAGGGGCCGTCATAATTTGGAGTCCATTTGCCCCGATAATCAGTGAGAAATGATTGTATCTTCTTGACCACAAGGTCTCTTTTCTTGAAGATGCGAGGTCTGACCTTTTTGTCAAACGCCTTCTTCATTCTCTGCTAATACAACTGACTGTGGCATAGTGCCGTTATCCATTTCTCTTCAATCAGATTCAATTTGTCGTGTCGACTTTGATACCATTCAGCTTCTGTTAGCATAACTTCCATCAATACCCAGATTGATGGGATCTCTACTTCTATGGGAAGCACTACCTCCATGCCATATACTAGAGAGAAAGGGGTTTCCCCTGTTGAAGTGCAGACAGATGTACGATAACCGTGAAGAGCAAAAGGTAGCATCTCGTGCCAATCTTTGTAGGTTACAACCATCTTCTAAACAATCCTCTTGATGTTCTTGTTAGCCGCTTCTACCGCTCCGTTCATCTTGGGTCGGTAGGGAGATGAGTTATGGTGTTCGATCTTGAACTCTGCGCACAACTCTTTCATCATCTTATTGTTCAAGTTGGATTCATTATCAGTAATGATCTGGCTCGGAACACCATAACGGCAGATGATATTGTTTTTGATAAATCGGACCACCACTTGTCGGGTTACATTAGCGTATGACGATGCTTCGACCCACTTGGTGAAGTAGTCAATGGCTACCAGGATGAACCGATGTCCGTTTGAAGCCTTGGGCTCAATCATGCCAATCATGTCGATTCCCCATATGGAAAAAGGCCACGGGGAAGAGAGAACTTTGAGATGCTTTGGCGGTACATGAATTTTGTCAGAGTATATTTGACACTTGTGACACCTCCTCATGTACTTGTAGCAGTCGGATTCCATTGTCAACCAATAATACCCTGCTCTTAGAATTTTTCTCACCATTGTGTGTCCGTTGGCATGAGTGCCAAAGGATCCTTCGTGAATTTCTTTCATCAACATGTCTGCTTCTAGTCTGTCGACGCATCGAAGCAAAACCAAGTCAAAATTTCGTTTATATAGCGTGTCACCGCTCAGGAAGAAGCTACCTGCTAGCCTTCTGAGGGTTTTTCTGTCCTTCCTTAGTGCCCTAGGTGGGAACTCTTGTTTCTGAAGGAAGCATTTGATATCATGATACCAAGGTTTGTCGTCTATGACTGCTTCGATCGTGAAGATGTAAGCGGGCCTTTCAAGGCGCATTATGTCGATCTTAGGTAAGTCATTCCAATGACCTACACTAATCATGGAAGAGAGAGTGGGTAAGGCGTCAGCCATGTGATTCTCATCACGAGGGATGTGATGAAACTCGATTCTATTGAAGAAAGGTAACAACCTTCTTGCATAGTCTTTGTAAGGAATCAATCCTGATTGGTATGTGTTCTAATCTCCTTTTATCTGATTGATAACCAGGGCTGAGTCGCCATATACGTCCAAGTTTTTTATCCTTAAATCAATCGCTTCTTCGAGACCCATAATACAAGCTTCGTATTCGGCCTCGTTGTTTGTACATTTGAACGTAATTCTGGCGGTGAAAGGAATGTGGGTACCCTGAGGGGTAACAATTATTGCCCCAATTCCATTTCCATAATGATTAACTGCTCCGTCAAAGATAAGCCCCCACTGGGAACCTGGTTCTGGCCCTTCACTAGGTAGCGGTTCATCGCAGTCTTTCATCTTTAGATACATGACATCTTCGTCTGGGAAGTCAAACCCAATAGATTCTTGATCGTCAATCGGTTGATGATCCAAATGATCGGCTAAAATACTCCCCTTAACGGCTTTTTGAGCATGGTACTCTATGTCATATTCTGATAACAACATCTACCAACGGGCGATTCTTCCCGTGAGAGCAGGTTTTTCAAATACATACTTGATTGGATCCATTTCGGAGATCAACCAAGTAGTGTGACAAATCATGTACTGACGAAGACGTTTGGCTGCCCAAGCCAAAGCACAGCAAGTTTTCTCGAGCATCGTGTACCGAGTTTCATAGTCGGTGAACTTCTTGGTTAGATAATAAATGGCAGATTCTTTCTGTTTGGTTTCGTCCTGTTGGCCAAGTACACACCCCATTGAGTCTTCCAAGACTGTGAGGTAGATGATCAGTGCCCTTCCTTCCACTGGAGGTGATAGAATCGGAGGATTCAACAGATATTCCTAAATACTATCAAAGGCAGTTTGGCAGTCTTCTGTCCAAACGGAGTCCTGGTTCTTTTTGAGTAATTTGAAAATCGGCGCACATGTCGCGGTCATGAGGAATATGAATATGGAGATGTAGTTCAAACATCCCAGGAATCCTCTTACTTGTTTTTCAGTTTTCGGAGAAGGAATTTCTTGAATGGCCTTGACCTTGTCAGGATCAACCTCAATTCCTTTATGGCTGACGATGAACCCTAAGAGTTTCCCTGAAAGGACACCAAAGGTGCATTTGTTGGGATTCAAGTGGAGTTTGTATTTTCTCAACCGCTAGAATAGTTTTGACAGGTGGGTCACATGCTCCTCTTCTGTCTTGGATTTTGCAATCATATCATCGACATATACCTCAATTTCCTTGTGTATCATGTCATGAAACAGAGTAGTCATGGCCCTTTGATAGGTTGCCCCGGCGTTCTTCAAACCGAACGGCATTACCTTGTAACAAAATGTACCCCATGGGGTAATGAACGAAGTCTTCTCCATGTCTTTCGGCGCCATTTTAATCTGATTATAGCCCGAGAATCCATCCATGAAGGAGAAAACTTTGAACTTTGCTGTACTATCAACCAGCATGTCAATGTGTGGTAAAGGAAAGTCGTCCTTTGGACTAGCCTTGTTCAGATCTCTGTAATCAACACACATTCTGACCTTTCCGTCCTTTTTCGAAACGGGTACGATATTGGCTAACCATTGAGGATATTCTGATGTGGCGAGGAAACCTGCATCAATCTGTTTCTGTACCTCCTCTTTGATTTTGATGGCCATGTCCGGGTGAGTGCGTCTCAACCTCTGCTTTACTGGCAGACATTCCAATCTTAATGGTAAGTGATGTTCCACGATGCTGGTATCCAACCCTGGCATGTCCTGATAGGACCAAGCGAATACATCGGGGAATTCTTTGAGAAGCTTTATCAAACTCTCTTTGGCAGTTGGACTGAGCAGTGCCCCAACCCTGATTTCTTTTCTCTCTTTTTCTGAACCCAAGTTTACCATTTCCAACGGTTCTTTGTGAGGTTCAATAGACCTTTCCTCTTGTCTGAGTAGTCGGGAGATCTCTTCTGGAATTTCGTTGTCAACTTCTTCTTCAGCCCCAAATACCGGGAACTCAAAGTTGGGAGAAGGCATCGGATCGTATGTTTCAACGGGGTTTAAAACAAGCAATCTGCATGACGTGATGATTCGTGTTTAGAAGAGATAGAGAGAATGCAAAAGTGTGTGCAGTGTATTTTTTTTTACTGCTTGTTTTTATTATTTGAGTTTGTTTTTTAGGATTACCATTTTCTGAAAAAAGAGAAAAGAGAAAACAGCAATAAATGTGGAAATTACAGAACGACGTTATTTTATTAATGAACAAGTCGATTCTTGAAACTACAGCCCTATAAAACAAAACTCTGCCTGGGCAGGGTGAAAGGTTAAAGTAAAGACGGAAATTACTTAGACTTATGAACAATCTTCGGAACATTGACAGCAACCCATTGGCGGCGAACTCCTCGGTGAATCACAGTGTCTGGCACCTTCCTTGATTTGTCTTCAGAAATAACGCTTATTTCTGGTGGAGCAGGATCATTGGAATCTGTCTCCCAGGCAGAGTTGTCGTAGGAGGATTCCTCTGTTGCCTTTTGCATAGCATTTGTACTCTCAGCTGTATATCCCCATCCAGTTGAATGGATACCTTCGAGCCTGATACGAAAGCTCTCGGGAGCGGTGTACTTGACCATGTAGTCGTATTTTCCACTTGGTTGTCCCAAGGTGTCCCACACTTCTTTGGAACTGGAGGAGTCATCCCTCTCGATGACGTTGACCTCGAGAAAAGCATAATTGATGAACTCTAGTCCTGTAAACCTTGCGAATTCATCGTCATGTTGAGTAGTTTCTGAATGACCTGAGTGTTGATCCCATGACATGGTGGGGACACATGTATTCTGTTCAATGATGCTCAGCTGAGTTTCATTACTCGGCTGACTTTCTGGCTCCAAGTCTCCTGGGTAAGGCTGCCACATTGGCAGGCCATCCATCGGGCCATAGTAATTGTGGTCAAAGTTGCCTTTCATCAGAGTGTCTTCCTCTAATGAATTTGGCAGAGCACGGCATCCTTCAGGATCACAATCTCCATATATCATTTCGACATCTGACCGTGGTATAAATCTCGGACTCTCTGCGGGATAGCAAAATGGCGTAGGCACTTCTTCCTGGGACATATAAGTGTCCTCGTTAAGATAAGACTTCCATTCCTCCTCTGTGTCAGAGGAGTCATCTTTATTGATGGTGTGCACTTCTTGAGGCACTGGGTGAAGGAAACCTCCACTGTGGAAGAAATCCTGAATGGGATGAAGACTTTCATCGATAGGAGCTGTTTGGATACAGGTTGCAGAAAAACCAAGACCCTTCTTTGTTTTATTGTCAGTAGGAATGACTAGCTGTCCCCATCCTGTTGTATTGGTACTCTCGACTGCTTTAATAGCATCTTTGTATGAGGAAATCGAAGTTCCTTTTTCCAATTGATCGTCCTTGTGTAGCGAAAATGCTTGGAATCGGGTTCCGATTATCCCTTCTGGTTCCAGATAAGTAGATGATGATAAATTGCTGACGAGCAAGGCCTGTTCCCCACAGACTGTGATGAGTTGGCCGTTCTGGATAAACTTTAGCTTTTGGTGGAGGGTCGAGGTAATCGCTCCAGCCTGATGTATCCAAGGTCTTCCTAATAAACAACTGTACGTTGCCCGGATATCCATGACCTGGAAAATGACTTGGAAAGTGTGAGGACCAATAGTTATGAGAAGGTCAACTTCGCCGATAACCGTTTTTCTGGATCCGTCAAATGCTTTGACGACGACCTCGCTGGTTCTCATCTGAGGGCCTTTGAATGATAATTGCATCAAAGTGGACTTCGGCATAACATTCAGGGCTGACCCTGTGTCTACCAGTATGCTAGGTAAAGCATCGTCCTGGAAGTTGACTGTGATATTGAGCGCCATGTTATGACAGCGACCCTCTTCAGGTAATTCCTCATCACTAAATCCCAAATTATTGCAAGAAGTGATGTTAGAGACAATACTATCGAACTGTATGATTGTTACATCCTGTTCCACAAAGGCTTGCTCTAAGACTTTCTGTAGAGCCTCCCTGTGCACTTCTGAACTGAGTAACAGTGATAACACCGAGATCTTTGAGGGAGTCTGTAACAGTTGATCGACAATGTTGTATTCACTCCTTTGGATGAGCTTCAGTATCTCATCATCGTTTTTCGAAAGGTCGGGATTACTGGATTGACCGACTGATGGATCGGGAGCTTCTGTCTGAAGTTCCTTTTCTTTGTTGGACTCTCCAACTCCTCTGTTGAAGATTCTACCACTCTGTGTTACACGACTGATGTCTGCAATATTCACGAGGGAGGGTAATGGAATTTCCTTTCCATTTTCAATTACTGTTTCACCGTATTTGTAAGGGATTGCCTTAGCTAATTCATACGGTAGTGGTCCCGGCAGATAGATGACTATGGGAACCTTCTGGTTTTTCTGACCATCGTACGTAATCTCGATCCGTTCCCGGTTGGGAATTCTTGATTCGTCCAGCAGAGGGATAATAGCAAAAACATTCATGGTCCTCTAATGATCAGAGATGACGACAACGTCCTCAATTTGATTTCCCATCATTGTGAAAGTCATCATCACAATATGGATGAACCATCATGCTTCATCAGTCTCCCCAAAGATGGGTGAGCATCCAATACAATCAAAATTAGGGTTTCAAGCCCTCTCTGAGTGCTTAGACAAAGGATCAATCATGAAATGACATGATCTTTAACTTGTCTAATCTCTCAAACATCCACAATGGATCAAAAAGGACTCCCACTTCAAGGATTAAGCACAAGGCTGCTCCCTTCTAGGTGGATCAAGTCTCAAGATCGACAGTGTCACCAAATTAGGGTTTTGGTCAACCAGGGCCTCCAGATGGAAATTTTCATCTGGGCACAAGGTAATGATCCAAAACATGACCTAATATGCTTCATGGAACCTCATGAACCCATGCATCAAGTCAATTTTGCCTCGGGGGATGCATTCATCAAAAATCAGGAATTAGGGTTTCTTGACCTAATTCACCCCTAAGTTGACTTTTGGGACAAACCATGAGCCAAGACCTCAAGAGATGATTTGAGGGTCTCTAATACACCATATTGATCCATTTGGAACAATGGATTGATCCAAGAAGCTTGAGCAACAAGTCTCATTTTCATCTGCGCCACAATTAGGGTTTTAAGGGAAAAGTCAACTGTAACTTTGACTTTTGACCAGGACATGCTCCCAAACCCTAATACATGATTGAATATACCCTATGACACCCATGGAACATGTCCATCAAGTTTGATTTAGGTCAAGGACATGATTTCCTGAAGAATTGCACAGTTTGGAATTCATCTGATAAAAAGTCAACTGTGCACAAAAGTCAACTTTGACTTTTTGAGATTTTTTACCAAAATGGATTTTTAACCCTAAAATGATGTTAATGTATGATTTGAATCATCATTCATCAAGAAAAATCAAGAAAAGTGAGATAACTTGTAAAAGGGGTAACCATAAAACTTAGAAATTTTTCTAAGTTAAAAATAAAGTGGCAAAGGTACCAACTTTGGAGGACCATAACTCGTAAACCACATGGCCATTTTTTCTCATCCAAAGATGGATTTGTAGCCCTCATTATCACCTACAAAAACTTCAACTACAAGTCATTCCAATTCATTAAGGATTTTGAGTTATGGAGTGATCAAAGTGGCTGAAAAGTGAAAAAGTCACTTTTTCCAACACTTAGTGAAATTTTCACTAAGTCAGAATTTGCCTTCACTTTTTGCCAAATGTAGGGGGATTTTTCACTTGGAATCAAAAGAGGTCAAAACCAAACTTGTTCAAACAGTTGTTGTATCATGTAAGAGCTTTCCAAAATGGCCAAGAACATTGCCAAATTCAACCTACATCATGAGATACAACATTGTCAAGTTACCTTGCTGAAATCTGTCAAGGCAAGGCAGAATTTGCACTTTGGCTCGATTTGCCAAAATCAGCCAAAGTCAATTGCTCCAATCCACTTGGACACCTCAGAGGATTGAATCTAAAGGGGACAATCACTGAGTCAAGCCTCCAAAGTCCATGGAACAAGAAATAGCATGTTGAACCTAGAGTTGCCAAAATAGGGACAAGACTTCAAATTTAGAATGAGGCATTCAATGGAACCATCAAGGTGGCATGGACTGAGCCATTCTCATCTGAAATCAGTCAATACTTATCCAAGACCAAGGGGACCAAAGCTCTGTGCCCTAACCTCTAGTCAATGGCTAGAGGAGACTTTCATTTCCATTGGCCAACATTGAGGAAACCTACTTACCAGCTGACATGCACTATTCCTTGCAAAACAACCTTGCTCTACTATAAATAGAGCTCAATTGTGGTCAGTTTAAGTACACCAAAGCCATCTAACAGATGCTTTCCTCAAAATCTCTTTCTCTTGGCAAAAATGCCTTTCTTAGCAAGGTAGCTATCGGGTTTTGAGTTTGAGAGCAATTCTGCACAAACTAATCACTCACACACCTCACATATATCACATATGAGCTGATCAAACACTCACATAACTTCTGAAACATCAATTTCATGAAATCACCAGCTGGTTGCTCAAATTTTCAAACAAGGTGCAGCTGAGGTACCACAAAATGATCCAGCCAATTTCAATCAAGTCCAACCATCCAAACACAATCCATAGGGTGTAGGGAAGCTGTCCAGATCATCACAACTCATCTGTAACACCTCTAAATCAAAAATCACTTTGAACTTGCTGTCACGACTTGGAGGTAAGCCTAAACTTGGTCATCTCTCAATCTATGCATATTTCCTCCCACAATAATTTGGCTATATGTTCATAATCATGCATGGATGTTTTCCCTCAATTAATTGCATTGTTTGAATCGTGTATCGAAAATCCTAGCCTTCATGCAGAAATTAGGGTTCTTGAGGTTTCTTCGTGATTTCTTGTTGTATGTTTAATTTAAATGAAATTAAAGTACATAGACATGATCGTGAGGTTGAGACAAGCATAATGATATGTGGATTGCATGATATGATTACGTATTCATGGAGATTGGATAGAAAACGCAAATCTGAGAAACCAAGAACACGCGCGTGTTCTTCAGCTGTTCTTGGCGCCATTTTTGAATAATTTGAATATTTGAATTTTGTGATTTTGTTTAATTGATTCAAAAATTAATTTCTCTCTGAGTTTTAATGATTTTGAGTTGATTCTTTTTTTAATAATTCACAAAAATGTTAAAATATTTTATTTTATCAAAAAATCCCAAAAATATTATTTATTTCATATAATTGATATTTTTGTAAAGAATTAATATTTTAATTGTTTTTGGCATTTTAAATATTTTTTCTACATTGATTTTGCAACTTTTAATGCTTTCTAATTATTTTGTAGGTCAATACTTAATTTTTGAAGCATTAATCCAAGATCACAATTTGTTTTCCATGTGTTAAACAATTTTTGATCATTTTAATTGAATTTTTATTCAATTAAATACATTTTTGAAAACAAATTAGGATTTTGGATTAATTCAACCCTCATAAATCATTTTCAAAACACTTTGGGCCTCTATTAGAGTGTAAGACCCAATCCTTTTTTTGACCAAATCATCTTTGGGCCTCACTTATTGTATAAGTCCTGATACTGTCAAAAAACAAACGGCGCGATCGTCGCCTTTTCAAAAAATCATCTGGGCCTCTCCTTGAGCTATAAGACCCATTCAAAACACTTTGGGCCTCTAATAGAGTGTAAGACCCAATCCCCCTTTTAACCAAAAACATTTTGGGCCTCACTTATTGTATAAGTCCCTCCGCGTTAAAAGAAAACCTCGGCGCGATCGCCATTTTTAAACGAAAAAATCATTTGGGCCTACCCTCGTGTTATAAGCCCCACTCTTTTTCTTTAAACCTTTTTGGGCCTCTTGAGAGAGCGTAAGACCCATCCCTTTGTACAGAAAACCTTTTTGGGCCCCAGTCACTTGTATAAGTCCCTCTGTACAAATTCAAATAGTGCGCTCACTGATAAAACCCTGGGCCTCTCCTTGAGCTGTAAGCCCCAGATCTTTCTTTTTCAAAGCACTTTCTCCTTTGATTTTGAATATACTGTTGTTTTTAATCTTTCTTTGTTGAACAACTAACCAAACAGCATGGAAGCACTACAACCGAGTAAGTGGTTATCGCTTTCATTTACTGCTTTCATATTATAAACTGTATTGTGGGGCTGCTCACTGTAAGTCTCCTTTCATAAACTCATATCTAATGTGTAATAATAGTATAGATATTTCGAGTTTCCCCGGCAACTACGTCTAGAACTAGGTGACGCCGTTTCATTTATTCGTAGAAATAGACGCCTAGATCCCCAATAGGAGCACCAGATACAGTCTTCTCTTCGGCTGTCCTCCTTAGGAATCGTCAAGAAGCTCTACTCCCCAAGATGAATGTATTCTCCGTGAATGGCATCTTTGAGTTTCTTCCAAATTCTCGAACTTTCCTGACTTGATCTATTCCTTGTGGATAGCTTGCCTTGAATGTCTCGGGGTTTAGGTACCCACTACGGTCATAATCTTGGACCTTAACTAAGGAACCCTCTTTAAAAGTTAAAAGTCGCTGGATAGTAAACCTCGCACGTTTACCAGTGGTTTTCATCTTTAAAAGAGTTATCTCTCCTAATGAAAGGAGATGATAGACCCACGGGCTTCTTAAAAGCATCGGCCTCCTCTTGGGCATTATTCAAGGACCCTACGGCTTCTTAGAAGTATTCACAGCTTCCTCTTAGGCTTCGTATAATGATCTCTTCCTTCGGGAATGATAGCCTCCTCTTGGGCTTCGTACAAGGACCCGTCGGCTTCTTAAAAGTTTCCAGCCTCCTCTTGGGCTTCGTACAAATTGTCCCGACGACCTCCTAGAGGTATAGGAACAGAACCTAGTCATCCTCATAGAACAGTCCTTTCATAGAGTCTACTACTGTTTCTCGAAGCATAGTACAAAAGATAAAACTCTAGACACGGACAGTCTAACTTCCTTGAGTCTCAAAGACATTCTCAAGCACCCTTCGTTAAATAGGAAGGAAACCCGCAGACTCGGACAGTCTCAATACCCTTTGGATTTCCCGTTTCCTCAAAGAGAATGAGATATCCTTGATCCTCAAATCAAATCCCTGAGTACAGTATTACTCATATAAGAACTGATTTTCTCTTTTAAATCAGTATATTGGATCTGTCACTCAACTGAAACAGTTACAATAGCCCCCATCTCGGGCTTCGTACGAGATACCAAAATTCTCCCCAGTGGAGTCAAAATAACCTTTTCGCCTCTCTCTCGGGCTTTGTACGAGATACAAAAAGCACTCTCTTGTCGAGTATAAAAGATTCCCTTGTAGAGTCAAACTCTTTGCTAGCCTCCTCTTAGGCTTTGTATAACGATATGCCCCACTGGGTCAAAAACTTTTAGCCTCTCTCTCGGGCTTTGTACGAGACACAAAATAGCCTCTCTCTCGGGCTTTGTACGAGACACAAATTAGCCTCCTCTTAGGCTTTGTATAAGAAAGCCACTGGTTGATCCAATCAACCTTTTAGCATCAAAGTTGTGCCTCGTTCACAGTACACAAACATCAACAACTCCTTTCCCTTCATCTAATCGCTGTAAGCGACAAGCCTCTGGATCATCTACATCCATGCCACTGTCCCTCTTTTAGCATGAGAAATTCCTAAGGAAAGATGGCATTGCTCTACACTGAGTTAAAGTCTTCTCCTTCAGGTTAAAACCCTTTCTTCGGAAATTATGGCATTGCTCAGATCCGCGTATCCCAGTTAAAGTAATTCTCCTTCTCCCCCCCTTTAGAGATGACAATTTCTCTCTAAAGCCGAGGTCTTTCAGCTTCACGTCTTGGGCTTTGAACAAGACACAAATAGACTTTTCAGCTTCACATCTTGGGCTTTGAACAAGATACAAACTACCTTTCGCTTCATGTCTTGGGCTTTGAACAAGACACCAAAACACCAATTTCCTCCCATAGAATAGGAGGAACTACGAACGCTCTGATTTCCCTGATTCGGTAAACGGGAATACGTTGGCATAAGATCGAAAGAAAAGATCTTAGCGAGCGCAATCAACAAAAAACCCAAATCCCATATCTTCGTCAACCAAAAGAAGTAATTCAAAAGCATCAGTCCTAACATCCTAATCCTTATTCCCCACCAGAAACCTTTTGCCCAGGTAAAAAGAAAGAAAACAGTATTGGCGAAAATACAAATAACCAGTACAAAGGCCCCCCACATTGATAGCATTCGTAACCGAACAGACCGCTGTTCAAACTCAGTATGCAAGCAGGGTTAATTAGATACATCTATTTCCCTTCCTTATTCAGCTCACAATAGGATAAAAAATGAATCGACCTGTAGTTTAAAGTTCAACCGCAGAGAGCGACCAGCGCTTAAGAACCGCGTCCAAAATCGCTCGCTACAGAAAAGTGGCGCCCACCGTGGGGCCCATTCCTTTCTTTCTACTTCTCTTGTGTGAAAATTTACACAAATGGCGACTCTGCTGGGGAGTCTCCTTTTCTGCCTTAGGGCATCATCCCGGTTTTCTACGGAAAATGGGAACTCTACAGAAGAGAAAGATTGACCTATGTTGGTCCATCTCTTAGGCAGGGAACCACAGATTGGGGCTTCCGCCAGGGAACCCATTTCTGTTAGGAACTTAAGATTCATAGCTTTATAAGTCTAGGATGATTAGGACAAATATATATACTGCTTTTCCTAAATGATATACGTGTTTATTTTTCTGCTACTGGGAATGCGTGTGATGCCGCATGTGGTGAGATTGAGTATACACTTAAGAAAAGCCAACCTTCTTTCGTAGTGCAGAAGCTATTAGAAATAGTTGTTACGCGATACTACCCTCATTTGCGGCTGGTGATCTATTCTCGGTGAATGGCATTTACTCTAAGATTGCACACAACTCGCTGGCGATCCGCTTGTTGTCTGGCTTCCTGGGAGGAGCTGATGATAATGAGTACAGGTACAAAAATCACCTTAGTAAACCTTTGGGGATGGGTAGAGCCTTGACTTCATGACAACGACCCTCTGACCCCATGTTTTTTCTATGTTTTTGTGTGCTGCATTCATGCATTCATTTAATAAAACATTAAAACATTAAAAAAACTTCTCTTTTAGTCTCTCTGTTTTTCAAATTAAACTAAAACTGTGATTGCAAATGTCAGAGAAAAAGATTGCATTAATGGATTTCGGTAGAAGGAGAACTCACCAGTATACCTTCAAGGTTCCAAAACTAGGGGATTTGAGAAGGTTAGCGAGGATGATCGTTAACCCAGAGGCTTTCAGAGCCAAGCACGGTGGTTTGCTACCACTGTTAAGAGTCCATGTGATTAAGGGGATCATGGATGCGCTCATTCAATTCTACGATCCGATTTATCACTGTTTCACATTCCCGGATTACCAGCTATCACCAACGCTGGAGGAGTATTCTCATCTGACTGATTTACATATCACTGATCGAGCTCCATTTTCTGGACTGGAAGAAATTCCAAAGAATCAGACTATTGCAATAGCAATTCATTTGGACGAGTCTGAGGTCAGGACTTACATGATTACTAAGGGTGGCATCCAAGGTTTGCCAGCCCAGTTCTTGACAAAGAAAGCTATGTACTTCGCTAGTATAGGGAACGGGACTGCTTTTGAAAGCATCTTTGTCTTGCTCACCTACGGGTTATTTTTGTTTCCTAACAACAATAACTTCGTCGATATCAACGCTATTAAGGTTTTTCTCATTGGAAACCCTGTGCCGACTTTGCTCGCAGATGCGTATCATTCTGTACACTTGGAAAATTTGTACAGCGGAGGGGAGATCACATGCTGTGTACCTTTGCTCTATAAATGGTTTATCTCGCACTTGCCCAAGTCTGCTGCTTTTTGGGATTGCAAGAGTGTCTTACGTTGGTCGCAGAAGATCTTGTCCCTCACCAACTCTGATATAGATTGGTGTAATAGGATTTATGAGGGAATCAGAATCATTGACCGTTGTGGAAACTTCCCCAGCGTACCCCTCATAGGAACTAAAGGAGGAATCAACTATCATCCGAAATTGGTTTTTCGTCAATTTGGATACCCGATGAGACACATCCCACTGGGTGTTCATCTGGAAGGTCTTTTCTTCAAAGAAGGAGAAAACGACAGAGCACTGAAGATGCAAATAGTGCAAGCTTGGAAACATGTTCATAAGAAAGGACGAGAGTCCCTGGGAAAATCGGACTGTGTCTCGGTGGAGCCTTATCTCCATTGGGTACAAACTAGAGCTCTCAAGCTAAAGATGCCTTATCCTCGTTACAGAATTCTTCCGCCGAGGGAAATTGTCATGTACTTCATGACGGAAACTGAAAGGCTTCAGGTTACTCTCAACAAAGTTCAAAAGGAAAGAAGATCTTGAAAGAACAAGTACCGCACCCTCGACGTAGAGTGTATCCAAATATAGCAACTACTAAAAGAGAAAGATGCTCTGATTGAAATTTTGGAGCAGCATGCTGTAGAGAATCAAGATGACCAAAGGAATTTGCTCACTCCTTTCACTTGGCAAAGGAATGACAACCCGACAACGACCCAAGCGCCCCGGTCAAAGAAAAGGAAGATACCAGAATCAGCACCCGGTTTCTCCTCAGAAGAGGACTCGGGACCCATTAGTTTAGGTTTCTGTTTCTGCACTTTGTAATCTACTGTATTTCCATTTCTGTAATCCTTTGAATTTCAATAAAAAGGGGTTTCCCCACTGTTTGATATTTGCAATCTAATTGTCGAAGTTTATTTTGATTAAACCTAAAAACAATTAATATAATCATTGCATTCATCATTCTCACATCGCGTATTCTCCTTACCTACGAATCTCACGTTTGTGTCTCGATTCTAGAGTCAAACTGTCTCATTCGTATAATACTCGGGCCAATCGTCAGAAAAAGATGGACGATCTTGAGGAAGAAAACAGAGAGTTGAAAGAAGAGGTCGACGCTCTGAGAGAGGATATGAGAAAGCTTCGTAACGACATGCAAGCCATGGCAGAAGCTCAGCTACAAAGAACTGTGATCTCAGAGATCACCTCAACGCCCATCATAGAAAAGTATGATCCTAGGTATCAGATGCCGAAAGATCGTCCTTGGGGCATGCCTGTTAACTATATCCCGGAAGGATATGTTCCGCCGATCACTGAAGATCAGGGAATCGCAACAGAAGCCGTTGAGCCTGAAGGTTACAAACTTCGGGAAAGCGAAGATGCCATGGGCATACTCAAGACTCCTGAAGGTTACAAACTTCGGGAAGCACCAAGACTTACTGTCGTAGTCACGGTACCACCCCCTGTGGTGCACACTGTCCCGGAAGGACAGATTCCACCAACACCTTCTGGTAAGAAGGAAACTATGTTTGACAGAATGGATGAATTCCAGGAACAGTTCTTGGAAATGCAGAAAGAGCTGCAAGCCATTCGCGGTCAGGATCTATTTGGAAAGGACGCCGCAGACCTCTGCTTGGTCCCCAATGTGAAAGTCCCGCACAAGTTCCAAGTGCCCGACTTTGAAAAATACAAGGGTAACTCTTGCCCTCAGAGCCATCTGGTGATGTACGCTCGGCGGATGTCAGCTCAGACGGAGAATCAAGACCTGCTGATTCACTACTTCCAGGATAGTTTAACCGGTGCCGCACTCAAATGGTACATGGGTTTAAACCGTACTACGATCAGTACATTCAGAGATCTTGGTACTGCCTTTGTCCAACAATACAAGTACAATTTGGACATGCCACCCAACAGAGATCAACTCAGATCAATGTCGCAAAAGGACAAGGAAACCTTTAAGGAGTATGCTCAAAGGTGGCGTGAAATTGCCGCTCAAATTTGTCCACCTCTTGAGGAAAAAGAGATGACAAAAATCTTCTTAAAAACCTTAAGCTCATTTTACTATGACCGAATGATTGCCAGTGCGCCCAGTGATTTCACCGAAATGGTCGACATGGGTGTACGTCTTGAGGAAGCCGTCCGAGAAGGACGTTTGGTAAAAGACACTGGATCGACAAGCGGTACTAAAAAATACGGTAGTGCTCTCCCTAAGAAAAAAGAGCAAGATATTGGGAATATCTCTCTCGGAAAGCAAAGGCGACGTTATCAGCCCGTAGCAGCTGTTACTCCTGCTATCGGCCCCGCGCCCGTTCCTATGTATCAACCTCAGGTTGCGCAGAGCCAACCTGACCAACAAAGGACACAACAGCCTCTTCAGCAGGCTCGTCCTCCATATAACAACAACCGTATAACACGGCCACCAGGATTTGATCCTATACCCGTAACGTACGCAGAACTGTTTCCGTTACTGCTGGCTAAGGGGCACATTCAGACTAAGTCTCCCCTTTCAGTTCCGAAAAATCCGCCTTTCTGGTTTAAGGCGGATCAAACATGCCCTTATCATCAAGGAGGTTCAGGGCATAACATTGAGACTTGTCTCAATTTCAAATCCGACGTGCAAAAGCTTGTTAGGAGCGGGCTCTTATCTTTCAAAGATACGAATCCTAATGTTCTTACGAACCCGCTGCCTCAACATGAGAAGGCTGCAGTCAATCTGATTGAGAAAGAGACTAACAATGTCTATCAAATTCATGATGTACTCTTGTTAAAGACCAATCTGGTTAGGATGCATTGTAGACAGAGTGGATATGGCCATGTGCCACCTCATAATTATCACCAGTGTGATATCTGCTCTAAAGATAACCAGGGGTGTTCTGTAGTGCAAGCAGCTCTACAGGAACAAATGGATCTTGGATGGATCCAAGAGCACCGAGTTCGTGGAGTTAACATGGTTTACACGAATTCCAACGTCATTTAAAACCACGACATCCGTGTGATGAATGTCAACTTGGTGGCGAGGCACTCAAGGCAAAGCCGGTATCATAATCTGCCACGGTACGATTATAGTTCCTGTCTGATTTGCTCGGTAAACAAACAGGGATGCTCTTTCATACAAGAGGCCCTCCAGCGTCAGATGGATCTTGGATGGATCCAAGACTACCATGATAGGAACTCCTATCAAATCAACATGGTTCAGATCTTTGACATTCGCGTGATGAATACCAATCTGGTAGAGTTACATGATGAGCAGGTCTGACTCGGATTCTTAATATCACACGATTATCAAAGCTGTAAAGCGGGTTGCGAAAACGATCGAGGTTGTACCCTTGTCCAAGAGGCACTTCAGCACTTGTTAAATCACTGGTGGATGCCAATCTATATGGACGAAAATACTCAGCAGATTAGTATCAATAACAGGAATCCTACTCGTCGTCAAAGTCAGGATGTCTGATCAATGGAAGGTAACCTAGTGAGGTTACATTGTATTCAAAGTGGGCGTGGCCAGGTGCCACCACACAACTATGACAGTTGTAGCGTCTGTTCGGAAAGTAACCAAGGGTGTTACCTTGTGAGAGCAGCTATTCAGGGTCAAGTCGATCATGGAGAAATTCAGCCATATCCAGGTTCAGGACCCATCATTTGGTCGCCGAACTACCTTGCCGATCAAGTTGAGGATGTTGTCACGATCTCTGGTCATCACCAGACCAAGGACGTTTTTGCCATCGTCCCTCTACTTGACGAATCTAGAGTTCCCAACCGGGAATGGATCGAGGTTACTTATGACGGTCAGAAAAATCAGAAGGTTCCCATAGTCATCTATCTACCGGGACCATTACCGTATGAATCAGCTAAGGCGATCCCTTACAAATACGGTGCAACAACAATTGAGAATGGAAAGGAAATTCCATTACCCTCCGTCGTGAATATTGCAGACGTCAGTCGTGTAACACGGAGCGGTCGAATCTTCAACCGAGGGGTTGGAGAATCCAACAAAGAAAAGGAACTTCAGGCGGAAATTCCTGATCCACCGGTCGGTCAATCTAGTAATCCCGACTTTTCAAAAGACAAAGATGAGATGCTAAAGCTCATCCAAAGGAGTGAATACAACATCGTTGATCAACTGTTACAGACTCCTTCAAAGATCTCAGTATTATCACTATTACTCAGTTCAGAAGCACACAGAGAGGCTCTAAAGAAAGTCTTGGAGCAAGCCTTTGTGGAACAGGATGTAACAATCAGACAATTCGATAGCATTGTCTCTAACATCACTTCCTGCAATAATTTGGGATTTAGTGATGAGGAATTACCTGAAGAGGGTCGCCGTCATAACATGGCGCTCAACATTACAGTTAACTGCCAGGGCGATGCTTTAGCCAATGTACTGGTAGACACAGGGTCAGCCCTGAATGTTATGCCGAAGTCCACTTTGACGCAATTATCATTTAAGGGCCCTCCGATGAGAGTCAGCGAGGTCGTCGTAAAAGCATTCGACGGATCTAGAAAAACAGTTATCGGCGAAGTGGATCTTCCCATAACTATTGGTCCTCACACTTTCCAAATCACTTTCCAGGTCATGGACATCCGGGCAACATACAGTTGTTTATTAGGAAGACCTTGGATACATCAGGCTGGAGCGGTCACTTCGACCCTCCACCAAAAGCTAAAGTTCGTCAAGAACGATCAACTTGTCACGGTTTGTGGGGAACAAGCCTTGCTTGTGAGTAACCTATCATCATCTACTTATGTGGAACCCGAGGAGGTTATTGGAACTCAGTTCCAAGCACTATCGGTGAGCAAGAACGATCAATCCGAAGAAGGAACTTCAATTTCTTCATACAAAGATGCTATCAAAGCGGTCGAGAGTACCGATACGACAGGATGGGGACGGCTTGTCATTCCTATTGACAATAAAACAAAGAAGGGTCTTGGTTTTTCTGCAACCTGTACCCAGACAGCCGCCAACGATGAAAGTCTTCATCCCCTTCAAAACTTCTTCCATAGTGGAGGTTTTCTTCACCCAGTGTCTCAGACAGTTCATGCTATCAATGAGGAAGATCCCTCTGACACAGATGTAGAATGGAAGTCCTACCTTAACAAGGACGGCTATATGTCTCAGGAAGAGGTGCCTATGCCTTTTTGCTTTCCTACAGAAAGTCCGAGATTTATACCAAGATCAGATGTCGAAATGATCTATGGAGATTGTGATCCGGAAGGATGTCGTGCTCCGCCAAATTCATTAGAGGAGGACACTCTGATGAAAGACAACTTTGACCGCAATTACTATGGCCCGATGGATGGCCTGCCAATGTGGCAGCCTTACCCAGGAAACTTGGGGCAAGAAAGTCAGCCGAGTAATGAAACTCAGCTGAGCGTCATTGAACAGAATACCTGTGTCCCCGCCATGTCATGGGATCAACACTCAGGTCATTCAGAAACTACTCAACATGAAGATGAATTCGCAACGTTTGCAGGACTAGAATTCATCAACTATGCTTTTCCTGAGGTCAACGTCATCGAGAGGGATGACTTCTCCAGTTCCAAAGAAGTTTGGGACACTTTGGGACAACCAAGTGGAAAATACGACTTTATGGTCAAGTACACCGCTCCTGAAAGCTCTCGTATCAGGCTCGAAGACATCCAGCCAACTGGATGGGGAGATACAGCTGAGAGCACCAATGCTATGCAAAATGCAACAGAGGAATCCTCCTACGACAATTCTGCCTGGGAGACAGATTCCAATGATCCTGCTCCACCAGAAATCAGCGTCATTTCTGAAGACAAATCAAGAAAGGTGCCAGACTTTGTGATTCACCGAGGAGTTCGCCGCCAATGGGTTGCCGTCGAGGTTCCGAAGGTCGTTCATCAGTCAAAGTAATTGCCATCTTTAAACCTTTCACCCTGCCCAGGTGAAACGGATATTTTGATAGGGCTCGTTTTCTGTAAATTTCCCTCTTCGCTTTGCCCAAAGCGACAGAGTTTTGTTTTATAGGGCTGTAGTTTCAAGATTCGACTTGTTCATTAATAAAATAACATTGTTCTGTAATTTCCGCATTAAATGCTGTTTTCTCTTTTTACTTTTTCAAAAAATGGTAATCCTAAAAAAAAACATTCAATAATAAAAACAAGCAGTAAAATCATAACACTGCACACACTTACATTTTCTCATTCGCTTCTAAACACGAATCATCACGTCATGCAGATTGCTTGTTTTATACCCTGTTGAAACATACGATCCGATGCCTTCTTCCAACTTTGAGTTCCCGGTATTCGAGGCTGAAGAAGAAAATGACAACGAAATTCCAGAAGAGATCTCCCGACTACTCAGACAAGAGGAAAGGTCCATTGAACCTCACAAAGAACCGTTGGAAACGGTAAACTTGGGTTCAAAAAAAGAGAAAAAAGAAATCAGGATCGGAGCATTGCTCAGTCCAACTGCCAGAGAGGGTTTGATAAAGCTTCTCAAAGAATTCCCCGATGTGTTCGCTTGGTCCTATCAGGATATGCCAGGGTTGGATACCAGCATCGTGGAACATCACTTACCATTAAGATCGAAATGTCCGCCAGTAAAGCAAAGGTTGAGACGGACTCACCCGGACATGGCCATCAAAATCAAAGAGGAGGTACAGAAACAGATCGACGCGGGTTTCCTCGCTACATCTGAATATCCTCAATGGTTAGCCAACATCGTACCCGTTCCCAAAAAGGACAGAAGGGTCAGAATGTGTGTTGATTACAGAGATTTGAACAAGGCAAGTCCAAAGGATGACTTTCCTTTACCACACATTGACATGCTGGTTGACAGCACAGCAAAGTTCAAAGTTTTTTCCTTCATGGATGGATTCTCGGGCTATAACCAGATCAAAATGGCGCCGAAAGACATGGAGAAAACTTCGTTCATTACCCCATGGGGTACCTTTTGTTACAAGGTAATGCCGTTCGGTTAGAAGAACGCCGGGGCAACCTATCAAAGGGCCATGACTACTTTGTTTCATGACATAATACACAAAGAAATCGAGGTATATGTCGATGATTTGATTACAAAATCAAGAACAGAGGATGAGCACGTTGAACATCTGTCAAAATTGTTCGAACGTCTAAGAAAATTCAAGCTCCGCTTGAATCCCAACAAGTGCACCTTCGGTGTCCGTTCAGGGAAACTACTAGGGTTCATCGTCAGCCAAAAAGGGATTGAGGTTGATCCTGACAAGGTCAAGGCCATTCAAGAAATGCCTTCTCCGAAAACTGAAAAACAAGTCAGAGGATTCCTGGGACGTTTGAACTACATCTCCAGATTCATATTCCTTATGACCGTCACTTGTGCGCCGATTTTCAAATTACTCAAAAAGAACCAGGATTGCGTTTGGTCAGAAGACTGCCAAACTGCCTTCGACAGTATCAAGGAATATCTGTTGAATCCTCCGATTCTATCACCTCCAGTGGAAGGAAGACCACTGATCATTTACCTCACAGTCCTAGAGGACTCAATGGGATGTGTACTTGGCCAACAAGACGAAACTAAACGGAAAGAGTCTGCCATTTACTATCTAAGCAAGAAATTCACCGACTGCGAAACTCGGTACACAATGCTTGAGAAAACTTGTTGCGCTTTGGCTTGGGCAGCCAAACGTCTTCGCCAGTACATGATTCGTCATACTACTTGGTTGGTCTCCGAAATGGATCCAATCAAGTACGTTTTCGAAAAACCTGCTCTCACGGGAAGGATTGCCCATTGGCAGATGTTACTATCAGAATATGACATAGAGTACCATGCTCAGAAAGCCGTTAAAGGAAGTATTTTAGCCGATCATTTGGCTCATCAACCGATTGACGATCAAGAATCAATCGGGTTTGACTTCCCAGACGAAGATGTCGTGTATCTAAAGATGAAAGATTGCGATGAACTGCTACCCAGTGAAGGGCCAGAACCAGGTTCCCAGTGGGGACTTGTCTTTGACGGAGCAGTCAATCATTATGGAAACAGAATTGGGGCAATCATTGTTACCCCTCAGGGTTCCCACATTCCTTTCACTGCCAGACTTATGTTCAAATGTACGTACAACGAGGCCGAATACGAAGCATGTATTATGGGTCTCGAAGAAGTGATTGATTTAAGGATCAAAAACTTGGACATATACGACAATTCAGCCTTGGTTATTAACCAGATAAAAGGAGATTGGAACACATACCAATCAGGATTGATTCCTTACAAAGACTATGCAAGGAGGTTGTTACCCTTCTTCAACAGAGTCGACTTTCATCACATCCCTCGTGAGGAGAATCACATGGCTGATGCATTAGCCACTCTCTCTTCCATGATTAGTGTAGGTCAATGGAATGACATACCTAAGATTGACATAATGCGCCTTGAACGGCCCGCTTATATCTTCGCGATTGAAGCAGTCATTGACGACAAACCTTGGTATCACGATATCAAATGCTTCCTTCAGAAACAAGAGTACCCACCTGGGGCATCCAGGAAAGATAGGAAAACCCTCAGAAGATTGGCTGGAAGCTTTTTCCTGAGCGGTGATACACTCTATAAGAGAAATTTTGACATGGTCTTGCTCCGATGCGTCAACAGACCAGAAGCAGACGTGCTCATGAAAGAAATTCATGAAGGATCCTTTGGCACTCATGCCAACGGACACACAATGGCGAGAAAAATTCTCAGGGCCGGATACTATTGGTTGACCATGGAATCCGACTGCTACAAGTACATGAGGAGGTGTCACAAATGTCAGATATACTCCGACAAAATTCATGTACCGCCATCACATCTCAAAGTTCTTTCTTCCCCGTGGCCTTTTTCCATATGGGGAATCGACATGATTGGCATGATTGAGCCCAAGGCTTCAAGCGGACATCGGTTCATCCTGGTAGCCATTGACTATTTCACCAAGTGGGTCGAAGCAGCGTCATTCGCCAATGTAACCCGACAAGTGGTGGTCCGATTTATCAAAAAACAATATCATCTGCCGTTATGGTGTTCCAAGCGAGATCATTACTGATAATGGATCTAACTTGAACAATAAGATGATGAAAGAGTTATGCGCTGAGTTCAAGATTGAACACCATAACTCATCTCCCTACCGACCCAAGATGAACGGAGCGGTAGAAGCGGCTAACAAGAACATCAAGAAGATCGTTCAAAAAATGGTTGTAACCTATAAAGATTGGCACGAGATGCTACCCTTTGCTCTTCATGGTTATCGCACATCTGTCCGCACTTCAACAGGGGCTACCTCTTTCTCTCTAGTATATGGCATGGAGGCAGTTCTCCCCATAGAAGTAGAGATCCCGTCAATCAGGGTATTGATGGAAGCTAAACTCACCGAAGCTGAATGGTGTCAAAGTCGACACGACGAACTGGACCTGATCGAAGAAAAGAGAATCACGGCACTATGCCACGGTCAATTGTATCAACAAAGAATGAAGAGGGCGTTCGACAAAAAGGTTCGGCCTCGTGTCTTCAGAAAAGGAGACCTCGTGCTCAAGAAGATACAATCATTTCTCACTGACTCTCGGGGCAAATGGACCCCAAATTATGATGGCCCCTATGTGGCCACGAAAACTTTCTCAGGAGGCGCCTTGAGACTTGCAACCATGGACGGAGAGGAATTTACCTACCCCACGAATGTTGATGTAGTCAAGAAATACTTCGCCTAAAAAAAAAACGTCTCGGTGGATTGAAAACCCGAAAGGACGGTCCAGGCAAAAGTTAGAGACATGAAAAAAATCATCCCGATGGATTGGAAATCTCATAGTACAATCCAGGCAAAAATTAGGGATAATGGCAAGTAACTATGTTCAACAGAGGCAAGTCCCTCAGCAGCAGTTACAGCATCATCTATCGGAGGAAATCTCCAGTCAAAGGTCATCTTCGACAGAAGCTCAGGATGCCCCGAATTCAAAGTTGGTAGAAGGATAGTGGTCGTTATGTTTCAACGTAGCCCTTTTCCCTGTAAATTACCATTTTCTAACTTTGTATATACTCTTTGGAATCACGCGTTTGGCTGATCTCCATCTTATCAATAAAATTTGAGCCCTTGTGCTTTTGTTTGTAATTCTTTACTTGTTTTAGCTTTACAGAACGACGTTGTTTAAACTTAATCAGCGATTCTTGAAATAAAACAAAAATGAATTTACTTGTTAAAACTTTTTCTGCTTTTAAAATAAAGATGGCAATTTCTTTTGACTGTTGAACATCAGCAGAACATCGATTGCTTCTCCCGAAGTAAGCGAACTTCAAAGTGCAGAATCAAAGTACTCCTTCTAAGCCAGTATGCCTGAATGAAGGGATCAACTGTGTCAGAGACCTTGTTTCGTCTGACAGCCTCGGCCGAGTTCTCATCTCCTAAGCCCGATCAACATAGCTCCCAACGGGGCTATCTCTCCTAAGCAAGGTGGAATTGCTATCTTGAACCAGCGATATCTCTATACGCCCCGCGATGGCCGAGTATCCAATTGTGTTCATCCATTAGTCTGTATGTCGCGTCTGTTTTGTCAGCATATACATACATACATCATGCATTTTTTATATGCATTCACATTTCATATTGCATCATTATCACTCTAGCCGGTCTTGTCCCCTAGTGATAAACAGTTTTCTCAATCGAGTTTGTCAGTTCTTTCCTCGTCAGGAAGTGTTGCGTCTGTACAATCTCGCCACCAGTGTATCTTTAGATCAGAGTCGGCACTTGGCCACTTTGATAACTTGAACCTCTGAAAAGCCAGAGAAAACTCTCAATAAACATCACTCTTCGCCATTGAAGATGATATCCTTGCTTTCCCGGATTAAGGAAAATCCACAGAGAAAGCCTCGTGATCAGAGATTCGGCAGCATGCCAGTTTTGCTCCGAAAGGACCACTGATGAAAAGGTCATTCGCACCTCAAAATTGGACCCCATCATATGGCGTTTCTCCGGGAAAATCCCGAGAAAAGTATGATGAAAGATCCCAAACGAAAACAGTCTCTCAAGAGACTTGCTTTCCCTAGTAGAATCGACAAATGGCGTCTCCAACAGAGAAGTTTGTATAACTCTACAAATCAGACGACTGGGTTCTCCAGCAAGTCTGACATCAAAACCTTTTCCACTCAAATGGCATCTCCCCAGGAAAATTCGGCGAGAAGTTTGAGGAAAGCCGCTATGAATAGCGTCCCTTGTCAAGAAAGTTTATTGACAAAAGAAACTAAGACCAGTTCTTGGTAGGAAACCAGGATCGAGGGGAAGTTTAAATCAGAAACTAAGACCAGTTCTTGGTAAGAAACTAGGATCGAGGGGAAGTTTAAACCAGAAACTAAGACCAGTTCCTTGGTAGGAAACCAGGATCGAGGGGAAGTTTAAATCAGAAACTAAGACCAGTTCCTTGGTAGGAAACCAGGATCGAGGGGAAGTTTATTTCAAAAGAGACTGAGACCAGTTCCTAGGTAGGAAACCAGGATCGAGGGGAAGTTTACCTTTTCTAAGCATCATTGCTTAGCTAAAGAAGATGAATGCGTAAGCTACCATTCATAACCACCATCAAAATTTCAGATATTCCGATATTTAATCCTCTTGCACCCCGAATGCCCGAATCCCTTCGTTATTCACACCTTCGGGTCCAAGAAGATTAAATAGGGGCATCTGTAATACCCCAAATTTTGACCACTTAGATTTCCCATCATTGTGAAAGTCATAATCACAATATGGATGAACCATCATGCTTCATCAGTCTCCCCAAAGATGGGTGAGCATCCAATACAATCAAAATTAGGGTTTCAAGCCCTCTCTGAGTGCTTAGACAAAGGATCAATCAAGAAATGACATGATCTTTAACTTGTCTAATCTCTCAAACATCCACAATGGATCAAAAAGGACTCCCACTTCAAGGATTAAGCACAAGGCTGCTCCCTTCTAGGTGGATCAAGTCTCAAGATCGACAGTGTCACCAAATTAGGGTTTTGGTCGACCAGGGCCTCCAGATGGAAATTTTCATCTGGGCACAAGGCAATGATCCAAAACATGACCTAATATGCTTCATGGAACCTCATGAACCCATGCATCAAGTCAATTTTGCCTCAGGGGATGCATTCATCAAAAATCAGGAATTAGGGTTTCTTGACCTAATTCACCCCTAAGTTGACTTTTGGGACAAACCATGAGCCAAGACCTCAAGAGATGATTTAAGGGTCTCTAATACACAATATTGATCCATTTGGAACAATGGATTGATCCAAGAAGCTTGAGAAACAAGTCTCATTTTCATCTGCGCCACAATTAGGGTTTTAAGGGAAAAGTCAACTGTAACTTTGACTTTTGACCAGGACATGCTCCCAAACCCTAATACATGATTGAATATACCCTATGACACCCATGGAACATGTCCATCAAGTTTGATTTAGGTCAAGGACATGATTTCCTGAAGAATTGCACAGTTTGGAATTCATCTGATAAAAAGTCAACTGTGCACAAAAGTCAACTTTGACTTTTTGAGATTTTTCACCAAAATGGATTTTTAACCCTAAAATGATGTTAATGTATGATTTGAATCATCATTCATCAAGAAAAATCAAGAAAAGTGAGATAACTTGTAAAAGGGGTAACCATAAAACTTAGAAATTTTTCTAAGTTAAAAATAAAGTGGCAAAGGTACCAACTTTGGAGGACCATAACTCCTAAACCACAAGGCCATTTTTTCTCACCCAAAGATGGATTTGTAGCCCTCATTATCACCTACAAAAACTTCAACTACAAGTCATTCCAATTCATTAAGGATTTTGAGTTATGGAGTGATCAAAGTGGCTGAAAAGTGAAAAAGTCACTTTTTCCAACACTTAGTGAAATTTTCACTAAGTCAGAATTTGCCTTCACTTTTTGCCAAATGTAGGGGGATTTTTCACTTGGAATCAAAAGAGATCAAAATCAAACTTGTTCAAACAGTTGTTGTATCATGTAAGAGCTTTCCAAAATGGCCAAGAACATTGCCAAATTCAACCTACATCATGAGATACAACATTGTCAAGTTACCTTGCTGAAATCTGTCAAGGCAAGGCAGAATTTGCACTTTGGCTCGATTTGCCAAAATCAGCCAAATTCAATTGCTCCAATCCACTTGGACACCTCATAGGATTGAATCTAAAGGGGACAATCACTGAGCCAAGCCTCCAAAGTCCATGGAACAAGAAATAGCATGTTGAACCTAGAATTGCCAAAATAGGGACAAGACTTCAAATTTGGAATGAGGCATTCAATGGAACCATCAAGGTGGCATGGACTGAGCCATTCTCATCTGAAATCAGTCAAGACTTATCCAAGACCAAGGGGACCAAAGCTCTGTGCCCTAACCTCTAGTCAATGGCTAGAGGAGACTTTCATTTCCATTGGCCAACATTGAGGAAACCTACTTACCAGCTGCCATGCACTATTCCTTGCAAAACAAACTTGCTCTACTATAAATAGAGCTCAATTGTGGTCAGTTTAAGTACACCAAAGCCATCTAACAGATGCTTTCCTCAAAATCTCTTTCTCTTGGAAAAATGCCTTTCTTAGCAAGGTAGCTATCGGGTTTTGAGTTTGAGAGCAATTCTGCACAAACCAATCACTCACACACCTCACATATATCACATATGAGCTGATCAAACACTCACATAACTTCTGAAACATCAATTTCATGAAATCACCAGCTGGTTGCTCAAATTTTCAAACAAGGTGCAGCTGAGGTACCACAAAATGATCCAGCCAATTTCAATCAAGTCCAACCATCCAAACACAATCCATAGGGTGTAGGGAAGCTGTCCAGATCATCACAACTCATCTGTAACACCTCTAAATCAAAAATCACTTTGAACTTGCTGTCACGACTTGGAGGTAAGCCTAAACTTGGTCATCTCTCAATCTATGCATATTTCCTCCCACAATAATTTGGCCATATGTTCATAATCATGCATGGATGTTTTCCCTCAATTAATTGCATTGTTTGAATCGTGTATCGAAAATCCTAGCCTTCATGCAGAAATTAGGGTTCTTGAGGTTTCTTCGTGATTTCTTGTTGTATGTTTAATTTAAATGAAATTAAAGTACATAGACAGGATCGTGAGGTTGAGACGAGCATAATGATATGTGGATTGCATGATATGATTACGTATTCATGGAGATTGGATAGAAAACGCAAATCTGAGAAACCAAGAACACGCGCGTGTTCTTCAGCTGTTCTTGGCGCCATTTTTGAATAATTTGAATATTTGAATTTTGTGATTTTGTTTAATTGATTCAAAAATTAATTTCTCTCTGAGTTTTAATGATTTTGAGTTGATTCTTTTTCTAATAATTCACAAAAATGTTAAAATATTTTATTTTATCAAAAAATCCCAAAAATATTATTTATTTCATATAATTGATATTTTTGTAAAGAATTAATATTTTAATTGTTTTTGGCATTTTAAATATTTTTTCTACATTGATTTTGCAACTTTTAATGCTTTCTAATTATTTTGTAGGTCAATACTTAATTTTTGAAGCATTAATCCAAGATCACAATTTGTTTTCCATGTGTTAAACAATTTTTGATCATTTTAATTGAATTTTTATTCAATTAAATACATTTTTGAAAACAAATTAGGGTTTTGGATTAATTCAACCCTCATAAATCATTTTCAAAACACTTTGGGCCTCTATTAGAGTGTAAGACCCAATCCTTTTTTTGACCAAATCATCTTTGGGCCTCACTTATTGTATAAGTCCCGATACTGTCAAAAAACAAACGGCGCGATCGTCGCCTTTTCAAAAAATCATCTGGGCCTCTCCTTGAGCTATAAGACCCATTCAAAACACTTTGGGCCTCTAATAGAGTGTAAGACCCAATCCCCCTTTTAACCAAAAACATTTTGGGCCTCACTTATTGTATAAGTCCCTCCGCGTTAAAAGAAAACCTCGGCGCGATCGCCATTTTTAAACGAAAAAATCATTTGGGCCTACCCTCGTGTTATAAGCCCCACTCTTTTTCTTTAAACCTTTTTGGGCCTCTTGAGAGAGCGTAAGACCCATCCTTTTGTACAGAAAACCTTTTTGGGCCCCAGTCACTTGTATAAGTCCCTCTGTACAAATTCAAATAGTGCGCTCACTGATAAAACCCTGGGCCTCTCCTTGAGCTGTAAGCCCCAAATCTTTCTTTTTCAAAGCACTTTCTCCTTTGATTTTGAATATACTGTTGTTTTTAATCTTTCTTTGTTGAACAACTAACCAAACAGCATGGAAGCACTACAACCGAGTAAGTGGTTATCGCTTTCATTTACTGCTTTCATATTATAAACTGTATTGTGGGGCTGCTCACTGTAAGTCTCCTTTCATAAACTCATATCTAATGTGTAATAATAGTATAGATATTTCGAGTTTCCCCGGCAACTACGTCTAGAACTAGGTGACGCCGTTTCATTTATTCGTAGAAATAGACGCCTAGATCCCCAATAGGAGCACCAGATACAGTCTTCTCTTCGGCTGTCCTCCTTAGGAATCGTCAAGAAGCTCTACTCCCCAAGATGAATGTATTCTCCGTGAATGGCATCTTTGAGTTTCTTCCAAATTCTCGAACTTTCCTGACTTGATCTATTCCTTGTGGATAGCTTGCCTTGAATGTCTCGGGGTTTAGGTACCCACTACGGTCATAATCTTGGACCTTAACTAAGGAACCCTCTTTAAAAGTTAAAAGTCGCTGGATAGTAAACCTCGCACGTTTACCAGTGGTTTTCATCTTTAAAAGAGTTATCTCTCCTAATGAAAGGAGATGATAGACCCACGGGCTTCTTAAAAGCATCGGCCTCCTCTTGGGCATTATTCAAGGACCCTACGGCTTCTTAGAAGTATTCACAGCTTCCTCTTAGGCTTCGTATAATGATCTCTTCCTTCGGGAATGATAGCCTCCTCTTGGGCTTCGTACAAGGACCCGTCGGCTTCTTAAAAGTTTCCAGCCTCCTCTTGGGCTTCGTACAAATTGTCCCGACGACCTCCTAGAGGTATAGGAACAGAACCTAGTCATCCTCATAGAACAGTCCTTTCATAGAGTCTACTACTGTTTCTCGAAGCATAGTACAAAAGATAAAACTCTAGACACGGACAGTCTAACTTCCTTGAGTCTCAAAGACATTCTCAAGCACCCTTCGTTAAATAGGAAGGAAACCCGCAGACTCGGACAGTCTCAATACCCTTTGGATTTCCCGTTTCCTCAAAGAGAATGAGATATCCTTGATCCTCAAATCAAATCCCTGAGTACAGTATTACTCATATAAGAACTGATTTTCTCTTTTAAATCAGTATATTGGATCTGTCACTCAACTGAAACAGTTACAATAGCCCCCATCTCGGGCTTCGTACGAGATACCAAAATTCTCCCCAGTGGAGTCAAAATAACCTTTTCGCCTCTCTCTCAGGCTTTGTACGAGATACAAAAAGCACTCTCTTGTCGAGTATAAAAGATTCCCTTGTAGAGTCAAACTCTTTGATAGCCTCCTCTTAGGCTTTGTATAACGATATGCCCCACTGGGTCAAAAACTTTTAGCCTCTCTCTCGGGCTTTGTACGAGACACAAAATAGCCTCTCTCTCGGGCTTTGTACGAGACACAAATTAGCCTCCTCTTAGGCTTTGTATAAGAAAGCCACTGGTTGATCCAATCAACCTTTTAGCATCAAAGTTGTGCCTCGTTCACAGTACACAAACATCAACAACTCCTTTCCCTTCATCTAATCGCTGTAAGCGACAAGCCTCTGGATCATCTACATCCATGCCACTGTCCCTCTTTTAGCATGAGAAATTCCTAAGGAAAGATGGCATTGCTCTACACTGAGTTAAAGTCTTCTCCTTCAGGTTAAAACCCTTTCTTCGGAAATTATGGCATTACTCAGATCCGCGTATCCCAGTTAAAGTAATTCTCCTTCTCCCCCCCTTTAGAGATGACAATTTCTCTCTAAAGCCGAGGTCTTTCAGCTTCACGTCTTGGGCTTTGAACAAGACACAAATAGACTTTTCAGCTTCACATCTTGGGCTTTGAACAAGATACAAACTACCTTTCGCTTCATGTCTTGGGCTTTGAACAAGACACCAAAACACCAATTTCCTCCCATAGAATAGGAGGAACTACGAACGCTCTGATTTCCCTGATTCGGTAAACGGGAATACGTTGGCATAAGATCGAAAGAAAAGATCTTAGCGAGCGCAATCAACAAAAAACCCAAATCCCATATCTTCGTCAACCAAAAGAAGTAATTCAAAAGCATCAGTCCTAACATCCTAATCCTTATTCCCCACCAGAAACCTTTTGCCCAGGTAAAAAGAAAGAAAACAGTATTGGCGAAAATACAAATAACCAGTACAAAGGCCCCCCACATTGATAGCATTCGTAACCGAACAGACCGCTGTTCAAACTCAGTATGCAAGCAGGGTTAATTAGAGACATCTATTTCCCTTCCTTATTCAGCTCACAATAGGATAAAAAATGAATCGACCTGTAGTTTAAAGTTCAACCGCAGAGAGCGACCAGCGCTTAAGAACCGCGTCCAAAATCGCTCGCTACAGAAAAGTGGCGCCCACCGTGGGGCCCATTCCTTTCTTTCTACTTCTCTTGTGTGAAAATTTACACAAATGGCGACTCTGCTGGGGAGTCTCCTTTTCTGCCTTAGGGCATCATCCCGGTTTTCTACGGAAAATGGGAACTCTACCGAAGAGAAAGATTGACCTATGTTGGTCCATCTCTTAGGCAGGGAACCACAGATTGGGGCTTCCGCCAGGGAACCCATTTCTGTTAGGAACTTAAGATTCATAGCTTTATAAGTCTAGGATGATTAGGACAAATATATATACTGCTTTTCCTAAATGATATACGTGTTTATTTTTCTGCTACTGGGAATGTGTGTGATGCCGCATGTGGTGAGATTGAGTATACACTTAAGAAAAGCCAACCTTCTTTCGTAGTGCAGAAGCTATCAGAAATAGTTGTTACGCGATACTACCCTCATTTGCGGCTGGTGATCTATTCTCGGTGAATGGCATTTACTCTAAGATTGCACACAACTCGCTGGCGATCCGCTTGTTGTCTGCCTTCCTGGGAGGAGCTGATGATAATGAGTACAGGTACAAAAATCACCTTAGTAAACCTTTGGGGATGGGTAGAGCCTTGACTTCATGACAACGACCCTCTGACCCCATGTTTTTTCTATGTTTTTGTGTGCTGCATTCATGCATTCATTTAATAAAACATTAAAACATTAAAAAAACTTCTCTTCTAGTCTCTCTGTTTTTCAAATTAAACTAAAACTGTGATTGCAAATGTCAGAGAAAAAGATTGCATTAATGGATTTCGGTAGAAGGAGAACTCACCAGTATACCTTCAAGGTTCCAAAACTAGGGGATTTGAGAAGGTTAGCGAGGATGATCGTTAACCCAGAGGCTTTCAGAGCCAAGCACGGTGGTTTGCTACCACTGTTAAGAGTCCATGTGATTATGGGGATCATGGACGCGCTCATTCAATTCTACGATCCGGTTTATCACTGTTTCACATTCCCGGATTACCAGCTATCACCAACGCTGGAGGAGTATTCTCATCTGACTGATTTACATATCACTGATCGAGCTCCATTTTCTGGACTGGAAGAAATTCCAAAGAATCAGACTATTGCAATAGCAATTCATTTGGACGAGTCTGAGGTCAGGACTTACATGATTACTAAGGGTGGCATCCAAGGTTTGCCAGCCCAGTTCTTGACAAAGAAAGCTATGTACTTCGCTAGTATAGGGAACGGGACTGCTTTTGAAAGCATCTTTGTCTTGCTCACCTACGGGTTATTTTTGTTTCCTAACAACAATAACTTCGTCGATATCAACGCTATTAAGGTTTTTCTCATTGGAAACCCTGTGCCGACTTTGCTCGCAGATGCGTATCATTCTGTACACTTGGAAAATTTGTACAGCGGAGGGGAGATCACATGATGTGTACCTTTGCTCTATAAATGGTTTATCTCGCACTTGCCCAAGTCTGCTGCTTTTTGGGATTGCAAGAGTGTCTTACGTTGGTCGCAGAAGATCTTGTCCCTCACCAACTCTGATATAGATTGGTGTAATAGGATTTATGAGGGAATCAGAATCATTGACCGTTGTGGAAACTTCCCCAGCGTACCCCTCATAGGAACTAAAGGAGGAATCAACTATCATCCGAAATTGGTTTTTCGTCAATTTGGATACCTGATGAGACACATCCCACTGGGTGTTCATCTGGAAGGTCTTTTCTTCAAAGAAGGAGAAAACGACAGAGCACTGAAGATGGAAATAGTGCAAGCTTGGAAACATGTTCATAAGAAAGGACGAGAGTCCCTGGGAAAACCGGACTGTGTCTCGGTGGAGCCTTATCTCCATTGGGTACAAACTAGAGCTCTCAAGCTAAAGATGCCTTATCCTCGTTACAGAATTCTTCCGCCGAGGGAAATTGTCATGTACTTCATGATGGAAACTGAAAGGCTTCAGGTTACTCTCAACAAAGTTCAAAAGGAAAGAAGATCTTGAAAGAACAAGTACCGCACCCTCGACGTAGAGTGTATCCAAATACAGCAACTACTAAAAGAGAAAGATGCTCTGATTGAAATTTTGGAGCAGCATGCTGTAGAGAATCAAGATGACCAAAGGAATTTGCTCACTCCTTTCACTTGGCAAAGGAATGACAACCCGACAACGACCCAAGCGCCCCGGTCAAAGAAAAGGAAGATACCAGAATCAGCACCCGGTTTCTCCTCAGAAGAGGACTCGGGACCCATTAGTTTAGGTTTCTGTTTCTGCACTTTGTAATCTACTGTATTTCCATTTCTGTAATCCTTTGAATTTCAATAAAAAGGGGTTTCCCCACTGTTTGATATTTGCAATCTAATTGTCGAAGTTTATTTTGATTAAACCTAAAAACAATTAATATAATCATTGCATTCATCATTCTCACATCGCGTATTCTCCTTACCTACGAATCTCACGTTTGTGTCTCGATTCTAGAGTCAAACTGTCTCATTCGTATAATACTCGGGCCAATCGTCAGAAAAAGATGGACGATCTTGAGGAAGAAAACAGAGAGTTGAAAGAAGAGGTCGACGCTCTGAGAGAGGATATGAGAAAGCTTCGTAACGACATGCAAGCCATGGCAGAAGCTCAGCTACAAAGAACTGTGATCTCAGAGATCACCTCAACGCCCATCATAGAAAAGTATGATCCTAGGTATCAGATGCCGAAAGATCGTCCTTGGGGCATGCCTGTTAACTATATCCCGGAAGGATATGTTCCGCCGATCACTGAAGATCAGGGAATCGCAACAGAAGCCGCTGAGCCTGAAGGTTACAAACTTCGGGAAAGCGAAGATGCCATGGGCATACTCAAGACTCCTGAAGGTTACAAACTTCGGGAAGCACCAAGACTTACTGTCGTAGTCACGGTACCACCCCCTGTGGTGCACACTGTCCCGGAAGGACAGATTCCACCAACACCTTCTGGTAAGAAGGAAACTATGTTTGACAGAATGGATGAATTCCAGGAACAGTTCTTGGAAATGCAGAAAGAGCTGCAAGCCATTCGCGGTCAGGATCTATTTGGAAAGGACGCCGCAGACCTCTGCTTGGTCCCCAATGTGAAAGTCCCGCACAAGTTCCAAGTGCCCGACTTTGAAAAATACAAGGGTAACTCTTGCCCTCAGAGCCATCTGGTGATGTACGCTCGGCGGATGTCAGCTCAGACGGAGAATCAAGACCTACTGATTCACTACTTCCAGGATAGTTTAACCGGTGCCGCACTCAAATGGTACATGGGTTTAAACCGTACTACGATCAGTACATTCAAAGATCTTGGTACTGCCTTTGTCCAACAATACAAGTACAATTTGGACATGGCACCCGACAGAGATCAACTCAGATCAATGTCGCAAAAGGACAAGGAAACCTTTAAGGAGTATGCTCAAAGGTGGCGTGAAATTGCCGCTCAAATTTGTCCACCTCTTGAGGAAAAAGAGATGACAAAAATCTTCTTAAAAACCTTAAGCTCATTTTACTATGACCGAATGATTGCCAGTGCGCCCAGTGATTTCACCGAAATGGTCGACATGGGTGTACGTCTTGAGGAAGCCGTCCGAGAAGGACGTTTGGTAAAAGACACTGGATCGACATGCGGTACTAAAAAATACGGTAGTGCTCTCCCTAAGAAAAAAGAGCAAGATATTGGGAATATCTCTCTCGGAAAGCAAAGGCGACGTTATCAGCCCGTAGCAGCTGTTACTCCTGCTATCGCCCCCGCGCCTGTTCCTATGTATCAACCTCAGGTTGCGCAGAGCCAACCTGACCAACAAAGGACACAACAGCCTCTTCAGCAGGCTCGTCCTCCATATAACAACAACCGTATAACACGGCCACCAGGATTTGATCCTATACCCGTAACGTACGCAGAACTGTTTCCGTTACTGCTGGCTAAGGGGCACATTCAGACTAAGTCTCCCCTTTCAGTTCCGAAAAATCCGCCTTTCTGGTTTAAGGCGGATCAAACATGCCCTTATCATCAAGGAGGTTCAGGGCATAACATTGAGACTTGTCTCAATTTCAAATCCGACGTGCAAAAGCTTGTTAGGAGCGGGCTCTTATCTTTCAAAGATACGAATCCTAATGTTCTTACGAACCCGCTGCCTCAACATGAGAAGGTTGCAGTCAATCTGATTGAGAAAGAGACTAACAATGTCTATCAAATTCATGATGTACTCTTGTTAAAGACCAATCTGGTCAGGATGCATTGTAGACAGAGTGGATATGGCCATGTGCCACCTCATAATTATCACCAGTGTGATATCTGCTCTAAAGATAACCAGGGGTGTTCTGTAGTGCAAGCAGCTCTACAGGAACAAATGGATCTTGGATGGATCCAAGAGCACCGAGTTCGTGGAGTTAACATGGTTTACACGAATTCCAACGTCATTTAAAACCACGACATCCGTGTGATGAATGTCAACTTGGTGGCGAGGCACTCAAGGCAAAGCCGGTATCATAATCTGCCACGGTACGATTATAGTTCCTGTCTGATTTGCTCGGTAAACAAACAGGGATGCTCTTTCATACAAGAGGCCCTCCAGCGTCAGATGGATCTTGGATGGATCCAAGACTACCATGATAGGAACTCCTATCAAATCAACATGGTTCAGATCTTTGACATTCGCGTGATGAATACCAATCTGGTAGAGTTACATGATGAGCAGGTCTGACTCGGATTCTTAATATCACACGATTATCAAAGCTGTAAAGCGGGTTGCGAAAACGATCGAGGTTGTACCCTTGTCCAAGAGGCACTTCAGCACTTGTTAAATCACTGGTGGATGCCAATCTATATGGACGAAAATACTCAGCAGATTAGTATCAATAACAGGAATCCTACTCGTCGTCAAAGTCAGGATGTCTGATCAATGGAAGGTAACCTAGTGAGGTTACATTGTATTCAAAGTGGGCGTGGCCAGGTGCCACCACACAACTATGACAGTTGTAGCGTCTGTTCGGAAAGTAACCAATGGTGTTACCTTGTGAGAGCAGCTATTCAGGGTCAAGTCGATCATGGAGAAATTCAGCCATATCCAGGTTCAGGACCCATCATTTGGTCGCCGAACTACCTTGCCGATCAAGTTGAGGATGTTGTCACGATCTCTGGTCATCACCAGACCAAGGACGTTTTTGCCATCGTCCCTCTACTTGACGAATCTAGAGTTCCCAACCGGGAATGGATCGAGGTTACTTATGACGGTCAGAAAAATCAGAAGGTTCCCATAGTCATCTATCTACCGGGACCATTACCGTATGAATCAGCTAAGGCGATCCCTTACAAATACGGTGCAACAACAATTGAGAATGGAAAGGAAATTCCATTACCCTCCGTCGTGAATATTGCAGACGTCAGTCGTGTAACACGGAGCGGTCGAATCTTCAACCGAGGGGTTGGAGAATCCAACAAAGAAAAGGAACTTCAGGCGGAAATTCCTGATCCACCGGTCGGTCAATCTAGTAATCCTGACTTTTCAAAAGACAAAGATGAGATGCTAAAGCTCATCCAAAGGAGTGAATACAACATCGTTGATCAACTGTTACAGACTCCTTCAAAGATCTCAGTATTATCACTATTACTCAGTTCAGAAGCACACAGAGAGGCTCTAAAGAAAGTCTTGGAGCAAGCCTTTGTGGAACAGGATGTAACAATCAGACAATTCGATAGCATTGTCTCTAACATCACTTCCTGCAATAATTTGGGATTTAGTGATGAGGAATTACCTGAAGAGGGTCGCCGTCATAACATGGCGCTCAACATTACAGTTAACTGCCAGGGCGATGCTTTAGCCAATGTACTGGTAGACACAGGGTCAGCCCTGAATGTTATGCCGAAGTCCACTTTGACGCAATTATCATTTAAGGGCCCTCCGATGAGAGTCAGCGAGGTCGTCGTAAAAGCATTCGACGGATCCAGAAAAACAGTTATCGGCGAAGTGGATCTTCCCATAACTATTGGTCCTCACACTTTCCAAATCACTTTCCAGGTCATGGACATCCGGGCAACATACAGTTGTTTATTAGGAAGACCTTGGATACATCAGGCTGGAGCGGTCACTTCGACCCTCCACCAAAAGCTAAAGTTCGTCAAGAACGATCAACTTGTCACGGTTTGTGGGGAACAAGCCTTGCTTGTGAGTAACCTATCATCATCTACTTATGTGGAACCCGAGGAGGTTATTGGAACTCAGTTCCAAGCACTATCGGTGAGCAAGAACGATCAATCCGAAGAAGGAACTTCAATTTCTTCATACAAAGATGCTATCAAAGCGGTCGAGAGTACCGATACGACAGGATGGGGACGGCTTGTCATTCCTATTGACAATAAAACAAAGAAGGGTCTTGGTTTTTCTGCAACCTGTACCCAGACAGCCGCCAATGATGAAAGTCTTCATCCCCTTCAAAACTTCTTCCATAGTGGAGGTTTTCTTCACCCAGTGTCTCAGACAGTTCATGCTATCAATGAGGAAGATCCCTCTGACACAGATGTAGAATGGAAGTCCTACCTTAACAAGGACGGCTATATGTCTCAGGAAGAGGTGCCTATGCCTTTTTGCTTTCCTACAGAAAGTCCGAGATTTATACCAAGATCAGATGTCGAAATGATCTATGGAGATTGTGATCCGGAAGGATGTCGTGCTCCGCCAAATTCATTAGAGGAGGACACTCTGATGAAAGACAACTTTGACCGCAATTACTATGGCCCGATGGATGGCCTGCCAATGTGGCAGCCTTACCCAGGAAACTTGGGGCAAGAAAGTCAGCCGAGTAATGAAACTCAGCTGAGCGTCATTGAACAGAATACCTGTGTCCCCGCCATGTCATGGGATCAACACTCAGGTCATTCAGAAACTACTCAACATGAAGATGAATTCGCAACGTTTGCAGGACTAGAATTCATCAACTATGCTTTTCCTGAGGTCAACGTCATCGAGAGGGATGACTTCTCCAGTTCCAAAGAAGTTTGGGACACTTTGGGACAACCAAGTGGAAAATACGACTTTATGGTCAAGTACACCGCTCCTGAAAGCTCTCGTATCAGGCTCGAAGACATCCAGCCAACTGGATGGGGAGATACAGCTGAGAGCACCAATGCTATGCAAAATGCAACAGAGGAATCCTCCTACGACAATTCTGCCTGGGAGACAGATTCCAATGATCCTGCTCCACCAGAAATCAGCGTCATTTCTGAAGACAAATCAAGAAAGGTGCCAGACTTTGTGATTCACCGAGGAGTTCGCCGCCAATGGGTTGCCGTCGAGGTTCCGAAGGTCGTTCATCAGTCAAAGTAATTGCCATCTTTAAACCTTTCACCCTGCCCAGGTGAAACGGATATTTTGATAGGGCTCGTTTTCTGTAAATTTCCCTCTTCGCTTTGCCCAAAGCGACAGAGTTTTGTTTTATAGGGCTGTAGTTTCAAGATTCGACTTGTTCATTAATAAAATAACATTGTTCTGTAATTTCCGCATTAAATGCTGTTTTCTCTTTTTACTTTTTCAAAAAATGGTAATCCTAAAAAAAAACATTCAATAATAAAAACAAGCAGTAAAATCATAACACTGCACACACTTACATTTTCTCATTCGCTTCTAAACACGAATCATCACGTCATGCAGATTGCTTGTTTTATACCCTGTTGAAACATACGATCCGATGCCTTCTTCCAACTTTGAGTTCCCGGTATTCGAGGCTGAAGAAGAAAATGACAACGAAATTCCAGAAGAGATCTCCCGACTACTCAGACAAGAGGAAAGGTCCATTGAACCTCACAAAGAACCGTTGGAAACGGTAAACTTGGGTTCAAAAAAAGAGAAAAAAGAAATCAGGATCGGAGCATTGCTCAGTCCAACTGCCAGAGAGGGTTTGATAAAGCTTCTCAAAGAATTCCCCGATGTGTTCGCTTGGTCCTATCAGGATATGCCAGGGTTGGATACCAGCATCGTGGAACATCACTTACCATTAAGATCGGAATGTCCGCCAGTAAAGCAAAGGTTGAGACGGACTCACCCGGACATGGCCATCAAAATCAAAGAGGAGGTACAGAAACAGATCGACGCGGGTTTCCTCGCTACATCTGAATATCCTCAATGGTTAGCCAACATCGTACCCGTTCCCAAAAAGGACAGAAGGGTCAGAATGTGTGTTGATTACAGAGATTTGAACAAGGCAAGTCCAAAGGATGACTTTCCTTTACCACACATTGACATGCTGGTTGACAGCACAGCAAAGTTCAAAGTTTTTTCCTTCATGGATGGATTCTCGGGCTATAACCAGATCAAAATGGCGCCGAAAGACATGGAGAAAACTTCGTTCATTACCCCATGGGGTACCTTTTGTTACAAGGTAATGCCGTTCGGTTAGAAGAACGCCGGGGCAACCTATCAAAGGGCCATGACTACTCTGTTTCATGACATAATACACAAAGAAATCGAGGTATATGTCGATGATTTGATTACAAAATCAAGAACAGAGGATGAGCACGTTGAACATCTGTCAAAATTGTTCGAACGTCTAAGAAAATTCAAGCTCCGCTTGAATCCCAACAAGTGCACCTTCGGTGTCCGTTCAGGGAAACTACTAGGGTTCATCGTCAGCCAAAAAGGGATTGAGGTTGATCCTGACAAGGTCAAGGCCATTCAAGAAATGCCTTCTCCGAAAACTGAAAAACAAGTCAGAGGATTCCTGGGACGTTTGAACTAAATCTCCAGATTCATATTCCTTATGACCGCCACTTGTGCGCCGATTTTCAAATTACTCAAAAAGAACCAGGATTGCGTTTGGTCAGAAGACTGCCAAACTGCCTTCGACAGTATCAAGGAATATCTGTTGAATCCTCCGATTCTATCACCTCCAGTGGAAGGAAGACCACTGATCATTTACCTCACAGTCCTAGAGGACTCAATGGGATGTGTACTTGGCCAACAAGACGAAACTAAACGGAAAGAGTCTGCCATTTACTATCTAAGCAAGAAATTCACCGACTGCGAAACTCGGTACACAATGCTTGAGAAAACTTGTTGCGCTTTGGCTTGGGCAGCCAAACGTCTTCGCCAGTACATGATTCGTCATACTACTTGGTTGGTCTCCGAAATGGATCCAATCAAGTACGTTTTCGAAAAACCTGCTCTCACGGGAAGGATTGCCCATTGGCAGATGTTACTATCAGAATATGACATAGAGTACCATGCTCAGAAAGCCGTTAAAGGAAGTATTTTAGCCGATCATTTGGCTCATCAACCGATTGACGATCAAGAATCAATCGGGTTTGACTTCCCAGACGAAGATGTCATGTATCTAAAGATGAAAGATTGCGATGAACTGCTACCCAGTGAAGGGCCAGAACCAGGTTCCCAGTGGGGACTTGTCTTTGACGGAGCAGTCAATCATTATGGAAACGGAATTGGGGCAATCATTGTTACCCCTCAGGGTTCCCACGTTCCTTTCACTGCCAGACTTATGTTCAAATGTACGTACAACGAGGCCGAATACGAAGCATGTATTATGGGTCTCGAAGAAGTGATTGATTTAAGGATCAAAAACTTGGACATATACGACAATTCAGCCTTGGTTATTAACCAGATAAAAGGAGATTGGAACACATACCAATCAGGATTGATTCCTTACAAAGACTATGCAAGGAGGTTGTTACCCTTCTTCAACAGAGTCGACTTTCATCACATCCCTCGTGAGGAGAATCACATGGCTGATGCATTAGCCACTCTCTCTTCCATGATTAGTGTAGGTCAATGGAATGACATACCTAAGATTGACATAATGCGCCTTGAACGGCCCGCTTATATCTTCGCGATTGAAGCAGTCATTGACGACAAACCTTGGTATCACGATATCAAATGCTTCCTTCAGAAACAAGAGTACCCACCTGGGGCATCCAGGAAAGATAGGAAAACCCTCAGAAGATTGGCTGGAAGCTTTTTCCTGAGCGGTGATACACTCTATAAGAGAAATTTTGACATGGTCTTGCTCCGATGCGTCAACAGACCAGAAGCAGACGTGCTCATGAAAGAAATTCATGAAGGATCCTTTGGCACTCATGCCAACGGACACACAATGGCGAGAAAAATTCTCAGGGCCGGATACTATTGGTTGACCATGAAATCCGACTGCTACAAGTACATGAGGAGGTGTCACAAATGTCAGATATACTCCGACAAAATTCATGTACCGCCATCACATCTCAAAGTTCTTTCTTCCCCGTGGCCTTTTTCCATATGGGGAATCGACATGATTGGCATGATTGAGCCCAAGGCTTCAAGCGGACATCGGTTCATCCTGGTAGCCATTGACTATTTCACCAAGTGGGTCGAAGCAGCGTCATTCGCCAATGTAACCCGACAAGTGGTGGTCCGATTTATCAAAAAACAATATCATCTGCCGTTATGGTGTTCCAAGCGAGATCATTACTGATAATGGATCTAACTTGAACAATAAGATGATGAAAGAGTTATGCGCTGAGTTCAAGATTGAACACCATAACTCATCTCCCTACCGACCCAAGATGAACGGAGCGGTAGAAGCGGCTAACAAGAACATCAAGAAGATCGTTCAAAAAATGGTTGTAACCTATAAAGATTGGCACGAGATGCTACCCTTTGCTCTTCATGGTTATCGCACATCTGTCCGCACTTCAACAGGGGCTACCTCTTTCTCTCTAGTATATGGCATGGAGGCAGTTCTCCCCATAGAAGTAGAGATCCCGTCAATCAGGGTATTGATGGAAGCTAAACTCACCGAAGCTGAATGGTGTCAAAGTCGACACGACGAACTGGACCTGATCGAAGAAAAGAGAATCACGGCACTATGCCACGGTCAATTGTATCAACAAAGAATGAAGAGGGCGTTCGACAAAAAGGTTCGGCCTCGTGTCTTCAGAAAAGGAGACCTCGTGCTCAAGAAGATACAATCATTTCTCACTGACTCTCGGGGCAAATGGACCCCAAATTATGATGGCCCCTATGTGGCCACGAAAACTTTCTCAGGCGGCGCCTTGAGACTTGCAACCATGGACGGAGAGGAATTTACCTACCCCACGAATGTTGATGTAGTCAAGAAATACTTCGCCTAAAAAAAAACGTCTCGGTGGATTGAAAACCCGAAAGGACGGTCCAGGCAAAAGTTAGAGACATGAAAAAAATCATCCCGATGGATTGGAAATCTCATAGTACAATCCAGGCAAAAATTAGGGATAATGGCAAGTAACTATGTTCAACAGAGGCAAGTCCCTCAGCAGCAGTTACAGCATCATCTATCGGAGGAAATCTCCAGTCAAAGGTCATCTTCGACAGAAGCTCAGGATGCCCCGAATTCAAAGTTGGTAGAAGGATAGTGGTCGTTATGTTTCAACGTAGCCCTTTTCCCTGTAAATTACCATTTTCTAACTTTGTATATACTCTTTGGAATCACGCGTTTGGCTGATCTCCATCTTATCAATAAAATTTGAGCCCTTGTGCTTTTGTTTGTAATTCTTTACTTGTTTTAGCTTTACAAAACGACGTTGTTTAAACTTAATCAGCGATTCTTGAAATAAAACAAAAATGAATTTACTTGTTAAAACTTTTTCAGCTTTTAAAATAAAGATGGCAATTTCTTTTGACTGTTGAACATCAGCAGAACATCGATTGCTTCTCCCGAAGTAAGCGAACTTCAAAGTGCAGAATCAAAGTACTCCTTCTAAGCCAGTATGCCTGAATGAAGGGATCAACTGTGTCAGAGACCTTGTTTCGTCTGACAGCCTCGGCCGAGTTCTCATCTCCTAAGCCCGATCAACATAGCTCCCAACGGGGCTATCTCTCCAAAGAAAGGTGGAATTGCTATCTTGAACCAGCGATATCTCTATACGCCCCGCGATGGCCGAGTATCCAATTGTGTTCATCCATTAGTCTGTATGTCGCGTCTGTTTTGTCAGCATATACATACATACATCATGCATTTTCTATTTGCATTCACATTTCATATTGCATCATTATCACTCTAGCCGGTCTTGTCCCCTAGTGATAAACAGTTTTCTCAATCGAGTTTGTCAGTTCTTTCCTCGTCAGGAAGTGTTGCGTCTGTACAATCTCGCCGCCAGTGTATCTTTAGATCAGAGTCGACACTTGGCCACTTTGATAACTTGAACCTCTGAAAAGCCAGAGAAAACTCTCAATAAACATCACTCTTCGCCATTGAAGATGATATCCTTGCTTTCCCGGATTAAGGAAAATCCACAGAGAAAGCCTCGTGATCAGAGATTCGGCATCATGCCAGTTTTGCTCCGAAAGGACCACTGATGAAAAGGTCATTGGCACCTCAAAATTGGACCCCATCATATGGCGTTTCTCCGGGAAAATCCCGAGAAAAGTATGATGAAAGATCCCAAACGAAAACAGTCTCTCAAGAGACTTGCTTTCCCTAGTAGAATCGACAAATGGCGTCTCCAACAGAGAAGTTTGTATAACTCTACAAATCAGACGACTGGGTTCTCCAGCAAGTCTGACATCAAAACCTTTTCCACTCAAATGGCATCTCCCCAGGAAAATTCGGCGAGAAGTTTGAGGAAAGCCGCTATGAATAGCGTCCCTTGTCAAGAAAGTTTATTGACAAAAGAAACTAAGACCAGTTCTTGGTAGGAAACCAGGATCGAGGGGAAGTTTAAATCAGAAACTAAGACCAGTTCTTGGTAAGAAACCAGGATCGAGGGGAAGTTTAAACCAGAAACTAAGACCAGTTCCTTGGTAGGAAACCAGGATCGAGGGGAAGTTTAAATCAGAAACTAAGACCAGTTCCTTGGTAGGAAACCAGGATCGAGGGGAAGTTTATTTCAAAAGAGACTGAGACCAGTTCCTAGGTAGAAAACCAGGATCGAGGGGAAGTTTACCTTTTCTAAGCATCATTGCTTAGCTAAAGAAGATGAATGCGTAAGCTACCATTCATAACCACCATCAAAATTTCAGATATTCTGATATTTAATCCTCTTGCACCCCGAATGCCCGAATCCCTTCGTCATTCACACCTTCGGGTCCAAGAAGATTAAATAGGGGCATCTGTAATACCCCAAATTTTGACCACTTAGATTTCCCATCATTGTGAAAGTCATCATCACAATATGGATGAACCATCATGCTTCATCAGTCTCCCCAAAGATGGGTGAGCATCCAATACAATCAAAATTAGGGTTTCAAGCCCTCTCTGAGTGCTTAGACAAAGGATCAATCAAGAAATGACATGATCTTTAACTTGTCTAATCTCTCAAACATCCACAATGGATCAAAAAGGACTCCCACTTCAAGGATTAAGCATAAGGCTGCTCCCTTCTAGGTGGATCAAGTCTCAAGATCGACAGTGTCACCAAATTAGGGTTTTGGTCGACCAGGGCCTCCAGATGGAAATTTTCATCTGGGCACAAGGCAATGATCCAAAACATGACCTAATATGCTTCATGGAACCTCATGAACCCATGCATCAAGTCAATTTTGCCTCAGGGGATGCATTCATCAAAAATCAGGAATTAGGGTTTCTTGACCTAATTCACCCCTAAGTTGACTTTTGGGACAAACCATGAGCCAAGACCTCAAGAGATGATTTGAGGGTCTCTAATACACAATATTGATCCATTTGGAACAATGGATTGATCCAAGAAGCTTGAGAAACAAGTCTCATTTTCATCTGCGCCACAATTAGGGTTTTAAGGGAAAAGTCAACTGTAACTTTGACTTTTGACCAGGACATGCTCCCAAACCCTAATACATGATTGAATATACCCTATGACACCCATGGAACATGTCCATCAAGTTTGATTTAGGTCAAGGACATGATTTCCTGAAGAATTGCACAGTTTGGAATTCATCTGATAAAAAGTCAACTGTGCACAAAAGTCAACTTTGACTTTTTGAGATTTTTCACCAAAATGGATTTTTAACCCTAAAATGATGTTAATGTATGATTTGAATCATCATTCATCAAGAAAAATCAAGAAAAGTGAGATAACTTGTAAAAGGGGTAACCATAAAACTTAGAAATTTTTCTAAGTTAAAAATAAAGTGGCAAAGGTACCAACTTTGGAGGACCATAACTCCTAAACCACAAGGCCATTTTTTCTCACCCAAAGATGGATTTGTAGCCCTCATTATCACCTACAAAAACTTCAACTACAAGTCATTCCAATTCATTAAGGATTTTGAGTTATGGAGTGATCAAAGTGGCTGAAAAGTGAAAAAGTCACTTTTTCCAACACTTAGTGAAATTTTCACTAAGTCAGAATTTGCCTTCACTTTTTGCCAAATGTAGGGGGATTTTTCACTTGGAATCAAAAGAGATCAAAATCAAACTTGTTCAAACAGTTGTTGTATCATGTAAGAGCTTTCCAAAATGGCCAAGAACATTGCCAAATTCAACCTACATCATGAGATACAACATTGTCAAGTTACCTTGCTGAAATCTGTCAAGGCAAGGCAGAATTTGCACTTTGGCTCGATTTGCCAAAATCAGCCAAATTCAATTGCTCCAATCCGCTTGGACACCTCATAGGATTGAATCTAAAGGGGACAATCACTGAGCCAAGCCTCCAAAGTCCATGGAACAAGAAATAGCATGTTGAACCTAGAATTGCCAAAATAGGGACAAGACTTCAAATTTGGAATGAGGCATTCAATGGAACCATCAAGGTGGAATGGACTGAGCCATTCTCATCTGAAATCAGTCAAGACTTATCCAAGACCAAGGGGACCAAAGCTCTGTGCCCTAACCTCTAGTCAATGGCTAGAGGAGACTTTCATTTCCATTGGCCAACATTGAGGAAACCTACTTACCAGCTGCCATGCACTATTCCTTGCAAAACAAACTTGCTCTACTATAAATAGAGCTCAATTGTGGTCAGTTTAAGTACACCAAAGCCATCTAACAGATGCTTTCCTCAAAATCTCTTTCTCTTGGAAAAATGCCTTTCTTAGCAAGGTAGCTATCGGGTTTTGAGTTTGAGAGCAATTCTGCACAAACCAATCACTCACACACCTCACATACATCACATATGAGCTGATCAAACACTCACATAACTTCTGTAACATCAATTTCATGAAATCACCAGCTGGTTGCTCAAATTTTCAAACAAGGTGCAGCTGAGGTACCACAAAATGATCCAGCCAATTTCAATCAAGTCCAACCATCCAAACACAATCCATAGGGTGTAGGGAAGCTGTCCAGATTATCACAACTCATCTGTAACACCTCCAAATCAAAAATCACTTTGAACTTGCTGTCACGACTTGGAGGTAAGCCTAAACTTGGTCATCTCTCAATCTATGCATATTTCCTCGCACAATAATTTGGCCATATGTTCATAATCATGCATGGAATGTTTTCCCTCAATTAATTGGATTGTTTGAATCGTGTATCAAAAATCCTAGCCTTCATGCAGAAATTAGGGTTCTTGAGGTTTCTTCGTGATTTCTTGTTGTATGTTTAATTTAAATGAAATTAAAGTACATAGACATGATCGTGAGGTTGAGACGAGCATAATGATATGTGGATTGCATGATATGATTACGTATTCATGGAGATTGGATAGAAAATGCAAATCTGAGAAACCAAGAACACGCGCGTGTTCTTCAGCTGTTCTTGGCGCCATTTTTGAATAATTTGAATATTTGAATTTTGTGATTTTGTTTAATTGATTCAAAAATTAATTTCTCTCTGAGTTTTAATGATTTTGAGTTGATTCTTTTTTTAATAATTCACAAAAATGTTAAAATATTTTATTTTATCAAAAAATCCCAAAAATATTATTTATTTCATATAATTGATATTTTTGTAAAGAATTAATATTTTAATTGTTTTTGGCATTTTAAATATTTTTTCTACATTGATTTTGCAACTTTTAATGCTTTCTAATTATTTTGTAGGTCAATACTTAATTTTTGAAGCATTAATCCAAGATCACAATTTGTTTTCCATGTGTTAAACAATTTTTGATCATTTTAATTGAATTTTTATTCAATTAAATACAATTTTGAAAACAAATTAGGGTTTTGGATTAATTCAACCCTCATAAATCATTTTCAAAACACTTTGGGCCTCTATTAGAGTGTAAGACCCAATCCTTTTTTTGACCAAATCATCTTTGGGCCTCACTTATTGTATAAGTCCCGATACCGTCAAAAAACAAACGGCGCGATCGTCGCCTTTTCAAAAAATCATCTGGGCCTCTCCTTGAGCTATAAGACCCATTCAAAACACTTTGGGCCTCTAATAGAGTGTAAGACCCAATCCCCCTTTTAACCAAAAACATTTTGGGCCTCACTTATTGTATAAGTCCCTCCGCGTTAAAAGAAAACCTCGGCGCGATCGCCATTTTTAAACGAAAAAATCATTTGGGCCTACCCTCGTGTTATAAGCCCCACTCTTTTTCTTTAAACCTTTTTGGGCCTCTTGAGAGAGCGTAAGACCCATCCCTTTGTACAGAAAACCTTTTTGGGCCCCAGTCACTTGTATAAGTCCCTCTGTACAAATTCAAACAGTGCGCTCACTGATAAAACCCTGGGCCTCTCCTTGAGCTGTAAGCCCCAGATCTTTCTTTTTCAAAGCACTTTCTCCTTTCATTTTGAATATACTATTGTTTTTAATCTTTCTTTATTGAACAACTAACCAAACAGCATGGAAGCACTACAACCGAGTAAGTGGTTATCGCTTTCATTTACTGCTTTCATATTATAAACTGTATTGTGGGGCTGCTCACTGTAAGTCTCCTTTCATAAACTCATATCTAATGTGTAATAATAGTATAGATATATCGAGTTTCCCCGGCAACTACGTCTAGAACTAGGTGACGCTGTTTCATTTATTCGTAGAAATAGACGCCTAGATCCCCAATAGGAGCACCAGATACAGTCTTCTCTTCGGCTGTCCTCCTTAGGAATCGTCAAGAAGCTCTACTCCCCAAGATGAATGTATTCTCCGTGAATGGCATCTTTGAGTTTCTTCCAAATTCTTGAACTTTCCTGACTTGATCTATTCCTTGTGGATAGCTTGCCTTGAATGTCTCGGGGTTTGGGTACCCACTACGGTCATAATCTTGGACCTTAACTAAGGAACCCTCTTTAAAAGTTAAAAGTCGCTGGATAGTAAACCTCGCACGTTTACCAGTGGTTTTCATCTTTAAAAGAGTTATCTCTCCTAATGGAAAGGAGATGGTAGACCCACGGGCTTCTTAAAAGCACCGGCCTCCTCTTGGGCATTATTCAAGGACCCTATGGCTTCTTAGAAGTATTCACAGCCTCCTCTTAGGCTTCGTATAATGATCTCTTCCTTCGGGAATGATAGCCTCCTCTTGGGCTTCGTACAAGGACCCGTCGGCTTCTTAAAAGTTTCCAGCCTCCTCTTGGGCTTCGTACAAATTGTCCCGATGACCTCCTAGAGGTATAGGAACAGAACCTAGTCATCCTCATAGAACAGTCATTTCATAGAGTCTACTACTGTTTCTCAAAGCATAGTACAAAAGATAAAACTCTAGACACGGACAGACTAACTTCCTTGAGTCTCAAAGACATTCTCAAGCACCCTTCGTTAAATAGGAAGGAAACCCGCAGACTCGAACAGTCTCAATACCCTTTGGATTTCCCGTTTCCTCAAAGAGAAGGAGATATCCCTGATCCTCAAATCAAATCCCTGAGTACAGTATTACTCATATAAGAACTGATTTTCTCTTTTAAATCAGTATATTGGATCTGTCACTCAACTGAAACAGTTACAATAGCCTCCATCTCGGGCTTCGTACGAGATACCAAAATTCTCCCCAGTGGAGTCAAAATAACCTTTTCGCCTCTCTCTCGGGCTTTGTACGAGATACAAAAAGCACTCTCTTGTCGAGTATAAAAGATTCCCTTGTAGAGTCAAACTCTTTGCTAGCCTCCTCTTAGGCTTTGTATAACGATATGCCCCACTGGGTCAAAAACTTTTAGCCTCTCTCTCGGGCTTTGTACGAGACACAAAATAGCCTCTCTCTCGGGCTTTGTACAAGACACAAATTAGCCTCCTCTTAGGCTTTGTATAAGAAAACCACTGGTTGATCCAATCGACCTTTTAGCATCAAAGTTGTGTCTCGTTCACAGTACACAAACATCAACAACTCCTTTCCCTTCATCTAATCGCTGTAAGCGACAAGCCTCTGGATCATCTACATCCATGCCACTGTCCCTCTTTTAGCATGAGAAATTCCTAAGGAAATATGGCATTGCTCTACACTGAGTTAAAGTCTTCTCCTTCAGGTTAAAACCCTTTCTTCGGAAATTATGGCATTGATCGGATCCGCGTATCCCAGTTAAAGTAATTCTCCTTCTCTCCCCCTTTAGTGATGACAATTTCTCTCTAAAGCCGAGGTCTTTCAGCTTCACGTCTTGGGCTTTGAACAAGACACAAATAGACTTTTCAGCTTCACATCTTGGGCTTTGAACAAGATACAAACTACCTTTCGCTTCATGTCTTGGGCTTTGAACAAGACACCAAAACACCAATTTCCTCCCATAGAATAGGAGGAACTACGAACGCTCTAATTTCCCTGTTTCGGTAAACGGGAATACGTAGGCATAAGATCGAAAGAAAAGATCTTACCGAGCGCAATCAACAAAAAACCCAAATCCCATATCTTCGTCAACCAAAAGCAGTAATTCAAAAGCACCAGTCCTAACATCCTAATCCTTATTCCCCACCAGAAACCTTTTGCCCAGGTAAAAAGAAAGAAAACAGTATTGGCGAAAATACAAATAACCAGTACAAAGGCCCCTCCACATTGATAGCATCCGTAACCGAACAGACCGCTATTCAAACTCAGTATGCAAGCAGGGTTAATTGGAGACATCTATTTCCCTTCCTTATTCAGCTCACAATAGGATAAAAAATGAATCGACCTGTAGTTTAAAGCTCAACCGCAGAGAGCGACCAGCGCTTAAGAACCGCGTCCAAAATCACTCGCTACAGCAAGGTAGTTTGGCGACCAATTGATGGTTCTGGAACCTGGATATGGGCGGATCTCTCCACGATCCACCTGCCCCTGGAGAGCTGCTCGCACAAGGTAGCACCCTTGGTTACTTTTCGAACAGACTCCACAACGTTCATAATTGTGTGGTGGCACCTGGCCACGCCCACTTTGAATACAATGTAAGCTCACTAGGTTAGCTTCCACGAGTCGGACATCCTGACTTTGACGCCGAGTAGGATTCCTGTTATTGATACTAATTTGCTGAGTATCTTTATCCATATAGATTGGCATCCACCAGTGATTTAACAAGTGCCGAAGTGCCTCCTGGACAAGGGTACAACCTCGATCATTTTCGCAACCCGCCATACAGGTTGATAATTATGTGATATCAGGAATCCGAGTCGGACCTGCTCAGCATGCAACTCTACCAAGTTGGTATTCATCAAGCGAATATCAAAGATTTGAACCATATTGATCTGATAGGGATTCCTATCATGGTAGTCCTGGATCCATCCAAGATCCATCTGATGCTGGAGGGCCTCCTGTATGAAAGAGCATCCCTGTTTGTTTACCGAGCAAGTCAGACAAGAACTATAATCGTGTCGTGGCAGATTATGATACTGGCTTTGCCTTGAGCGCATTGCCACCAGGTTGACATTCATCGCACGGATGTCGTGGTTCTGAATGACGTTGGAATTCGTGTAAATCATGTTAACTCCCCAAACTCGGCGCTCTTGGATCCATCCGAGATCCATCTGTTCCTGTAGAGCTGCTTGCACCACAGAACATCCTTGATTGTTTTTAGAGCAGACATCACACTGATGATAATTATGAGGTGGCACATGGCCATACCCACTCTGTCTACAATGCATCTTGACCAGATTGGTCCTTAACAAAAGTACATCGTGAATTTGATAGACATTGTTAAATTCTTTCTCAATCAGTTTGACTGGAGCTTTCTCATGTTGAGGCAGCGGGTTTGTGAGAACATTGGGATTCGTATCCTTGAAAGATAAGAGCCCGCTCCTAACAAGCTTTTGCACGTCAGATTTGAAATTGAGACAGTTCTCTATGTTATGCCCTGGACCTCCTTGATGATAAGGGCATGTCTGATCCACCTTAAACCAAAAAGGCGGATTTTCCGGTACTGTAAGAGGAGACTTAGTCTGGATGTGCCCCTTAGCCAGTAGTAACGGAAATAGTTCTACGTACAACATGGGTATAGGATCAAACCCTGGTGGCCGCGTTGTACGGTTGTTATTGTATGGAGGGCGAGCCTACTGAAGAGGCTGTTGTGTCCTTTGCTGATTAGGTTGGCTCTGCGCAACCTGAGGTTGATACGTAGGAATAGGCGCAGGGCTGATAGCAGGAGTTACAGCTACTACCGGTTGGTACCGTCGCCTTTACTTTCCGAGAGAGATATTCCCAATATCTTGCTCTTTTTTCTTAGGGAGAGCACTACCGTATCGTTTTGTACTACTTGATGATCCAGCGTCTTTTATTAGACGTCCTTCTCGGACGGCTTCCTCAAGACGAACTCCCATACCGACCATCTCGGTGAAGTCACTGGGCGCACTGGCAACCATTCTGTCATAGTAAAATGAGCTTAAGGTCTTTAAGAAGATCTTTGTCATCTCTTTTTCCTCAAGAGGTGGACAAATTTGAGCGGCAATTTCACGCCATCTCTGAGCGTATTCCTTAAAGGTTTCTTTGTCCTTTTGCGACATTGATCTGAGCTGATCTCTATCTGGTGCCATGTCCAGATTGTATTTATATTGTTGGATGAAGGCAGTGCCAAGATCTCTGAAAGTGCTGATCGTGGCACGGTTTAAACCCATGTACCATTTGAGTGCGGCACCAGTTAAACTATCTTGGAAGTAATGAATCAGTAGATCCTGATTCTCCGTCTAAGCTGACATTTGTCGAGCGTACATCACCAGATGGCTCTGAGGGCAAGAGTTACCCTTGTATTTTTCAAAGTCGGGCACTTGAAACTTGTGCGAAACTTTCACATTGGGGACCAGACAAAGGTCTGCGGCGTCCTTTCCAAATAAATCCTGACCGCGGATGGCTTGCAGTTCCTTCTGCATTTCCAGGACATGTTCCTGGAACTCATCCATTCGGTCAAACATAGTTTCCTTCTTACCAGAAGGGATCGGTGGAATCTGTCCTTCCGGGACAGTGTGCACCACAGGGGGTGGTACCGTGACTACGGCAGTGAATCTTGGCATTTCCCGAAGTTTGTAACCTTCAGGAGTCTTCAATATGCCTCTGGCATCTTCGCTTTCCCGAAGTTTGTAACCTTCAGGCCCAGCGGCTTCTGTTATGATTCCCTGATCTTCAGTGATCGGCAGAACATATCCTTCCGAGATATAGTTAACAGGCATGCCCCAAGGATGATCTTTCGGCATTTGATACCTAGGATCATACTTCTCCACTATAGGCATTGAGGTGATCTCTGAGATCACAGTCCTTTGTAGCTGAGCTGCTGCCATGGCTTGTATGTCATTACGAAGCTTTCTCATATCCTCTCTCAGAGCGTCGATCTCTTCTTTCAACTCTCTGTTTTCTTCCTCAAGATCATCCATCTTCTTCTGACGATTGGCCCGAGTATTGTACGAATGAGACAGTTTGACTCTAGAACCGAGACACAAACGTGAGATTCGTAGGTAAAAAGAATACGCAATGTGAGAATGATGAATGCAATAATTATATTAATTATTTTTTTGTTTAATCAAAATAAACTTTGACAATTAGATTGCAAATATCAAACAGTGGGGAAACCCCTTTTTATTGAATTCAAAGGATTACAGAAATGGAAATACAGTAGATTACAAGGTGTGGAAACATAAACCTAAACTAATGGGTCCCGAGTCCTCTCTGAAGAGAAATCGGGTGCTGATTCTGGTACTTTCCTTTTCTTTGACCGGGGCTCTTGGGCCGTTGTCGGGTTGTCATTCCTTTGCCAGGTGAAAGGAGTGAGTAAATTCCTCTGGTCATCCTGATTTTCTACAGCATGTTGCTCCAAAATCTCGATCAGAGCATCTTTTTCTTTTAGTAATTGTTGTATTTTGATGCACTCCACGTTGAGGGTGCGGTACTTGTTCTTCCAAGACCTCCTCTCCCGCTGGACTTTGTTAAGAGTAACCTGGAGCTTTTCCGTTTCGGTCGTGAAGTACATGACAGATTCCCTTGGCAGAAGAACTCCGTGATGAGAATAAGGCATCTTTAGCTTAAGAGCTCTAGTTTGTACCCAGTGGAGGTAAGGCTCCACCGAGACACAATCCAGTTTTCCTAGAGACTCTCGTCCTTTCTTATGAACATGTTTCCAAGCGTGCACTATTTCCGTCTTTAGTGCTCTGTCATTTTCTCCTTCCTTGAAGAAAATACCTTCCAGATGAGCATTACGCGGGACATGCCTCATCGGGTATCCAAATTGACGACGAACAAGAACTTAATGGTAATTGATTCCTCCCGTAGTTCCTATAAGTGGTACGTTGGGGAAGCTTCCACAATGGTCAATGATCCTAATTCCGTCATAAATCCTATTACACCCATCAATGTCAGAGTTGGTGAGGGACATGATTTTCTGCGACCAGCGTAAGGCACTCTTGTGATCCCAAAAAGCAGCAGACTTAGGCAAATGGGAGATAAACCATTTATAAAGCAGAGGTACACAGCATGTGATCTCCCCTCTGCTGTACAAATTCCCTAAGTGTACAGAATGATACGCATCTGCGAGCAAAGTCGGCACAGGGTTTCCAATGAGAAAAACCTTAATGGAGTTGATATCGACGAAGTTATTAATGTTGGGCAACAGAAATAACCCGTAGGTGAGTAAAACAAAGATGCTTTCAAAAGCAGTCACGTTCCCAATACTGGAAAAGTACAGGGCTTTCTTTGTCAAGAACTGGGCTGGCAAACCTTGATATTTTTCAATCGATATGGGATTTAGGATTTTTGTTTAGTGTGCTCGCTAAGATTTTTCTTTCAATCTTATGCCTACGAATTCCCGTTTTTCCGAAACAGAGAAATCAGAGCGATCGTAGTTCCTCATATTCTAAGGGAGGAAATGGTGTTTTGGTGTCTTGTTCAAAGCCCAAGACATGAAGCGAAAGGTGGTTTGTATCTTGTTCAAAGCCCAAGATGTGAAGCTGAAAGGTCTTTTGTATCTTGTTCAAAGCCCAAGATGTGAAGCTAAAAGGTGTTGTCTTTAGAGAGAATTTGTCATCTCTAAAGAGGGGTTTGTCTGTCACAACTGTTTGTAAAGGAGAATTACTTTAACCGGGATGTGTGCATCCGGCAATGCCATAATTTCCTTTATAGGGGATTTCCAACCTGAAGGAGAAGACTTTAACTCAGTGTAGAGCAATGCCATCTTTCCTTAGGAATTTTTCATGCTAAAAGAGGGACAATGGCATGGATGTAAATAATCCAGAGGCTTGCCGCTTACAGCGATTAGATGAAGGGGAAGGAGTTGTTGATGTTTGTGTACTGTGAACGAGGCACAGCTTTGATGCTAAAAGGTTGATTGGATCAACCAGTGGTTTTCTTATACAAAGCCTAAGAGGAGGCTAAAAGGTTTTCCTTATACAAAGCCTAAGAGGAGGCTATTGGCCCAACAAGAGGGTATTTTTTATCTGTCTCGTACAAAGCCCGAGATAGAGGCTAAAAGGGAAGTGACTCGACAAGAGATTCTTCTGTGGTATCTCGTACGAAGCCCGAGATGGAGGCTAAAAGTTTTATACTCAACAAGGGAGTGATTTGTGTCTTGTACAAAGCCCATGACGGAGGCTAAAAAGGTGGGACTCAACAAGAGAGTCTCTTATACTCAACAAGAGAGTGATTTTGTATCTCGTACCAAGCCCGAGATGGAGGCAACAAAGGTTTGACTCAACAGGAGAGTCTTTTATACTCAACAAGAGAGTGTTTTGTATCTCGTACGAAGCCCGAGATGGAGGCTAAAAGTTTGACTCAACAGGGGAGTCTGGAAAGGTTAGCTCCACTGGGGAGAATCATTGTACAAAGCCCAAGAGGAGGCTAGGGTTACTGTTTCAGTTGAGTGACAGGTCCAGTATGCTGATTTAAAGAGAAAATCAGTTCTTATATGAGTATTGTTTGCACTCTGGGATTTGTTCTAAGGATCGGGATTATTTCCTGTTCTTTAAGGAAATGGGAAATCCAAAGGGTATTGAGATTGTCCGAGTCTACGGGGTTCCTTCCTATTCTTGAAGGGTGCTTGAGAATGTCTTTGAGACTTAAGGAAATTAGACTGTCCAAGTCTAGAGTTTCATCTTTTGTACTATGCTTTGAGAAACAGTAGTAGACTCTTAGAAAGACTGTTCTATTAAGATGACTAATTTCTGTTCCTATACCTCTAGGAGGTCATCGGGACAATTTGTACGAAGCCCAAGAGGAGGCTGGAAACTTTTAAGAAGCCGAGGGACAATTTGTACTAAGCCCAAGAGAAGGCTATCATTCCCGGAGGAAGAAATCATTTATACGAAGCCTAAGAGGAGGCTGTGAATACTTCTAAGAAGCCGAAGGGTCCTTGTACAATGCCCAAGAGAAGGCGGGGATGCTTTTAGGAAGCCTGTGGGTCCCCAAACCCCGAGAAGTTCAAGACAGGTTATTCACAAAGAATAGATCGAGCCAGGAAAGTTCGAGAATTTGGAAGAAACTCAAGAGATGTCATTCACGGAGAAAAGATCATCTCTGGGGAGTAGAGTTTCTTGACAATTCCTAAGGGTGCTTTTAAGAAGCCTGTGGGTCCCCAAACCCTGAGAAGTTCAAGACAAGTTATTCACAAAGAATAGATCAAGCCAGGAAAGTTCGAGAATTTGGAAGAAACTCAAGAGATGCAATTCACGGAGAAGAGATCATCTCTGGGGAGTAGAGTTTCTTTGACAACTTCTACAAGTGACAGTCTGAGAAAGGGTTCAAAAAGAATCAGCCTTTCATATCTCCATATTGTTTAACCCCAAGAGGAGGGAAGACTGTGTCTGGTAATCCTATGGGGATCTAGTTTTGACTATTTAAGAGTGATCAACGGGCTTAATGCTAGACATAGTTGTCGGGGAAACTCTAAATATCTATACTATTATTACACAGTTGATATGAGTTTATGAAAGAAGACTTACAGTGAAACAGCCCCACAATACAGTTATATGTATATGAAAGCGGTAAATGAAAGCGGATAAACACTTACCCGGTTGTAGAGCTTCCATGCTGTTTGGTTAGTTATTCAACAAAGAAAGATTGAATACAACAGTATATTTCAAAATCAAAGGGGAAAGTGCTTTGAAAAAGAAAGATTTGGGGCTTACAGCTCAAGGAGAGGCCCAGGGTTTTATCAGTGAGCGCACTGTTGAATTTGTACAGAGGGACTTATACAAGTGACTGAGGCACAAAAATTGTTTGTTGTACAAAGGGATTTGGGTCTTACACTCTATTAATAGGCCCAAAAGGTTTAAAGAAAAAGAGTGGGGCTTATAACACGAGGGTAGGCCCAGATGATTTTTCGTTTGAAATGGCGATCGCGCCGAGATTTTCCTTTTAACGCGAAGGGGCTTATACAATATCTGAGGCCCAAAGTTGTTTTGGTTAAAAGGGGATTGGGTCTTACACTCTAATAGAGGCCCAAAGTGTTTTGCATGGGTCTTATAGCTCGAGGAGAGGCCCAAAAGGTTTTTTAAAAGGCGACGATCGCGCCGTTTACTTGTACAGAGGGACTTATACAATAAGTGAGGCCCAAAAATGGTTTGTACAAGGGGGTTTGGGTCTTACACTCTCTCAAGAGGCCCAAAAGTTTTTAAAAAAAGAACAATGGGTCTTACTACTCGAGGGTAGGCCCAGGTGACTTTTTTTCTGAAATGGTGATCGCGCCGAGATTTTTGAAAACACCGGGGGTCTTATACAAAGACTGAGACCCAAAAATGACTTGGTTTTCAAAGGGGTTGGGTCTTACACTCTAATAGAGGCCCAAAGTTTTTTTGAAAATGATTTATGAGGGTTGAATTAATCAAAAACCCTAATTTGTTTTCAAAATGTGTTTTAATTGAATAAAATATTCAATTAAAATGATCAAAATTGTTTAACATGTAGAAAACAAATTGTGATCTTAGATTAATGCTTCATAAATCATTTTTTGCCCTACAAAATGATTAGAAGTCATTAAAATTTACAAAATCAAGAGGGTAAAAATATTTTAAATGTCAAAAATAATTAAAATATTAATTCTTTGCAAAAATATCAATTATATGAAATAAATAATATTTTTGGGATTTTTTGGTAAAATAAAATCTTTTAACATTTTTGTGAATTATTAAGAAAGAATCAACTCAAAATCATTAAAACTCAGAGAGAAATTAATTTTTGAATCAATTAAATAAAATCACAAAATTCAAATATTTGAATTTGAGAGAAATGGCGCTAAGAACAGCTTAAGAACACGCGCGTTTTTCAGCTTTGCCCAGATTTGTATTTTCTATCAAATCTCACTGAATACATGATTATATCATGCAATCCATATATCAATCTGCTCGTTTTCACCTCACGATCATGTTTATGACAATTAATTTCATTTAAATTAAGCATAAAACAAGAAATTACGATAAATCCTCAAGAACCCTAAATTCTGCATGAAGGCTGGGATTTTTGATACACGATTCAAACAAAGCAATTACTTGAGGGGAAACATTCCATGCATGATTATGAACATTTGGCAAAAGTATTGTGCGAGAAAATATGCATAGATTGAGAGATGACCAAGTTTAGGCTTACCTCTAGATCGTGACAGCAATAGCAAATTGATTTCTGAGTTGGAGGTGTTACAGATGAATTGTGATGATCTGAACAGCTTCCCTACACCCTATGGAGTGTGTTTGAATGCTTGGACTTGATGGAAATTGGCTGGATCACTTCATGGCATCTCAACTGCAACTTGGTTAAAACCTTGAGCAATTGACTGGTGATTCTGAGAAATCAGTGTTCCAGATGTTGTTTAAGTGTTTGATCAGCTCACATATGATGTATATGAGGTGTGTGTGTGTGTGTGATTGGTTTGAGTGGAATTGCTCTCTAATGATAAACCCGATAATGACTTGCTAAGAAAGGCATTTTTGAGATTGAGAACTGGATTTTGAGAAAGGCAGGTGTTGTAGGGATTTTGAGTAGAGCAAGTTTGTTTTGCAAGGAATAGTGAATGGCAACGGCTGAGTAGGGTTGGCCAATGTTTGCGAATGAAAATCCAAGTCTCCTCTAGCCATTGACTAGAGGTTAGGGCACAAGCAGCTGGTCCCCTTGGTCTTGGATAAGTCTTGACTGAATTCAGTTGCTAATGGCTGAGTCCATGCCACCTTGGTGCTTCCATTGAATGCTCCAATCCAAAATTGGAGTCTTGTCCCTATTTTGGGCAATTCTAGGTTTAGCACGCTATTTCTTGTTCCAAGGACTTTGGAGGCTTGGCTCAGTGATTGTCCCCTTCAGATTCAATCCTCAGATGTGTTCAAAGTGATGACAAGGCTTGGAATTGGCTGAGTTTGGCAAATCGAGCAAAAGTGCAAAATTCTGCCTTGCCTTGGCAGATTTCAACAAGGCAACTTGCCAATGTCATATCTCATGGCCCAAATTGAATTTGGTGATGTTCTTGGCCATTTTGGAAAGCCCTTATATGATACAACAACTGTTTGATCATATTTGGTTTTGAAACCTTTGGGATCCAAGTGAAAAATCCCCCTACATTCAGAAAAAAGTAAGGTAGATTCTGACTTAGTGAAATTTTCACTAAGTGTTGGAACAAAGTGACTTTTCTTGATTTTGATCACTCCATAACTCAAAATCCATGAGGAATTTGGACATAGGTCAGTATGAAGCTTTTGTAGAGGGCAATGAGATCTACAAATCAAGCTTTGGATGGGGAAAATGGCTTTGTGGTTTAGGAGTTATGATCCTCCAAAGTTGGTACCTTTGTCACTTTATTTCATAACTTAGAAAATTTTCTAAGTTTTTATGGTTACCCCTTTTACAAGTTATCCCACTTTCTTTGATTTTTCTTGATGAATGATGATTCAAATCATACATTAACATCATTTTAGGGTTTAAAATCCATTTTTTTGAAAAATCTCAAAAAGTCAAAGTTGACTTTTGTGCACAGTTGACTTTTTGTCGGATGAATTCCAAACTGTGCAATCCTTTGGGAAATCATGTCCTTGACCTAAATCAAACTTGATGGACATGTTCCATGGGTGTTATAGGGTGTATTGAATCATGTCTTAGGGTTTGGGAGCATGTCCTGGTCAAAAGTCAAAGTTATAGTTGACTTTTCTCGCGAAACCCTAATTGTGGTACTGATGAAATTGAGACTTGCTGCTCAAGCTTCTTGGATCAATCCATTGTTCCAAATGGATCAATATGGTATATTAGAGACCCTCAAATCATGTATTGAGGTCTTGGTTCATGATTTGTCCCAAAAGTCAACTTAGGGGTGAATTAGGTCAAGAAACCCTAATTCCTGATTTTTGATGTATGCATTCCTTGATGTCAAATTGACTTGATGATTGGGTCTATGAGGTTCCCTGGAGTATATTAGGATATGTTTTGAATCATTGGCTCATGCCAAGATGAAAAGTTTCATTTGGAGGCCCTGGTTGATCAAAACCCTAATTTGGTGACACTGGCGATCTTGAAGCTTGATCCACCTAGAAGGGAGCAACCTTGTGCTTAATCCTTGAAGTGGGAGTACTCTTGATCCATTGTATATGTTTGAGAGGTTAGACAAGTTGAAGATCATGTCATTCCTTGATTGATCCTTTGTCTAAGAACTCTGAGAGGGCTTGAAACCCTATTTTTGATAGTAGTGAATGCTCACCCATCTTTGGGGAGACTGATGAAGTATGATGGTTCATCCATATTGTGATGATGATTTGCACAATGATGGGAAATCTTAGTGGTCAAAATTTGGGGTATGACGCGCTTTGTATGCAGTGTAACCTCACTAGGTCTGTTTCCAAGGATCGAACATCCGGACTCTGATGCCTAGTAGGGTTTCCATTAGTCATGCTGACATGTTGTGTGTCTTCATATATATAGATCGGAAACCACCAGGGGTTTAACAAGTGTTGAAGCATTCTTTGAACGAGAGCACATCCTTGATTACTCTCACGGTACACTGCACAGTTCTGATAATTATGCGAAGTCAGAAAACCGAGCTGGACTTGTGTAGCGTGCAACTCCACCAAGCTGGTATTCATCAAACGAACATCAAAGATTTGAATCATGTTGACCTGATAAGGATTCCTATCATAGTAGTCCTGGATCCATCCAAGATCCATCTGACGCTGGAGGGCCTCTTGTACCAAAGAGCATCCCTGTTTGTTTACCGAGCAGACCAGACAGGAATCGTAATCGTGCCGTGGCAGATTATGATGTTGGCTTTACCTTGAGTGCATCGCCACCAAGTTGACATTCATTGCTAGAATGTTGTGATTCTGAATGATGTTGGAATTCGAATAAGTCATGTTGACCTCGCGAATTCGGTGCTCTTGGATCCATCTGAGATCCAATTGTTCTTGTAGAGTTGATTGCACCACAAAACATCCTTGATTATTTTTGGAGAAGATATCACATTGGTGATAATTGTGAGGTGGCACATGGTCGTATCCGCTCTGTCTACAATGCATCTTGACCAAGTCGGCCCTCAATAAGAGTACATCATGAATTTGATAGTTGTGGTTAGACTCTCCCTCTATCAAATTTACCGCAGCTTTCCTGTGTTGAGGCAGCAGGTTCGTGAGAAGATTTGGATTCGTATCCTTGAAGGATAAGACCCCACTCCTAACAAGCTTTTGTACATCGGATTTGAAACTGAGACAGTTTTTTATGTTATGCCCTGGTCCTCCTTGATGGTAAGGACAAGTCTGATCCGTTTTGAACCAAAAAGGCGGATTTTCTGGTATTGCAAGGGGAGCCCTGGTTTGGACGTGCCCTTTGACCAGTAGTAATGGAAACAAATCTGCGTACAACATCGTTATGGGGTCGAACCCTAGTGGTCGCGTTGTACGGTTGTTGTTGTACGGAGGACGAGCCTGCTGAAGAGGTTGTTGTATCCTTTGCTGAAATTATTATTGATTCGGTTGGCTTTGAGCAACCTGAGGTTGATACGTAGGTACAGGCGCAGGGTTAATAGCAGGAGTTACCGTCGCCTTTGCTTTCCGAGAGAGATATTCCCAATATCCTGCTCTTTTTTCTTAGGGAGAGCACTACAGTATCGTTTTGTACTACTTAATGATCCGGCATATTTGACCAGACATCCTTCTCAGACCACTTCCTCAATATGAACTCCCATGCCTATCATCTCGGTGAAGTCGCTGGGTGCACTGGCGACCATTCTGTCGTGGTAAAATGAGCTTAAGGTCTTTAGGAAAACTTTTGTCATCTCTTTTTCCTCAAGAGGTGGACAAATTTAAGCGGAAATTTCACGCCATCTCTGAGCGTATTCCTTAAAGGTTTCCTTATCCTTTTGTGACATGGCTCTAAGTTGATCTTTGTCCGCTGCCATGTCTAGGTTATACTTATATTGTTGAACGAAGGCAGCGCCAAGATCTCTGAAAGTGGCGATCTTAGTGCGGTTTAATCCCATGTACCATTTTAGTGCAGCACCGGTTAAACTCTCTTGGAAGTAATGGATCAGTAGCTGGTTGTTCTCTGTCTGAGTTGACATCCTCTGAGCGTACATCACCAAATGACTTTGAGGGCAAGAGTTACCCTTGTACTTTTCAAATTCGGGCACTTTGAACTTGTGCAGAACTTTCACATTGGGGACCAAACAAAGGTCTGCAGCGTCCTTTCCAAATAGATCCTGACCGCGAAGGGCTTGCAGTTATTTCTGCATTTCTAGGACTGTTCCTGGAACTCCTTCATTCTCTCATCCATACTTTCATTTCCACCAGAAGGTATCTGTGAAATCTGTCCTTCCGGGATAGTGTGCACCACGGGGGTGTGAGAGCAAGAGTTGTCTCTACAAGTCAATCTAAGTTTTGATGATAACAATACGTATTTGTGAAAGAACCATTTTATGTTCTAACGTGTGTTGTGTGCAGATCATATTCATAGAAGTTATCAGATCCAAGAAGCACCAGCCAGATGAGCGTAATTGATAATATGTGAAGTTACTATGTGTGACACAAGTCACAAGAAGCAAGAATGCTTCTGTATCTGATCGTGATCAGTAAGATCCAAGGATGCCGATATTGCTGTTGCAATGCTCTTGTGGATGGTCTCTGAAAGTGGTCGAGATTCTGAAGATTGCGAAGCTTCTAAAGAAGAAAAATCTCTGGAGACTCGAAGTGCTGAAGACTCTCATGACTTGAAAATCTGAAGGCGGAAGGCTCTAAAGACCAAGTGCAGAAAGACTCTGAAGACTTATGTGTTCTGAAGATTACGGTTCCAAAGATCAAGTGCTGAAGACTCTGAAGACGGATTCCTAATGGACGAGTTCTGAAGATTCGGAAAACTTAAAGAAGTAAAGGATAATGTTCTTAAAGACAAGTGCTGAAGTTCTGAAGACTGATTCCTAATGGACTTCTTCAAATGACTGAAGACTTGACATATCAGATATCCTGTTAAGAAGACTCTACTCATGCTTCATCAATTTACCATCAGAAGCCTCTGAAGTTTGGAAGTCAAATGTTACCGTTGTGTGTAACTGTACACAGCGCCCAAGAAAGATATATCCCATCACTTCTCGGACAGCAAAAAGGAGATGTGTCAGTACAGCTAATTATTACACAACGTCTCTTTTCCAACAGCCAACAGTTTTTAAATGGCTATATTTATACTTGGCTATTTAAAGGAAAGAGTATTTGCTTCTGAAGCGACTGATCAAGTCCAAGAATCGATTCACCCCATAAAAAGTGAATTAATCAAGTCATTGTGTAAAGATAGCAACAACGATGAGTTCTCATTGTAACACTTAGAATATCCAAAGTTATCACCATTTACGCATGGCTATTGTTGTTGAAGCTCAAAGATCATCATTCAACACAATAACAATGAATTAGTACAGAAGCTGTTGATGAAGAAGACAACATTGAAAATCAGTCAAGTCATCAACCACCTTCTCGTCAGCGCTACATTGAAGATCTGAAGCAAGGAGTTGTTGCTCAAAGCTTGCTCACCCAAGAAGACGAAGAAGAAGAAGATCTACAAGATGTCAACAACTGTCAAATCATTATACATCTCTGTAGTTTCTTATGATAAAGCAAGGAGTTGTTGCTCACATCTTGCTCGAACACTTGCGTGTTCTTTGTACTTAAACTTAGGAGTAATCTGCTTGTTAAGAAGCATCTTTGTAATCTCTTGTATGACTACTTCTTGGTGAATTAGGATTCCTTGAGTGGTCAGTGTGATCGGAGACTCGAGAAGACAATGGCAAGATGTCATTGTGGGAAAAGCCTGAAATAGGGTCAGTAGCGTTATATTCATTGCGATGAATCCCTGAACGTCTAGTTGTGAAAGCCTAGCAGTAGATCTTGCGAGATTGGAACCTGCAGGTCATTGTTCATTATATTCATTAAGTTGAATCCCTGAATAGTTCATTGCATGTTAGTCACAGTGCGGCTGTGCAAGTGGTTAGTCACCGGTTGTTGCCCGTGCATTTGTAATCGAGATTGATTATAGTGGATTAAGACCTTGTGTTCACGGCGAAATCACCTGAGGAGGGTGGACTGGATTAGCCTTTGTGGTGAACCATGATATATCATGTGTCCTTTACTCTTACGCTTAATGTCTTTGTTTATGTTTCTATATTAAGTATCAAAACCTTACATAAGCAAGTCAGAACCTTGTAACTCTGATAAGCTTCCGCTCTGCAAGTTCTGAATGATGCATACAGCGTTCATACTCTCGTTGGTTCTTACGATTGATGCAAGGCAAGTCTGAATGTTACTTCACAAGTTAGAGTCTCTTAACGAACTCTGATGCTATCTCAGCGTCTTAACAACAAGAAGTTAAAAGTTGTCAAAAAAGTAAATACACAATTCAAACCCCCATTTCTTATGTCTTTCTCGCACCTTCAATTGGTATCAGAGCTCCGATTCTATTATTGATGGATATCAAACACTTAATAGTGTCAAAAAAATATCCGAATGCGGTGCATAAAAATACTCTGGGTGAGATTGAAATCTACTTACAATTTCTGTAACAGCTCAGAAGATGAATGTGTACAAAATTGCAATCAATCTGAATACTTGAGCAAATCACTGATTCTGGAAGTTTTGAAGTTGTCAAGCAACTAAACCTTCCTCACTTAAATCCTTGATGAAGATTGAAGAATCAGCTGATCAGATAGATTCATCAGATAAGTAGTAGTATCTGTTGAATGCTCATCTTGGAAGATACGTATGGATAGATCACGTATTTGCTCAAAGTTGAATCATCATAAAGCAAGAAGTCTTGTTTGCTGAAAATTACTTCTTTATGAGTTTTTGAGATGTTTTCAAGAAACGGATTAGGTCCACCCTTGACTTTCTCGTTTGAAACTCGTTCAGAACTTCTTCATGTAAAGAAGGAAGATTGTTGTTCTATGATTTTGAACTTCAGAGTAAAATCTGTTGAAGTCAAAAATCTGAAGAATTCAAACATTTAGAAATAATTCAACATCTGAATCTTGAATGATTAGAAATTAAAAGATTCAATGAAGAACTGAATATCACTTTCGTGGAGAGCAATGCAGAAAACTGAAAGAATATTCAGGAAGAAGAATGTCTAGGATTCATCAAATACTTGATCAAGAATGAACTCTTAAGTTTTGATTGAATCAGCATAACTAAGTTCTGATAACTTGAGACTATTTCTCAATCGAAACAGACATTATTAATCTAATCAATATATGATAAGTTGTTCAGAACCCCTCAAGCACTGGAATCAGAAGATGTCAAGCCAGACACTTAAAGTTCTCTATTTGAAGTCAAAAGAAGTTAAGTTACTGAGGTCCCTCAGAAGGAAATAATCAGTTAACTTTTTGTTCAGAAGTAGATGTGTTATTAAATTCTAATAAATTAACTATGAGCTTGTCAGATCAGCATTGTGAAATCAAGAAGGGTCATACAAACCATGTCTAGTGTTATACACCTGTTTGATGATAATTAGTTCTGAACAAGATGAGCATTCGGCTTAAGAAATCAGTCAGTGTGTGATGTCTATCAAAGTCTCTTAGCACATAACCTCTCAAAGGTTCATGTATAACCTTGAACTTAGTAATCTCCTGGGAAGCCTTTACGAAGGTCTGTCGTTCTGATAATATAAATCAGAGTCCCTGAAATCAGATGAATGAGTGAATTTTGAAGAATCCGAGAACCCACAGCGGTTCTCTCAAAAGTAAGCAGAATCAAGAAAATGATGATCAAAAGCTTAAGAAATGAATGCATCCATAAAAGGTATGGCATGGAAATTTCAAATCCTCCAGAAAGAAAGATCGGAGTCAAAATGGAAAACACTAAGATAAGTCTCCAAAAGATCTCTGTATTCCTAAGGTACGGTTGCTTTTATTCCTGATTATTTTTATTAGTAATTTAAATCACTAATTGTTCACTAGTATTCTTCTAAGAGTAATTTAGATTTTCTAGCATTTATGATTAGACAATTTTTGAAGAAATTAAATAAACAGTCATGATTACATTATGTCAGCTACTACACCCCTGCCCATAGGTATACGGCGATTTAAGGCTATCATATGTCCTTTCAGCTGACCTCCACAACTAGTTATAGCTTATCTTGGAACTGATGAACCGTGCCCACCCTAGTTCTATAAATAGCTATCATGACCTAGTTCTCCTCACCAAAAATTATCCTTCTCTTAGAAAGAATCACTACCTAGTAGATTAGAACTTTCTTCCTCAACTATCCTGCTCAAAATGTCTTCACACAATATCAAAGGAATACACTCTAAACATGAACCATCTACCTCTTCTCCATAAAACAAGTGTTTTCTCTGGAATTAAATTTCAGAACTGGGAAAACTAATTCTTCATGCTTGATGGACCTATCTTCCCTGCACTTGTAACTGAGTTCTAGGCAAACGCTCGATCATTAGAATATGATTTTGGCAAGAATGTCATTTTATCTGTGGTCGCTGGCTATCCTGTCATGATCAACCCTACCATCATTGCAAAAGCCATTGAATGTATTAAAGATGGCTTGACTGTGGAAGATCAAATTAAAAATATCTGTCTTGACAAACACTTGCATGTGATCTTTGAGCCTAAGCGTCATCCCACTCTACCTTGTACCCTCAATCCTGTAGCCAAAGACTGGTACAAGCTAATGGTAACTAATCTAAGACCAAGAGAAAGAGAAGGAGGATGGCTTTCTGACAAAGAAAGACTATTTATTTTCTTCTTAGTTGGTAGAGTCAAAATAAACCTACCCCAATCCATGTATAATCATCTGAAGGAAGAAATCTGTTTGTCTAGGGAAGACACAACCTATCAAATTCCATTTTGCAGAGTCATCTCCCACATCCTTGATCTTCAGGGAGTTGTGAGTCACTGCAGAAGAAATGGAATGACTGAGAAGATCTTTCCAGAGTTTTGTTAATCGATGACATTCTTAGTCTAAGATAGGAAGTTAGTCATTTTTGTTAATTAATTAAGATTCTTATTTGACTAAACTTATGTTAAATCTTGATATCTATATTTTTTTAAGTTTACCTAAGTTTGATTTATGTTTTTTTGATTGAATGGTTCTTATGATCACGATTATCTAATTAATAATAAAACAATGAGCGCTGCTTAAAATTCACACAAAAGGTCTAGGATTATCTAGGGACCATAAATCCCTTATAGGTCATGATTAAGTAACCGTTTTCATTGCCACTTATTAGAGTTGTGTCATGACTCTCGATTAAAGAAATTAATCATTAACCTCCATTCCTACATTGCTTAGTGCTTCTAGGAAAATCAACCGTTGCGGTTTCAAATTCTCCACAGATTTTACTTTTCTCCTTCACCTATAAAAGCATCAAACCCTAAGACAGCAACACAACTCTTACTCACCTGAATCTTTAACCTAATCACCTTCAATTCTCCTCATCACTCTCTAAAAATGGCTTTCGTCTCACAAAATGCTTCAATTCCCACAACCACACAAATTCCAGTTGACAGTCTCATAGTTTTGTCAGAAACTGTTGAACACTTAAACAATCTAAAGTCAAATGGATATGATATTACTCCTTCAATGGAAACTCAAGGATGGAGTAATTACTTCAAGAGGTTGGAAGGACCAACTTACAGTCATCTGGTTAAGGATTTCTGGATACACGCCAACACATCTAACACCCTTATTGTCTCCTTCGTCTTTGGAAGGAAAATCTTCATATCTGAGAAGACTATTTCAGATCTTCTGATGCATGACAACAGTGGTGTGAGAATCACTAAGAACCAACTAAACGAGGAAAAAGAGGCTAAGGTTCTGGCTAGCATTTTCAAAGAAAATACTGTAGCTGATGCAGAGAACTCAATATTCTCTAATCTAAAAGATTCTCTATAAGTATGGTTTAGAATCCTCCTAGGAAGTGTGTTTCACCATCTTCCCTCAAACTAACTCAACGACACTCAAAAGTGTGTCCTATTTCTCCTTCTTAAGGGAATCAAGATGCATCTTTCTGCAATTCTCTTCAAACTTCTGAAGGAAGCCATAAGAAACTCCATAACAGGTTCTATCACGGAGGATAGACATATTCCTTATGGAAGACTTATTTCTGACATCTTGGTGGAATCAGGGGTAGTTGACGATATTCTGATTAATGAGGGAGAATCAAGAAAATTTCTTAAAAGCGCTAGAAAAATTCCCAAGTTTGAGAATCTTAAAACAGAAAAAACTTCACTCTGGATAACACATCTTTTAGGAAATTAACATTGACACCAAGGGTTCCGGTTGAAGGATTTCCAAGATTTACCACTTACAATCAGACAGAAGTCGGGAACTATCTGAAACAATCTAAGGACGAAGACATCAGCGTATGGATTAACATGGAGAATATTACTTATGTACTTCAAGAGCTTTCAGATTGGAAGAGAGTAAGTAAGAAGCAGAAGGATACTGTTGATGGAGAACCTTCATCAAAAAGATCAAAAACTGTGTATTATGCATTAACATCCTTTAAGGATAATACCATCACAAAAATTCAAAACTTAGTGGATGCTTCCAGATCCTGTGTGTACCCCATGGAAATAAGAAATATCTGGACTGAGTTCCATGAATGGATCTCATAGGAAATTGTGGAGAGCAAGAGGCTGGCAATTACTCAAGCAGAAGAAAAACTGCATACCTCAAGAACTGATGATTCTGAAAGCTTATTCTCATCTTCCTCATCATCTTTAGGCTCCCTTTAGTCTAATCCTTAGGAACCTATCCTCATTAAGTCTATGTTTTGATTACCTTGAACCCTTTAGGATTAAGTCTAGCTTATGCTTTATATTTTAAAACTACTTTGTGGTTCGATGTTAATACTTCTCTGTGGTTCGATGTTAATACTTCCATCTCTAATAATGTTCATCACTAGAATTGTTTCCTATCATATCAACCTTCATTTGCTTAATGCTTAAATGATAACATCCCTTAAGTTTATTTATGATCACTATCATCTACATATGCTTAAATGCTCAGATGCTCTATAACTTTTTGATGATGTCAAAAAGGGGGAGAAAGAATATGATTTTGATTGATGAATATGAATATTGATTGAAAGGAAGAAAATCTTAAAACAGAAAGAGTGCAAACTCAAACAAGTAATCAATCATATAAAATGCGTTACTACTAATGTTTGTTGTTTGATGTTTAACCGAGGAACTCTAAACAAGTTCACTAGGCATTCCAAGACAAAGTTTATCTTGATCTCTGTCTCACTTGGTTCAGAAGCTGTAAGCTGTCTAAGAATATAACATTTAGAACGCAAAGAATCAGAAGAAGAAAACTCTGAAAGCAGTCAAGACAAAGTATACATCTCAAGATGCTTATTCAGAAGAATTGTGCAAAACAGAAGTGAAATAACTGTCTGAAGATCCGGATTGAAGATCCAAGAAGAAGTAGTTCTGATGTCTACCAAGAACAAATCAAGAAGAAAATGATTTGGTATTAAACTAAGTCAACAAATGGTAATCAGACTCAGTATACATAAAGATTGGTATCAGACTCGGTCTGAAGTAATAACAATCAGAGCTAAGCTGTATAATGCTTTCAATACCTCACTGGTATCAATTTCAGCACTCTAAGAAAATACCCTTCAAGTGGTATAAGAAGAATACATTCAGTTGGTATCAGACTCAACTTACTTTGGTATAAGACTCAGCACATCACTTGGTATCAGACTAAAATCAAATCATGTGTACCAGATTCAGAATCAAGCATTGATTGATAACAAAAATTAACCTTCAATTGGTATCTGATCAAAAATCAAGATTTGATGAACTACTGAGTTGTGACAGTAACAAGGTTTTGAGATGAAGACCTGTGTTCAAAAGTCAAACTCTGAAAAGTCATGATCCTTATTGGTGATTAAAATTTAATATTTCTGAACTACGTTCTGAAAGATCCCAATATCTGACTTAAGGAAATTAGGGGGAGACTACCCAGAAGATTCAAATGATAAATCCTATTATCTTCACAAAGTCTGAAACTCCGGGGGAGTTTCTTAAAAGACAGTGACTGTCTCTGATGGATAGCTAGGCTATGTTATCAGATTAGAACTGATCCATTTGTGCTTAAATGAATCTGCTGAAAAGTAGAAATGCTTCAGAAGACTCTGAAGATTACAAGCTATGGTACGACTACAAAGGAACTGAGTTCTGAAGATCTGAAGATGGAAGTTCTGATGAACTAGTCCAGATGCTGAAGACTCTCTATTTTCTTTAAAGACGAGATAGAGAAGTAGTCCTTTTCTATTCTTCGTTCTGGAAACGCAAGTTGTTATTCTGTACGTCCTTGGATCATATAAGATTCTAGATGATCACAGGTATAACTTTGAGGATAACTGTTATTTCCTTGGTTTTATGGTTGGCATTATTTTGCTAAAACTCATGTAGCAGCAGATGTTGAATGAAGATGTCTAAAAATATGTTTCACTACTCTTTGTTCAACATGTCGAATGAAGATGTTCCATGACTGCTCATAGGACATCGCGCTGTGAAGTCAGGTTTTATTACAGATTCTGTTACAAAGATTTGTAACTGAATATTCTGTGAATATTTGGTTATCCTATGTGGCATCCAAAGCATTTTTGGATTAGGGTTACTTGTTGGTTTTCGGATTTGCTGTTGTTTCTAATTATGGAGACATAATAGGAAACTTTGGATTGAAGACCTATTTTATTGGAGTTAATTTTGCAGATTTGTGAGCAGCCTAATTGCTGCGTCTTTGAAGCCCAAATTCAGTCCAGATCTCAAGCTATAAATAGACTGATGTAAACCTAGTTTTAGGTGTCGAACTTACATGTATTTTTAGGGTTGTGTGCTTGTGTTTTGTGAGCCTAACTGGTATCTAATGATAACAGTACAAGGACTGTAGTGTAAGTTGTGTAAGGTTGCTCATAAGCTTTTAAGCATTGAGTAGCTGAGTGTTAATTCTCATAAGCTGTGAAGTATTGAGAATTTGTGTTTCGACCATTGTTATTTGTCTTGTAAGGAACCAGTCACGGGTTGTGATTGAAGAGGGATTTGAGGAGGGCCTCATACCTAGGGGAGTCTTAGGTAGAAGTCATAGGAAGGGTAGTGATTAAGTGAGCTGATTGAACCGGGTGTGGTTATCAGTGAATTGATACTATCGAATATTGATTTCATCCCTTGCTTGGTAGCCCCCAGATGTAGGATAGTTAGATCTGAACTGGGTTAACAATTTCTGGTGTTCTTTACATTTTATGCACACTTTTTATTTTGAACTTGTTCATTGTTGTTGTATATCAGTGTCTCGATATCTCGATAGGACATCTGATATACAGGCCAGAATTTCAATTGGTATCAGAGCTTGCACCCTTTGTTTTCTGGGTGAGATTCAGGGAAGGTACTTTCTGGTACAATGGACAAGGATGGAGGAGCTCTGAATAAACCACCTTTGCTGGATGGCTCTAACTATGAGTATTGGAAACCTAGGATGATAGCCTTCATCAAGTCCATGGATGATCAAGCATGGAAAGCGGTTATCAAAGGTTGGGATCCTCCAAAGGTAAGAGATGGAGAAGGAAATCTTACTGATGTTCTGAAGGAAGAAGAGGACTGGGATGATGCTGACTACAAAGGATCTATTGGAAATTCTAAAGCCATGAATGCATTGTTCAATGGTGTCAACAGAAATATCTTCAGGCTGATTGAGCATTGTACTATTGCCAAAGAGGCTTGGCAGGTCCTGAAAGTTGCTCATGAAGGGACCTCAAAGGTGAAAATGTCAAAGCTTCAGCTTCTCACTAGCAAGTTTGAGAGTTTGAAGATGAAATAGGATGAGAGCATTCATGATTTTCATATGAACATTATTGAGATGGCTAATGCCTCTAGTGCTTTAGGAGAAAAGATGTCTGACAGCAAGCTGGTCAGGAAGATTCTCAGGTCTCTACCTAAGAGATTTGATATGAAGGTCACTGCTATAGAGGAAGCTCAGGACATTGACAAGATGAAACTGGATGAACTTATGGGATCACTCCAAACTTTTGAGTTAGGATTCAGTGAAAAAGCTGAAAAGAAGAAGAGTATAGCATTTGTGTCGAATGCTGATGACTCAGATGATGAAGAAGATGTGTCTAAAGATCTGGTATTACTTGGTAAACAATTTAACAAAGTGTTGAAAAGGATTGACTGGAAGTCAAGAGCAAATGCTCAGAACAAGTCACTCGACATCAGTAAGAACCATGATGGAGGAAGAAGATCCAGAACTGAAGAAGACTTCAATCAAGGGAAGAGAGTTCAGTGTTTTGAATGTGAGGGATTTGGGCACATAAAGACCGAGTGTCCCACGTATCTCAAAAGGCAGAACAAGGGCCTATCCGTGTCTTGGTCAGAAGGAGAATCTGAGAGTGATGTTGAAGAAGAATCAGCAAAATTGGTGACAGCCTTGGCTGGAATCTGTAAGGCTGATGGAGAGACTTCTTGTGAATCTGACTCTGACAAAGAATCCTATGTTGGAGAACTCACTAAGGAAGAAGTATTCTCAGGGTTTTCAGAATTGTGTATCAAGAACGAAGAAAGGTGCCAGATTATATTGGAGCAGAAGATCTTGATAGCTCAACTGGAAGCTGAGAAGCAAGAACATCTATCAACCATTGCTGATCTGAAGGAGGAGGTTGAATGGCAAAAGTCAAAACTTGCCAATATGACCAAATCTATAAGAATGCTGAATAATGGTACCACGCAGCTGGATGAGATCCTTCAAAATGGGAAAGAAGCTGGTAATGTGCAAGGCCTTGGTTTTAACAATCAAGCCGAGACTTCTAAGAAGACTGTATTGAAGTTTGCTCCTCAGAAAATAAAGCAAGAAGTGAGGATGTCAAATCACATGTTTCAACATCAGATGAACCATCAGAAAGGAGTTTGTAGATCAAAGTATAAACCCTGGAGATGCCATTACTGTGGCAAGATTGGTCACTTAAAGGCCTTTTGCTACAAGCTACACGGCTATCCCAAAAGTGTTCAGCAACAATATAAAGAACAGAGTTGGGGTAAAGTGAAGAGAAGATGGATTCCTAGACAAATGATGGCTGGCCTCATAGCACATACTTCTCTTAGGGCATCTGCTAGAGAAGATTGGTACTTTGACAGTGGTTGTTCAAGACACATGACTGGGGTGAAGAAATTCTTGTCAGAGATTAAGCCTCACTCCACCAATTATGTCACCTTTGAGGATGGATCGAAGGGTGAGATAAAAGGTGTTGGAAAGCTGGATTACACGGGACAACCAAATCTGGATCGTGTGTTATTTGTCAAAGGACTGGCTGCAAACTTAATCAGTATAAGCCATTGTGTGATGTAGGGCTCAAGGTAAATTTCACCAAGTCTGAGTGTCTAGTAACCAATGAGAAAGATGAAGTTGTTATGAAGGGCACCAGGTCTAAAGATAACTGCTATCTTTGGAATCCTCTAGAACCTGAAAACCTGTCTACTTGCTTGATGACAAAGGAAGATGAAACCAAACTGTGGCATCAGAAATTGGGCCACTTACACCTGAAAGGGATGAAGAAGGTTATGTCAAGTGAAGCTGTTAGAGGTATTCCCAAGCTGAAGATTGATGAGGACAAAATATGTGGTGAATGTCAAGTTGGGAAGCAAACAAGGGTGTCACACAAGAAGCTTCAACATCTTACCACAACTTCTAGAGTTCTAGAACTCCTTCACATGGACTTAATGGGACCTATGCAGGTTGAAAGTCTTGGTGGGAAGAAGTATGCCTATGTTGTCGTAGATGACTACTCTAGATTCACCTGGATAAGTTTCATCAGAGAAAAGTCTGAAGTGTTTGCAGCCTTTAAAGAATTATGTCAAAGAATTCAACGGGAAAAGGATTGTGGTGTTGTTCGAATCAGAAGTGACCATGGGAAAGAATTCGAAAATAGCAGGTTTGAAGAGTTCTGCCTATCTGAGGGAATCACTCATGAATTTTCATCACCAATCACTCCTCAGCAGAATGGTGTGGTGGAACGCAAGAACAGGACCATACAAGAATGTGCAAGAGTCATGATTCATGCCAAAAAGCTTCCATATCATTTTTGGGCTGAAGCCATGAATACTGCTTGCTTTATACACAATAGGGTGACTATCAGATCAGGTACCTCTGTCACTCTTTATGAGCTATGGAAAGGTAGAAAGCCGAACGTGAAGTATTTCCATGTGTTTGGTAGTAAGTGCTATATCTTAGCGGATAGTGAGCAAAGGCGAAAGATGGATCCTAAGAGTGAGGAAGGAATATTTTTGGGTTACTCTACAAATAGCAAAGCATATAGGGTGTTTAATTCCAGAACTCAGGTGATGATGGAATCCATAAATGTGGTGGTTGATGATTCTGGCAACGATGAAGATGTTCCAGATGATGTTGGAGCATGTCTCCCCATGAACAATGAAAACTCTCCAGGCTTTGAGTCTGTAGAAGATAGTGCTCAAGAAAACAACACCAGACCTGAGAATGAAGAGGTAGATGAAGCTAACAGGGGACCCTCTATAAGGATTCAGAAGGATCACCCTAGGGAATTAATTATTGGAGATCTGAATGAAGGTGTGAGAACCAGAAGAAGGGAGACTGTGTCAAATGCTTGCTTTGTGTCAAAGATCGAGCCAAAGAATGTCAAGGAAGCTCTGACAGATGAGTTTTGGATAAATGCTATGCAAGAAGAACTGGAGCAGTTCAGAAGAAATGATGTCTGGGATCTTGTACCAAGACCAGAAGGGGTGAATGTTATTGGAACAAAGTGGATCTACAAAAACAAGTCTGACAAGCTTGGAGTGGTTACAAGAAACAAAGCGAGACTTGTTGCACAAGGTTATACTCAAGTTGAGGGAGTTGACTTTGATGAGACTTTTGCTCCAGTGGCTAGATTAGAATCCATCAGACTACTCTTAGGGATGGCTTGTAATCTAAAATTCAAGTTGTTCCAAATGGATGTGAAGAGTGCTTTTCTGAATGGCTATCTGAATGAAGAAGTCTATGTAGATCAACCTAAAGGATTCACTGATCCAAACTTCCCCAATCATGTGTACAAACTGAGGAAAGCGCTGTATGGCTTGAAACAAGCTCCAAGGGCCTGGTATGAGAGGCTAACAGAATTCTTCGTAGCAAATGGTTATAGAAAAGGAGGCATTGACAAAACTTTGTTTATCAAGGAAGAAGGAGGAAAATTAATGATAGACCAAATTTATGTGGATGACATTGTATTTGGGGGAATGACAGAAACTATGGTGAAACAGTTTGTTCAACAAATGCAATCAGAATTTGAAATGAGTTTGGTTGGAGAACTTAGCTACTTTCTTGGATTACAAGTCAGACAAATGGAGGATTCTATCTTTATTTCTCAAAGCAAATATACTAAGAGCATAGTAAAGAAATTTGGCCTGGATAATGCCAATCACAAAAGGACACCTGCTCCCACCCATTTGAAGTTATCCAAGGATGAGAATGGAGTAAGTGTGGACCACAGCTTGTACAGAAGTATGATTGGAAGTCTACTGTATCTCACAGCAAGCAGACCTGACATTTCCTTTGCTGTTGGAGTGTGTGCCAGATATCAATCCGATCCTAAGGTGAGTCACTTGAATCAAGTGAAGAGGATTCTGAAATATGTGAATGGCACAAGTGACCATGGGATGTTATATAGCCATGATTCTGGGACTGATTTAAGAGAATATTGTGATGCTGATTGGGCTGGAAGTGCAGATGATAGGAAAAGCACTTCAGGTGGATGCTTCTTTCTAGGAAATAATCTTATTTCATGGTTTAGCAAGAAGCAGAATTCAGTATCCCTCTCTACTGCTGAAGCTGAGTACATCGCAGCTGGTAGTAGTTGTGCACAACTGGTATGGATGAAGCACATGTTGTCAGAGTATAATGTCACACAAGATGTCATGACACTATTTTGTGACAACCTGAGTGCTATTAATATTTCCAAAAATCCCATCCAACATAGCAGGACAAAGCACATTGACATCAGACATCACTTCATCAGAGAACTTGTGGAGGACAAAGTCATAACACTTGAGCATGTGAGCACAGAAAATCAGCTTGCTGACATATTTACCAAGGCTCTGGATGCAGTTAAGTTCGAAAACCTGAGGAGCAGACTTGGAGTGTGCATTCATGAAGATCTATAGCAATCAATGTGCTTTCTGGCTGCCAGACTGAAAAGACTAAAGGAGGTTCTGGTAGTGTAGTGTGTGAATGAAAAGAGAAATGCTGCTAACGAGGAAGAGCTGACTGAAGATGATGGACAAGGTGAATCTGAAGGTGAAAGTGATGAGGTGTCTAAAGAGGACAATGCTTAATAGCTAGAGGCTATCTGCAAGTTTACTTTTTGGTTTTTTGTTTTTTTTTGGACAACTTAATTCTATTTTGGTTTTGAACAATATACTGCTATGTAATATACTTACATTTATCTATGACCTCTCTTTGTCATATTTGTGGCTAAAAAGGGGGAGTAGTAAGTGTGAGGGAGAGCAGCAGTAAGTGTGAGGGAGAGCAGCTTTGGTATGTGCTTGTGCTATTGAGGGGGAGTGTGTGTGCTGCAGGTAGATTCTGTTTGTGATGCTGCAGTTGCTGAGGGGGAGAATATGATGAGTAAAGTTGCTGCTGTTGAGGGGGAGTTTTTGCTAGCTTACTATAATGAGTGTTCTTGTGGTACTGTGTTCAGCTGAAGGGGAGTTGTTTTTGTGGTACTGTGTTCGGCTGAAGGGGAGTTATTTTTGCTGCAGATGTTTGTTATTAATGGTGTTTGAGTGTTTCCGCTGCTGATACTGATGGTGTTTAAGTGTGTGTGGAGTTTTAGCCAAAAATAAGCCAAAGGGGGAGATTGTTATTTCCTTGGTTTTATGGTTGGCATTATTTTGCTAAAACTCATGTAGCAGCAGATGTTGAATGAAGATGTCTAAAAATATGTTTCACTACTCTTTATTTAACATGTCGAATGAAGATGTTCCATGACTGCTCATAGGACATCGCGCTGTGAAGTCAGGTTTTATTGTAGATTCTGTTACAAAGATTTGTAACTGAATATTCTGTGAATATTTGGTTATCCTATGTGGCATCCAAAGCATTTTTGGATTAGGGTTACTTGTTGGTTTTCGGATTTGCTGTTGTTTCTAATTATGGAGACTTAATAGGAAACTTTGGATTGAAGACCTATTTTATTGGAGTTAATTTTGCAGATTTGTGAGCAGCCTAATTGCTGCGTCTTTGAAGCCCAAATTCAGTCCAGATCTCAAGCTATAAATAGACTGATGTAAACCTAGTTTTAGGTGTCGAACTTACATGTATTTTTAGGGTTGTGTGCTTGTGTTTTGTGAGCCTAACTGGTATCTAATGATAACAGTACAAGGACTGTAGTGTAAGTTGTGTAAGGTTGCTCATAAGCTTTTAAGCATTGAGTAGCTGAGTGTTAATTCTCATAAGCTGTGAAGTATTGAGAATTTGTGTTTCGACCATTGTTATTTGTCTTGTAAGGAACCAGTCACGGGTTGTGATTGAAGAGGGATTTGAGGAGGGCCTCATACCTAGGGGAGTCTTAGGTAGAAGTCATAGGAAGGGTAGTGATTAAGTGAGCTGATTGAATCGGGTGTGGTTATCAGTGAATTGATACTATCGAATATTGATTTCATCCCTGGCTTGGTAGCCCCCAGATGTAGGATAGTTAGATCCGAACTGGGTTAACAATTTCTGGTGTTCTTTACATTTTATGCACACTTTTTATTTTGAACTTGTTCATTATTGTTGTATATCAGTGTCTCGACATCTCGATAGGACATCTGATATAAAGGCCAGAATTTCAATAACACATTCAGGGGGAGCTGCTGTTCCAGACTCTAAATATGTTTGTTTTGGTGATTACCTTGTATAAAATGTTCAATCAAAATACTTGGCTTTGTCATCATTAAAAAGGGGGAGATTGTGAAAGCAAGAGTTGTCTCTACAAGTCAATCTATGTTTTGATGATAACAATACGTATTTGTGAAAAAAACCATTTTATGTTCTAACATGTGTTGTGTGCAGATCATATTCATAGAAGTTATCAGATCCAACAAGCACCAGCCAGATGAGCGTAATTGATAATATGCGAAGTTACTATGTGTGACACAAGTCGCAAGAAGCAAGAATGCTTCTGTATCTGATCGTGATCAGTCAGATCCAAGGATGCCGATATTGCTATTGCAATGCTCTTGTGGACTCTCTGAAAGTGGTCGAGATTCTGAAGATTGCGAAGCTTCTAAAGAAGAAAATTCTCTGGAGAATCGAAGTGCTGAAGACTCTCATGACTTGAAGTTCTGAAGGCGGAAGGCTCTAAAGACCAAGTACAGAAAGACTCTAAAGACTTATGTGTTCTGAAGATTACGGTTCCAAAGATCAAGTGCTGAAGACTCTGAAGACGGATTCCTAATGGACGAGTTCTGAAGATTCGGAAGACTTGAATAAGTAAAGGATAATGTTCTTAAAGACAAGTGCTGAAGTTCTGAAGACTGATTCCTAATGGACTTCTTCAAATGACTGAAGACTTGACGTATCAGATATCCTGTTAAGAAGACTCTACTCATGCTTCATCAATTTACCATCAGAGGCCTCTGAAGTTTGGAAGTCAAATGTTACCGTTGTGAGTAACTGTACACAGCGCCCAAGAAAGATATATCCCATCACTTCTCGCACAGCAAAAAGGAGATGTGTCAGTACAGCTAATTATTACACAACGTCTCTTTTCCAACAGCCAACAGTTTTCAAATGGCTATATTTCTACTGGGCTATTTAAAGGAAAGAGTATTCGCTTCTGAAGCGACTGGTCAAGTCCAAGAATCGATTCACCCCATAAAAAGTGAATTGATCAAGTCATTGTGTAAAGATAGCAACAACGATGAGTTCTCGTTGTAACACTTAGAATATCCAAAGTTATCACCATGTACGCATGGTCATTGTTGTTTAAGCTCAAAGATCATCATTCAACATAACAACAATGAATTGGTACAAAAGTTGTTGATGAAGAAGACAACATTGAAAATCAGTCAAGTCATCAACCACCTTCTCGTCAGTGCTACATTGATGATCTGAAGCAAGGAGTTATTGCTCAAAGCTTTCTCACCCAAGAAGACGAAGAAGAAGAAGAAGATCTACAAGATGTCAACAACTGTCAAATCATTAAACATCTCTGTAGTTTCTTAGGATAAAGCAAGGAGTTGTTGCTCACATCTTGCTCGAACACTTGTGTGTTCTTTGTACTTAAACTTAGGAGTAATCTGCTTGTTAAGAAGCATCTTTGTAATCTCCTGTATAACTAATTCTTCGTGAATTAGGATTCCTTGAGTGGTCAGTGTGACTGGAGACTCGAGAAGACAATGGCGAGATGTCATTGTCGGAAAATCCTGAAATAAGGTCAGTAGCGTTATATTCATTGCGATGAATCCCTGAACGTCTAGCTGTGAAAGCCTAGCAGTAGATCTTGTGAGATTGGAACCTGTAGGTCAATGTTCGTTATATTCATTAAGTTGAATCCTTGAACGGTTCATTGCATGTTAGTCACAGTGCGGCTGTGCAAGTGGTTAGTCACCGGCTGTTGCCCATGCATCTGTAATCGAGATTGATTATAGTGGATTAAGACCTTGTGTTCAAGGCGAAATCACCTGAGGAAGGTGGACTGGATTAGCCTTTGTGGTGAACCAGGATATATCATGTGTCCTTTACTCTTACGTTTAATGTCTTTGTTTATGTTTCTATATTAAGTATCAGAACCTTACATAAGCAAGTCAGAACCTTGCAACTCTGATAAGCTTCCGCTCTGCAAGTTCTGAATAATGCACACAGCGTTCAGACTCTCGTTGGTTCTTATGATTCATGCAAGGTAAGTCTGAATGTTACTTCACAAGTCAGAGTCTCTCAACGAACTCTGATGCTATCTCAACGTCTTAACAACAAGAAGTTAAAAGTTGTCAAAAGAGTAAATACACAATTCAAACCCCCCTTTCTTGTGTCTTTCTCGCACCTTCAGGGGGTGGTACAGTTATTACGGCAGAGACTCTTGGTGCTTCCTGAAGTTTGTAACCCTCAAGAGTTGTCGTCATGCCCCTGGCATCTTCGCTTTCTCGAAGTTTGTAACCTTCAGGCCCAGCTGTTCCTGCTGCAGTTCCCTGATCTTCACTGATCGGCGAAACATATCCTTCCGGGATATAGTTAATAGGCATGCCCCAAGGATGATATTTCGGCATGTTATACCTAGGATCATACTTCTCCACTATGGGCGTTGATGCGGTCTCTGAGATCACAGTCCTTTGTAGCTGAGCTTCTGCCAGAGCTTGCATATCACTGTGAAGCTTTCTCATATCCTCTTTCAGAGCGTCGAGTTCTTCTCTCAACTCTCTGTTCTCTTCCTTGAGATTATCCATTTTCTTTTGTCGTTTGGCCTGAGTATTATACGAATGAGACAGTTTGACTCTAGAATCGAGACACAAACGTGAGATTCATATGTAAGAAGAAAGCGTTATGTGAGAATGATGACTGATATGCAATGATTATATTAATTAAATTTTTGTTTAATCAAAATTAACTTCAACAATTGAATTGCAAATATCAAACAGTGGGGAAGACCCCGTTTTATTGAATTCAAAGATTGCGGAAATGGAAATACAATAGATTACAAAGTGTTGCAAAAGGAAATGTCTAAGCTAATGGATCCAGAGTCCCCTCTGAGGAGGACTCAGGTGCTGGTTCTGGTACTTTCCTTTTCTTTGACCGGGGCTCTTGAGCCGTTGACGGGTTATCGGTCATTTGCCAAGTCAAAGGATCAGGTAAGTTCCTTTGATCTTCTTGATTCTCTATAGCATGTTGTTCTAAAATCTCGATCAGAGCATCCTTTTCTTTTAACAGTTGGGTATTTTCTTGCACTACACACTGAGAATACGGTACTTGTTCTTCCAAGACTTCTTCTCCTGTTGAACTCTGTTGAGAGTAACCTGAAGTTTTTCCGTATCAGACATAAAATAAAGGACAGGGTCCCTTAACGGAAGAACCTTCTGACGAGGGTAAGGCATCCTCAGCTTGAGAGCTCTAGTTTGTATCCAGTGGAGATAAGGTTCCACAGAGACACAGTCTGGTTTCCTAGAGACTCTCTTCCTTTCCTATGAACATGTTTCCTAGCATGCACTATTTCTGTCTTTAGTGCCCTGTCGTTTTCCCCTTCCTTGAAGAAAAGACCTTCCAGATGAACATTATGCGGGATATGTCTCATTGGGTATCCGAGTTGACGACGAACTAAAACGGGATGATAATTGATTCCTCCTTTAGTTCTTATGAGGGGTACGTTAGGGAAATTTCCACAATAGTCAATGATTCTGATTCCGTCATAGATTTGATTGTACCAGTCGATGTCAGAGTTGGTAAGAGACATGATTCTCTGTGACCAACATAAAGTATTCTTAGGATCCCAAAATGCAACAGATTTGGGCAAGTGGGAAATGAACCATTTGTAAAGCAGGGGTACACAGCATGTGATCATTCCACCGCTGTACAAATTCCTTAAATGTACAGAATGATAAGCATCTGCGAGCAAGGTCGGTACAGGGTTTCCAATTAGAAAAATCTTAATGACATTGATATCTACAAAGTTATCGATGTTGGGAAACAAAAATAACCCGTAGGCGAGCAAAGCAAAGATGCTTTTGAAAGCTGCCACGTTCCCTATACTAGCAAAGTACATGGCTTTCTTTACTAAGAACTTGGCTGGTAAACCTTGGATTCCACCCTTAGTGGTCATGTGAGTCCTGACTTCTGACTCGTCCAAATAAATTGCTCTTGCAACGATTTGATCCTTTGGAATTTCTTCCAGTCCAGAAAAGGGAGCTTGGTCAGTAATGGGTAAATCAGTCAGGTGAGAGTACTCCTCCAGTGTGGGTACTAGCTGATAATCTGGGAATGGGAAATAGTGATAGACCGGATCGTAAAACTGAATGAGCATAGCCAGGATTCCTTATATTACATGGACCCTCAACAGAGATAGCAGACCTCCGTACTTAGCTCTGAAAGCATCAGGGTTGGTTATCATCCTTGCCAACCCTCTCAAATCCTCTAGTTTTGGAACCTTAAGGGTATACTTGTGAGTCCCCCTTCTATCGAAATCCATTAGCGCAATCTTTTTCTCTGATATTTGCAATCATTGTCTTAGTTTAATTTGAAAAAGAGAGACTAGAAGAGAAGATTTTATTTGTTTAATGTTTTTTTAATGAATGAATGCATGAATGCAACACACAAAAACATAGAAAAAACATGGGGTCAAAGGTTCGGTGTCATGAAGTCAAGGCTCTACCCATCCCCAAAGGTTTATACTGGTGATTTTTGTACCTGTCTCTCAAAATCATTTATTCCTCTTGGGATAACAAGAGCAGGCTGGAATCACCCGAGCGAGCTGCAGTATCTTCGAGAGAAATCTCAAATGAGGGTAGTATCGCGTGACAACTATCTCCGATAGCTTCCGCACTACTAAATGGTCTTAGTCTACTAAAATCCTCAGCTTCTCTGATAACCACAATCGAACAATCTGCTTTCAACAACTAAAGTCGTATAGGCATTGAATCTGCAAAGGGTGTCTCCACTGATTCGATGGTCGACCGAGGTTTCTTATTTGGGAGTCACTCCCTGTAAGATTACTCGTCTAGTGCCATCACTTATCTTAGGTGTATACTCAATCTTTCCACATGCGGCATCACACGCATTCCCATTAGCAGAAAAATAAACACGGATATCAATTAGGAAAAGCAGTATATATATTTGTCCTAACATCCTAGACCTCTAGTCCTATGACACTTTTGTGAGCTTAAGGGTTTTCCCCTCGGGGATGCAAGAAAGAATGCCTCCCACTGTGGTCGTCATTCTTCTAAAGCGCGGTTTTTGTGGTTTCGAATCACTATCGCTTTGGTACTACAGTTCGATTCATTTTTTATCCTGTGAAGCTGATTAAGGAAGGGAAATAGATGTTTCTAATTAACCCTGCTTGCATACTGAGTTTAAACAGATGACTGTTGGTTTACAGATGCTATCAAAATAGTGGGTTTCCTTGAGGTTATTTTGCTTAAGAATAGAGTGTCTTGACTGTTCATGAGGATTTTGGTAAGGTATTGGATCTGATGTTTTTTTATTGATGTATGACGGTACTGGACCTAAAGTTTTTTATTAATATGCTCGCTAAGATTTCGCAATCTTATGCCTACGTATTCTCGTTTAACAAAATAGAAAAATTAGAGCGATCATAGTTCCTCCTATTCTAAGGGAGGAAAAGATGTTTTGGTGTCTTGTTCAAAGCCCAAGATTGAAGCTAAAAGGCCTTTAGAGAGAATTTGTCATCTCTAAAGAGGGATTGTTGTTTTTTGTGTGTCTTGATCAAAGCGCAAGATTGACACTAAAAGATTAATTGACCTGACTGAGGATTTCTATATACAAAGCCTAAGAGAAGGCTAAAAGTTTAACTTTTCTGGGGAAAATGTTCTTTCTGTCTTGTACAAAGCCCAAGGTTGAGGCTAAAAGGGATTTTTGACTCCGTTGGGGGGGAGTTTGTACATGTATCTTGTACCAAGCCCAGGATGGAGGCTGAACTGAGTTTGACTCAACCAGAGAGTGTTTTTATCTATCTTGTATAAAGCCCAGGACGAAGGCTAAAGGGGTTTGACTCAACAAGATTGTTTTTTATCTGTCTTGTACGAAGCCTAAGACGGAGGCTAAAGGTTGACTCAACAAGAGAGTCTGAAAAGGTGATTGACTCAACAAGAGAGTCTTTTATACTCAACAAGAGAGTGATTTGTTGTCTCGTACAAAGCCCGAGATTGAGGCTAAAATGAGATGGATTCAACAAGAGAGCCTTGAAAAGTGAGTGACTCAACAAGGGAGTCTGGAAAGGTTAGCTCCACTGGGGAGAATCATTGTATAAAGCCCAAAAGGAGGCTGACCTTACTGAGGAAGGATCGTTATACAAAGCCTAAGAGGAGGCTAGCTTCTGCTGAGGGTTAATGAGATCCCTAGGCAGGTCCAAGTAGAGAACTCTCATGAGAGAGATTGGGTTTCTGCTGGAGATTGATCCAGAATGATCGGGGTTTCTTCCTATGTTTAGAAGGAACTTGAGACTGTCTTTGAGACTCAAGAGGATTTAGACAGTCCAAGTCTATTAGTATAAGCGAGTTTTATCTTTTGTACGATGCCTAAGAGGAGGCACGGGCGTTAAGGGATGAGAATCAACCCTAAAATGGTCGGAGTTTTGACACTGGAAAGACTGCTCTATCAAAGGATGACTAAGTTCTGGCTTACACCTTTAAGAGGTCGTCAGGGTCCTTGTATTAAGCCCAAGAGAAGGCATGAGAACTTCTAAGAAGCCGAAGGTCCTTGTACAACGCCCAAGAGGAGGCGGGGATGCTTTAGGAAGCCTGTGGGTCCCCAAACTAAGAGAAGTTCAAGAAATGCAATTCACAGAGAAGAGATCATTCCATTAAAGTTTGAGGGTTTGGAAGAAACTCAAGAGATGTTATTCACGAAGAATAGATCAACTCTGGGGAGTAGAATTTCTTTGACAATTTCTAAGGGTGACAGTCTGAGAAAAGGTTCACCGAGAATACTGCCTTTTTTCTTTGTTCCATATTGTTTAACCCCAAGAGAAGGGAAGACTGTATCTGGAATCCTATGGGGATCTAGTTTTGTTTATGTTCAAGAGTGACCAACGGGCTTTACCTAGTTCTAGACGTAGTTGTCGGGAAAAACTCTAAATAACTATACTAGTATATACACAGTTGATATATGACGAGTATGTAGGAGGTATGAAAGAAGACTTATAGTGAAACAGCTTCCCACAATACAGTTATATATATCTGACATGTATTTAAAAGAGGTGAAAGAAGACTAACCATGCGCAGCTTCCCACAATACAGTTCTATATATAAAAGCAGGTAAAAGAAAGCATATAAAAACTTACAGGTGAGCAAGCTTCCATTGTTGTGTTTGTTAGTTGTTCAAAGAAATTAAAGAAAGTTTTGATAACTATATATATGTTTGAATCTAAATCAAAAGGGAAATGTTTTGAAAAGATTGTTGGGGCTTATACTCAAAGAGAAGCCCAAGGTTTTAACAGTGATTGGACCGTTGTTTTGAATATCGTAACGGGACTTATACAATGACTGAGGCCCAAAAAGGTTTTTGTAAAAAGGGATGGGTCTTATAACTCAAGGAGAGGCCCAAAGTTTATTTAAAGGGAAGAAATGGGACTTACGACACTAGGGTATGCCCAGATGATTTGATTTTGAACTGGCGATCGCGCCGAGATTTTTCTTTTAACGCAGAGGGACTTATACAATATCTGAGGCCCAAAATTGTTTTGGTTAAAAGGGGGTTAGGTCTTACACTCTATTAGAGGCCCAAATAGTTTTGAAAATGAATAAAGATGGGACTTATAGCTCAAGGAGAAGCCCAGTTGTTTTGTTAAAAAGACGACGATCGCGCCGGAATTTCTGACTGCATTGGGACTTATACAATGCATTGAGGCCCAAAAAGGTTTTATTTACAGAGAGATGGGAGTTACACTTTATCAAAAGGCCCAAATATTATTTTTGTACAAGTGATGGGGCTTACAGCTCAATGAGAGGCCCAAAAATTATTTGTTTGAAAACGGCGATCGCACCGAGGTTTTTCGAAAACATAGTGGGTCTTATACAATGATTGAGGCCCAAGAAATTTTGGTTTTCAAAAGAGGTTGGGTCTTACACTCTATTAGAGGCCCAAAGAGTTTAAAAATGAATAAATATGGGTCTTATAGCTCAAGGAGAAGCCCAGTTGACAATAGTCGGAAAATGACGATCGCGTCGAAATTTCGGACGGTATCGGGACTTATACAATACACTGAGGCCCAAAATTGTTTATTTACAAAGGTATGGGACTTACACTCTACCAAGAGGCCAAAAAGTGCTTTGAAATATTTAAGTATGATTAAAAATCAAAGAAACCCTAATTCTCACTTTTTAAAAGTAATTTTTCAAAGAAAATTAATAAAAAATGATAAAAATACCAAATAGGTTTAAATAAACCACTTGTGATTTTTGGTTAAGGTTTGAAAAATGAGTTTTTAATCATAAGATGATTTAAAACTCATTTGGTTTTGATTTTCAAGATGAATATTCATTTTTAAAATGCTTAAAAACAATTAAAATGAATTTATTTACAAAAATACCAATTATATTAAATAACTGATATAAATTTGGTTTTTTTGTAGAATAAAATATTTTACTATTTTTGTGATTTTTGAGAAAAAGAATCAACCAAAAATGATTAAAATTGAGAGAGTTATTAATTTTTCAAATCATTTAAAAATAATATGAAAAATGATAAAAAGTGGAAAATGGTAAAAAAAAAAAAAAAAGGGTCTGGGGCGAGGGGGATTCGAACTCCAGACCTCTTGTGTGCAGTGTGCGCCTCCTACCACTGGGGTGGTAATACATCCGTGTATCAAAACCACCCCATGGATATATGAGGCATGCCTTTTTTTTTTGCCTGGCCAAGGCAAGGCAATGCAAGATTTTGGCCAAAAACGTGAAGCTTGTAACTTTCTCATTTCTCCATGGATTGGGACAAAATTTAGGTCTATCCTGCCTAGAATTTCACAAGGAATCCAATGGTGGTGGTGGTTTTTTCAGACGAAGCTCCTATTTCAAAACTCGATAATGTTCTTGAAATAGGCCTGTAATTGCATTTTCTATGCTATCTCTTGTTACAGGCATGAATTACATGATGAATTGGTTCAAACACAACATATATAGCATGTATGAGATGTGCATGATCAGTGGACCTCAAAGCAATGCATATTTTAAAGAGTTCAAGTTGTGATGCTTACCTCTTTAGGAGCTTTTTGGGCAATCTGTCAAGTGCTTTGTTCCAGAAACAATTTGATGCTTTGGACACCCTCAAATGATGCCTTAGAAGCTTTTAGAATGGTTGGAATCAACTGGAATCCTCAGGAACAAGTTTGAGCTCTTTCTTGCAAAAGGGGTAAAAGTGGCCAATATAGCAACTCTCTCAAATGGTGTTCCAGATGTGGGGAACCATTTGGGACAGTTCAAGGATGATATTTGGAGTGTGTTTGAGGCTTTATCTGGTTTTGAAAGTGACTGAATCAAGACATGGCTTGAAAAATGCAAAAAAGTCCAATTTTGAGGTTTTGAGAGGGGACTTTGTGATTTTGGTGTTACAGGTCACTTATGAGAGTTTGGACAGCTTAGATGTGACATATTGGATGTGTTTGGATCATGAGTTGTGTTAGAAATGCTCTCTAACTCAAAAACTCAGAGTTACCTTGCAAAAGAAGGCATTTTGGCCTAGAGAAAGAGATTTTGAGGAAAGCAAGTGTTGTAGTGGTTTGGTGTACTCAAATTGAGCACAAATGAGCTCTATTTATAGTAGAGCAAGTTTGTTTTGCAAGCAATAGTGAATGGCAACTGCAGCAGCTCATTGTCCAATTGCATCACTTTGGAATCTTAAGTCTCCTCTAGCCATTGACTAGAGGTTAGAGCACAGGCCTATGGTCTTTGGTTCAGAGATAAACTTTGACTGAATTCAGTTGGAAATGGCTCAGTTCATGCCACCTTGGTGCATCCATTGAATGCTTGGAAACAAAATTGGAGTCTTGGCCTCTTTTAGGCTTTTTAGGGTTTGGCATGCTACTTTCGGAATCTTGGACTTGGGAGGCTGATGGATCAGTGCTTGTCCCTTGGTTGTTCCCCCTTGAGGTGTTCAAATGGATAAGCATGCTTGGAATTGCCCAATTTGAGTAAATCGAGCCTTTATGCACAAATCTGCCTTGCCAAGACAGTTTGCAGCAAGGCATGTTGCAGCTGTCATAACTCCTAGCTCAGATGGAGTTTGATGAAGCTCTTGGACATTTTGGAAAACCCTTATGTGACACAACACATGTGTGATCATAGTTTGTCTTAAAACTTTTTGGATCCAAGTGAAAAATCCCCCTACATTTTGAAAAAAAACAAGACAGATTCTGACTTAGTGAAAATTTCACTAAGTGTTGGGAAAAAGTGACATTTCATGTTTTCAGCCATTTTGATCACTCCATAACTTAAAATCCATGAAGAATTGGAATGAGGTGTAGTTGACACTTTTGAAGTATGCCATGAGAGCTACAAATCCATCTTTGGACCAGCCAAAATGGTTACTTGGATCTCAAGTTATGATCCTTGGAAGTTGGTACCCTAGCCACTTTATTTCATAACTTAGAAAAATTCTAAGTTTTTATGGTTACCCCTTTTACAAGTTATCCCACTTTCTTTGATTTTTCTTGATGAATGATGATTCTAATCACACATTAACATCATTTTAGGGTCAAGGAACCATAATTGTGAAAATTCTCAAAAAGTCAAAGTTGACTTTTGTGCACAGTTGACTTTTTATCAGATGAATTCCAAACTATGCGATCCTTGGTGAAATCAAGTCTTTGACCTAAACCAAACCTAACGGCTATGTTCCAAAGGTGTTATAGGGTGTATTGAATCATGTCCCAAGGTTTGGGAGCATGTCCTGGTCAAAATTCAAAGATACAATTGACTTTTTCCTTAAAAACCCTAATTGTGGTCCAGATGAAATTGAAACTTGTGGATCAAGCTTCTTGGGTCAATCCATTGTTGCAAATGGAACAACGTAGTGTATTGGAGGCCCTAAAATCATGTCTTGAGGTCTTGGCTCATGTTTTGTCCCAAAAGTCAACTTAGGGGTGAATTAGGTCAAGAAACCCTAATTCCTGATTTTTGGTGAATGCATCCCCTAAGGCTAAATTGACTTGATGATTGGGTCCATGAAGTCCCTTGGAGTATCTTGAGTTATATTTTGGAGCATTGGCTCATGCCCAGAGAAAAATTTCCATTTGGAGGCCTTGGTCGACCAAAACCCTAATTTGGTGACACTGGCAATCTTGAGGCTTAATCCACTTGGAATGCTACAACCTTGTGCTTGATTCTTGATGTGGGAGTCCTCTTGATCCTTTATGTATGTTTGAGAGGTTAGACAAGTTGAAGATCATGTCATTTCTTGGTTGATCCTTTGTCTAAAAGCTCTAAGAGGGCTTGAGACCCTAATCTTTGATAGTAGTGAATGCTCAAACATCTATGAGGAGATTGATTGAGGCATGTTGGTACATCCATATTGTGATGATGATTTTCACAATAATGGGAAATCTTAGTGTTCAAAATTTGGGGTATGACAGTGAAGAGTGATGTTCCAAAGGTGTATGTCGAACGTCTTCTCGCCTTTCAGAGATTCAAGTTATCAAAGTGGTCAAGGATAGTCTCCAATCCAGAAATAAATTGGGGAGAGATTGCTTAGGTGATACATTTCCGGATGAGGAAAGAACTGACAACTTTCGGTGAGAGGACTTTTATCACTTGGGGATGAGTATGACCAAAGCGATAGTAATGCAATGTGAATAGGTATATAAATCAATTATGAATGATGTATGTATGTTTATGCTGACAAAACAGACGCGACATACAGACTAGTGAATGAACATGACTGGATACTCGGCCACCGTGGAGGATGAATAGTACCATCGGTTCAAGATAGTAATCATGTCTTACTTAGGAGAGGTAGACCCTGTGGGGGAGAAAGAACCATCAATTGGTCTTCAGAGGTAAGAACTCTGCCGGGGATATCAGACGGGATATTATATCTGAAACGGTTGATCCTTCATTCAGGTGTACTGGTTTAGAATGAGTACTTTGATTCTGCATTTTGAGGTTTAATTACTTTCGGAGAAGCCATCAATGTTCTTTTTTGTGTTCAGTAGTCAAAAAGAATTGTCATCTTTATTTTAAAAGCAGAAGAAAATTTGTAAATTAAATTCTTTTTTTTTTCAAGAATCATTGATCATGTTAAAAATGTCATTTTGTAAAGCAAAAATAAATGAGAATTGCGAACAAAAGCATTAGGGCTCAAGTTTTATTGATAGAATGGTAATCAGCCAAGCGCTTGATCCCATAGAGCATTTACAAAGTTTAGAAAATGGTAATTTAACAGAAAATGGGCTACATTGAAACATAACGACTGTTATCCTTCTACTAACTTTAAATTCTGGACATTCTGAGCTTCTGTCGAAGGTGACCTTGACTGAAGTATTTCGACAGATGGTGTTACCACTGGGGATTTAACCTTGTCAGACGTAGCTACTTGTCATGAATCCCTAACTTTTGCCTGGATTACCTTTTAAGGTTTTCAATCCATCGGGATGACTTTTGCTTATGTCTCTAATTTTTGCCTGGACCGCCATTTCGGGTTTTCAATCCACCGAGACATTTTTTTTATTATTTAGGCGAAGTATTTCTTGACTACATCAACATTTGTGGGGTAGGTATTTCTTAAACTCAGCACACAACTCTTTCATCATCTTGTTGTTCAATTTGGATCCATTGTCAGTAATGATCTGGCTAGGAATACCATAACGGCAGATGAGATTGTTCTTGATAAATCGGACCACCACTTGTCGAGTTACATTGGTGTATGACGCTGCTTCGACCCATTTGGTGAAGTAGTCAATGGCCACCAGGATGAACCGATGTCGGTTTAAAGCTTTGGGTTCAATCATGCCAATCGTGTTGATTCCCCATATAGAAAAAGGCCATGGAGAAGAAAGAACTTTGAGATGCGTTGGCGGTACATGGATTTTGTCAGCGTATATTTGACACTTGTGACACCTCCTCATGTACTTGTAACAATCGAATTCCATTGTCAGCCAATAATATCCCGCCCTCATAATTTTCCTTGTCATTGTATGTCCATTGGCATGAGTGCTAAAGGATCCTTCGTGAATTTCTTTCATCAACATGTTTGCTTCTTGTCTATCTACGCATCTGAGCAAAACCATGTCGAAGTTTCTCTTATAGAGTGTATCACTGTTCAGGAAGAAGTTGTCAGCCAGCCTTCTGAGAGTCTTCCTATCTTTTCTTGATGCCCCAGGCGGGTATTCTTGTCTTTTAAGGAAGCACTTGATATCATGATACCATGGTTTGTCATCGATGACTGCTTCAATTATGAAGATGTAGGCGGACCTTTCAAGGCGCATTATGTCAATCTTAGGTACGTCGTTCCATTGAATTACAACAATCATGGAAGAGAGAGTGGCTAGTGCATCAGCCATGTGATTTTCTTCACGAGTAATGTGATGAAACTTGATTTTGTTGAAGAATGGTAACAACCTTCTCGCGTAATCTTTGTAAGGAACCAATCCCGTTTGGTATGTATTCCACTCTCCTTTGATCTGATTGATAACCAGGGCTGAGTCTCCATACACATCTAAGTTATTTATCCTTAAGTCAATTGCTTCTTCGAGACCCATGATACAAGCTTCGTATTTGGCCTCGTTGTTTGTGCATTTGAATGTCAGTCAGGCGGTGAAAGGAATATGGGTACCCTGAGGTGTTACGACGATTTCCCCAATTCCATTCCCATAAGTGTTGATGGCTCCATTGAATATTAGTCCCCATTGGGATCCTGGTTCTAGCCCTTCACTGGGTAGCGGTTCATCGCAATCTTTCATTTTCAAGTACATGACATCTTCGTCTAGGAAGTCAAATCTGACTGATTCCTGATCGTCAATTGGTTGATGACCCAAATGATCTGCTAAAATACTTCCTTTGACAGCTTTCTGAGCATGGTACTCAATGTCGGATTCCGATAACAACATTTGCCACCGAGAAATCCTTCCCGTGAGAGCAGGCTTTTCAAAGACGTACTTGATTGGATCTATTTCGGAGATTAACCAAGTAGTGTGACAAATCATGTATTGGCGAAGACGTTTGGCTGCCCAAGCCAGAGCGCAGCAAGTTTTCTTGAGCATAGTGTGTCGAGTTTCACAGTTCGTGAACTTCTTGCTTAAGTAGTAAATGGCAGACTCTTTTCTTTTTGTCTCGTCTTGTTGGCCAAGCACACAACCCATGGAGTCTTCCAAGACTGTTAAGTAGATAATCAATGATCATCCCTCCACTGGAGGAAACATAATTGGTGGATTTAACAGATATTCTTTGATACTGTCGAAAGCTTTTTGGCAATCTTCTGTCCATACACAGCTTTGGTTCTTTCTGAGTAGTTTGAAGATCGACGCGCATATCACGGTCATGAGGGATATGAATCTTGAATTGTAATTCTGACGTCCCAAAAATCCTCTGACCTTTTTTTCAGTCTTTGGTGAAGGCATTTCTCGAATAGCCTTGACCTTGTCAGGATCAACCTCAATTCCTTTCTGACTGACTATGAATCCCAAGAGCTTTCCTGAGCGAACACCGAATATGCACTTATTGGGATTCAAGCAGAGTTTGTATTTTCTCAGACGCTCGAATAACTTTGGCAAGTGTGTCACATGCTCTTCTTCTGTTTTAGATTTGACAATCATGTCATCGACATACACTTCAATTTCTTTGTGCATCATGTCGTGAAACAGAGTTGTTATGGCCCTTTGATAGGTTGCCCCTGCGTTCTTCAGACCGAATGGCATTACCTTGTAGCAAAAGGTGCCCCATGGGGTGATGAATGAAGTTTTTTCCATATCTTCCGGCGCCATTTTAATTTGATTATAGCTCGAGAATCCATCAATGAAGGAGAAGACTTTGAACTTTGTTGCGCTGTCTACTAGCATGTCAATGTGTGGCAGGGGGAAGTCATCCTTTGGACTTGCTTTGTTCAGATCCCTGTATTCTACACACATTCTAACTTTTCTGTCCTTTTTCAGAACTGGCACTATGTTGGCTAACCATTGAGGATATTCTGAGGTGGCGAGGAAACCTGCGTCGATCTGTTTGTGCACTTCCTCCTTGATTTTGATGGCCATATCTGGATGAGTCCTTCTCAGTCTTTGTTTTACAGGAGGACATTCTGTTTTCAGTGGTAAGTGATGTTCCACGATGCTGGTATCCAACCCTGGCATGTCCTGGTAGGACCAAGCAAATACATCTGGAAACTCTTTGAGAAGTTTTATCAAGTTTTCTCTGACAGTTGGACTGAGCAGTGCTCCAATCTTAACTTCTTTCTTTTCTTCTTCTGAACCCAAGTTGACCGTTTCCAACGGCTCTTTGTGAGGCTCAATAGACCTTTCCTATTACTTGAGTAATCGGGAGATCTCTTCTAGAATTTATCCGTCCTCTTCTTCTTCAGCTTCAAATACCGGGAATTCAAAGTTGGTAGAAGGCATTGGATCATATATTTCAATGGGGTTTAAAACAAGCAATTTAGACTTATGGACGACTTTCGGGACATCGACAGCAACCCAGTGGTGACGAACTCCTCTGTGAATCATAAAGTCTGGTATCTTCCTTCTAAGTTTGTCTATAGAAACAACGCTGATTTTTGGCGGAGTAGGATCATTGGAGTCTTCTTCCCATGCAGAGTTGTCATAGGAGAATTCTTTTGTCGCTTTCAAGAGGATCTCCCCATCCGGTTGGCTAGATGTCCTCGTATCAGATACGAGATCTTTTGGGAGCGGTGTATTTAACTAGGAAGTCATACTTACCGCTTGCCTGTCCCAAGGTGTCCCATGTTTCTGTGGGAATGGATGAGACATCTTCCTTAATGACGTTGACTTCAGGAAATGCATAGTTAATGAATTCTTGTCCTACAATGTTTGTGAACTCATCACCGTGGTGCTGGACATCTTAGGAATGTCTTGAGTAATGATTCCATGACTCTGTGGAGACATGGGTATTCTTTTCAATGTTACTCAGGTGATAGGCATCGTTTGGCTGACTCTTTTGCCCCAAGTTTTCTGTGTATGGCTTCCAGATAGGCAGATCATCCAGGGGATCATAATACTCGTAGTCAAAGTTGTATTTCATTAGAGTGTCTTCCTCTAATGAATTAGGTGGAGCACGACATCCTTCAGGATCACAATCTCCATAGATCATCCTGACGTCTGACCTCGGTATATATCTTGGGCTCTGATTGGGAAAATAAAATGGCGTGTGCGCCTCTCTCTGAGACATATAACCGTCATCATTGAGATAAGACTTCCACTCCTCATCCACATCGGAGGAGTCGCTCTCATTGATGGTGTGTACTTCTTGATACACTGGGTGGAGGAATCATCCGCTGTGGAAGAAATCCTGAATGGGACAAAAACTTTCGTCCTTCTTTGTAGTTTGGGTACAGGTTGAAGAGAAACCAAGACCTTTCTTTGTCTTGTTATCCATAGGAGTTATAATCTGTCCCCATCCTTTTACATCATTACTCTTGATCACTTCAAGAGCATCTTTGTATGAGGAAATCGATGTCCCTCTTTTTGATTTATTCTCATTGCTCACCGAGAGTGCTTGGAACAGAGTTCGAACAACCTCCTTCGGTTCTACACAAGAGAATGATGATAAGTTACTCATGATTAAGGCCTGCTCTCTACAGACTGTGACTAATTTGTCATTTTGGACGAACTTCAGCTTTTGGTGAAGTGTCGAAGTGACCGCCCCAGCTTCGTGTATCCAAGGTCTTCCTAATAAACAGTTGTATGTTGCCCGGATGTCCATGACCTGGAAAGTGACTTGGAAAGTGTGAGGACCAATGGTTATGGGAAGATCAACTTCGCCGATAACCATTTTTCTAGATCCGCCAAAGGCTTTGACAATGATCTCACTGCCTCACATCGGGGCTCCTTGAAATAATAGTCGTATCAGAGTCAATTTTAGCATAACATTCAAAGATGATCATGTGTCCACCAATACGTTGGCTAAAGCATCATTTTGGCAGTTGACTATAATGTTAAGCGCCATATTATGATTCTTGCCTTCTTCTGGCAGTTGTTCATCACTAAATCCTAAGTTGTTGCAGGAAGTGATGTTGGAAATGATGCTGTCAAATTGTCCTACTGTCACATCTTGTTCCATGAAGGCTTTCTCTAAGACTTTCTATAGAGCTTCCCTGTGAGCTTCTGAACTAAGCAAGAGAGATAGTACAGATATCCGAGACAGAGTTTGCAACAATTGGTCCAGAATGTTGTACTCGCTTTTCTGGATGAGCTTCAACATCTCATCGTTGTTCTTTACAAGTTCTGGATTATTGGATTGGCCGACTTGTGGATTAGGAACTTCTGTTTGAGGTTCCTTTTCTTTGGTAGGTCTCCTCTCTTGAAGATCCGGCCGCTCCGGGTAACTCGACTGATGTCGGCAATGTTCACAACGGAGGGTAATGGAGTTTCTTTTTCATTTTCGATGGTCGTTGCACCATACTTGTAAGGGATGGCCTTATCTGACCTATACGGTATTGGACCTGGCAGGTAGATAACCACATGAGCTTTTTGACTTTTCTGACCATCGTAGGCAGCCTCGATTGGTTCCTGGTTGGGAACTCTTCTACTATCAAGAGGGATCTTTGATTCATTGAGTAAAGGGATTATGGCGCAAACGTCCTTGGTTATTCCATGATTGGAGCTTACGACAGCGCTTTTGCTTTGACCAGGGAGGTAGTCTTGTATCATGTTAATCGACCCAGAACTCGAATATGGTCGAATCTCTTTTCGGTCCAACTGATTTTGGAGGGATGCTTGTACGAGATAACATCCTTGGTTATTTTCTGAGCATACTCTACAGCGCTCATAATTGTGCGGTGGTACCCGACCACATCTATTTTGTATGCAGTGCATCTTTACTAGATTTGTTTCCATTGAGTGGATATCACGACTTTGATGTCTATCAGGATTCCCATAAGTCATGCTAATCCGTTGGGTAGCTTCATCCAGGTAGATTGGAAGCCACCAGTGGTCCAACAGATGTTGAAGGGTTCTTTGTACAAGCGCACACCCTTGGTCATCTTCGCAGCATTCTTCACAATCTTGATAATCATGTGAATCCAGAAAACCGAACCTGACCTACTTAGCATGTAATTCCACTAGACTGGTATTCATTAAGCGTATGTTAAAGATTTGAACCATATTGACTTGATGGTCATTTCTTTCATGGTAGTCTTGGATCCATCAGAGATCCATCTGACGTTGGAGGGCCTCTTGTATAAAAGAGCATCCATGATTGTCTGTTAAGTAGATGGGACAAGCATTGTAATCAGGTCGTGGCATATTATAATACTGACTTTGTCTCGAATGCATCGCCATTAAGTTGACGTTCATTGTATGGATATCATGGTTCTGAACAATGTTGGGATGTGCATGGGCCATGTTTACTTCACGAATCCTGTGATCCTAAATCCAACCCAGATCCATTTGTTCTTGTAGGGTTGTTTGTATTATAGAACACCCTTGGTTGTCCTTGGAGCAGGTATCACACTGATGATAGTTATGAGATGGCACATGATCGTACCCTCTCTGTTTGCAATGCATCTTCACCAGATCTGTTCCTAGTAAGAGTACATTATGAATTTGATAATTGCGGCCAGATTCCTCTTCTATTAAATTCACTGCAGTCTTCTCATATTTTGGCAACGGGTTCATCTGAACATTCAGATTAGTATCTTTGAAAGATAAGATCTCGTTCCTGACAAGCTTTTGTACATCAGACTTGAAGCTGAGACAATTCTCAATGTTGTGCCCCGATCCTCCTTGATGGTAAGGGCAAGTTTGATCCGCTTTGAACCAAAAAGGTAGATTTTCCGGTACAGTAAGAGGAGTCCAGGTTTGGACGTACCCCTTGGCTAGTAGAAGTGGAAATAGTTTTACGTACAACATTGGTGTAAGGTCGAATCCTGATGGTCGTGTAGTACGATTATTGTTGTTGTTGTACTGTGGACGAGCCTGCTGAAAAGGCTATTGCGGCCTTTGCTGATACTATTATTGCAGGAGTTGCCGCCGCTACTGGTTGATACCTTCGCCTTTGCTTTCCCAGAGAGATATTACTGATATCCTGCTCTTTCTTCTTTTGGAAAAAACTACTGTATCTTTTAATACTGCTAGATGGCTCTGCATCTTTGACCAACCGTCCTTCTCGGACTGCTTCTTCAAAGCATACTCCCATGTTCACCATTTCAGTGAAGTCACTGGGTGCATTGGCGACCATTCGGTCATAATAAAAAGAGCTCAATGTTTTCAGGAAAATCTTTGTCATTTCCTTTTCTTCGAGAGGGGGACAGATCTGGGCGGCAATTTCACGCCATCTCTGAGCATATTCTTTGAAGGTTTCTTTATCCTTTTGTGACATTGCTCTGAGCTGATCCCTATCCGGTGCCATGTCCAAATTGTATTTATATTGTTGAACGAAGGCTGCCCCGAGATATCTGAAAGTACTGATCTTGGTGCAGTTTTAAACCCATGTACCATTTGAGTGTGGCACCGGTTAAACTGTCTTAGAAGTAATGGATCAGTAGTTGTTGATTGTCTGTCTGGGTAGACATTTTTCGAGAGTACATCACCAAATGACTTTGAGGGCAGGAGTTGCCTTTGTATTTTTCAAAGTCAGACACCTTGAATTTGTGCGGTATCTTTACATTAGGGACCAGACAGAGGTCAGTGGCGTCTTTACCGATTAAGTCTTGATCGCGAATGGCATGCTGTTCCTTCTGCATTTCCAATAATTATTCCTGGAACTCATTCATCCTTTCGTATACGTCTTCGTTTCCGCCAGAAGTTGCTTGCGGAATCTGTCCTTCCGGGACAGTGTGTACCACTGGTTGTGGTATAGACATTACAGTGGTGATTCTTGGCACTTCAGTGCCCTGAAGTTTGTAACCTTCAGGAGTTGCTATCGTAACCCATGCATCTTCACTTTCCCGAAGTTTGTAACCTTCAGGTCCAGTGGTTCCTACTACGGTTTACGGGTCTTCAGTGATCAGTGGGATATATCCTTCAGGTATAAAGTTTAGAGGCATGCCCCAGGGGCGCCCTTTAGGCATGTTGTACCGAGGGTGATTCTCATGTGCCTCCAATATGGGTGTTGATGTAATCTCTGAGATCACAGTTCTTTGATGTTGCTGCTTCTGAGCTGCGGCCAGGGTTTGTAGATTGTTGTGAAGTTTTTCCAAACTTTCCTTTAGAGTGTCGATTTCTTCTCTCAGCTCTCTGTTCTCTTCCTCGAGATCGTCCATTTTCTTTTATCGATTGGCCCGAGTATTGTATGAGTGAGACAGTTAGACTCTATAATTGTGACACATACGTGAGACTTAAAGATAAGAAAAATGTGTTATGTGAGAATGATGAATGATATGCAATGACATATTTTTTAGTTTTTGTTTTAATCAAAAATAAACTTCAACCAATAGATTGAAAATATCACACAGTGGGGGGAGACCCCTTTTATTGAATTCGAAAGATTGCAATATTTTACAAAGAAAAAGTACAGTATTTTACAAAGTGTTGTAAGGAAAATGTCTAAGCTCATGGATCCTGAGTCCTCTCTGAGGAGAGCTCAGATGTTGGTTCCTGTATTTTCATTTTCTTTGATCGGGGCTCTTCAGCCGTTGTCGGGTCGACGACCCTTTTCCAAGTGAAAGGAGCGAGAAAATTTGGTCGGTCTTCCAGACTCTCTATAGCATGTTGTTCTAATATCTCAATCAAAGCATCCTTCTCCTTTAATAGTTGTACATTCCAAATTGAGGATTTGGTATTTGTTCTTCCAAGAGCTTTTCTCACGTTGAACTTTGTTGAGAGCGACCTGGAGTTTTTTCCCATCGGACATGAAATAAAGGACAGATTCCTTTAATGGAAAAACTTCTTGACAAGGGTAAGGCATCCTCAGCTTGAGGGCTCTGGTTTATACCCAGTGGAGATAAGGCTCCATGGAGGTACAGTTTGGTCTTCCCAAAGACTCTCTGCCTTTCTTGTGAATATGTTGTCAGGTATGTACTATTTCCTTCTTTAGTGCCCTGTCATTTTCCCCTTCCTTGAAGAAAAGACCCTCCAGATGAACGTTATGTGGGATATTCTTCATCGGGTATCCGAGTTGATGGCGAGCTAAAATTGGATGGTAGTTGATTCCTCCTTTAGTTCCAATGAGGGGTGCGTTAGGGAAATTTCCACATCTGTCTATGATCTCAATCCCTTCATAAATTCGATTGTACCAATCTATGACAGAGTTGGTAAGAGACATAATCCTTGTGACCAACGTAAAGTACTCTTGGGATCCCAAAAAGCAGCATACTTGGGCAAATGGGAAATAAACCATTTGTAAAGTAAGGGTACGCAGCATGTGATTATTCCTCTATTGTACAAATTCCTTAAGTGTACAGAATGGTAAGCATCTGCGAGCAGGGTTGGTACGGGGTTTCCTATCAAGAATATCTTAACAACATTGGTATCGATGAAGTTGTCGATGTTTGGAAAGAGGAATAACCCATATATGAGCTGACCAAAGACGTCTTCGAAGGCAGTTATGTTTCCTACACTAGCAAAGTATAGAGCTTTCTCCGTCAATAATTTAGCTGGTAAACCCTGGATTCCTCCTTTAGTGGTTATGTGAGTCCTAACTTCTGACTCATCCAAAGAGATTGCTCTTGCAATGGTTTGTTCCTTTGGAATTTCTTCCAGTCCAGAAAATGGAGCTCGATCAGTGATAGGTAAATCAATCAGGTGGGAGTACTCTTCCAGTGTTGGTGCAAGTTGGTAATCCGGGAAAGTGAAGCAGTGGTAAACCGGATCGTAGAACTGTACCAGCGTAGACAGGATCCCTTCAACTACATTGACCCTTAACAAAGATAACAGCCCTCCGTGCTTAGCTCTGAAAGCCTCGGGATTGGTAATCATCCTTCCCAATTTCCTTAAGTCTTCTAGTTTCAGAGCCTTGAAGGTGTACTTGTGCGTTTTTCTTCTACCGAAATCCGCAACCTCTGATATTTGAAATTATTGTTTTAGTTCTTTTGAAAAAGATTTTTTTTCTTGTTTGCAAAGAGTTTTTTAGATGAATGCATGAATGCAGCACACAAACATTTGAAAACATGGGTTCAAGGGTTCAACGTCACGAGCATGGATTCATGGCTCTACCCATCCCCAAAGGTTGTACTATTTGATCAATTTTTGTACCTGTAGAACGGGTTCTAAGGTTCCCAAAGTCATTGACCCCTCCTAGGGAACAACAAGCTGATTCACTCGAGCGAGCTGTAATATCCTAGGACGAATCTCATTTGAGTGCAGTATCGCATATCAACTATTCCCGATAGTCACCACACTACCAAATGGTCATATGGTTAATGTCTACTAAATCCTCAGGGTCATGGGTACCGCACTGGGAAAGACAATGCTTTCACGACAATCGGTCGTTCAACATCGATACTTCCGCACGGGTACCTCGGCTGATTCGGTGGACTGCCAAGTTAGCTTGGTCGGGATTCACTCCCTATAAGCGTTTCCTGGATATGCCACCACTTATCTTAATGTTCTCTCAAACTTTCCACATGTGTATTAATCGCATTCCCAGTTGACAGCAAATTAAACACGGGTATCAAGTAGTATAATAGTAAATGATATATATATATATATATATATAGTAGAAAGTAGAAAATGCCAAACAAAACCTAGACCTCTTAGGAACTCTAATCCTAAAGCATCCCCAGCAGAGTCGCCAATTTTCTGTAGCGTGCGATTTTTGTCGGTGACGCGACTACCTTACCGCAATGGTTGGAATTGGGTGCTACTTTTTTATTTCTTATTTATCCTATGAAGCTGGAAAGGAAAGGGAAGATATCTAAAACTAACCTTGCACGCAAATGTTTACTTTAACAAATGCTAAGAGATTGGGGGTTCGGGGTCAGGTTATACAAAAGGAAGTTGTGAGTTACCCAATGTATATATGGTTATCCATAGATCTTCTTTGGCGTATTTAAATACTTTCTGGTGTTTACTATTATGGGTTGGGAAAGTTTCTCCTTTGGGAGTGTTGAGAGAGTGTTTTTATTGTCTTTGGGTTTTTCCGTTGTTTTTGGTAAGGTACTGGACCTAAAGTTTTTTATATATGTGTGCTCACTAAGATTTCGCAATCTTATGCCTATGTATTCCCGTAATGATAACAGAGAAATCAGAGCAATTGTAGTTCCTCCTATTTATGGGAGGAAAGATGTTTAGTGTCTTGGTCAAAGCCCAAGATTGAAGCTAAAGGTTATTTGTGTCTTGTTCAAAGCCCAAGATTGAAGCTAAAAGGTTTAACTGAGAGAGAATTTGTCATCTCTAAATGGAGATATCTCACCTATTCATCACAAAATATTGGGTGACTGATTATAAAGGGGAATTACTTTAACTGGAATGTATGCAATCCAGCAATGCCATAATTTCCTTTATAAGGGAAATGTCCTGAAGGAGGAAACTTTAACTCAGTGTAGAGCAATGCCATTTTTCCTTAGGAGTTTTTCATGTTAAGAGAGGGACATTGGCTTGGATGTAAATAATCCAGAGGCTTTCCACTTATAGCAATTAGATGAAAGATGAAGTTTACCAGGATAAGAGATGAACTACAACTTGAATTTTTGAATCAACAAGTGTGCCACTTACAACAGTTATCTAGAATTAGGGTTCTTTTGATTGCCTGTTTTGATGTGTGATGTACAGAGAAATGTCTTCCTACAGAGAGAACTCTTGATTTCCTCTAAGGGGATGTTGGTTTTATGTGCTTTGATCAAAGCCCAAGGTTGAAGCTAAAAGGTTGAATCTGTTTAGGGGGTTTTATATTTGTCTTGTACAAAGCCCAAGATTGAGACTAAAAATAATTGACTATTCCGGGGAAAGTTTTGTCTGTCTTGTACAAAGCCTAGGATTGAGGCTAAAAGAATTGACTCCACTGGGGAGAGGTTTTATCTGTCTTGTACAAAGCTCAAGATTGAGGATAAAAGAAATGACTCAGCTGGAGAATATGATATGTCTTGTACAAAGCCCAAGATTGAGGCTAAATTTGCTGAGGAAAGATCATTATACAAAGCCTAAGAGGAGGCTGATTGGGGAAATTCTTATATGAAGCCTAAGAGGAGGTTGGCTTCTGCTGAGGATTATTGAGATCCAGAGGCAGGTCCAAATTGGGGAATCAACTCTTGCTGAGGAGTGAAGAAGAGTTGAAATATTAGATGCCTTGAGGTTCTGATTTCTCTGAGGGTTTATTGATGGTAATTTGACCCTAGCTGGGGAATTTAGAATGAGAGTTTAAAGATTGAGTTTTAAAACCTATGGAGGTTTTAACTCTGCTGGAGATTGATGAAGTGATCGGGGTTTTTCTTGTGCTTTTAGGAAACTTGAGGGTTTCTGTTAGATCCAAGAGGAGATGAGACTTTCCAAGTCTACTGGTATGAAGAGGTTGACTCTTAGTTGGAGGATGATCTTTGTATAATGCCCAAGAGGATGCTGAGACTTATCCAAGTCTACTTGTATGAAGCCCAAGTGGAGGTTGATGTTTTAGGGATGAGAAACAACCCTAGAATGGTATGATGTTTTGGAATTCTGACTCTCTAGAGGATTGAACTAGCAAAAGATGACTAGGTTCTGTCATATACCTGTAGGAGGTCTTTGGGTCCTTGTACTAAGCCCAAGAGGAGGCTGAGAACTTTTAAGAAGCCTGAGGGTCCTTGTACAAAACCCAAGAGGAGGCTGGGAATGCTTTTAGGAAGCCTGTGGGTCCAAGCCTGAGAAAAGTTCAAGAAAGGTTTCACCGGGAATAATCATTTTTTTAGTGAACAGTTCTAGGGTTTGAAGAAATTCAAAAGAGGTTTCACCGAGAATTAGTCCTCTTTGGGGAAACGAATTTCTTGTACACACATTTCTAAGTTGTGACAGTCTTGAGAAAAGTTTCAGCGGGAATAATACTTTTCTCTGTTCCATATTATATAAGCCCAAGAGGAGGCAAGACTGTATCTAGATTTTCCTATGGGGAACTAGTTTTGACTGTGTTGAAAGAGTAACCACTGGTTTGATCTCGACCTAGACCTAATTGTTGAGGAAAAATCTAAGCAAGTATGTATAAACATATATATACAGATGATATATATAAACAAGTATTGTTAAGAAAATAGTATAACTTACAGTTGTGCAAGCCCCAGCATTGTAACCACAGTTGTATAGTTAGTTATTCAAGAAATTGAAGAAAGTTTTGATATGAATTTGAAGTTGAATTTGAATCAAAGAGGAAAGTTATTTTAAAAATAAGTTTTTGGGCTTATACTCAAGGAGAGGCCCAGATGAATTCTTTCGAAAAGGCGACGATCGCGTCATAGTTTTGAAAACCTCAGAGGGACTTATACAATGACTGAGGCCCAAATTATTGTGTTTACAAAAAGGATGGGTCTTAAACTATATTATATGCCCAAAGTTTCTTTGTATACAAGAGATGGGGCTTACAACTCAAGGAGGGCCCAGATGAAAAACAACGATCGCACCGTTATTTTGAAAATTGTATCGGGACTTATACAATGATTGAGGCCCAAATTATTTTTTGTACAAAGGGGGTTGGGTCTTACACTCAGTTAGAGGCCCAAAAGTGTTAGAAAAAGAAGAAAAATGGGACTTACAACTCAAGGAGAGGACCAGATGAAAATTGTTTTGAAAACGGCGATCGCGCCGAGATTTTTAAAATCGTATCGGGTCTTAAACAATGACTGAGGCCCAAATTATTTTGTGTGTAACAAGGTATGGGTCTTACACTCTATTAGAGGCCCAAAAGTGTTTTGAAAAATGTTTGTGAGGGTGAAAATAATTAAAACCCTAATTTGATTTAAAAATGTATTTTAATTTGAATAAAAATCAATTAAAATGATCAAAATTGTCAAAAATGTGTGAAAAACAAGTTGTGATCTTGGATAAATGTTTGAAAAAATTATGTTTTATCCATAGAATGATTTGAAAATCATTTGAATTTGAAAAATCAAGAGAAAGAAATATTTTTAAATGTTTAAAAACAAATAAAAATATATTCTTTACAAAAATATCAAATATATAAAATTAATAATATTTTTGTGAAATTTTTGTAGAATAAAATATTTTAACATTTTTATGAATTTTGAAAAAAAGAATCAATTCAAAAACATTAAAATTCAAGGAAAATTTAATTTTTGAATCAATTAATAAAATTAACTAAAATTCAAAAATTCAAAAATTTTAAAAAGGGCGCCAAGAACACATAATCTTGGTCGCGCGTGTTCTTCCTCCCCAGATTTGCAAAATCCCTCGTATATCTCTGATTACTCAATGATTTTCCACGATTCAAACACCAATCTCGCTCGTTTTTGAACACGGAACAAAATGGTACCATTTAATTTCATTTTTTTAAAGTGTGGAGAGAGTTATCATGGATGAACACAGAAACCCTAGAATTTGCAAAAACTATAATGAAATCCTAAACACGAATGAAACATGGCAATTGATTGAGGGTTATCGCTCTATAGACTACCAGAAACATGTTGGTAACTTGCAAATAAATTTATGATGCATGCAATATAGAGTTTGATAGGTTCAGGCTTACTTGAACTTGCTTGTGCAAGAGACTTTCGAATTTGGAGTTGGAGGTGTTTCAGATGTGTTGTGATGATTTGAACAGCTTCATTATACCTTATGGAGTGTGTTTGAAAGCTTGGAATGGATTGAATCAGCTCAGAACTCATTTTGGTACCTCAGCTGCAACCTTGCCAAAAAAACTTGAGCAAATGAATGGTGACTTTGTGATTCTGATGTTCCATATGGGTTTTTAGGTCATGGATCACTCATATTTGATATTTGTGAGGTGTTGGCATGATTGGTTTTGATAGATTTGCTCTCAATTTGAAAACTCGATAGTGACTTCAAGAAGAAGAAAAATCGGGTTTTTGGAATGTGATTTTGAGGAAAGCATCAATTGTGGTGCTTTGGTGTACTCAAACTGATCACAAATGAGCTCTATTTATAGTAGAGCAAGTTTGTTTTGCAAGGAATAATGAATGGCAATTGGTACAACTCATTGTCCAATGGTTGCATAAAGGAATCTAAGTATTCTCTAGCCTTTGACTTGGCTCAGTGCAGCAGGCCTATGGTCTTCTGATGCTTGAGTTCATCTTGACTCATTTCCAATGTTGTGGAAGGATACATGTTAGCTCTATGCACTCCTTGAATGCTTCATGACAAATTTGAAAGTTTTGGATTTGCAACATTGAATTTCACATGCCTACATGATGATCTTTTATCTTGGGAGGCTTGTGGCTCAGAGATCTTTTGCTTTGATCTAATCTTCAATGTTTATAGAAGGATTACAAGACTTGTAATTGCACAAATTAGCCAATTCGAGCAAATGACCTATAATCTGCCTTGGGAAGAAGCCAGTCTTTGATGCCATGTTCCAAGGGTTGTAACTCCCTACTCAAATTGAATTTGGAGATGATCTGGTACTTGTTGGAAAACTCTCATGTCATACTTTAACTTTGATGTCCACCAATGGACCTGGTTCAACTTGGATCAAGATGAAAAATGGCCTCAAAGTTGGTAAAAAATGAAACAGATTCTGACTTGAAAATTTCAATAAGTATTGGAAAAAGTGGTCACTTTCATTTTTTGTGATTTTGATCAATCCATAATTCAAAATCCATGAGGATTTGGAATCTGATGTAGTTGACACTTTTGAAATATGTCATATGAAATTTCATTTGAGCTTTGGATGGCAGAAAAAGGCCTTAGGGTTTGGGAGTTATGGCCTTGTAAAGTTGGTACCAAATCCATTTTGTTCCATAACTTAGAAAAATTTAGGTTTCTTATGGTTACCCCTTTTGCAAGAAACCTCACTTTTCTTGATTTTTCTTGATTAATGATGATCAAAACCATACATTAACATTGTTTTTGACTTAGGGGAGCCACATTTGTGAAAAAATCCAAAAAGTCAAACTTTATTTTGGGCACAGTTGACTTTTTGTCAGATGAATTTCAAATTGTGTGATCCTCTATGCAATCAAGTTCTTGACCTAATTCAAACCTAATGGATGGATTCCATAGGTGTTTTAGGGTGTCTTGAATCATGTCCCAAGGTTTGGGAGCATGTCTTGGTCCAAAGTCAAAGATACAATTGACTTTTTCTTCAAAACCCTAATTGTGGTCCAGATGAAGTTGAAACTTGTGAATCAAGCTTCTTGGATCAATCCATTGTTGTAAATGGATCAATGTGGGTTATTTGAGGCCCTTAAATCATGTCTTGAGGTCTTGGTTCATTTCTTGCCTCAAAAGTCAACTTAGGGGTAAATTAGGCCAAGAAACCCTAATTCCTGATTTTTTATGAATGCTCCCCCTGAGGTTGTTTTGACTTGATGATTGGATCCATAAGGTCACTTTGAGCTTCTTGGATCATGTTTTGAGGTATTGGCTCATGCCCAGATGAAAATTTTCATCTGGAGGCCTTGGTCGACCAAAACCCTAATTTGGTGACAGTGGCAATCTTGAGGCTTAATCCACTTGGAATGTTGCAATCTTGTGCTTAATTCTTGATGTGGGAGTCCTCTTGATCCTTTATGGGTGTTTGAGAAGCTATACAAGTTGAAGATCATGTCATTTCTTGATTGATCTTTTGTCTAAGTGTTCTGAGAGGGTTGAGAACCATAATTCTTGATTATAGTGAAGGCTCAATAATCCTTGAGGAGATTGATGAGGTATGATGGTACATCCATATTATGGTGATGATTTGCACAATGATGGGAAATCTTGTGCTCAAAATTTGGGGTATGACACTAAGAATAAACCAGAATCTAAACACCAGTTTAGATTCTGAACATTGATCAGATGCAAACTAAGAAAATAGAAAACCCAATTCAACCCACCTTCTTGTGTACTTTTCTCACCTTCATATAACTGGGGGCGGCTTTCCTGGTGTATCAGTATTCAAAGTTGAGAGATGAATGTCGATGGAGGATGAAGCAAGTCACATGAAGTAAGATACTACTAGTGGTAATAATTTGTTATCCTTGAATTTTTTTTATCATTTTCATTTCATATTTACGATAATTCTTGATCCCTGAATGCTTTTTATTTTCATTTCAGGCATGGATCCTGCAGCACTTCCCGCGCATCGCTGGCTGGGCGTGTTGGGATAAGTACACTGAGGAGATGCCTCGTGCCTTTGCTTTTATCTCTCTGAGAGGGAACCAGGCGGTCAAGCCTTTAAGAGTTTATCTTGACCGCTTGGGTGCCGAGGACATCCATTTCAACTGCTATGTGGATCACCGTCAGACCCGACCATTTGACGACATATCTCTATACGCTGGATGGATAGCCTGCGGATCATGTATCATTGCTCCTCATTTGCCCAAGCGCGTTGCGCGGCAGTTCAGGTACACCCATACTATCCCCAGACACCATGTTGTCTCTGCTTCTCCTGCCTTGACTCGTATACAGATAAAGGAGATGTTTACTGATTATCATAGTCACCTGGTACCAGAGGAGGCTCGGGTTACCATAGCACCGATTGGATAGAGCTACATCGACGGACACATCAAGTGGTTCTTCAGAGTCTCACATCCATACATGGTGTCGGCTGCTCCAGAATATCCGCCGAGACCCGCTCATCATGAGATTCTAGAGGAGCAGCAGACTCAGGTAGACCATACTGAGGATGTCTTACCTCGGTGTCATCGCATAGTGGAGATTGCGCGAGCAGGCGTTGACGGGGGTATATTCCCTGAGGGCTCTACTATGCGGCGAGTACTGGATGTCGTGGTTATGGAGGCAAGAATGGGCACTATTGTACCGCAGACATCGCGCGAGGACGGGGTGGATCGATGGACGAGGAGGCAGACCAGGCAGAGGAGGCATAAGAGGTAGATGAGAGGTTGTCAGGCACACCCAGTAGAAGCCTGTTATTATTTTGATGTTTTACCATAGTTTGTACTTTTTTTTTACATTGTTACTACATTTTGGATTTGGTATTGTACGACATTTTACTATTATATGGCTATATTATTTTGTATGTCTGTTATTTTATTTGACATCGTTCTTCATAATTCATCTGAAAACAAATAAACAGATTGTTATAAAAAAAACCTATTCTAATACACTTCGGAGATAAATCTCCAGAATATTCCCATAGATGCATCTCCGGAAATATTCAAAAAAATTGGTTATAGGAGATATGCTGAGAGCATTTAAGGTTTAATTATTTTTGGAGATACATCTTTGGAATTTGTTAACATTTAATCAGATGTGGGATGTGTCCGGAGATATATCTCCAGAACTTGGGGGTATAATGGGAATTTCACACGGTGGATAAGAAATGCATAAGGTGGAAAAAGAAATTCTCAACGAATATTATTGGCGGACAGAATGATAATTGAATTTACTTTCTTAGTTTGCTAATTTTATCTATTAAGACCATGTATATCTGAAAAAGAATGAAAATATGAACTTTTTCAGCTCTCATTTTATTACGTTTTATGATTACAATAATGTATATATGAACTTTTACTTGATTTCACAAATGTGTATAACAATAAAATATAGTAAATACAATTACAAGATCATAAGTCCAAATTGTTGGCGTAACAATCGAGGGGGTCAAGCGAGGAGCATTCTAAATGGTAGGACATCCTTCTTAGAGCAACACACCTTTGTGAGAGACACACCACATATTTACCCAAAACCTTAAGGTGATAGGTAGGTGGATTCTCTCACTTATAAATGCTCAAGTCACCACATTCTTATCCAATGTGGGACTATTATCCACATTACTCACACTTGTAATTATTTTTCAACACTCTCACTCAAGTGTGAGTCTACCACAATGTTCCCCGTCAAGTGGAAGCTCTTTCTTCCATATACACTTGTACTACCGTTGACACTCTTCAACGGGACACTCAACCCACCACCTATGGGGATACTTTTGATACAAATAAGTCTGTCTCTTTCTCGAACCACAGGTTCATGATACCATTTGTTAGTGCAACAATCGAGGGGGTTAAGCGAGGAGCATTCTAAATGGTGGTACATCATTCTTAGAGCAACACACCTTTTGTGACAGACACACCACATATTCACCCAAAACTTATAAATACTCAAGTCTCCACATTTCCTATCCAATGTGGGACTATTATCCACACTACTCACACTTGTAATTCTTTTTCAACACAAATACCATACAAAATCAATTATCTTCCATAGCTTGAAGCTCCTCAACATCTTGAATATCCTCAACTAAATCAGAGATAACATGTTCATCACTTTTTCTCCTACCACTCTTCTCTCTAAGAGAAATTTTTAATTTAGTTGAAGCATTTAATACTTTCTTTTTAAGAGATATAGATTTTGCTAGTTTTTAAATTTTCTTAAAAAAAGGTTTTCCGAGTTCTCAAAATTAAATCTCCGTTGTCTTTTCTCATCACTGTCGAAAAACTCCTAAAAATCCATAAAATTCTATTAATAACAACAATTCAACAAAATCAAGATAATCAAATCAAATCAATTGAACGTGTACTTACAAGATATTAGGAAACGATACAGGGGTCTGAACATTGTAGAAATCGAAAGTAGAATTTAGATCTAGAAGAAATAAATGCATAAACTATTGAAAACCCCTAAGAAATGGAGATGTGAATTAAATTGAAGGTTGATGTAGATTCTTATCACAGAAAGTAACAAAAAGAAGATAATTTTAATTAAATTTTAAAGGAAATTAATAAATAAGTTTTAAATATGTTTGAACAAGAAGATGAGAAACAATAACTAAAACTTAGAAAATATTTTTAGTGATGAATTTTACGTCGCTAAATTAGTCACAAAAATTGTTTAAGACACATGTCATTCTACATCAATGCCACATAGTTTTATTAATTGATTTTGATTAACATAATATGTGAAAATGACTAACGTAGTGATCAATTTGTATAGTTAAGGACTCAAATGGTCTTGTTCCGTTCGAGAACCAAAACTAGATCCTCAAGCACTGCTTAAGAACCATAAATAGAGATGGTTAGATAAATAGTGATCTTGAACAGTGGCTTCAATCTCCTTTACGGTGGCACAGAGTGGACCTGCATGGTTAGTACTCCAACGCCCAAGTCAATTCAAGATTCAAGATGAATATAGTGAAAGTGGATATTGTACTTTTCCCTTAGCATGTGAACTATTTTTATACCTTGGGCCAAATAGAGTGGATTTGAGATGGATTGGGCCTTGGTTAATTGGGCCTTTGGCTGGTCCATAATTGTTTTCCCCGAGGCTTTGTCAAGCACTGAAGGAGCCAGAAAGCCTTATATATCATTGACCGTCCTCTATGTCGTGTTTCGATGTGGAATGGAACTGAAACGCTTGGGACCAGTTTTGAAAATAGTATTGGGAACAGACGCATTTAATGTAGTTCCATTATTGAAATACTTCGCCACTCTTTTCTGACACGTGCAATGACATGAAAAACTAGGGTATGGCGCAAATTATAGAGTACGCTCGAGTTGGCGTGTATCCATGAGTGGAAATCTTGTCATTGATCTCATGATTTCTTTCCTTAGTTATTGTTGATTTTTCAACTGTCGTTGCTTATAAATAGATTGAGTTGAGTATTTGGAAGTTTTTGCACCATTAGCTTTCAAGCTTTCAATTAATTTCCAAAAAGACCTCTTCGTTCCTTCTTCTATGAGATTATCGCTAGAAGCGACTCAACACTTCACTTAAATCTTTTGCCTTTGTTCAATTCCTCCTGCTTCATCAATACCATATGACTAGGTACTTTCTTAACTCAAGCTTTATCTTTTGCATTTCCTATTTTCTAGTTAGTATAAGTGATAACAAAATTGATTTTGTGAGTGATTCGAAAGTTGAAACTTCATATGCTTCTACTATGGGGACTTCCCTTGATCTTCATATCCCATTATATGCAAAGGTAGTGGGTACTTCTCCGACTCTGAGAACTGAGGCCTCCCTAAGCGATGTTGACATTTTGGTCGGCGATCCTTTAGAGTGGTTGGTCCTTCCAGTGTCAAGGGAGAAGAGGATATGCAGTTCTTTTGATGATTGTATGGTCTCATTCCATGAATTCCTGGTTACAAGAATAGGACTTTGGTAGCCTTTTTCTGAATTTGTGGTAGTCATCCTTAAACATTTAAAAGTTGCTCCTTCCCAGCTTCATCCGGGGTCATGGGGATACATAAAGTTCATCCGACTGTGTGTCGAGCCCAAATCCTAGAATCCCTCTCTTAGCTTATTTTTTGATAATTTACATCTGAGGCGTACTTCCCTATACAACTTTCGTAGTTAGGGACTTATTTACTTTTATCTGGTAAGCCTTTGGTTCGACCCCTTTACTCTGGACTAAGGTGACTTCTTGGGACGATTTTTATTGGTAAAGCCCTTCACCCTCACATCTCATTTAATTTTCTGCCAACTCCTTGTCAATTCTTCTCGCTTTTGTCGGATTTCATATCCAAAATATTGGTCCAAGCTCCATTTTAACCGAACTACTTACTCATATTATATCAAACCAGTTTCTCTTTCTCTGGACGAGGTGAGTATGAAGGAGGAAAAACAATCCTGGTTTCAAGGGTTTGGCTGTGAGGAAGAGTTCAACCCTGGTGAGGTTCTTTCTCCAGATGTGAAAAATAGGAATTTATACTCACGTTATCTTAAGCGAAGTTAGTCAAGAGGAGAAGAGGAAGATTTTTTGTAAGGGCGAAGTCTTCATACTTTCTTTAACATGTGTGATTGCGTTTTGTAAAAAAAAGCAAGTTGAATATGTTCTACAATCTTGTAGATGCTTAAGATATTTCGGCTATGGTGAATACATAGACTTCTTCCTCTGGCGACCATTACTTTTTCTCCTACCCCGACTAAAGAAGCTTCTGCTTATGTACGCGAGGGTGATCAACTTGCTGATGTTACGGCAATTTTGACTAGTGAGGAGTCAACTCTGCCTCCAATTTCAACAAAAAGGGCTCGAGATGAGGAACAAAAATCCCCCGAGATAAGGTTTCCTCAAAATAGACTCAGTTCGCTGAGAGCAATGCTTCTAGGGAGGTAACTGTAACACCCTTAATTTCCCCGCCCTATTTAACTAAAATAATCAGAGTAAAACAATACGAAACAGAAATAAGGGATGCTACTTCCAACTTCTCATTTTCTCATAAATAGACATGTAACATATAAATGACATTTTTGGAAATCACACAACTTTAATCCAACAAAATAACCTTTATTACGCAGTGGAAAATTATTCATTTCAATCAACAAAATATAACGATTTCATTTAACTAAAGAAAATAGTTTTCATATCAGAAAAACAACTAATAATTCTTCAACAAATAAAATCATATAAAAGCGTTCCTGACTCCCAATGTTACATATCAGAGTTGACGCCAAACTAAAAGAATAAACCGAAGACTTCAACTTCCACTCACACCTGAGCTCCTACAGCAGAATATCTGCACGTTACCCACGTAGAGGCAACATTCAAACAGAAGGGGTGAGATTCTCAAATCAACAAAAGAAGAATATGATATAAATATAAAAGCATAAATCATCGAGTAATTCACCCATATCGCAACTACCAACAAGAATCACACACCTCAACACAACCATAGATCATCAATCAAAGTATAATGCAACACAACTAACAAGAGTAATGCAATGAGTCACCAACCAGACTCAATGTATGTGGTACCAACTTCGATCCCTGTTTCATGATCACAATTCTCGTCGGAACGTCTATCTAGTCGCTCACACCCCACATGGGCACACGACAATCGTGATTGCTCACACCCTACATGGGCACACAATCACCTTAACAACAGCAACAACATTGATTCCATTAAAAGAAATCCGAATAGATGCTCACACCCCACATGGGCACACGTAATCCCTCAACACATGCATCATGCTATGCACCTTCAACGACAACATGAAACAACGAAACAAATGCATAAACATAGCATATCATCATTACTCAACTAACTATTTCACAACAACACACATACACCTATTCGAAAATGTATATTCATAACATTCCTCCAAAATACATCATCTAAAGAAATCATCAACGAAGCAACAGGAAACCACGCGAAACAACAAGAAAACCGCAAAGAAGCAACAAAAATCGCGCAGCAGCATTGCTACGCCTCTTCGCACCGCCCAGCGGCGTACAGGCATAGCTCCCCCCTTAATTCTAACAAAATCCAGTAGCTTCCATAATGCGCCTTCTGACCACCGCCCGGCGCCGCAGCAGCATTGTTGCACCTCTTTGCACCGGCCGGCGGTGCACAAGCTTAGCTTCCCCCTCAATTCCAACAAAGTTCCAGTAGCGTTCTATGTTGTGCCTCCTGAGCACCGCCCGGCGCTACAATCCCACCGCCCGTGCTACGAGCGTGTAGCAGATTTTCTGTAATCCAATTTTCTGCTACACCAGACCCAATTTCCTCCCCAAAACAGTCCTCATAGTGCACGGGAATCACATTCAACCTCAGCAATATTTAGCAACAATAACATGCATTATTTTATAGGCAACATCATGAATAAATCTTAACATCCTAACTCATTAGAACCTATCAACAACCATTCAACATTCACATGAATTCAACCTAATGATTCCTACCCAAATACATACATCATCCAACCCTTGAGAGATTAAAGAATTCCCACACTTACCTTGTATTGATGAGCTTCCTTCTTCTCTAATGGAGTCACTCCTTCACCTTGCCCTAGCCTCTGCTTCCCGTTCCCTTTTCTCTTTTCTTTAGAATTCGATCGATCACCAAAGTATTATCTCTCTAATTTCCTCCTTTTTCCTATTATGACCCTTAGACCCCAAATATGTTTTTCCCTCTTTATCCTTACTAATCCTCATGAATGGACCACCTTGCCCTTGTCATCTCTCCACTCATATTATCCCATTTTAATTAAATAAAATAATTAAACTAATTATTTTAATTTTAATTAATTCCCACTAAATTATTTAATTTAATAATCACTTACTAACCACACCACATATTCCATCCCAATAGTCACACACCCTCCGATACTTTATTTTCTATAATTCGAAGGTCTCTACTCCATACTAAGGCAACCCAACCTCACCCAAAACACACATAATCATACACAAATACACAACATCATTCAATTTAATTACTAAAAAATTAATTGAAATAAATCGGGGTGTTACAACTCTCCCCCACTTAGAATATTTTCGTACTCGGAAATTTACCTGATACGAACTACCCTGAATACGTTCTCGCATCCAAATTACCAACTCCCATGCCATGAAAGGAAACACCACGAATAACACAAAGAAACAATACACCTTACCAACGACAACAACAACAACAACAAGGTGCAATGCTCACGCAATGCACTCGACAGCCAACTCAAGACGTAAAGAATAACCAAGTTACGAACACACAGGTTCACTCTAGAACTGGAACATAACACGATTGTTATCATCACCATAGGTACCCATGTAACAACAAAGATAAGAACATAAAGTTCCATAACACACATCGTCTTAACCACATCAATATAACCCTATTACTAACATCACTGTCACATTACACTGATGCAAGAGTGCTACGATCCACCAATTAAACACGCAAACTAATACATTCATCTATATAGTAATACATGAACAATATTTAGACCTTTCACCTATCAGTTCTATCCTGCAATGTCTAATGGTTTGCATCAGCCTTGTAGGCTCTATCGTCTAACCCTTGCACTCTTACAAGTCACACAGACGCATGTAAGAACTGCGCTACACATGCTTCAGTTGCGCACTCTGATTACCCCCAACTATCGAATCTACCGAGTTCACATCCAACTTCTGACTCACTTTAACAATCACTAGAAAATCGTTGTTCACTTTTAATATGCCTAAACCTCACACTCTACTGCGTTATCTCTCACACCATACACCAATCTCTGAACTGCTAACTCAACTCTAATTCTCTGACCATCGAAGCAGACATATGAAAAGACTTTCTACTTCACTCATCAAGAATTCCAACTATCCTTGACGTCTCATAGTCCATTCCTTCCGATCCAACAGGTATTCTACACTCATGTGATTATTAAACACTTCGAACCTAGATCCATAAAAATAATACCTCCAGATGTTCAACACAGATACAGCCGCAACCCATTCCAAATCTTGAACAGGATAGATACTTTTGTGACTCCTCATTGGTTGTAAAGCATAAGTAGCGACTTTACCCTCTTGTATTAACACACTGTCTAAACTCATCTTAAACACATCCTAATACCCCACAAGCGGTTCATTAAGATCAGGCAGAATCAAAACTGGAGCCGTAGTCAACTTCTACTTTAGCTCTCTATAACTTTCCTCACCACAAACATCCCCAAACAACCGACTTACCCTTCGTAAGTCAACTGAGATATCGGAAATGCTAACTTGGAAAAACCTTCCATAACCTGCGGTAATAACCAACTAAGTTCAAAAATATTATAATCTCCTTAACCCACTTTGGGGCTTTCTCGTTGTAGAACTACATCTACTTCTGATGGATCCACAACAATACCCTCGTCTGAATTAACATAACCAAGCAAACTCACCTCTACTAGCCAAAAGTCACACTTTGATAACTTAGCATATAACTTTATCTCTTTCAATACTTGTAACTCAATTCTCAAATACTCTACACATTCCTCTTCTGATTTTATAATAGATCAGAACATCCACAACGAACACCACTTCAAACTTATCCAAATAAGTATGGAAGATACGATTCACTCTCTACATACACTCTAAGGCGTACCAGTCACTACCATCCTCTACCCGACATCCTTGGTCAAATCATGGTCTCACATTCCTATTTACTTCCTCCTTGGATTATCTTCCCAATGCTTCAAGTCCCATGTCAATCAAATTCTTACTTCATCACAAATCAAAACTCAAGCTATCCAGAACACAACTGTGAGTTCCTATACTACTCACTGATCAACACGCAACCTCATGCTACCATCCTTTTCTTTACCAATAATAATGAAGCTCTCCAAGGCAACACCCTTGGCATATCACTAGCAGCACATTATTCTCTACTCCTGATAAGTAACTATCAACAACATCTGATCGACATATAAAAGCCTCGAATCCGCCTCATTTTCAGATATAGGAATCTGCATCGACTAATCAAAACAATTCGTAAGCACTTGGCTTAACTCCAAGCAATTCACTGTACATACCATCCTATCTAGCAAGACACGTCTATTCCATCCAACATGATCCCGTCTACTATCAACAAGAGATTAAGGGTGATCAGTTCCTCAATTTGTCAATAGGTAGCCGACAACCACATCAGTAGCATAAATCATCATTACCTAACTACAATAGCATCCTTACTTTGTGCCCAAAGTTACCTAAGCATAATGTTCAACAATCTCTCTAAGGCTTACAACATTTTCTTAATTTCCTTCTTTTCAACCTCATCAATGATACATAAACGCCCAAAGTCCATTACATATTCTCCTATACACACTCGTAGCACAACATAATTGTTAAATATTCTCCCGATACTGGAAATGCTACTACACCAAGTACAATTCAAATCGGTCCACTCCAAATGAAACATTTATCCAAGTAGAGAGAACTTTAACAACACTAATAAATCCTTCATCTTTCCTTTAATTTCATATACTCGATGATCCATATAGTTTCACATTCGGGTCTCATTCTAATCACAATCTCAATAGTACCATCTCATCATCTGGTTGGTGATAGAAACTGTCCAAACCTTCCCGACACACGTCGACATCATGTCATCAATGACACACAATCCACTTTTATTTTTAACCTTCTCCCTTCCTCAAGAATCTCTCCACTCTAATCATTCTCAATTGGCATACGCCGTACCTCCATGTGCTTCTCCAATACCCTCACCTCCGTCATATTACTAAACATTTTATACCTGACCTCATCTTACCCATTTTCAGCAAGACTCGCTCAACTTCAAACACGATTATCTCCTTCAATACAGATTTTATTGATAAAAAATTATATGCCAAAATGAAGGGAATTTCCCGTAGATTCCAGAAATTCAAGAATCGCTTAAATCCGAGTTACGAGTAAAAAGTTATCGCCTGTATAATGGAGGTTGGTCAAGAAATCCTGTATACCTGCCTTCTCCAAAACCAGCTTCAGACCCAAATCTTCAAATGTGTTTTTCTCTGTTTAGTGAAGGCTGCTCCATAAGTGCGAAAATGAAGATTGGAATTGGTGAACATGAGTTCCACCCTTTTCTCTTACTTCTAAGATCCCCCAACTATCCTCACTCTTCACCTAAATCTGAATGTAATCTGACCTCAATTCAATTATACTGAAGACACACTAGCATAACAGTTGGTCCATCAAATCATCAATCCCGTTGAAGTGGATATTTATTCTCAATCATTACCTTAGACAGCTGTCGATAATCCACACACAATCTCGTACTACCTTCTTTCTTCTTAACTCATAACACCGGAGCTACACTTGTCTCAACAACACACTACACCACTCATCTAAATGATTGGTAAACACATGGTTTAACTCCACCAATTCGTCCCAACAATAACATCATCTTGTTCCAACTAAAGACAACCTGTGCCCATCCTTAGGAAATACGTCAGGATACTCCACACATCACCGGCCCATCTCTAGCCGCAACATCGCCTTCCCCCTCACAAGGAAGCGAACAACGAGAACACCTGACTGTCTTCCCTCAAGGATCACACCATTCTCAGACAGTTGGACGATCCAACACTGCACTCCCTCATGTAGCAACATGATATCCAATTTCTCAACAACTGGAATATCCAAGAGAAGCAGACACTTCTCCCCCACTTGTTTCATTCCCAGCCTGTAATAGAAAACAAAACAAGCATCGACAGTGTTTTCACACACATGTCGTATACTAGGGAACAACATAATTAGACAACCTGGCCGGACGGGCCGACCTGCTCTGATACCACTATGTAACACCCTTAATTTCCACGCATTATTTAACTAAAATAATCAGAGTAAAACAATACGAAACAGAAATAAGGGATGTTACTTCCAACTTCTCATTTTCTCATAAACAGACATGTAACATATAAATGACATTTTCGAAAATCACACAACTTTAATCCAACAAAATAACCTTTATTACGCAGCAGAAAATTATTCATTTCAATCAACAAAATATAACGATTTCATTTAACTAAAGAAAATAGTTTTCATATCAGAAAAACAACTAATAATTCTTCAACAAATAAAATAATATAAAAGCGTTCCTGACTCCCAATGTTACATATCAGAGCTGACGCCAAACTAAAAGAATAAACCAGACTTCAACTTCCACTCACACCTGAGCTCCTACAGCGGAATATCTGTACGCTACCCACGTAGAGGCAACATTCAAACAGAAAGGGTGAGATTCTCAAATCAACAAAAGAATAAGATGATATAAATATAAAAGCATAAATTATCGAGTAATTCACCCATATCGCAACTACCAACAAGAATCACACACCTCAACACAACCATAGATCATCAATCAAAATATAATGCAACACAACTATCAAGAGTAATGCAATGAGACACCAACCAGACTTAATGCATGTGGTACCAACTTCGATCCTTGTTTCATGATCACATTTCCCGTCGTAACGTCTATATAGTCGCTCACACCCCACATGGGCACACGACAATCGTGATTGCTCACACCCCATATGGGCACACAATCACCTCAACAACAACAACAACATCGATTCCATTAAAAGGAATCCGGATAGACGCTCACACCCCACATGGGCACACGTCATCCCTCAACCCATGCATCATGCTATGCACCTTCAACGACAACATGCAACAACGGAAAAAATGCATAAACATAGCATATCATCATTACTTAACTCACTATTTCACAACAACACACATACACCTATTCGAACATGCATATTCATAACAATCCTCCAAAATATATCAACTAAAGAAATCATCAACGAAGCAACAGGAAACCACGCGAAACAACAAGAAAACCGCAAAGAAACAACAAAAATCGCGCGGCAGTATTGCTGCGCCTCTTCGCACCGTCCGGCGGCGCACAGGCGTAGCTCCCGTCCTCAATTCTAATAAAATCCAGTAGCGTTCCATGCTGCGCCTTCTGACCACCGCCCGGCACCGCAGCAGCATTGCTGCACCTCTATACACCGCGCGGCGGTGCACAGGCGTAGCTTCCCCCTCAATTCCAACAAAGTTCCAGTAGCGTTCCATGTTGTACCTCCTGAGCACCAATTGGCACTACAATCCCACCGCCCGGCGCTACGAGCGCGTAGCAGATTTTCTGTAATCCAATTTTCTGCTACACCAGATCCAATTTCCTCCCCAAAACAGTCCTCATAGTGCACGAAAATCACATCCAACCTCAACAATATTTAGCAACAATAACATGCATTATTTTATAGACAACATCATGAACAAATCTTAACATCCTAACTCATTAGAACCTATCAACAACCATTCAACATTCACATGAATTCAACCTAATGATTCCTACCCAAATACATACATAATCCAACCCTTAAGAGATTAAAGAATTCCCATCCTTACCTTGTATTGATGAGCTTCCTTCTTCTCTAATGGAGTCACTCCTTCACCTTGCCCTAGCCTCTGCTTCCCGTTCCCTTTTCTCTTTTTTCAGAATTCGATCGATCACCAAATGATTCTCTTTATCTAATTTCCTCCTTTTCCTATTATGACCCTTAGACCCCAAATATGTTTTTCCCTCTTTATCCTTACTAATCCTCATGAATTGACCACCTTGCCCTTGTCATCTCTCCACTCATATTATCCAATTTTAATTAAATAAAATAATTAAACTAATTATTTTAATTTTAATTAATTCCCACTAAATTATTTAATTTAATAGTCACTTACTAACCACACCACATATTCCATCCCAATAGTCACACACCCTCCGATATTTTATTTTCTATAATTCTAAAGTCTCTACTCCATACTAAGGCAACCCAACCTCACCCAAAACACACAAAATCATACATAAATATACAACATCATTCAATTTAATGACGAAAAATTAATTAAAATAAATCAGGGTGTTACAGTAACTCCCTTCAAAAAGATACTAGGCATCTTCTCTTCCCGGCTTTCCCACACTCTTTAGGAGGCTTCTACTATTGTTTTGGCGTCCGATTTATCCTTCATCCAAAATCTCCCTGAGGGAGATAAGATGGAATTGGCTTCTCATTTTGCCCACAATATGTTCAAGTTGGTACTATTTTCTCTTTTGTCTCTGCTAGACGAGGAGACGTCTTGGCCCCGGAAAATTCCTCATAGGAAAGGTATACTTGGAAATGGAATGTTGAAGTTATGGAACTAAAGTGAATTAATCTCTTGAAGGAGCTTGTTTTATTGTACGAGAATGTTAAAGTTGTCAACTCTTTGAAAGAGGTTGCAGACATACACGATCATTCTTCTGCTTTGGAAACTCGGGTGATTGAGCTGGAGGGTTCCCTCGAGGATGCAAAGAAGCAGTATTAGGATGCTTCTAATTATGTTGAAAAGAAGACTCGCCAGGTGGAAGAGCTTCGGAAATCCATTCTTCAGGAAATTGATGCCAATGGAAAAGCCTTGAAAGCTATTTCATGATAAGGTGGTAAGTCTGAAGTGGTTACTCCGTGATTCTCTTCAATAGACTATGCAGGACATGTTCGGAGTCCACAAACGAGTTGGGGAACAGGGGAGGAAGTTCTGTTCCGATGCTATAAATTTTGTCGATGCATTGGATTCGTTCAAGTCTGCTCCCGGGCTTTGTACTACTTTTTATTTCTTGTCATACTTCCTAGGCTTTTATGCCTTGTGTGTAAAAATATTTGTTGTTTCATGAAAATATGTTACCTCGATGATTCAAGTGTCATTTTCTTTAAAGCTTTGTGCTTGTATTTGCTTTATCATTATCGTTGATTACAAATTGTTGTAACTCAAAAGTTTTCTCTTTTACCATGTGAAGTCTTCACTTTAGTTTAGATCGAGCCACCAACATTTATCATCTACGGCGGGATATCTGTTTTGGGTGTGAATGTCTTAACTTCTTACTTTACAAAGGAAACAACGCATTTGTTTATAACAAAATGGCAAGCGTGCCTCTGGAAATTTTCTGCTTTTTACAACTAGGTGTATTGAATTATTTTAGTTACTATTTTTGGTTGCTATAGTTACTCACCGTATTCAGTTTTTGTTGTAGTAGAGTGTTGATTTCTATATGGCATTTTTTGGAAATTTCTTGGGATCGGAAAAGTCGACGTCATGTGGTCGTACTTTGTATTGTGCTTCGCGTCACAAAGGATTGTTTTCTGACAAATGATAAGATCCCCATCTCTGCCCCCGAGGCTAGGCTCGGGTCGCGGTGGACACCTCCAGACTCCACCACCAACGACACCTTTAGATTAAATAGATCCAAAGGCGGGGTGCGTCAGCTACACAGGAATGCATTTAATATGCCTCGGATGAGGGGTCATGTGAGGTGTGTGTTTGAGTGTTATCGGAATTGCATAGATGTGTTAAGTCTATATTAGATAGACAATAGGGTATGAAATGTGCTTAAGCCGTATCAAAATTACATAAATGTTTTAAGTCAGTATCGAATACTCAAAAGAACATAAAGTGTGCTTGAGCCATATCAGAATCGCACAGACGCGTTAAGTTTGTATCCATATTTCCTTGTCTTGAGCGCTAGACAAAGATATATATATATATATATATATATATATATATATATATATATATATATATATGGCTTCCACTCTATATAATTTCCACCATAAAAAAATTTCCACATATACTATATTCTTCCCATATTTGGTATCAGAGCTCTGATTCTGGTAAAGCCATATATGAATGGAACATAGATGGCCTTAATGAAAAACAGACTCTTGACATGATACATAGAATGCTTATGTATGCTACAGTCTGTAAACAGAACTATCAGAGTTCTCATTCTGTTTACAGACTATAGCATACATAAGCATTCTATGTATCATGTCAAGAGTCTGTTTTTCATTAAGCCACAACAGTAGAATTTTACCTTAAACAGTATATATATATATATATATATATATATATATATATATATATATATATATATATATATATATATTTGGTATCACCGAGCCTTGTTTAAGGTAAAATTCTACTGTTTGTAATGACAAATAGTAGCTAAACCACTGTTGTGGTGGCTCATATGATTATCTAAGGATGTAAGGACTAAATTTTTCGTGTAATAACATTAGTATCATATTCTTATGTTTAGACCTTGTGTTTTTAAACTAGAGATGTTTTTCAGTGCTTTCTACTGCTCCTTTTTTGTCCGAAGAAGGACGTTCATGAGCAATCTTTAGAAACTTTTGCTAAAAAACATCTTTAACATCTTTGATTTAGGACCTAGTCCTTTGATCCCCTTTTGGGTTGATGTTTGGCTCAGTCAAACTCCCCTATTTTTTGGGTTGATTGTTAAACAGTTTTCTATTTGCAAAGATGGCAAGGTTAAGAGATAAGAATGTTATACTAATATGATTATGGGTCAAATTTATTCGTTATTATCAAGGTTATCCATCTGACGCTTACCACAACATTTTTAACTTATTTATTTTATGAATTCACTTATTGAACCCATTGGAAATGACAATAATAATTGTCAAAATCCTTTGATCAAAAATGAGGAAAACAATGAATTTTCCAAAGATTTAGATAAATTGAATAAATGGATAATTACATCCGTACCATCTAAACAAATTTATAAATTTGGTATGTTTGATGTAATGTCCAGGTTTGCGGTTAAAACCACGGAGCAAACCATACCTGTCTCTAATTCAACTCAAATTATTGAGTTATTAAGAAAAAAAGATTTGCTTCCTTTTAAAGGTTACAACTTTATCCATATTGGATTAATACAAGTTGCCTTCAAACCTCTAACAATGTTAGGGTTAAATTCCAGTCTCATGGCATATGTCAGAGATGGAAGATGTAGAGATTTTAAACAATCTCTAGCAGCTATTATAGAGACTAGTCTGTGCCATGGACCAGTTTACTTTGAAGTCTCACCTAATTTGAGTTTATCTATGACTGACAAAAATTTGTTGGATGCTTTGCAATTAACTATTCATACTAATAGCTATAATTTTAAGCCAGGTAGTGAAATTATAGCAATATGTTATAGGGTCTATTATAAGGTATTAAATACCTTGAACCCCAAAGTGAAAAATATTTCACCATCTGGATCTACAACATTAGTGCAAACAAATTTACTTACGTCTAATGTTGCCAACAATAGGTTGATAAAGTGGAATGAAATAGACTTTCCTGAAACATGGTCTTTACCTCAAGAAATTGAGTCAGAACCAATCCTTAATAAGGACATAGACCAAATTATTCAAACTACTGAAGGGGATATTGAAATAAGATTTAATCCCCAACGTAGATTTAAAATACCAAGGGCTTTATCAGCCAGATATTCTTCCCATAGTGACTTTGTCATAGCCCCAAGTACAATACCTAAGGCATCTACTTCTCAGACAAGAGAAGAAGTTATTGAACCTGAATATGTTGAAAATATTAGACTAAGTGAGAATAGGATTCCCCAGGGAATCTATCAGAAAGTAGAACCCAGAGTTGAATCTCCAACTCAATCAGAAATGTCATTTCACCTATGATAGATTTCTCTCAAGGAAGTGAGATGAGAAAATTCATTAATAATGAATTTAGAAGTGTCAAAAACCATCAGTTTAGACAATGGTATTTTAAAAAATTCTCTAAAAATGAATTACATGAATTTAGAGAACTCTTTTATAAAGAATTAACCGAGACACAAGCCCCTGTTCCTTTTATTCATTGGTTTGTTAACTCTTTTATAAAAAGAACCCAAGAAAATATTTTTGTTTTACAAAGACCTTGGATTACCCTTGAAGGAGAAACTTTAGATGCTCCTTACCCCCCAGAAAAGACTTTACATCTGGCCGAGAATGCTGAGGCTAGTGCTTACAATAGTCTTAAAAAACTTGAGAATAGTCAAGTTACCATTAGAGAATTAAATTCTTTGATTAGAGCTCAGAACTTTACTAATGCTTTTCTAACCTGTCTTGGAGATCATATGATCTTTCTTGAGAAGCTAATTGTCTCTGTTAAAGAAAATTGGGAGAAGCAGATGAATCAACAAAATTTGATTTTAGACCAATTGTCTAAAACTAAAACTCCTATTATACCCTTTCAAGAAGAATCCTCTTCTAGAAATATCCCTGATACCCCTATCGTCCAACCTCCAATTCAAATTAGTGGATTTAAAATGGATGAAAATCATAACGAATTTATGAAAATTCTGGAAAATAAACTCAAAGGTTTACACCTAAGAATTTTGTCTCAAGGAGATAGTTTTTCTGAAGAGGACTACGCCTCTGAAGAAGAAAGTGAGGATATAGAAAACATTAACCAGTTAACTGAGATGTTTGTTGAACAAAACCTCAACCAAAACCATCAGATAAATCCTATCCATATGACTAAGGCTGTAGAGAAATATTACTACAAAAGACCTACCCCTCAAGATGTTCTTTTTGAAGAACCAGATAGTTATCAGAACTCTTATTCTGGTAAAGCCATATATGAATGGAACATATATGGCCTTAATGAAAAACAAACTCTTGACATGATACATAGAATGCTTATGTATGCTACAGTCTGTAAACAGAATGGGAACTCTGATAGTTCTGTTGCCTCGTTTATAACCACTGGTTTTGTTGGCCAGTTACGAGGATGGTGGGATCATTATCTCACTGAATCCCAGAGAAAAGACATTCTTTCTCATAAAAAGCTTGTCAAAACTGAGGGACTCAGTACTCCCACAGTAGCCACTACAGGGGAAGAATACGCGGTTTATACCCTGAGTCTTTCTATCCTACAACATTTTGTTGGGTCAAACCAACCCATAGGGGAGAAAATTCAGACTCTCCTTCAAAATCTTAGATGTCCTTCCCTAACACATTTAGGTGGTATAAGGATATTTTCCTTTCCAGATCCAGTTGAATAACTCTAACTCTGCCCATTGGAAAGCCAAATTCATTGATGGTCTACCTCATCTTTTCTCTGAAAGAGTTAGAAAGACCCTTAGAGATAAAAATGATGGTATAAACATTAACTATTCAAATTTGACCTATGGTCACATCATCAATAGTTGCATATCTGAAGGATTAGCTCTATGAAATGATATTAAACTTAAACATCAACTCAAAAAGCAAAATTTTTTTAAAAATACCAACTTGGTGAATTCTGTGACCAATTTGCCTTTGACATAGGAAAACCTCCCGGGGAAAAAAGAAATAAAAACCCCAAGTATAGAAAGGGAAAAAATCCTTCTAAGAACAAAACTCAAGACTTCTATAAAGGTCCATATAAAAAATATGGAAAAAGAAATTTCAAGAAGAAAAAGCCTAGACCTACAGAAAAACCCTTGTATACCAAAGGAAAAAGGAAAGCTAATAAGCTTGATATTACCTACCACAAATGTGGTAAACCAGGTCACTATGCCAATAGATGTTGGACTAAAAGAGCTCTCAATGATATTGAGGATGAAAAGCTTCGTTCTCAACTAGAGAAAAATTTTCTCATTGAGTCCAGCTCTGAAAACGAATCTTCTAATGAAGACCTTGGAGTCATTAACTCTTCAGATTCTGATTCTTCATAATCTTCTACTAACAACTGCCAATGCAATGAGCTCAATTATTGGAAGTCAATAATTGACACGAACGGGTTAAATGTTTTAACCACTGAACAGGATGAAGCCTTAAAAGCCATTGAGGCTATTTCAGATCCTAAAATCAAAATAAAAATGATAGAAGTTCTTATCCAAGAACATTCTAAGGTTGAAGCTCCTTGTATGATCGAAGCTCCTTACCAGTTAAGCGAAGTCTTATCTAGATTTCACCCGTCTAATATTAGAGAAACCCCTACTTCTCTAAATGATCTTAAGAGTGAGATTTCCCAATTAAAATCTGAAATTAGTCAAATAAAAAAGAGTAATAGAACTCTTAATCAAAGATTGATTGTTCTTGAAAAGGGAAAAGAAATAGAAAGAATTCATTCACCCCCCCCCCCCCTCCTCCCTCTTCTAGTGAAGATTATTTGAATCTCCTGGATCAAGTTAGAACTCTTAGGACTCTTAATCAAAGATTGATTGATTTTGAAAAGGGAAAAGAAATAGAAATAATTCATTCACCCCTCTTCTAGTGAATATTATTTGAATCTCCTAGATCAAGTTACTTCGCAAAAATGGTTTGTGAAAGTTACCCTTGTGGCCAATAGAAGCTTCATTCTAAAAGATGAGATTGCTCTCATTGATAGGGGTGCAGACTTAAACTGCCTTCAAGAGGAAATTATCCCTACAAAGTATTTCTCTAAAACCACTCAGTCTCTTACCCAAGCTGGAAGAGACGAATTAAAAGTCAACTATAAGTTGTCTAACGCATATATCTGCAATCAAGATATATGCCTTCCAACTTCCTTTATCCTTGTTAAAAATCTAATGCATAGGATAATATTAGGAACTCCCTTTCTGCATAATATTATGCCTATCAGGAATGTTGATCAGAAGGGAATAACCACAGTTATGAATAATAAAACTGTTAAGTTTGAATTTATTATTGATCCTCATACGAGGATGTTAAATGAGGTCAAAGATATGCTTCTTAAGCATAAAGAGAAACAATTATGTTTTTTAAAAGAAGAAATTAGTTTATTAAGCATAGAAGAACAAATTAATAAAGAAGACATTAAAAAACAAATTAAATTAATTAATGATCAATTTAAGTCTGAGGTTTCCAGTGATCTCCCTAATGCCTTCTGGGAAAGAAAAAAGCATGTCATTTCTCTACCCTACCTGGATGACTTTAATGAGAGACAGATACCTACTAAAGCTAGGCCGGCCCAAATGAACAGAGACTATTTAGAACTCTGTAAAAAAGAAATTGAGTCTTTACAAACTAAAGGCTTAATAAGACCTTCGAAATCCCCTTGGTCTTGCACAGCATTTTATGTTAACAATGCTGCTGAAAAGGAACGAGGTGTTCCTAGACTTGTCATAAATTATAAACCCCTGAATAAGGTGCTTAAATGGATTAGATATCCTATCCCTAACTAAAAGGATTTGTTAGATAGATTAAGCGATGCTTTAATCTTTTCCAAGTTTGATATGAAATCAGGATATTGGCAAATTCAGATAAAGGAATCTGATAAATATAAAACTGCCTTCACAGTGCCTTTTGGTTACTTTGAATGGAGCGTCCTGCCGTTCGGGCTAAAGAATGCCCCTTCTGAGTTCCAAAATATCATGAATGATATTTTCAATCCTTATTCTGAATTTATCATTGTTTATATTGATGATGTGTTTGTTTTCTCAAAATCTTTAGAATAGCACATTAAACATTTAAAAACTTTTAAAGGAATTGTTAAACATAACAGGCTAGTCCTATCTGCGCCCAAAATGAAACTCTTCCAAACCAGAGTTAGATTCTTAGGTCATGAGATCGATAAAGGAACCATTATTTCTATTAACATAAGTATTGAATTTGCTGTTAAATTTCCAGATATATTATCAGATAAAAAACAACTTCAGAGATTTTTAGGAAGTCTTAATTACATATCTGATTACTACAAAGATTTATCTAAGGACACGGCTATCCTCTATAATAGGCTGAAGAAGGTCCCTGGACCTTGGACTGAGAAACATACTCAGGCTGTCCAAAAGATTAAAGGCAAAGTAAAGTGTTTACCTTGTCTGTCTCTTGCTAACCCTAATTATATTAAAATTGTTGAAACTGATGCCTCTGACCAAGGTTATGGAGGTACTCTTAAGCAAGTTATACCTGAGACTTCCAAAGAAGTCCTTGTTAGATTTACCTCTGGAAAATGGAACCAGACACAATCTAAATATTCTACTGTGAAGAAGGAAATGCTTTCTATTATTAAATGCATTTCTAAATTTCAAACTGATTTGTTAAACCAAAAAATTTTATTAAGAATTAATTGTAGTTCTGCTAAGTCAATAATTGAGAAAGATGTTAAGAATCTTGTGGCTAAACAAATTTTTGCTTCCTGGCTAGCTCAATTAAGTGCTTTTGAATTTGATATTCAATACATTAAAGGAGAAAATAATTCTCTTGCTGATTTCCTTACTCGTGAATTCTTGCAGGGCAATGAGCACCTCTTATAGGGGAGGAAGAGGCGACCGTTCTTTTGGTCGGGGGTGGCAGAGGGAGTAACCATATGTTACCCCAGCTAGAGCAAAACATTCCCCTAATAGGAGAATGGACAACTGTCTATCCAAACAGACAAAAAATGTAGCAATTGCCTGCACCCCTAAAAAATAATAATAAGGAAGAATCTTCCTCATCCTCATCCATCTCTAAGAAAAATATTTCTTATAAAGAGATTGTTGTTAATGATCCTGTGCAAGAACAAACAACAGATTATTTTGAAAATCCTATTACTAAACAAATTATGTTCATAGAAGAAGAAGATATTAAGATCGCCAACAATGATGGCTGGTCAGTTCAAACCAGATATCTTGAATCAAGAGGATATCCTGGACTTTATGGTAAATCTAGGCCAAATTTGGAGATATTACTTCTTATGACTGAATCAGTCATTATTACCCATCATTATCAGAATAATAATCTTACTAGTTTTATAAACTTTTTCAAATGTCATATCAATAAGATATTGCAACCCAGAGAAAGGGGATTAAATCCAAATGGAGAAAAGGCAATTAAAATTGCTGAAGGCAAACATGTATATTATAATTATTGGGATTATATCCAAACTTTTTCTTAAGCATTTTATTATCATAATCCAAAGAATAAACATTTGTGGTTTTTCTCTATTAATCCAGAAATTCTGGAAAAACCCATTCCAAATTGGTTTTATAATTGGTGGCTAAAATTTGGACCATCTCTGGAAATTTTACCAACAAATTTAATGGATTTATACACACCTTGGTGTACTCAAAGTCCTTTAATTTCAAAGGTGTTATCAAAAAATTTAATAACTGGACAATGTCCATTTATGTATTTTGCTAAGTTTCAGCTTCCTTGGATATGGAGATGGACAATAACCATCTCAAGGGATAAATGTAACATTCCTATTTTGCAGAGAAATTTCTTCTGTAAATGGTGGATAAAAAAGGATCCTAAAGATCTCCAGGAAAAAATGGCCTTAATAACTGCTACAATTGAAAATGACAAAAATAGTCAGGTCGGAGCCAAAGTTCTCCTCAAATGTCAATGGCTCAGCTGAAAGAATACTTTCAAAGAAAGTTTCTTAGGAAAATGAAGAAGACATTATGGTCAGAGTTCTTGACCATATGAAGAATCAATTCTTCAGCGCCTTCCCAACGGCTAAGGAAGAAAATGTCTCAATGAAAACAAGTTCATCCCAAGGATCAATGGATGCTATGCTAGCTGGCGAGTCTCAAGAGCCAGACCCCACAGATGAAGATTTCTGGGACGCCCTCATCCACTTCATGACTCAGAGAGTCAATAAAGGAAAAACCTCTCAATAATCAAAAGAGCACAAAACCAGTGGGACCCACAACAATGAAGTTTCCCACTCAGTTTCCCACTCACTAAAAGTGACTAAGACGTCCACCCACCTAAAGTTGAAAATGACGTAGCAGAATCTGTTATTGCTTTTAATTTTTATCTTTTCTTTTGTCGTTTGTAATAATTAAAGTTTTGATGGGGCCCACAGCGCACCCGGCTTAAATGATTCTCTTTTATGTTTCTTTTGACCTGTTTTAGCAGGTTTTTTGTACCTTTTCCCTATATAAGGGATTTATTTTCTCATTGGGAAGCACGCTCGAATTTTGTAACATATTCCCTCTATCAATATAATCTTCCAATTTCTTTTACTTACGCTTCCACTCTATATAATTTCCACCACAAAAAAATCTCCACATATACTATATTCTTCCTATATATATATATATATATATATATATATATATATATATATATATATATATATATATATATATATATATAAACCAAATAAACATGTGCCCAAAACTAGAGTTGTTAAAATGGGCTACCAAACCCTAAACGGGTCGGCCCTGATGGGCTCGGGCTTTTTAGAGTTGGGCTAAAAAAACTCATTTTTAATATGGACTCGAAATTACTACCCGAGCCCGGCCCTAGATAGGCTTCGAGCTACCCGACCCTAAACAGGTTTTTTTTAATAAAAAATTAAAATAAAAATGCCATAATATTTATTATAGATAAAATTAAAAATTATATTATTTTAAACATAATATATTTTTAAGTACTATATTATCTTTTATCAATACTATAATGTGTTTTTAAATACCATACATGTCTAAATTGTATAAAATAATATTCGGATATTTAACATAAGAGAAACTAGTAAAATACGAGAAAACTGTGTTGATTATATTAATGTATAATATTTAAAAGAGAAAGATTGAAAAAACTATATATAAAATTTAGTGAGGTGAGAAAAATCAATGTGTTATTTTAAAGTAAGATAATAAAAGTATTAGTATAATTTTTTAAATGTTATAGTGATATGGGCCTAATTGACTGTCCACAGTCCATATGGACTAGCCCTAATAAATAGCAGATTTTTTAAAACTGAGTTAAAATAATCTTAAAAAATATAAACTCTAATTTTAAAATCTAAGTTCTATAATTCATCGGATCTGATGGGCCAGCCATGTAGGCTAGCCCATTTGACGGCTCTACCCAAAACGATGCAACATGACAAAAGACACGTATGTATGAACATAAATAAATTTGACTCTTAATTTGTACTAGAAGATAAGATAACTTTAATCAACCTTCTGTACTTGACAATGCAAGAATGGGGTCCACTTGGCACATGATTACATGACATGTGTGTTTTGTTGTATATCTTATACTAGGATTTGAAAACTACTTGTCACTGCCTAGAAAATTCCAGGCTTTATCTTGTTATTATTATATTGCTGATCTAATGCTTGGATGCATCACATCTTAGAGATGTTTGGTTTGAGATAATTTAACTTACAAAATCAATTTAATAACTGTTTCTACTTATAAATATCATATCTCATTTAATATTAGACTAACACATTATTTCATTTGATATAATACTCTTTAACAACCTTTGTAAGTAAGTGACTTTACAACTATATAATTAATTTTAATTAATTATAGTAAGTTTGGATGCATAACAAACATAGTAATTAATTAATATAGATGATTTTTTTTTATAAATAAGTTTATGTCATAAAGAAAAATTATAAATTTGAGATTAAACTTGACCTAGAAAAAGACAAAATAAAATTAAAATAAATAAATGATTTTTTTTTTTTTGTGGCCAAATTAAGTTTTTGTCCTTTACAATATTTTTGGATTTTATCTTGATCCTTTAAAACAAATTATTTTATTTTAGGTGTTATCTCTCTGCTATGACCAGTACTTAAGCTTGCAAGGACATTTGGGACACGAAACTAACATTAAATTATGATACTTGTCTTTCTACTAGCTAGACCAAATTGAAAGAAAGTATTTTTATAACAAAACATGTGATATGTCATGAACCGAAACTGATACAAGAAATGTACAATACCCACAAAGGGGAGCACGAGAAAGCAAAAATAAGATCAATAGCTAATGCCTCCAAAAACGGACACCAAATTAGATTTCAGAAGATGTGAACTATCATCAACATAACATCATCTACCAAAAGCACCAAAATGAAACACACCCTCAAGGATCTAGGTCATGGACTCTCACACCACTATTGACTCATCTATCAAAAGCACCAAAATGAAACACACCCTCAAGGATCTAGGTCATGGACTCTCACACCACTATTGACTCACAAAAAATATAATTCTTAAGCCAAATAAAAAAAGTATACGAGCAAGTTGAAAACCTACCATGATAACAATTCTAGTCAAGAAAAAACTCTTATCTTCCAATTTTCTGAAAGATCGGTTTATAATCTTATAATTTCTATCAGTATAGAAATCAAAAGTAGAATTTTAAAATAATTCATATTAGTTGATATACCATCAACTTGTATCACTTAAACTCATATCCGAATACAATTATGAAATGAAAACGGAAGCGTACCTGAATTAGCTATTGAAATCGTTGAAGGTTGCGGGTATGTAATCTTCCGATTTGTAGAATTCCTTAGGTTTCTTGAATCTCCTCTTATTTTTATCGTACTCTACAAATGGATACCATAACTCATTTAAATAACTTTGGGGTTATTTCTTAATTTTCAATATTTTAATTTGTCCCCTCATCAAATTAAATATTGACTTATAGTATCTACACAATAACCTGATCATTCATGACATTTATGTTTTTAGTCACAAACTTAATATTATTAATTAGACCCCTTTAAGTCTTGACTAATTAAAATAATGACACTAATACCTTAAATGTTATATTTGTGACCCAAAATTCTAACAATCTCCCACTGGTCACATATGTAACTTTACACATGTGTTAGCCTTAATGAGCTCAAAATTTGCCATTATATTCTTTAAGCATATTCAAAGTATCTCGTCCATTAGTCATGTCAATATACAGAATCAAGGTGATTTTCGTTATATCAATCATAACTAAATCCATCAATGATCACTGATAGTGACACAACTAAATGACATAGATCCATCATGAAATGTGTAGCATGAAAATCACATGAAGTTGGTCTGTATATGCCGATTTTCAACTAGTCGTATTTTACTTTAGTGAGATCATTCAATAACTTTATTGTACAAAATGTAAACTATTGAATATCAAACTTTATTAATTGGAAAATATCCAAAATCATAGTATGCATACATAATATCAAACACAGAACATAAAATTCATAATCGACTAACTGCCAATAAACCAAAGACTCCTCTAACCATAAAACACCCATGCAAGCAATGTGCTCATGAAAGACCTTGGATGGAAGACCTTTTGTAAGAGGATCTGCTATCATGGAGTTTGTCCCCAAGTGTTCTATGGAAATCTGATCACTTTGTACCCTTTCCTTAACAACTAAGAACTTTATGTCAATATGTTTTGACTTAGTCGAGCTCCTATTATTGTTGAAATACATGACGATTGATTTGTTGTCACAATATAACTTAAGTGGTCTTTCAATTCTTTCCACAATTTGCAGTCTAATGACAAGATTCCTCAGTCAAATCCCATGGTTGGATGCCTCATAACATGCTATAAACTGTGCTGCCATGGTGGACGAAGCCGTAAGAGTTTGCTTGGCACTGCACCAAGAAATTGCTCCACCAGCCAACATGTAGATATATCCTGAAGTGGATCTTTTACTGTCTTGGTATCTAGCAAAAGCTGAGTTAGAGTATCCAGTAATCTCTAACTGGTTGGTTGCCACATTATAGATAGCAGTTGGCCATAGGCTAATATCAACCTCTAAAAAAATGGCATTATGCAAGCGTCTGCTGTTAAGTTTTTTTATTATTTGCATTGCTTCGGTCATAGTTACTGGTAATAATCTAGATTTATGTCGTAGTTATTTTATTTTATTATAATAGTTTATATTATAGTGCACATTAAAATGAATATGTTTTTAATTTATATTGACAAAACAATATTTATAATATAGATTATGTTATAAATATCAGAAGTTCTCAACATTATATGTATTATTTGTAATAAATTTTAATAATTGTCGCAGAAGAAGAAAAATGCTTTCAGTCGAACGATTGTCCAACTGCGCCAGAATTGTGTGATAAATTTTGTAGAAAAACAGTTGCTAGAATTGGTGGATACTATAAGGATGGAAAGGGTACATGTTCAGAGCCGGTCCAAGCCTTAGCCAAGTGAGGCAAGGGCCTTAGGCCTCACTTTTTTAGGCTATAAAAAGGCCTCTAAATATATTATTTAATAAATATATAAATAAAATAGAAATTATACATATAAATTTTTAGTAGCCTAGCGATAAAGTAAGTGTGTACTATCTGAATGTTTGAGTATTTCAAACATAGTTTATCTTTTCTATGTTCTTTAATTAATGATTTTTTTATTTTCTTTAATTAATTATTATATTTATAATAATGATTATAGTTTAACAAATTAGCAATAGTATTATTACGGTATTGTCCAAAAAAACACTTGTCCTATAATTATTCTTATAATTAATAATTTATTTTTAAAATTCTATAATTATATTTTTTAATAAAAAAACTATAATTAATATTAAATAGCTGCATTTAGTTAATTATTTTATTTGAAAAAATATATATAGTTTGCTACATCTATAATTAATGATTTATTTTCAAAAATTTATAATTATGATTTATTAATAAAAACTATTATTGATGTGAAATTGCTTAATGTTTTATATCTACTCTTTTCTAGTCTTTAAATTTGAATAAAATATACTATTGTAATAAAATTAAATATTGTTAATGAATAACCATAAATTAAGTTTATAAAATAATATTTGTTTTTTAATTTTATTTTAAAGTATATAAATATAACAAGTATTTAAGTAGTTGATAAAGTATGTAAAATTAGTAAATTTAATTGGTGCTATTAAGATGCTAAAAAGTAACATTATTTTTTAAATTTAATATAAAGGTTAAATTGATAGAATTCATATGTTTTAGAGTTTATTACTAAATTTTATATTATTTAAAAAATTAATTAAAAAATTAATTTAAGAACTTAATTATGATTTTTTAATTATAAATTAATATCAATTTTAATAATATATATTTTTATTTTTAAAAATATTTTATTTTTAAAAATATTTTATTTAAACTTCGCCTTAGGCCTCCGATTATCTTGGACCGGCCCTGTACATGTTGTTGCAAGTAGACATTTAGGAGTTTTTAAAATAAAATATGTAGTATCTCCGTTTGTTTGTAAAAATATATCTACAACTACGTCCTTAAAATTATAATAAAAATAAATTGAGTATTCACTATTGTAATTGCTATTTAAAATGACATTACTATATTTTTATATATTACTTGTAAGAATAAGATTAAAAAATGTCCTTAAAATTATAATAAAAATAAATTGAGAAACAATATTGTTTTGCTGTTTTTGTGACGAGTTCGACGAGGATATGGATCATCTGATGTTCGAATGCAGGCTATCTCGTTTGGTGTGGAATAGTATCAGACAGTGGTGTGGGAATTCTGCTACTTTTGAAGGAGACGTGAGGAGGTTTTGGCTTGATTGGTGTGGTGACTCTAAGGCTAAAGAACTGACTTCGGCGACAGGAGTTGTCTGGTTGGCGGTAGTTTGGTCGATTTGGAAGGAGCGGAACAATTTTATTTTTAATTCTTACTTAGTTAGTGTTAATAATATTTGTTGGAATGCAAAGTTTTTCTCTTGGAAGTGGGGTTGTTTGGGAGACATTCCTTATTCCAACTCTTCGTTTTATAGCTTTTGTCAAAATCCTAATTAGGATCGGAGTGATGGTGGGGAATTTTTTTCTGTTAATTTTGTACTTGTTTGAATACTTCTAGTATTCTCATTAATCTATTGGCTTTAAAAAAATAAAATAAAAATTTAAAATGACACTACTATAATTTCTATATATTACTTGTAAGAATAAGATTATAATTTAACCTTTTTACTTAAGTATAGTATTTATTAATTATTATTTTAAATATACGTTTTGATTTATTTAATAATATCATTTATAATAATAATATTTTTAATAGTAAAAATAAGATAACAATATTGAATTATAAAAAAATTCACCATAATTTAAGTTTTTTGTATCTATTTTAAGAAGGAAAAAAGATTTTTTATGTAGAGTTTTTAAATATAAAATTTAATTTAATTTTAATATATATAATATAATAATTCTTTGTAAAGTTATAAAAATATTTATCCTAAGAGTTTTATATATTTTTATGATAGCGGAGAAACTTAAAATTGTGTTGCCAACAATTTTATCAAAATAATACTTAAAATATTAGGTTGTTGTAAAAGTTATAAAAATTGTGTTGCCAACAATTTGATCAAAATAATATTTAAAATATTATGTTGTTGTAAAAGTTATGAGTAAATCTCAACAAATTCATAAATCAAATATAATGAAAAAATGTTATTTTAAATTAATATTTATTTATTTAATATGTTAATGAAATAATAGTTTTTATCCTCTTTATATAAAAAGCATTTATATTAAAATAAGAGTGAATATTTCACATTTGAAATATGTTTACATATATTTACCATTCATTCTTTTTTTTTTTGTAGAAAAATTAAAAAAAAATGGTAAAAGAAAAAATTAATATTTATTTGGTCTAGAATAATCAACTTTAAAGACCATGAGGTTTATAATACTAAAAAAGAGGACTATTTTCTTTGAAAAATCGGACATAAAAAATATTGATCTACTTTGAAAAATTAGTCGAGTAAAAAAATTATATTTTTTTTATTCACCAATAGTTGGAAAAAAGTTATACTGATGATGGTTTTATTAATAAAAGTGATCTTAATTGATTTAATATAATAAATTTTATTAAAATTATAAATGTATACATTGTTTAACTTTAAAATATATGTCTAAATATCACCTTTGTATTAATAATTCTTTTTTCATTTTCACGATAAGAATTTTATAGTTGAAAATTTTATTTAATCAATATTATTTTTATAGAATTTGTATATTAAATGTGACATCCACTTGAGGTAAATTAAGAAAATAATTAAGTGGAATGCGTAGAGTTTTAAAGATAAAATATTTGAAATAATTATGTTTTGTCAAGTATAAATTTTTTATATTTACAATGGTTTTTGATATTTACAATGGTTTTTTTTTTTAATTTATGTCTAAATATCACCAATGTATTAATAACCATTTTTAAATTTTCCAAATAAGAATTTGAAATATGAAAAAGGTATTTAATCAATATTATTTTTTATAGAATTTGTAAATTAAATGTGTGATCCACTTGACGTAAATTTAGGAAAAAAAAGTGAAATGCATTGAATTGAATTGAAAGATAAAGTATTTGAAACTCATTACTTAATTTTGTTGTCTTTTTATTTATAAGAGTGCTAGTATTCTAACTCAACTTTCAAACCCATTATAGATAGCATTTAGCCATAGGCTAATATCAACCTCTAAAAAAAATGGCATTATGCAAACGTCTGCTGTTAACTTTTTTTATTATTTGCATTGCTTCGGTCATAGGTACCGGTAATAATTTAGATTTATGTTTTAGTTTTTTTATTTTATTATAATGCTGCATATTATAATGCACATTAAAATAAGTATGTTTTTAATTTATATGGACAAAACAATATTTATAATATAGATTATGTTATAAATATAAGAAATTCTCAACATTATATGTATTATTTGTAATAAATTTTAATGATTGTTGCAGAAGGAGAAAAATGCTTTCAGTCGAACGATTGTCCAACTGCGCCAGAATTGTGTGATAAATTTTGTAGAAAAACAGTTGCTAGAATTGGTGGATACTGTAAGGATGGGAAGCGTACATGTTGTTGCAAGTAGACATTTGAGAGTTTTTAAAATAAAATATGTAGTATCTCCCTTTTTTGTAGAAATATATCTACAACTACGTCCTTATGATAGCGGAGAAACTTAAAATTGTGTTGCCAACAATTTTATCAAAATAATACTTAAAATATTAGGTTGTTGTAAAAGTTATAAAAATTCTGTTGCCAACAATTTGATCAAAATAATACTTAAAATATTATGTTGTTGTAAAAGTTATGAGAAAATCTCAACAACTTCATAAATCAAATATAATGAAAAAATGTTATTTTAAATTAATATTTATTTATTTAATATGTTAATAAAATAGTAGTTTTTATCCTCTTTATATAAAAAGCATTTATATTAAAATAAGAGTGAATATTTCACATTTGAAATATGTTTACATATATTTACCATTCATTCATATTTTTTGTAGAAAAATTTAAAAAAAATGGTAAAAGAAAAAGTTAATATTTATTTGGTCTAGAATAATCAACTTTAAAAACCATGAGGTTTATAATACTAAAAAAAGAGGACTATTTTCTTTGAAAAATCGGACATAAAAAATATTGGTCTACTTTGAAAAATTAGTCAAAAAAAAATTATATTTTTTTTATTCACCAATAGTTGGAAAAAAGTTATACTGATGATGGTTTTATACAAATTCTATAAAAATAATATTGATTAAATGCACTGCGCCAAGAAATTGCTCCACCAGCCAATATGTAGATATATCCTGAAGTGGATCTTTTACTGTTTTGGCATCCAGCAAAATCTGAGTTAGAGTATCCAGTGATCTCTAACTGGTCTGACCTCCTAATGTGAGCATATAGTCTTTTGTTCTCTTTAAATACCTGATAACCTTTTTGGCTGTTTTCCAATGATCCATTCCTGGATTGCTCAAATATCTGCCTAACATCCCAACAATGAACGCAATATCCGGACACGTGCATACTTGGGCATACGTTGGAAAGGATTAGAAAGGGTAAAATTCATTGGTTGTGACAAAGATGCATGTGGTTGCTTCATTAGAAAAACACATGGTTTGCCTTATGCGTGTGAGCTTCCAGATCTTCAAATTCAAGGCGAGTCTATTCCGTTAGAATCGATTCATGTGTTTTGGAAGAAATTATACATTGATGAGCATGAGGTCACTCAAGAAGATAGTGGGAGACATTTGAATTTAGAAGAATATTGTGAAGAGTTGAGGAGATATTTCAGTACATTGGGTAGTGTAGGCTAGAGGGTGATGAAGAAAAAAACGTTCATGAACTAACATGTCCATCCACGACATCCATGTGTCCACTACCACTATTGTACAAGTCAAAAAGGAGAAATAAGAAAAGTAAAAAGGGTGAATAGATTGATGTGCATCGTGATCCTTCAGAGCAAGACTAGTATGTTAAGGACTCGTAGGGAAGTCAGACTATGAAAAGATCATATATAAAACCCTCTGAAAGTCAACCGTGTAGCTAGTCTTCAAAACATTTTTGCTTGTCTTAGTTTCCTGTTATCTTACATCAGTACATTGATGGCATTATTAATGTGGATAAAGATGAAAATTGTGGTTTACGTGTTATTGCAGCTTTACTTGGATGGGGTGAAGAGCCTTGGCCTTTGGTTCGAACGCAATTAAATATTGAATTTTATCAACACCATCAAATGTATTCCAATGTGTTCTATGACACGGTACCGAAAGTTAGGAATGTGTTGCGAGTAGATAGTTTAGGTGTTTAGGGTCGTGAGAAGTGGATGACAATTCCTAATATGTGTTACCCTATTGCTTCTAGATACAATGTCATATTGAACTCGTTGTGCAGGAATCTTAACATTGCATTCTTCTCATTAGTGATAGCTCCATGCATAGCTTCCAGTAGACATAAAATTAATGTTGTTGGTTTTGTTAACAACAGTCGTTGGATTCAGGTGAAGTTGAACCAATTGTCTGTTGCCTCCCGTCACAAACCGTTGGAGCAGAACTGTAGTAAAGGTGCAAGAGCATGGAAATCGACATATACATGATGTATTAGGCACTGAAAAGTTAGGAAATCAACATAATTTATTTTGTATTGAAATTGTAGCACTTTTTGCATTATATATATATATATATATATATATATATATATATATATATATATATATATATATATATATATATATATATATATATATATATATTATCGGGTATAGTTTGTTAAAAATGTCAAATTTATGATCTTTTTTCTACTCGCCACTGCCTATCGAATTTTTCAAAATTTCCAGAAAATTTGGTATGTACCGGATTTTTCAAAATATCTAATACATATTATAGATTATCAGATTTTTCTAAAAAAACAGTAAATATGCATCGGATTTTTTTTTTAAAAAAAAATCAGTATTTCGTTTGTAATTTTGCAAATTCCCGTGATTTTTTACCAACAATTTTGTAAATGTCCCATATTTTATCAAAAATTTGTAAAAACACCAATACTGTTTATTAAAAAAAAAACGGTATTTCTTCATCAAACTAAAAAAATATATGCAATAACTATGATACAGTCCTCATGTGATAATGCAGGTCAAAGTGTAGGATCCTCATGTGATAATGCAGGTCAAAGTGTAGGATTGCAGGATAAAATCACACGAGGGCATCCAAATCCAAATATACACATGTAAATATTGTTTAAAAATCACAGGCACGTTTGAAATTGTGTCTAGTTGTTACACCTATGCAATTCCATAATACCTAATTCAAATAAAAAAAAAAATCAGAACCAAATAATATGGATAAGTAAAGATAATTCAACAACTATGATAACAAGAATACATAAATTGTGTTGTAATAAAGTCACAACGATAATAAGAATAAACGGAATTGCGTGCATAACATGAACTAAGAATTGTATTTTCAATTATTCTTAATTTTTTCAGAAAATTATGTGGACTCTTATTTTATGAATCTTCTTGCAATTATAACAAGTTATACAATTTCATAACAAAATTTTAAGAAGGAAATATTCAATAAAAGAGAAATAAAAGATTTATACTATAACAATAAAATTCAAAACAACACCTAAAAACACATACAATTGTTCAACAAATAGAAAAGAAGTACATAAGCATAAAGACCATAAATAACATAAGACAAGTATGTTGCATCAGAATAACATAAGACAAGTATATTACAACAACAAAATAGAAAACTTCTATAGTCTAAGGACCCATCCACGCTTCCTATCATCAGACATAGCAATAAACATTTCCCTCCAATCAGGGTCCTTAAACATTTTTAAGGCTTTTCCATAGATTTTATCTGAAATATCCTGTATCTCTTCAAGAGCAGTCACACTTTTGGTAAGAGAATAATCTGATGCTACATATGATGTAGCCTCCACGTTCCTGTCCATGTTCCTCTCTGATTTTGCCAAAGATGTTTGAACCCGCCCTGAATGTGCGTCTTCCGTATGACAAGATGTAAACTCTTTCTTGGAGTTTACTTGAATGATTTGCTTTTCGCTGTGTGTGATTAGCTCCTATAAAATTAAAATGACATGGTCATAAACACATCACAGACTCTACTCCATGCTCGAAAATAAAAATGTCAAAGTGGACATCATCGAAGCACGAATTGGAAAGCAAAAGTTCCATACATGTTCAGACTAATTTGAAAGAACCGTAAAGGGATAAAAGAGGAGCAGACAAGGTCATGATACTAATATGAGGTTGTCTCACATAGTCTTTCACCGCATAAACATAACTTAGGACCAAATATGAGGTTCCTCTCAACCTTGGTCATTTCATGGTTCAGATCAATTTTCATGCACATTTGAAGGGCACGTGAATAATTTATATATCATGATTTTAAAACAATTTCTACTTGAGTTCATTCCAGACAAGAATTCTCGTTACAATAATCTAATATGCCATCTCATTCTCAAATATCACAAAAATAGAAATCTCCCCATGAAAACAGCAAAATGGCACCCCAAAATTCAGTAATAGAAAGCGGCAGAGTTGATGTGTGTGTGAGGTATGTTACCTGTCCTGTACGATGAAGATGAACGTTGGGAGGTACAACAGAGGCAGGCGCAGCAGTGGAGGCAGAACCAGGCGCTTCAGAGAAGGAGGCAGGTGCAGCAGTCGAGGCAGAACCAGGCCCATCAGTGAAGGAGGCAGGCGCGGCGAACTGTGAACAATATTGAGTGTTCTTCATATCCTTTTCAGATTTTTCAACCTATTTAGTAACAAATAATTACAAACTCTTCCTGCAGTGCAAGATAGGGAAAACATATAAGTCACAGTGAGCTTAATAAATTACATTAATGTCCAAGCAATAGGTTTAATTGTGGATAACTTTTGAATCAATTAACATGAAAATTTTCTACTCTAGCTCTCAAATTTAACAATTTCACCTATGAAACTAAAGGATGTTACATTAACATACTGGTTGCCGCTGTTTTTACAAGATTCTACACTACATCCAAATGTCATAATATCACAAACTATGCATTCGGTTTTTTAACCCACTATCACCAACCAAAAATAAAACTGACATTTAAATTGTAGACATATATGAACCAAATATATCCTAACAAAAAACTACACAAAATGAACTGGGGAAAAAGCTAATAGAAAAATACTGAAAAAAACCAAAGCCATTATCACGTTAAATATTGTAAAGATTTCAAGTGTAGTCTATGAAAGCAAGTATCAACAATGAATAAGAAAACAAGTATCAACAATGAATGAAAAAACAAATATAAATGAAAAATAAAACTAATAAAAATTTTGATTTCAACCACTGCAAACCACAAATTAGAAGAATAACCATGACATAAGCCCCACTTACATGTGCATTTCTGGAACCACTTTTGCTGTCACTTCCAAGAATTTCAGCTACTTCTGTTTCATCATCTACATCTTCTGGGACAGCATTCAGATTGAATGACCGATATTTCTTCATGTCTCCATTTGCTGACTGCAAAAGAGTGAGCAAAGTATGCATTAGCACTGAGTAGATTTGCATACTTAAAATTGAAATTTGAGCACATACATATTTACATAGATTTAAATTCTTATCAAATTTTATAATGTCACTCTTAAAGTAGGTCAATTTTTACCCACTTAACTATGATAGTTGATTGATTATGCAATATTTATGATGGAATGATGTGAATTATAATTTCCAAAAACTTAGTGTCATGACCAATCAGCGTCCAAAAATATAAAATAGAATAGTATAAAACCGCAATCATCAAATATCTTTGAGTACTATCTAGGGTCAATCAATATTCTAAGTGATGGAAAAGAGAAATATTTTTCATAACTTCATGGATCAGAAACAAGGTAAAACCAATTCAAAGCATGTCAATACCTCTAGAGCATTTGAGATCTGTGTGTTTGAGTTTGTGGAGTTATTCGCCTTTCGTTCTTTGAATACACCCCAGAAGAACAACAAATTACTCGAACCTACCAAGCACAAAAGTAGCAAGAACATAGTAAGAGAAAGACAAATGTAAACAAAAACTTCAGCGTAATTGAAATGAAATAATATATCATGACTAAAGATAATATCTTACACTGGCTTTCCTTAGGCAGAACATTTGATGGAAAAATTAAACGATCAGCCCCATCCAAATTTGCTTTCAGAGCCAAATCATTATTGGTCATATAATCCATCAATCCTCTATAATATGTCAAATAGCTACAAAAAGAAGGAAAAAATTACTCAAAAGTGAACAGAATAAATCAATCTTGTTAGTTATAAAGGAAATGTCTACCAAACAAACCTATTAACATCTTTAGCAAAAAAGTAGAGGTCAATATGTTCCTTAGTGACTTGATTTCCCATAAAAGAGAGAGAACCAGATCCTCGATCGAGGGAGTTCCTCCAGTATAATAATCTCGGGAAGACTATTCACAAAATCAAGAATTTTCTCCGAACGAAAAGTTGATAGATTAGCTTGAAACCCATCACAAGTCCTTGCAATCCCTTCAATGTTGTGTATCTGAAATTTTCCTCTGTATGAATCATGATGAAAAAAACATGAGAAACTTCATAACAGTAAACCCTGACAGTAGAACAAAATAAATAGTTAAATAAAAAAAAACAGAAAGAGACGTACATCCATGAAGAATGCAAATCCGGCTTGAGACCACCATATAAAAGACGTGCTTCCTCGATCAGAGTTGTGTCGCTCAATCTGGACCATTCATCAAAAGCAGGGCCTTTGAATATAGCTCTAGTAGCTTCTATGGGGTCCTCCGCTTGCTGGCTCTTCTTTTTCTTATTTATACTTGGACAATCCGAGTCTTTATGAGTGTTGTGATCGCTTTGTGATTTATGACCCAATTTTTTTGAACTTTCAACAACATCAAGATTACGAAAACTGGAACCTGAAAATAAAGAATCACCACTAGAAGTGGTTTCGTTTACATTTTTCCTTGCATTGACACCAGAATCAGAAATCAATAAGCACGTTGTAGGATCGTGTACCCCATAAGCATCCGCTAGGAGAACCTTAGAACAAGTAGTATTTGATTTCTCTGAGATAAGACTATTCAATGACATAGAATCAGATACCAATATGGGACCTTTTCCCTTTCTATCATCATGAAAAACGGGACTTCTCCTAACCTTCTGCTTTTCCCTTTCTACAAAACTTGTTTCAATAGCCCTAGATTTTTTCACTTGTTGATCTTTTAAAGGGTCTTCGTGTCTCTTAAGTTTTAAACGAGATGTAGAACTTACATCATTTGTCCTACTCTTCCCATCATATGGAGGTCTAATTTTTTTTAACCTTTTATAGATTCAAGGTTTAGTCGAGTCTCAGTTAGGCGTCCTTTCATTCTTCTAGCAGCTTTTTCAACCTTTTCTTGCATTAATGAGGACGTTGGTTCCCTCAGCCTACACTCTTCACACGTCCAATTATCAGGAACTTTCTCTGGCTTAACACGCATACATTACCTGGTTGATGCATGAGAAATAGAACATACCAACTTTACTTCCATGTAAATCAAAATATAAAAATAAAAAACTTTGTAGACATGCAGCAGATTGCAAGTAAGTTGTAGAAAGATGCAAAGATTAAAATATTTACGTGTGTTGTGCACCTTCGGTGCATTTTTTACAGAAAGCGAGTAAGTCTTCCTTCCCCGCATCGCCACAGGTATCACAAACTTTAATCTGTTGTTATGTGGAAGTGACAAGAGAAATAAATTTATTCAGAAACATAATGTTAGACCAAATTGAATGCTTTTTCAACTAAAAAAATGAATGCTTTTTCTTTTAGGGATGCTAGAGGTAGAGAGGAAGAAGAAAAAATAAAATCAAGTGCTAATATTTAAGTCAATTACATGGCAAAAAGCAAATATAAATCGTGACTTCTACAGATAGAGAAAGACCCAACGAATACCTCATTCATTAACATATCATAAATAGCAAACTAAGATCTTCACCTGCTAAATTTTATTTGATTATAAAGAAAAATTGCAACAGAACAATTAAACCTGGCTATAACAAAGCACAGGTCAGTTCACCTTGGTGCTGAAATTCAACTTTTATTTAGAAGAAATGTAGAAACAGGGATTGAACTCTGAATCATATGATCATATTGGCTATGATATCTAACACCTAATAAAAAAGTTGATATTCCAATACCAAACACATTATGTAGACGGCAACAAGCATGGCTCTGAAACATAAATAAAATACATCTCACTTTGCTTTTCCTTTTTTCCTTCAGGAGGCGAGAATCTACATATTTTCTAAAGAATTGCCTTAACCCATCCATTTGGATATATCCTTTTATATTTCAAAATCTAACAATCACAATATTATTCCTTAAATGAAAATTCCACATAAAGCAGCTCCGTGATTCAAGGGATTCGGTATGATGCAACTGAACAAAATTTCTAACGTTCAAATAAGAAAAACTTTGAAAACACCGTCGCAGCTATATTCAAAAGAGGATTTATCCTAGATCTGGAAAGAAATCATAATACGGTATTCAAGTATTAGTGAATGTATTGACTACTTATGTGAAACTAGCTTGAGCCCCTTACTAACTTGTAGTAAAACTTGCAAGTAATAAAAACATTAGCAAATCAATAGTATGACTGAGCCTAATCCACAAATTTTAAAATTAAAAACACAACTTTATATCATTGAAAGGAAATACCCCATACCGATTCTTCCATTAAAGCTTTGCTAGGACTTCGAGCTTTCAATTGCCGAGATTGTGGCATACAGGTGTTCTTAATCACACAAATAAACTCCTGGAGATGATTTTCAGTTTAAAACAATTCAAATGAGTATCGGCTACCCTATATGTAGTAATTCTGTATATCTAGTGATGATTTCTGATTACCTGACCCGGATCTTGTTGTTATAGCTAGTGATGACTCCACTTGTTTACTTAGCACTCAAAAGGTTCTCCCTGGAAAGGAAAAAAAAGGGAAACAACAACAAATATAAGGAGGAAAACTCAAGAAAGCTATCACAATCACAAAAAACATAGAAATGGGGCACACTAGCCTAATCAGAGAAATCTTTTAATGAAAAATATTTGACCGATTTGATTTGATCTGATCTAATAGAGAACGAAACATGAACACAAAGAAAACTAAAGATGTTACTAACGTCACTGCTTGTGTTGCCTACAGTTGATGCACTACTCAGCAAAGGAGAGAAAAGAACACTGTCATTTGAAAGGCATTGATCGGATTCCTTTTCCATACAGGTTTTATTAGTAAAGTCGCAAGTCCCAAGACCTGATGTCACTCGGTTTCAATTCAGGCATGATGAACGCGTGGCACAAAAGCAAAATGCTGTGGACGTTTCTTCCATTTAAGTGTAGTAGACGTCTCTGACGTTTTAGTCTTGAAAACTGTTGAAAAACGAGAAGAATCCGTAATTATCTTAATAAAACATAACAAATTAAGAAAATTACCTTAAAAAACAACTAACCAATCTTTGGAGCCAGCAATGCCATCGTATCTTCAATTTATATATAACAACAACAACCAAGTCTTATCCCACTAAGTGGCGTCGGCTACATGGATCAACTTCCGCCATAATGTTCTATTAGTACCATGTTTCTATCCAAATCATTAATCTCGAGATCTATCTTAATAACTTCTCTTATAGTTTTTCTAAATCTTCCTCTACTTCTAGCCGCTTGACTCCTCTCCATCTGATTTACTCTCCTTACCACATAATCTACAAGTCTTCCTTCTACATGCCCAAGCCACCTAAGCCTATTTTCTACTATAGGGGTTACCCCAACACTCTCATATTGTCATTTCTAATCTTTATCTAATGAAACAAAAAGCATGTGATTCACAAATAGTAAATAAGGATGCCAATGCCATGATTTTTGTGATACAAATGAAATTATATATAAAAAAACTTCAAAAGTAAAATATCACAGAATTTAAAAATGAATTCTTTTAAGGTATCATTAGTTCATAAATCAATATGGATTAAATATCATATTAACTTTAACCAAACAATGTAATCAACATTACTACTTTAAAAACACCATCCCATTATTTTTACAAAATTCCTATCATAATTGAATTGGTTGAAAATACATACATAAACAGTAGAAACCCAATGGTTGAAGGTTGATACTTCATCCTGCTAATCCAATGCCTAATTCACCTTGTTGAGAGGAGTATCAATTATTGGGGAGAGCCATTATTATCTAGTTTCACAAATATATCTTCAAACCAAGATTGCAAGGAAGTTTGAATACACTACTTATGAATACAATAGAATGAGTGAAACACAAATCCCTTTAACATCAAAAGCTTTTAATTCTAGTGGCAAAATGATTCTTCACATTCTCCTAATCGCCGCCAAATTCCGTTCATACAAGGTCAAACAATTCAATATACATGTGATAGAGTATATCATTTCTAACAAGAATAATATCATCCAAATTGAATGGCAAAAATGAAGATAGAGCTCTAAGTTTGAACTATAATATAAAATAAATTGAAGAAAAATTGATGAAAAAGTGCTAGAATGATATGAAAGGGAAACAAGAATGAAAGTGCATGCCTTTTCTTGTTTGCAGACGCTGATTAGGTATTTCAAAACCCTAAACTTTATCTTCAACCCCATTCTCCAATGACAAGAACGAAGAGAAGGATGTTGCAATTTTGATTCAAGTTCGGTGTTGTAATCGTAATCAAACGAGATAGTAAATGAGGGCGAGAACAAAAGCATAATCAATTTTTCTTCTCCAGAAAGGGGTTGTGTGTATCTTAGTAAAGATTTCACACGTTCTGTATCACCGCAAGGATTAGTGAACATGTGGGTATAGAGAAGATGTGAAATCCTTAACTAAGAGACAGTGCCTTAAGAAAGATAAGTGAAACCTCACTCGTCTACTTCTGATTGATCTAGTTACTCCGAATCTACATGTCCTAAGAAACTTTGTATTCCTTTCTCATTCACAAGAGGTGAGAGATTAGAAATCGCATCCAGTTTTGCTTTGTGAACTGTTGAAGTATTAATGGCTCAGAATATATTAGATGTTATAATTAGATCTTATTTCTTTTTTGTAACTAGTGTATAAATAGCTCTTAAGGTGTCATTTGTATACTTAATCCAAAATGAGATAATTTGAGCCTCACTTTTGTGATCCACTATCGTTCTACTTTTTCTGTTATTTTCGGTTACAATCATCTTCTTCTTTCTTGAATTTTCTGTTATGGTTGTAACTTCCATTCTTGCAATATGGTATTATTGAGCTTGTGCATCCATGGCTCCTCGTAATTCCGCTTCCACCTCCAATTCTTCTGATCCCGTTCTTGATCAAACTAGCCCCTATTATGTACATCTAAGCGATGGTCCTTCTTCAATCTCCATCACTCCGGTTCTTAATGGTTCCAACTACCATAGCTGGCGAGATCGATGCGTAGAGCTCTCGGAGGAAAGATGAAATTTGATTTCGTTGATGGCAGGATTCAAGTTCCTAATGGTCCTTTTGACCCATCATTTCGTGCTTGGACTCGCTACAACATGTTGGTACACTCTTGGATTATGCGTTCTATATCAGATTCGATAGGTCAATCAATCGTATTCATGGAGAATGCTATTGATGTTAGGAATGATTTGAAAGAACGTTTTGCACAAGGTGATTTGGTACGGATTTCAGAATTGCAGCAAGAGATTTATGCTTTGAAGCAAGATAATCGCACGGTAACTGATTTCTTTTCTTAACTAAAGATACTCTGGGAAGAATTGGAATTGTATATGCCTATACCTCATTGTAGTTGTCGAATCCGTTGTTCTTATGAAGTTATGCGCGGTGCTAAAACTAATCATAATCTGTTATATGTTATATGTTTTCTGATTGGTTTAAATGAAAATTTCAATATGGTGAAATCACAAATTTTACTTCTTGATCTATTACCACCATTTAACAAAATCTTTTCCATGGTCATTCAACACGAGCGTCAAATTTCACTTATTCCACCTATCTCTGTTTCCACTGATGATGAATCAAAGGTTTTAATCAATGCTGCTGATAGCAGAAAACCTCCTTTCAAGAAATATGGACAGAGAATCTGTACTTTCTGTGGAAAATCAGGACATACAATAGACACGTGTTATCGCAAACATGGCGTTCGTCCTCATTTGCAGCGTAATTCTAGTTCCAATGCTCACAATACAAGTGCAGAGCAACATTCTGATAGTTCCAGTACTGTAACTCCTTGTGACATTGATCACCAATCTCCACCACAACTTACAACTGAGCAGTATCAAACACTCATGATTATACTTCAAGGCTCTAATGGTAGTAAACAACCTAGTGCTTCAAATCAGGTGAAAATCTTCCATTCAGCAGCTAACATAGGTAACATAACCATCTCATTATGCTTAAACAATTCCACTCTTAGTTCTTGGATTATAGATTCTGGGGCCAGTGACCACATTAGTGGATTTACTCACTGGTTTCAATCTCTTCATGATATAAATCATGTCAACATTAGGTTACCTAATGGCAACTTTGCCATAGCTAAACAAATAGGTACCATCAATTTTACTCCTGAATTTACCATTCAAAATGTCTTGTATGTTCCTCAATTTTATTTGAACTTAATTTCAGTTTCCAAACTTTCTCTTTAGTTACCTTGTATAGTCAATTTCACTAACTCTCAATGCATAATTCAGGATCCTCAGTCACTGAAGATGATTGGTTCTGCTGATTTCATTGCAGGCTTGTATCACCTAAATCTGCAAAATGAGAAGTTACCTACTACTGTTGGTATTTCTGCTTCTAATGCCATCACTATACCTGACCAAGCTTTGTGGCATTTTAGGTTAGGACACCTTTCTAGTTCTAAAATGGCTATGCTACATTCTGATTTCCCTTTATTGTTGGTTGTAGATTTATTAAAGGTACTTGTGGGAAATCTCACAGTATTCAAAGAAATTAATTTAGAAAACATGTAATATCTTCTTATTTATGTACAGATTGATATGATTAGGAAATCTCATTAATTTTAGAGATATGCAATTAGAATAGCATAATTACTATTTCCTTAAATAGTATATGAATTCTGTATATATTCCTTCTACCTTTCAATGTTTAATATATGAGAAATAATTCACTTCTTCATATGGTATCAGAGCCTCGTTTAAGATCCGATGGGCCACCTTCTATGGTTTCCGCTATCGGGTCACCCACCATTTATTTCCACGCTCCAAATGTCCAGTCCTGGGCGTGAAGGGGTGTGTTAAGAGTCCCACATCGGACAATATATGGCATGAACATGTGTTTATAAGTGGGGGCAATCCTCACTCTACCAACTGGGTTTGTAGGGTTGAGTTAGGCCCAACCACATTTCTTAACATGGTATCAGAGGAGAGCTTTAGAGAAGGGGCATCCTTACCCCCTAAGCAAAGTGGTATTACTAAAAAAAAGTAAATAAGCAACCAATTTCGTTCCAAGTGACATGGCTTTTCACTATTCCTTATTCCTTTCACTATTCCTTATTCCTTATTCCTTAACTCCTCACTGCAACCCACCTTATTAATAGGCTACCTACTTGAGTTTTAGAATCAAAGAGTCCTATGAATGTCATATCCTCCTTTTATCCAAATCTGTCCACAACAAATAATCTTAAACCAAGAATATTTGGGTGTACTTCCTTTGTTCATACTCTTAGTTCAAAAAGGGGAAAACTTGACCCTAGAGCTCTTAAGTGTGTCTTTGTATGATACTCTTCCATTCAAAAGGGATATAAATATTATCATCCACCTTCGAAAAAATTCTATGTGTCTAGAGATGTTACTTTCAATGAATACGAGAGCTATTTTTGTAACTTTCATCTTCAAGGGGAGAGCTTTAGAGAAGATGAGGGATTCTTTTTTCCTGATTTGTCATCAGAACCTGCTGACCATCCTAAACAGGTTGTGCAGCCTGAGCATCCTAAACTGGTTGTGCAGCCTGAGCAGCATGTTGAACCTGAAAATGTTGATGTCAGATTTGAAAAAAATCTAGTGTACTCTAGAAAACCAAAGGTTGTTTCAGACACTATGCATGTTGAAAGTCCATCCAAAATCAAGATCCTAACAAGGTAACCTTTTCTAATTCTCTATTAATTCCTAATCCACCTACTGAACCTGAAGAAATTGAGAAAATAAATGAAGATGGCTTGCCTATAGCCATTAGGAAAAAAACCAGAGAATGTACCAAACATCCACTCTACCCTCTTTCAAATTACTTATCCTTTAGAAACTTCTCACCTACCCATAAAGCCTTCCTTACTAACCTAAATAATACCTCTACACCTACTACCTTATCTGAGGCATTATCTGATAGAAAATAAAAGCAGACCTTGAATTTAGAGATGGAAGCTTTAGAGAAGAATGATACATGGGAGTTAGTGACTTTACCAATAGGGAAGAAACCAGTTGGATGTAGGTGGGTGTATACAATAAAATACAAAGCTGATGGCTCAATCGAAAGACATAAGGCAAGGTTAGTTGCTAAGGGATTCACACAAACTTATGGAGTTCACTACTTAGAAACATTTGCTCTTGTTGCCAAAATGAACACGGTAAGAGTAATTATATCCCTTGCAGCAAATTATGGTTGGGATTTGCAACAATTTGATGTAAAAAATGCATTTTTACACGGGGAACTTGAAGAGGAAATTTATATGTAGTTGCCTCCAGGATATGGTGGAAAGGGTGCTGCGAACATAGTGTGTAAACTAAAAAAAGGCCTTGTATGCGCTGAAACAGTCCCCACGAGCATGGTTTGGCAGGTTTACTAAAGTTATGACAAATTTGGGTTATAGACAAAGTCAAGGTGATCATACCTTGTTTAACAAACACTCAAAGTCAGGGGAAGTGACTGTGTTACTGGTTTATGTTGATGATATTATTAACAGAAGATGATGTAAAGGAGCAAGAAAGGTTGAGTCAATGCTTGGCAAATGAATTTGAAATCAAGACTTTGGGCAAGCTGAAATATTTTTTGGGAATTGAGGTAGCTCACTCTAAGAAGGGCATTTTCATATCTCAGCAAAAGTATGTGATAGATCTACTTAAAGAGACTGGAAAGTCAGCATGCAAGCCTGCCAACACTCCAGTCAATCCGAGCCAAAGGCTTGGGAATTCAGAAGAGACATTGAAGTAGACAAAGAGATGTATCAAAGGCTGGTGGGCAGAATTGTATACTTATCTCACACCAGGCCAAATATTGCCTATGCAGTGAGTTTAGTCAGCCAGTTTATGCATAACCCAAAGGAGAATCATTTGCAAGCTGCACTCAGAATTGTTCACTACCTTAAAGGAACGTCAAGAAGAGGAATTCTATTCAAACGTAATGGAAATGTTAAGCTTGAAGCCTATACAGATGCTGACTATACAGGGTCAATTGTGGATAGAAGGTCAACAACAGGGTATTGTACCTTTCTTGGAGGAAATCTTGTAACTTGGAAAAGTAAAAAGCAAAGTGTTGTAGCAAGGTCTAGTGCTGAAGCAGAATTTCGAGCAATGGCATAAGGTATATGTGAGCTCTTTTGGCTGAAAGTCATCCTAGAAGATTTAAAGATAAAGTGGGAAGAACCAATGAAGCTTTATTGTGACAATAAATCAGCAATTAGCATAGCTCATAACCCAATGCAACACGATAGAACCAAACGTATTGAAGTTGACAGACATTTCATCAAAGAAAAACTTGACAGTGGCTTGATATGCACACCATATGTGTCATCTCAAAATCAACTTGCAGATTTTCTAACTAAGGGACTCAACAACCACAATTTTGAAAGAATCTTATCCAAGCTAGGAATGGATAACACCTATTCACCAGCTTGAGGGGGAGTGTGGGAAATCTCACAGTATTCAAAGAAATTAATTTAGAAAACATGTAATATCTTCTTATTTATGTACAGATTGATATGATTAGGAAATCTCATTAATTTTAGAGATATGCAATTAGAATAGCATAATTACTATTTCCTGAAATAGTATAGGAATTCTATATATATTCCTTGTACCTTTCAATGTTTAATATATGATAAATAATTCACTTCATCATAGTACTTGTGATATATGTCATTTAGCTAAACATAGAAATGTGCCTTATCAAAGAAGTTTCAATAAAGCTCTTAAACCTTCTGATTTACTGCATTTTTATATATGGGGACCACTTGCTACTAAATCTATCCATGGTTTTTCATATTTTCTTACTGCTGTTGATGACCATACTAGATACATTTGGCTCACTCTTATGAAATCTAAGTTTGAAGTTAGGCAACATATCATGAATTTTGTAAACTTAATACACACACAACACAATACCCTTGTTAAAATCATTAGAACTGACAGGTCAAGAGTTTCTAATGCCCCAATTCTATTCATCTAAAGGAATAATACACCAAACCAGTTGTGTTGAATCTCCCCAACAAAATGGAAGAGTAGAGAGAAAACACCAACAAATCTTAAATATAGGAAGAGCTCTTCTTTTTCATTCAAATTTACCTAAACATTTTTGGTGCTATGTTGTCTCTCATGCAGTGTTCATTATGAATAGAGTAGCTAGCCTTCTTCTTAATAATACATCACCCTATTTTATATTACACAAAACATTACTTGATCTACGTATCCTAAAAGTGTTTAGTTCACTTGTCTATACTTCCACAATTCAATCACACATAACCAAACTTGATCTAAGAGGCAGAACATGTAGTTTCCTTGGTTTCAAATCTGGAACAAAAGAATGTGTCCTATATGACCTAAGCAATAAAGAAATCTTTGTCTCTAGACACACAAAACATCATGATAATATACTACCCTATAACCCAACTTCCAAACCACCAACTTGGTCCTATCACTGTCCCACAAACCACAACCACACTAACACATCAGCTTCTACTCACACATCAGACCCTCCAAGTGTTAACCCTATTAATACACAGCTTCTTTTATCACTAACACATCAGACCCTCCAATTGTTAGCCATATTCATGTACCAACTGACTCACCTATCTCATCACCTACTGACCTTTACCAAATCAACAGACAATCCAAAATCCTAAACCTGCCAGATAGAAAAATCCACCTTCTTATTTAGCATATTATGTGTGCAATGCTTCTCATGATTCAAATGAATCAACACCTTCAGGTACACTATATCCTACTGCTAATTTCCATTCCTTTTCACATTTATCTCCTGCTCAATATATTTTTTCTGTCTCACTTACACATAGTGTTGAACCAAAAACTTACAAATAAGCTAGCCAATCTAAACATTAGTTAACTGCTATTAAATCAGAACTGGAATCACTTGAAAACTTGGCACTTGGGTTATTGTTGATATACCTCTTCATGTTAAACCTATAGGAAATAAGTGGGTTTTCAAGGTTAAACATAGAGTTGATGGCTCTATTGAGAGGTACAAGGCACGATTGGTAGCCAAAGGCTACAATCAAATAGAGGGACTTGATTTCTTTGACAGTTTCAGTCCAGTAGCCAAACTCACAACTGTTAGAATGCTGCTTGCATTGGCATCCATCCACAATTGGCACTTACATCAATTAGATGTTAACAATGCATTCCTCGATGGAGACTTACAAGAGGATGTCTATATGACAATACCAGATGGAGTTTCTTGTACTAAACCTAATCAGGTTAGTAAGTTACACAAGAGTATCTATGGTCTTAGACAATCAAGCAGAAAGTGGTATGAGAAATTAACTTCACTACTGCTTCAGGAAGGGTATACACAATCCACCTCTGATTATTCACTATTCACATTAAGAACTGAAATTCTGGCACAGATATCAGATGTCCTATATAGATGTTAAAACACTGATATCCAACACAATGAACAAGATAGCAATAATAATAACAGTGCAGAAAGTAAATAACACAGTGATATGTTTACCCAGTTCGGATCAACAATCATACTCTGGGGGCTACCAAGCCAGGGACGAAACCAATATACGATAGTATCAATTCACAGATCATACAATAACAAAACCCTGTTATAATCTGCTCACTTAATCACTACCCTTCCTATGACTTCTACCTAAGACTCACCTAGGTATGAGGCCCTCCTCAAATCCCTCTACAACCACAACCCGTGATTGGTTTCTTTCCACACAAGTAACAAACTGAAAGTCACACTTTCAAGACACACAATTCTCAATACTTCAAAGCTTATGAGAATTGACACACAAGAAACTCAATGCTTAAAAGCTTATGAGTAACTGACAGAACTTACAAAACAAAAACCAGTCCTTATACTATTATCAGAATGATACCAGTTAGACTCACAAATAACACACGAAAACCCTAACAGAAACACACGTAAGTTCCACACCTAAACTAGGTTTACACCAGTCAATATATAACATTAAATCTGGACTGAATTGGGCTTCAAAAACGCAGCAAATAGACTGCTCACAAATCTGCAAAATAAACTCCAACAAAATAGGTCTTCAATCTAAAGTTTCCTAATATGTCTCCATAATTAGAAACAGCTGAAAATCCGAAAAACAAACATAAAAACACAATCCAAAAATGCTTTGGATGCCACATAGGATAACCAAATATTCACAGAATATTCAGTACCAAATCTCAGCAACAGAATCTGCTTTTAAACTGAATCCAGACACGATGTCCTATGAGCAGGTATGGGACATCTTCATTCGACATGTTGAGTGCAGCAAATTAGAACATCTTGTTTCAACATCTTGCTGCTAGAGAAAGTTTTAGCAAAATAAATGCCAACCACAGAATCAATGAAATAACAATCTCCCCCTTTGGCTTATTTTGACTAAAACTACACACCAACCAAATCTTGTAAAGAAGCACAAGAAAAAAATCCATATCAGATACAGCAGCGAAATACCAACACATAACACACATAGCAGCAAAAAAAAACACAGCAGCACTCCTCTTCAACTGCATACAACACACAGAACACATAAAAACTCCTCCTCAACTGCAGCAACACAAACATTCCATATTCTCCCCCTCAACTGCAGCACCAGCACAAGCACACCACACACAAACATACTACTCCCCCTTTTTAGCCAGAAATATGACAAAGGCAAGTAGAACAGTTATTAATATTTGAGAAATGATCAAATCATAAACCAGAATAAACAGCACTAGAGAGTAGATGCACACAACATCACATGACCAAGTGTCATGCACAAACTTCAGCATTTTCCCTTCATTCACACATTGCACTACCAGAACCTCCTTTAATCTTTCCAATCTGGCAGCCAAAAGGAACATTAATTGCTATAGTTCTTCATAAATGCAAACCCCAAGTCTGCTCCTCAGGTTTTCAAACTGAACTGCATCCAGAGCCTTGGTAAATATGTCAGCAAGCTGATTTTCTGTGCTCACATGCTCAAGAGTTATGACTTTGTCCTCCACAAGTTCTCTGATGAAGTGATGCCTGATATCAATGTGCTTAGTCCTGCTATGTTGAATAGGATTCTTGGAAATATTAATAGCACTCAGGTTGTCACAAAATAATGTCATGACATCTTGTGTGACATTATACTCAGATAACATTTGCTTCATCCACACCAGTTGAGCACAACTACTTTCAGCTGCTATGTACTCAGCTTCAGCAGTAGAAAGAGATACAGAATTTTGCTTCTTACTAAACCACGAAATAAGATTATTTCCCAAAAAGAAACATCCTCCAGAGGTACTCTTCCTATCATCAGCACTTTCAGCCCAATCAGCATCACAGTAACCTACTAAAATTGGACTTGAGTCATGGGAATACAACAACCCATAATCACAACTAACATACTTAAGAATTCTCTTAACTTGATTGATGTGACTGACCTTGGGTTCTGCTTGGTATCTTGCACACACACCAACAGCAAATGTTATGTCTGGCCTACTTGCTGTAAGATACAGCAGACTGCCAATCATGCTTCTGTACAAACTTTGTTCAACATTCACTCCCTTTTCATCTTTGGATAACTTCAAGTGAGTAGGAGCAGGAGTTCTCTTATGCTTGGCATTATCCAGTCCAAACTTCTTCACAATGTTCCTCGCATATTTGCTCTGACAAATAAAAATGGAATCTTCCATCTGCTTAACTTGTAATCCAAGGAAGTAGGTCAATTCACCTACCAAGCTCATCTCAACTTCAGACTGCATTTGGTTGACAAAATGTTGGACCATTTCATCCGACATACCACTAAACACAATATCATCTACATAAATCTGGGCAATCATTAGTTTCTCATCCTTCTCCTTGACAAAAAGAGTTTTATCAATACCGCCCTTCCTGTATCCATGGTTGACTAAGAACTCAGTCAGCCTTTCATACCAAGCTCGAGGAGCTTGCTTCAACCCATACAAAGCCTTCTTTAGCTTGAAAACATGATCAGGAAAATTTGGATCCACAAAACCTTTAGGATGCTCAACATAGACTTCCTCATTAAGATACCCATTCAGAAAGGCACTCTTGACATCCATTTGAAACAATCTGAATTTCAACAAACATGCCACTCCTAGCAGCAATCTGATGGATTCCAATCGAGCCACAGGAGCAAATGTTTCATCGAAGTCTACTCCTTCAATCTGTGTGTATCCTTGAGCAACTAATCTGGCTTTGTTCCTGGTAACAACTCCTTGTTCATCAGACTTATTCTTATAGACCCATTTTGTTCCAATCACATTTGTTCCTACTGGTCGTGGTACCAGTTCCCAGACTTCATTCCTCTTGAATTGACAAAGCTCATCTTGTATAACACTTATCCAGAACTCATCTGTCAATGCTTCTTTGACATTCTTTGGTTCAATCTTTGAAACAAAACATGCATTTGACACAGTCTCCCTCGTTCTGGTTCTTACACCTTCATTCAGATTTCCAATAATCAATTCCTTAGGGTGATCCTTCTGAATCCTTATAGAGGGTCCCCTGTTAGCATCCTCTACCTCTTCATTCGCAGGTCTAATGTCGATTTCATGAGCATTATTTTCTACGGGCTCAATGTCTTGTGAGATTTCATTGTTCATAGGAAGGCATGCTCCAACATCATCTGGGACATCTTCGTCTTTCCCAGAGTCATCAACCACCACATTTATGGATTTCATCATCACCTTAGTTCTGGAATTAAATACCCTATATGCTTTACTGTTTGTAGAGTATCCCAAGAATATCCCTTCCTCGCTCTTAGGATCCATCTTTCGCCTCTGTTCACGATCTGCCAAGATATAGCACTTACTCCCAAACACATGGAAATACTTCACATTTGGCTTTCTACCTTTCCATAGCTCATAAAAAGTGATAGAAGTACCTGATCTGATAGTCACCCTATTGTGTATATAGCAAGCGGTATTCATGGCTTCAGCCCAAAAATGATATGGAAGCTTTTTGGCATGAATCATGACCCTTGCACACTCTTGTATAGTCATGTTCTTGCGTTCCACCACACCATTCTGCTAAGGAGTGATCGGTGATGAGAATTCATGAGTGATTCCTTCAGATAAGCAAAACTCTTCAAACATGCTATTTTCGAATTCTTTCCCATGGTCACTTCTGATTCGACCAACACCACAATCCTTTTCCCATTGAATCCTTTGACACAACTCTTTGAAAGCTACAAATACTTCAGACTTTTCTCTGATAAAGCTTATCCAGGTGAATCTGGAGTAATCATCAACGACAACATATGCATACTTCTTCCCACCAAGACTTTCAACCTACATAGGTCCCATTAAGTCCATGTGAAGCAGTTCCAGAACTCTAGAGGTTGTGGTAAGATGTTGAAGCCTCTTGTGTGACACTCTTGTTTGCTTCCCAACTTGACATTCACCACATATTCTATCCTCATCAATCTTCAGCTTGGGAATACCTCTAACAGCTTCACTTGACATAACTTTCTTCATCCCTTTCAAGTGTAAGTGACCCAATTTCTGATGCCACAGTTTGGTTTCATCTTCCTTTGACATCAAACAGGTAGACAAACTTTCTGGTTCTTGAGGATTCCACAGATAGTAGTTATCCTTAGACCTGATTCCCTTCATAACAATTTCATCTTTCTCATTAGTTACTAGACATTCAGATTTTGTGAAATTTACTTTGAGACCTACATCACACAGTTGGCTTATGCTGATTAAATTAGCGGTCAGCCCTTTGACAAATAGAACACAGTCCAGATTTGGTTGTCCTGTGTAGTCCAGCTTTCCAACACCTTTTATTTTACCTTTTGATCCATCCCCAAAAGTGACATAATTGGTGGAATGAGGCTTGATATCTGACAGGAATTTCTTCACACCAGTCATGTGTCTTGAACACCCACTGTCAAAGTACCAATCTTCCCTTGCAGATGCTCTAAGAGAGGTATGTGCTATGAGACCAGCCATCGTCTTTCTAGGAGTCCATCTTTTCTTAACTTTAGGGGGTTCCCATCCTTTTATAACAGCTTTCCATGCTTGATCATCCATGGATTTGATGAATGATATCATCCTTGGTTTCCAATAGTCATAGTCGGAACCATCAAGCAGAGGTGGTTTGTTCAAAAATCCTCCATCCTTGTCCATTGTACCAGAAAGTACCTTCCCTGAATCTCACCCAGAACCAAACAAGGGTGCAAGCTCTTGATGCCAATTGAAATTCTGGCACAGATATCTGATGTCCTATTTAGATGTTGAGACACTGATATCCAACACAATGAACAAGATAGCAATAATAATAACAGTGCAGAAAGTAAATAACACAGTGATATGTTTACCCAGTTCGGATCAACAATCCTACTCTGGGGGCTACCAAGCCATGGACAAAACCAATATACGATAGTATCAATTCACAGATCATACAATAACAAAACCCTGTTATAATCTGCTCACTTAATCACTACCCTTCCTATGACTTCTACCTAAGACTCACCTAGGTATGAGGCCTTCCTCAAATCCCTCTACAACCACAACCCGTGATTGGTTTCTTTCCACACAAGTAACAAACCGAAAGTCACACTTTCAAGACACACAATTCTCAATACTTCAAAGCTTATGAGAATTGACACACAAGAAACTCAATGCTTAAAAGCTTATGAGTAACTGACAGAACTTACAACACAAAAACCAGTCCTTATACTGTTATCAGAATGATACCAGTTAGGCTCACAAATAACACACGAAAACCCTAACAGAAACACACGTAAGTTCCACACCTAAACTAGGTTTTCACCAATCAATATATAGCATTAAATCTGGACTGAATTGGGCTTCAAAAACGCAGCAAATATACTGCTCACAAATCTGCAAAATAAACTCCAACAAAATAGGTCTTCAATCTAAAGTTTCCTAATATGTCTCCATAATTAGAAACAGCTGAAAATCCGAAAAACAAACATAAAAACACAATCCAAAAATGCTTTGGATGCCACATAGGATAACCAAATATTCACAGAATATTCAGTACCAAATCTCAGCAACAGAATCTGCTTTTAAACTGAATCCAGACACGATGTCCTATGAGCAGGTATGGGACATCTTCATTCGACATGTTGAGTGCAGCAAATTAGAACATCTTGTTTCAACATCTTGCTGCTAGAGAAAGTTTTAGCAAAATAAATGCCAACCACAGAATCAATGAAATAACAAGAACTGCCACTGATTTTACTACACTCTTAGTCTATGATGATGATGTGATATTAGCTGGTACCTCCCTTAGTGAGTTTCAAAGGATCAAAATTATACTTGACAACCACTTCAAAATCAAAGATCTAGGAGTACTTCAATATTTTTTGGGTTTAGAAGTGGCACACTCAAAATCTGGCATCACCATCTCTCAAAGAAAATATTGTTTAGATCTCCTTAATGACTCTGGTTTGTTAGGATCTAAACTTACAGCTACTTCCCCTGATCCTTCCATCAAACTCCATCAAGATAGTGGTAAACCCTTTGAGGATATAGCTGCATACAGGAGGCTTATTTGCAGACTTTTATATCTCAACACAACGAGGCCAGATATTACCTTTGCTACTCAACAATTGAGTCAATTTCTCCATGCTCCAACCATGACACATTTCAATGCAGCATGTCATGTAATCAGATATCTTAAACACAATCCTAGCAGAGGTCATCTATTTCCTAGAAACTCTGAGATACAACTTTTAGGATACTCTGATTCTGACTGGGCAGGGTGTATAGATTCACACAAGTCCATTTCTGGCTACTGCTTCTTTCTTGGTTCTTCCTAGATTTCATGGCGTGCCAAAAAGCAGCAGACAATTTCCAGATCATCATCTAAAGCTGAATATATAGCACTTTCAACTGCAACTTGTGAACTTCAATGGCTATTGCACTTGTTCAGAGACTTACAAGTCACACCAACTCGGCAAACTGTCCTCTACTATAACAACCAAAGTTCAATTCATATTGCCTCTAATCTGGTGTTTCATGAGAGAACTAAACATTTAGACATTGAATGTCATTTGGTTAGATAAAAGATGCAACAATGCATTCTGCGACTATTGCTTATTCCTTCTCAAGAACAACTAGCAGATTTCTTAACCAAGGCATTGGCTGCTCCTAAATTTAATTGTTTTATATCCAAGTTGGGCATGATTGACATTTACAATGCATAGCTTAAGGGGGGTTGTTAAAGTATTAACGGCTCAGATTACATTAGATCTAGCGGTTGTAATAAGATTTTATTTATTTCTTGTAACTAGTGTATAAATAGCTCTTAAACTGACATTTGTATACTTAATCCAAAATGAGATAATCTGAGCCTCACTTTTGTGATCCACTATCGTTCTACTTTTTCTGTTATTTTCTGTTACAATCATCTTCTTCTTCCTTGAATTTTCTGTTATGGCTGTAACTTCCATTCTTGCAATATCATCTTCTATTCTCTTATGGGAAATTTTGTGACATAGCACTATACCTTATAGTACCATAAAATGGCACTTCTCCCAATTCAGAATCAGGTTTGTTTGCTTGCACTTTTCTATGACAAGAGACAAGTTAGTTAAAGAGTTATCAAAAGAAGAACCAAAAATAGAAAAATCATCCATAAACCTGATTCTTTTGTATTTTTCAAGCATGTCGGCGAACATGGATGTCATACATCTCTGAAATGTAGCAAGTGCGTTGCAAAACCCAAATGGCATTCTTCTGTAGACAAAGATTACCATAAGGGCATGTGAAGGTTGTTTTCTCTATATCCTTAAGGGCTACAACAATCTGATTGTACCCCGGGTATCCATCCAGAAAACAATAGTACTTATGACCGCCAAGCCTCTCCAACATCTGATTAATGAAAAGGAGAGGAAAATTATCTTTTCTTATTGCTATGTTGAGTCTTAAGTAGTAAATACACACTCTCCATCCAGTTAGTGTCCGAGTGGGAATTAATTCATCTTTCTCGTTCAATATCACCGTTGTTCCTCCCTTCTTTGGCACCACATGCATATGACTCACCCATGAACTTTCAGATATAGGATAAACCTGGCCTATATTCAACAGTTTCACCATTTCCTTTCTCACTACTTCTTTCATTGTTGGATTCAATTTCCTTTGGGGTTGAACCACTGGTTTCTGATCATCTTCCATCAGTATTTTATGCATGCATACTTTTGGGTTGATCCCTTTTAAGTCCCCAATGGTCCATCCCATAGAACTTTTATATTTCTTGAGTATTTGTATCAGTTTCTCTTCTTCTTTTTCTTGTAATCCTAAACTTATTATTTCCGCACAGTTTTTTCCAGCGTTCGGAAGACATATTTCAGATTGTCAGGTAGCTGCTTTAACTATGTACCTTTTTTTAATTCTTTTGTGTTTTCTGCTTCTTATGGTGCTTTTAAATCCTCTCACTAGTGTGGTTTGGATCTTGGTATAGGCTGAGCAATCACTGTATCCAACACCTAACTGTATTATTGGTTCCTACATCATCTTTGTACTTCATAGTATTTCATACATCAATCTTCAATCCTTCATTATAAACCTTTAGAGTCATAGTTCACTCCTATATGCCTACCATGCATCTTCCGGTCTCTAGAAACGGTATTCCCAAGATAAGTGGAATCTCGTCATCTCCATGCATTTCAAGAATCACAAAATCAATAAGAAACACAAATTTGTCTATTTTTACCAAAACATCTTCTATTATGCCATAAGGTCTTTTCACTGAGTGAACTAAAAACTGAAGTGTCACTCTGGTATCTTGAACCGCACTAATGCCTAACTTTCTATAGATGGATAAAAGGAATAATACTCACACTAGCTCCCAAATCAATAAGTGTCTTCTTGAATTTTCTATCTCCGATCGTGCATGGAAATGTGACAGAGTCCCTATCTTTCTTTTTCATAGGAATCTTCATACTATGCCAAATAACACTGCAGGTTTCAGTCAAAAGTTTAGGTTCAATGTCTGTTGTGCACTTCTTGGAAATGATATATTTCATGAACTTAGTAGGGGTAGGCATTTGCTTTGGTACCTCAGAAAAAAGGGATGTTAATTTCAAGCTTCTTAAAAATATCTAAGAATTTCTCAAAAAAAATTCATGTTGATTCTTCTTGTTTGGTATCAGGGGGTATGGGAGTCTAATGATAGCTTTTGGCTTTTTTTTTGTTTTTCCTTCTCAGCCATTTCTGGTGTGACTATTTCTTCAGGGCTTTTCTAATGATCCTTTATTTTCATATCTACCTCTATGAGATTGTTTTCAAGACTCCCAGTTGTCTTCCTCCTTCTAGTTATCACGACACTCATATTATTATGTTCTCTTGGGTTTGTCACAGTTGCACTAGAAAGGGACCTTGTGCTTGAGAACTAGCTATTTGTTGTGCTATCTAACCCATTTGAACTTCAAGATTCTTAATAGAAGCTATAATGTTCCTATGGTTGTTTCTTATTTCTTCTTGGAACTAGGAGTTTTTAGCGGCCATCTTTTCAATGGTTATATCCTAATCTGCCTTCTTAGGAGCTTGTTGTTGAAATTATTGTTGGAACTGATTCTGGTAGTATTGTTGAGGTTAGTACTATTGCTGATTCTGATAATAAACAGGACACTGTTTTTGAACACTCATTTGTTGATATTTTCAGAAGACGTTTGGATGATTCTTCTAACCCAAATTGTAAGTATTAGAGTATGGGTTGTTATGCTTCAAATAATTCACTTATTCAATTTGTTGCGCAGTTGTAACATAGTACATAGCAAAATGAGGACCACCGCAAAATTCACAACTAAGAGCTTGAACCGACTGAACTTTAGCCACCTATTGAGTACCTATATTCATTGCTTTTAGTCTTCTTTCAACTTCAGCAACAACTTGGTCTTCCATTTTTATACTTTGAGTAACAAGTTTCAAATCTATCACTCCTTCAAGCTTGCTTATACACCTATCATACAACTCTAAGTGTTCATTAACAGCAATGGCTTTTATTATCTTTTTGATACCAGTGGTTGTTGAAAAGTTGGATGAGCCACCAGCAGTTGTATCAATCAGCTGTTTAGTCTTCAACCTGAGGCCATTAACAAACACTTGCATATTTTTCTTTTCTCCAAGTATAAGAGCCTCACATTTTGTTGTTGTAATAAGTTAAAAATGTCTGACATGAGTTTTTTTTGCATGTAGTGCTCCAAACAAAACCTGAAGTTGTTAAAAGTAATGTACTAGTAGTGGAACCAAAGATTAAGGAGGTTTAAGTGATGATGCAGTAGAGGAAGTGATAATTGAGAATGACAAAGATGATGTTAAAAAAAAGGAACATGACGAGTCTCTTGACTTGTCTGCTGAGGAATTATTATGGAAACTTGGATATCTTGTTGCTAAGGGGGTTCTTTGCCCATAGGATAGATAAACGGTGAAGCGTTATCCTAAATAATGTGAATCGTTGATCAAATATCATTGGTTACATTGCAAGTACGAATTGGTTTCAAATCACCCATATGAAAAGATAATAGAAAGAGTAGTTATGAGACAATTATGGTTATCAAATTGTAACAAGAAATAATTGGGACAGTGAAAAGATGTAAAATTGAGAAAATTAGTGAAAATTTTGAGAGAAACATAAGACGAATATCACACACGACACAATTATTCTATACATTAACAAAAATATATGAGGTGTTGAAAGGCCACCATAATGAAGCTTTCAACACAATGGGTATAGTTCTTCGGTGATCAAAGGGGGCACATGCAAAAGGAAAACACTCTAACGCTTAAGTCAATGTTTAAATGAGGTGGAATTTTGAATGTGTGCATAAACGAATACTTGGGTGTGACTCATGGTTACCTTTATATAAATGAGATAGTTATAATTGTTCTCGATTTATCTAGCGTGGAATGCGGTGATCTTTAAATGTAGATCAACTGTTGAGATTAAGAAGGAACTCGTGCTCTTATTTTGGTGTCCTGGAATGAAGGTCTATGTAACGAGCGATTTTGGACGTGGTTCTTAAGCACTTTCGCTCTGGGAGGGTACTACAGGTCGATTCATTTTTTATCCTATTGGAGATGATGAAGGAAGGGAAATAGATGTCTCCAACTAACCCTGCTTGCAAACTGAGGTTAAACAGTCAAAACTGTTGGTTTACAGATGCGATCAATGTGGGGGGGCCTCTCTTAGGTTTATTTTGATCGAGTTTAGACTTTTGATCGAGTTTAAAGTGAGGGTGTTGACTTTAGAGAGAATTTGTCATCTCTAAAGGGGTTTGTTTGTCACAATTGTTGGGTGACTGATTATAAAGGAGGATTACTTTAACCGGGATATGCGAATCCAATAATGCCATAATTTCCTTTATAGGGGATTTTCAACCTGAAGGAGAAGACTTTAACTCAGTTTAGAGCAATTCCATCTTTCCTTAGGAATTTCTCATGCTAAAAGAGGGACAGTGGCGTGGATGTAAATAATCCAGAGGCTTGCCGCTTACAGCAATTAGATGGAGGGGAAAGGAGTTGTTGATGTTTGTATAATGTGAACGAGGCACAACTTTGATGCTAAAAGGTTGATTGACTCAACCGGAGTTTTCTTATACAAAACACAAGAGGAGGCTAATGGCGCAACAAGAGGATGCTTTTATATGTGTCTTGTACGAAGCCCGAGAGAGAGGCTGGATGGGTTGACTCAACAAGAGAGTGTTTTTGTATGTGTCTTGTACGAAGCCCAAAACGGAGGCTAAAGGTTTGACTCATCAAGAGAGTCTTTTATACTCAACAAGAGAGTGATTTGTATCTCGTACGAAGCCCGAGATGGAGGCTAAAGGTGATCGACTCAACAAGAGAGTCTTTTTATACTCAACAAGAGAGTGTTTTTGTATCTCGTACGAAGCCCGAGATGGAGGCTAACGGGGTTTGACTCAACAATAGAGTCTTTTATACTCAACAAGAGAGTGTTTTTGTATCTCATACGAAGCCCGAGATAGAGGCTAAAGGGGTTTGACTCAACAAGAAAGTCTTTTATACTCAACAAGAGAGTGTTTTTGTATCTCGTACGAAGCCTGAGATAGAGGCTAAAGAGGTTAACTCTGCTGGGGAGAATCATTGTACAAAGCCCAAGAGGAGACTAGGATTACTGTTTCAGTTGAGTGACAGGTCCATTATCTTGGTTAAAAGAGAAAATCAGTTCTTATATGAGCAATGTTGTACTCATGGATTTGATCTGAGCACCGGGATTATTTCCTGTTCTTTAAGGAAACGGGGAATCCGAAGGGTATTGAGACTGCCCAAGTCTACAGGTCTTATCTTTTGTATTATGCTTAAGAAACAGTAGTAGTGAGATCTAGACTCTTTGAAAGACTGCTTTATTAAGATGACTAATTTCTGTTCCTATACCTCTAGGAGGTCGTCTGGATAATTTGTACGAAGCCCAAGAGGAGGCGAGAAAACTTTTAAGAAGCCGAGGGACAATTTGTACTAAGCCCAAGAGGAGGCTATCTTCCCGGAGGAAGAATCATTATACGAAGCCTAAGAGGAGGCTGTGAAAACTTCTAAGAAGCCGACGGGTCCTTGTACAACGCCCAAGAGGAGGCAGGGATGCTTTTAGGAAGCCTGTGGGTCCTTGCACTAAGCCCAAGAGGAGGCTGATGAACAGTTCCAGAAGGGGTTTCACTTGGAACATTGGCCTTCTGTATATGAACTGTTCAAGGGGGAGATTTCTTAGATCTAGTTATCTAAAATTGTTGTAAAAGAAAATTCTCAGGGTTAAGGTATATCCGGGTGAACGTCGGAGGTAAAGATACGAGATTTTGCCTAGTTCTAGAAGTAGTTGCCAGGGAAACTCTAAATATCTATACTATTATTACACAGTCGATATGAGTTTGTGAAAGAAGACTTACAGTGAAACAACCCCATAATACAGTTATATACATATGAAAGCGGTAAATGAAAGCGGGTAAACACTTACTCGGTTGTAGAGCTTCCATGCTGTTTTGTTAGTTTGTTCAACAAAGAAAGCTTTGATAACAATATTAAATTCAAAATCAAAGGAGAAAGTGCTTTGAAAAGATTGTTGGGGCTTACAGCTCAAGGAGAGGCCCAGGGTTTTATCAGTGATCGCACTGTCGTTTTGTACAGGGACTTATACAAGTGACTGAGGCCCAAGAAAGGTTTTCTGTACAAAGGGGATGGGTCTTACACTCTCTCAAGAGACCCAAAAATGATTGAAAGAAAAATAAATGGGACTTATAACACGAGGGTAGGCCCATATGATTTGTTTTTTGAATTGGCGATCGCGCCGAGATTTTCTTTTAACGCCGAGGGACTTATACAATATCTGAGGCCCAAAGATTATTTTGTCTAAAAGGGGATTGGGTCTTACACTCTATCAAGAGGTCCAAAAATGATTTTGAATGAGTCTTATAGCTCAAGGAGAGGCCCAGATGGTTTGTTTTAAACGGGCGATGATCGCGCCGAACTTTTGAAATACAATGGGACTTATACAACATTTGAGGCCCAAAATAGGTTTGTATTTACAAAGGATTGGGTCTTACACTCTATTAGAGGCCCATGAGTGTTTGAAAAAGTTTGATGAGGGTTGAATTAATCAAAAACCCTAATTTGTTTTCAAAATGTATTTTAATTAAATAAAAAATTCAATTAAAATGACCAAAATTATTTTACATGTGGAAAACAAATTGTGATCTTGGATTAATGTTTCAAAAATAATGTTTTGAGCTACAAAATGATTAGAAATCATTAAAATTTGCAATATCAAGAAGGAAAAAATATTTTAAATGTCAAAAACAATTAAAATATTAATTCTTGGAAAAAATATCAATTATATGAAATAAATAATATTTTTGGGATTTTTTGGTAAAATAAAATATTTTAACATTTTTGTGAATTATTAAAAAAAGAATCAACTCAAAATCATTAAAACTCAGAGAGAAATTAATTTTTGAATCAATTAAATAAAATCCCAAAATTCAAATATTTGAATTTTCAAAAAGGGCGCCAAGAACACGCGCCACCCTCTGTTTCTCCAGATTTGCATTTTCTATCCAATCTCACTGAATACTTGATTATATCATTCAATCTACATATCAATCTACTCGTTTCAACCTCACGATCATGTCTATGGTCTTTAATTTCATTTATTTTAAACATGGAATAAGAAATCAAAGAGAAACCTCAAGAACCCTAAAATTTGCATGAAGGTTCAGAAATTCCATACACGATTTAAACAATGCAATTGATTGAGGGAAAACACTCCATACATGATTATGAACATATGGCCAAATTATTGTGCAGCAAAAAATGCATGGATCATTGAGTTAGAAGAGCTCATGCTCACCTCTTACAGCTGGTGATCGTGTTTTGGATTTGAGGTGTTACAACTAGGTTCCAATGATCTGGATAGCTTCCCTAGGTGCCATGGAGTGTTTTTGGATGCTTGAAATGGATTGAAATGATCTGGAACTTGAGATGGTACCCCAACTGCAAATCTGTCAAAGGTTTGAGCAATTGGCTAGTGATTTTGTGATTTTGGTGTTCCAGATGTTATGTGAGTGTTTGGATCACTTCTATATGATGTTTATGAGGTGTGTGTGTGTGTGATTGGTTTGGTTGGAATTGCTCTCAAACTCAAAACCCGATGGTGACTTGCCTTAAAAGGCAAAATTAGAAGTGAGAAGGTGATTTTGAGGAAAGCATCTGTTTGATGGCTTTGGTGTACTCAAACTGAGTACAAATGAGCTCTATTTATAGTAGAGCAAGTTTGTTTTGCAAGCAATAGTGAATGGCAACTACAGCAGAGGTTTGGCCAATGTTGGCAAATGAGAATCCAAGTCTCCTCTAGCCATTGACTAGAAGTTAGAGCACAAAGCTGTGGTTCCCTAGTTGTTGGATCATTCTTGACTGAATTCAGTTGCAAATGTGTCAGTCCATGCCACCTTGGTGCATCCATTAAATTCCCCAATCCAAAATTGGAGTCTTGTCCCTCTTTTAGGGATTTCTAGGTTTGGCATGCTATTTTTGGTTCCAAAGACTTGGGAGGCTTGGGATCAGATTTGGTTCCTCCTTGGTCCCCCCTTGAGGTGTTCAGATGGATAGAGTTGCTTGCCCCTTGCAAAATTTGAGCAAATCGAGCAAAACTCCAAAATCTGCCTTGCCTTGGCAGTTTTCAGCAAGGCATGTTGCCATGGTCATATCTCATGGCTCAAGTTGAGTTTGGTGATGTTCTTGGCCATTTTGGAAAGCCCTCATATGATATAATAACTGTTTGATCATAATTGGTTTTGATACTTTTTGGATCCAAGTGAAAAATTCCCCTACATTTGGAAAAAAGTGAAGGCAGATTTTAACTTAGTGAAAATTTCACTAAGTGTTGGAAAAAGTGGCATTTCATGTTTTCATCCATTTTGATCATTCCATAACTCAAAATTCATAATGAATTGGAATGAGGTGTAGTTGAAGCTTTTGTAGAGGGCCATGATAGCTACAAATCCAGCTTTGGATGGGAAAAAACGGCCTTGTGGTTTAGGAGTTATGATCCTCCAAAGATGGTACCCTAACCACTTTATTCCATAACTTAGAAAATTTTCTAAGTGTTTATGGTTACCCCTTTTACAAGTTATCCCACTTTTCTTTATTTTTCTTGATGAATGATGATTCAAATCACACATTAACATCATTTTAGGGTTAAAAACCCATTTTTGTGAAAAATCTCAAAAAGTCAAAGTTGACTTTTGTGCACAGTTGACTTTTTGTCAGATGAATTCCAAACTGTGCGATCCTCTATGAAATCAAGTCCTTGACCTAAATCAAACTTGATGGATTGATTTCATAGGTGTTATAGGGTATATTGAATCATGTCCTAGGGTTTGGGAGCATGCCCTGGTCAAAAGTCAAAGGTACAATTGACTTTTCTCGCGAAACCCTAACTGTGGTTCAGATGAAATTGAAACTTGTTGCTCAAGCTTCTTGGATTAATCCATTGTTGTAAATGGATCAATGTAGTGTGTTAGAGACCCTCAAATCCTCCCTTGAGGTCTTGGCTCATGTTTTGTCCCAAAAGTCAACTTAGGGGTGAATTAGGTCAAGAAACCCTAATTCCTGATTTTTTATGGATGCATCCCCTGAGGCTAAATTGACTTGGTGATTGGGTTTATGATGTCCCTTGGAGCATCATAGGTTATGCCTTGAAGCATTGGCTCATTCCCAGAGGAGAATTTCCATCTGGAGGCCCTGGTCGACCAAAACCCTAATTTGGTGACACTGTCGATCGTGAGGCTTGATCCACCTAGAAGGGAGAAGCCTTATGCTTAATCCTTGAAGTGGGAGTCCTCTTGATCCTTTGTGGATGTTTGAGAGGCTAGACAAGTTGAAGATCATGTCATTTCTTGATTGATCCTTTGTCTAAGAGCTCTGAGAGGGCTTGAAACCCTAAGTCTGATTGTAGTGGATGCTCACCCATCTTTGGGGAGACTAATGGTTCATCCATATTGTGATGATGATTTGCACAATGATGGGAAATATTAGTGGTCAAAATTTGGGGTATGACAGTGTAACACGGTGGTTTGAACTGACTTTTAAAATGTTGCGGTAAGCAAGAGTCGCCACCGACTTTTATTTTCTCCAATAAAGAAAGGAATAAAAGAACAGGAAAGACCTTTTAAAAGATTTTGAGTTCGGGGGGTAAGTTATACAAAAGGAAGGTATGAGCACCTTTTGTATCCATGGTTATCCATGGGCTCTTAATTGCTTAGCTCACTTTACTTTGTTTGAAAAATAGTGTAGTGTGTGATTAGAAAATATTTTCGTAAAGACTTTAATTTTGTAATGATCCTCGTATGGATTTATACAAAGTGTTTAGCTTTGAAAAAAAATGTTTGCAAAGATGTGAGGTGTAAAGAGTGTGTTTTGAAAGGAGTGAGTAAGCATTTAAGAGTTACTACCCTAAGTTGTAGGTCTTTCTTGTTGTTTCTTTCCTGTAGGGGTAAGATTGTCCGTACTATTAGTGAGTAAGTAGTCTTTACCTTGGATGTTAAAGGGACGAGTGTAGGGTCATCGTATGGTCATAGAAGGCAACTCGTAGGGATACCTTAGCAATTCGAAGGGACTATCATCATTTTTCCGTAGGGTCATCGAGGGACAAGATCATTTTTCGTAGGCAACTTGAAGGGTCATCGAGGGACAAGATCATTTTTCGTAGGCAACTTGAAGGGTCATCGAGGGACTATGATCTTTATATCGAAGGGACTATGATGATGTTATTCGTAAGCGTCTTTTGCTAAAGTATCCCTACGTTCGAGGGGCATGACCAATTTAATCGAAAGGCAACGAATAGAGGTTACCCTAGAGGTGTAAGTGTGAAGAGTGTGTTGATTCAGTTATTTATCTTGAATTAGGATTATTCTATGTCAGGTTTTAAGTCTTGCCATGCAAACCTTAGTTACTAGTAGTTGAATATATACAAAAAATTAAAGTGCGGGAATTTAAACCTAAGCTATTACATCCCATGAGCAGTTACAATATTTAAAAAAATGCGAGGAAATGTAAATCTACGCTATTACATCCTGTGAACAGTTACAATATTTAGGAAAATGCGAGGAATTAAAGTTCTAAATTATTACAACCGAGAAATAATGTTAATGTTTTTTTGTTTTAGAAAAGAAAAGGATTTTAGGGTTAGTAATTAAAAGATTTTTAAGGTTAATGGTAATTAAAAAAATAAAAATTAATTAATTATGTACAAATTAATCCTAAAGTCTAATTAATTTTAATTAAAAAACCTAATTCTAAATTAATGTCTTTTTGTACTTTTTTTGCAATGATTTTGAATAATAAAAATAATTAAAAGTCATAATTTTAATTATTTACAAATTAATTAAGTTAATTAATAAAAATAAAAATAAAAAGAATAAAAAAGTTGATTAACTAATTAAAAAACTAAATTCTAATTTTTTTTGTGATTTAGAAAATTTAATTTAATAATTTATTTTTTATTTTTATAATTTAAAAGAAAACATGTTAATTAAATTAGATTGTTAAAAGAAAAAAAAAAAAAACAAAGAAAAAAAACCAAGGGGGTCGCCGCCGGGTATCGAACCCAGGCTCCCCTAGTCCACACGAGTGTGCTTTTCCACTGGGCTGGAGGCGCTTTTATGATAAGGGGCGGATAACAATTAATAAATATTAAGTAAAATGCATGGACTCAGCGCCACTATTCATCGTCTTCAACCTTGAGACTGGGCTTTTTTGCTACAATTTTGCCTCAATTTTGCTGCGAATTAGCTACGATATTTTCGTAGCTAATGTACCTGGAATTTCAAAACTTAAAAACACAAAGGATTAATACATCAAAGGTACTCAAGTTTACTAATTAGGACCCTAGGAATTCAATGGTGCCATTAGTTTTGGTTAAAAGTGGCTGTAACGTGAGAATCGAAGAACACCCTCTTTGTGCCCTAACAATGGCAAGTCTTGATTCCTGCACCAAAGCTTGTTAGTAGTTGATCAAAACCAATCTAAACATCATAATCAGTAAGAATATAAACATGAACAACATTTATAATGCATGAAAGATGAGATTTAAAAAGTGGAAAATCCAAGAACGACCATGGCTTGATGTGCGCGTTTCACTTGCTTCTAACCTTCAAGAGTGATGGGGATTGACTCCTGGGATTGTTTTGAGACAGTTTGGACGTGAAAAGGTCGTAAAAATTTGTTATGAAGTGTTTTCACGATTTTTTCTAATTTGCCCTTTTTTTGAAAATATTTTTGGGTTGCTTGATGTGATTTATTTTCGTGGCTTTAGGTTTGGATATGGTCATGTATTTATAGGAGAGGAATTAGGTCAATAAGTTCCATGGGCTTGGATCAAAACTTGAATGATATTGAATGGTGTTCAAAACTTACCATTTTCGCATATTTGACCATCCAATCTTCCCTTAACAATTTTGCACGAATTTAAATCAGATAATATGTTCATAAACCTCAATATTTGATTCCATAATCAACCACAAATCAAATCTCTTGATTTTCTTATATTTATTGTGATTTAAATTGAATTTAAAGGATTTAAATCCAATAAAATATGGAATAAATAATAAAAAATCAGAAAATGTGATCAAATGGTTGTGGGCCATCTTAAAATGAAGTTTAGGTTGTCACAAAATGGGCCCTTTTGGCAAAAAGTGGAGTTTGGCCATTATTTACTTTGTGCACCTCCTCAAAATTGTCCAACTTTGACAATGCATAACTTCCTCAATTTTTATCATTTGGATGTATTCTTGGACTTTTTAGAAACCTCAATATGTCCCGTAATCACTCCTTTTGGTCCCATGTCAATTTGATCTCCCATATTCAAGTTATGAGCTTTTGAAAAAGGTTGACTTTTGTTGACTTTCAAAATGACCTATAATGTCTTGGCTCATATCTCCCGAATGAAGCATTTCTGGACTTGGCTTGTGAGACACAAAGTTGTAGGGAATTAAATTTCCTTCAAGATGGGCTTTGGTTGAGGAATTTTTGATGAAGTATGTGGAAGTTATGCCTGGTCAAAGTACATTTGACTTTTCCTATAAAAACCTTAATTTAGTAACTCCCGATTCTTGATGATTCTGAGGTTTCCTTGATGAATCATGATCAACCCTTGATCAAATAATGAATTTCACCCCATAATCTTGATGTTGACCAAAAATCTTGAGGTTTGACTTTGTGTTGACCTTTTGACCAAGTTAACTGATTTTGACTGTCTGAGCATCTGACTGACCAAACTTGTAAGGAAAGTCTTGAAACTTGTTATGAGGATTCTTTGAAGTGTATGGGACACCATGAAGTCCTTTTGAAGCTTCATAAGTCCAATCTACTTTGAGAAGTACACAACCCTAGTTGGATTTATTGCTTAGGAGGAGGCTTTGTCTGATGAAACTTTTGAGTACCCTTGAGCAACTGAAGATCTTATGAATCACTAGGAGACCTCTTGAGGCATATTGTCTTGAATATGTGAAGGCAAATTTTGGGGTACAACAGCTGCCCCTTTTCAATCTTCTTAAACCTGAGGAGTAAAATTGGTATTTGTGCCGATCGGGATCTGAAGGTGGAAGAGGATTGAACAATAAGAACCCAAAAATTTGCACTCGCCGGTGCGCTCTGTTGGTTGATCGTATTGCTTGAATGGGCTTAAAAGATGCCATTCGAAGTGTATGACAGGATGGAGATGGGCTTATAGATGCCATCCAAAGTAACTGTTGATAGGAGTATCAGAATGAGTCTAGGTTTGACTGTATCTGTGGAATATACTAGAATGAGTCTGTGTCCAACTGTATCTAGCAGACGTGCTGGGGAATGCCAGAATGATTCTTATGCCTTGAATGTATCTGTATGATGTTCTAGAATGAGTCTACATCTTGACTGTATCTATAAGGAGATCAGAATGAGTCTTTGCCTGACTGTATCTGGGAGTCGTATTAGAATGAGTCTACGCCTGACTGTATCAGAAAAATTAGTATTAGAATGAGTCTTTGACCGACTGTACTAGAGTAAGTATCAGAATGAATCTGTGTCTTGATTGTATCTGAACTGTGTCTAGAAGATGTACTGGAATGAGCATCAGAATGAATATGTGTCTTGATTGTATCTATATGCAGTGGCGGAGGCAGGACCCCAGATCAGGGGGTGCAAAAATGTTGTGGTGCAAGGTTTTGTGGCTTGTGGTGCAAAGTTCAAAAGTCAGGGGGTGCAAAATATAAAAATATAGCATTATAGGTGCAAGGTTTAAGAATTCAGGGGGTTCACTTGCACCCCCTCAGCACCATGTGGCTCCGCCACTGTCTATATGATGTTCTAGAATGAGTCTACGTCTTGACTGTATCTATAAGGAGATTAGAATGAATCTTCGACTGATTGTATCTGAAGGATGATAAACTGTTGACAATATTTGTCCGTTTGAGTACTAACCTGAAAAACCAAGTTAGTTGTATGCAATGTCATGATACATGTAATGCATTGCGTAATGATGCCCTTAAACTAAATGAGAATGTTATATGCATTTTGTATGCGTATGCTATGATGTATTGTAAATGATGTATGGGTACGAAATGTCTCTGAAGGTAGCGGTGGCTTTGAATAGTAACGTCTGATTGGGGAAAATAAATCCCTGACTGTTGTTGGGGGTGGAGAAAATAAATCTTTAGATCCTGTTCGGAATGACTCTACTGGGGATTCAAACTTTCCGTTTGGGAATATTCCCCTGGGGATCTTTGACTTCCGCTTGGGGATAGAAGTATTCTGTCAAGAGAGTCGGTAGTCCGTGGTTCTTTTACTGTGGAAATTGATTGTATGCATTCTGACTGGGAATAAAAGAGATGGATAACTCTCCGATGCACTATCTGACCAGGTTTCAAATACGGGTGTCAACTCTTCTGGGGATAGCATCCTTGAATAAATTCTGCTGGGGAATTGAATTCTGTATACTACATAGAGGGAATAATCTCCGATGGGGATTAGAATTTCATAGGCTGCGTTGAGGAAATTTCTGCTGTATGCTGGGGAAGTGATCAACTTCTTTATCTGCTAGGAGATCTATGATCATGCCAAGCTGTCTATCGAAGATATGGAAGTGAATCGCTGGAAGATGCCTCGATTTCTGCCTGAGGGCATACTAATTCTGTAGGGGAATATATCTCTGTTGGGGATGAGCTTGTGAAGATAGCTCAATAGAGATAATTCCACGGAGATTGCTCTGTGGGGACATTTCCATGAACTGGCTCTGTGGGGGTTCGTGGATATCTTGAACACTATCCCAACTCCTAGAATCCTTAGTACATGTTATTCCTGTTTTCATGTATATATATTTTTTGGTAAACATCAATCATACTCAAGTGCATATGTTCATTCAAAGCGACAATTGGACGTTTACGCAAACCAAATAGGGAAAATAAAAGCAATTTTTGAATTTGAAAATAGACTTGTATTGATTTTGAAATTGGCCTATAAATAGGCAGTTTTATCAAGGAGACAGAAATCCTAGTAAGAGGAAATTGTCAAAAAATTGAAAAAGGTACAAAGTGATAAACAAAGAAAAACAACTATGTGGAAATGATCTCGTTGAGTTTCAACTCTGCTATTGCCACTATATCTTCAAGCATATCATCCCTTGCTGTCGGAAGGAAGTACTGGATTGATCTGCACCGTTCGAACTTGATAAAACTAAGCTGGAAGCAGATAAGTGGTCCAACGGGACATAGTCGTACGCTTTAATCCCTAACTTTTACCTGGACCGCCTTTTCAGGTTTTCAGTCCACCGGGATACCCTTTTTTGCCCAAGCCGCCTTTTCAGGTTTTCGACTTGCCGGGTGTACAGTTCTTTTGTATATAGATCCCTAATTTTTGCCCGAACCCTTTTGGTTCGTCGGGATGCCCTTATTTTTGCCTAGGCCAGTCAACCTAGCGGGTCTCTTTTTATGCGTAGTATCTTTTGACTATGTCAGCGTTCACAGGGTGCGGGAAATCTTCACCGTCCATGGTAGTAAGCATCATAGCACCGCCATAAAATATTTTCTTGATTACAAATAGACCTTCATATGTGGGAGTCCATTTGCCCCTGGGATCACCCTGTGGTAGTATGATACGCTTTATTACCAAATCACCGGCCTGGTACAATTGGTGCTTGACTTTCTTGTTAAAGGCCTTGATCATACGTTTCTGATACATCTGGCCATGACAGACAGCCGCAAGCCTCTTCTCATCAATCAAATTTATCTGATCAAGTCGAGTCTAAACCCATTCATCTTCGTCTAAGCCTGCATCTTGCATAATCCTTAGGGAAGGGATCTGAACTTCAACAGGTAAACTAAAGAGAAAGGGGTTGCCCCTGTTGAGGTACGTACTGAGGTGCGATAACCATGAAGAGCAAATGGTAACATCTCATGCCAATCTTTGTATGTCACCGTCATCTTTTGCAAGATCTTCTTAATATTCTTGTTGGCAGCTTCCACTGCGCCATTCATCTTTGGTCGATATGGAGAAGAATTATGATGCTTAATCTTGAACTGCGTGCAGAGTTCAGTGATCATAGTGTTGTTCAGATTAGTACCATTGTCTGTGATAATCCTTTCGGGGATGCCATATCGACAGATAAGGTTATGCTTGATGAACCGAGCTACAACATTCTTGGTAACAGAAACGAACGAGGCTGCTTCTACCCATTTTGTAAAGTAATCGATAGCAACAAGGATGAAACGATGTCCATTAGAAGCGGTAGGTTTAATCTCTCCTATCATATCAATGCCCCACATTGCAAAAGGCCAAGGAGCAGTCAGAACATTCAAGGGAATCGGTGGTACATGTACTTTGTCAGCATAGATCTGGCACTTGTGACAAGTTTTAGAGTGATGATGGCAGTCAGTTTCCATGGTAGACCAGTAGTAACCTGCTCTCAAAATTTTCTTAGCCATTGTTTGCCCACTGGAGTGAGTGCCAAAAATTCCGTCATGCATCTCTTCCATAATCTTTTCTGCTTCCTTCTTGTCTACACAGCGAAGCAAGGTTGAATCGTGGTTGCGTTTGTACAAAATTCCGTTACTCAGAAAGAACTTAGCAGAGAACCTCCTTAGAAACTTCCTGTCATTGGTAGATGCCCCTTCAGGATATTCCTGAGTTTCAAGATATCTTTTCACTTCGTGGAACCAAGGTTTCTCTTCTACCCCATCAGTATCAACTTCATAACAGTATGCCGGCTCGTCTAGTCTGTCAATAGTAATCCTAGGAGCCTCGTTGTCCCATCTGACTTTGAACATAGATGACATGGTAGCTAACGCGTCTGCCAACTGATTCTCTTCTCGTGGAATATACTCAAAAGTGATTTCTTCAAAGTATGGAATCAAAGTCAACACATGTTCTCGGTAAGGAACGATATTTGGATGCTTCGTGTCCCATTCTCCTTTAATCTGACTGATCACTAGGGCTGAGTCCCCATATACATTCAAGAATTTGATCCTCATATTAATGGCAGCTTTGATACCCATGATGCATGCTTCATATTCAGCCATATTGTTGGTACAGTGAAAGCAAAGTCTAGCAGTAAACGGCGTATAGCAACCTTTAGGAGAGATAATTACAGCACCAATACCATTGCCGAGTGCGTTAGAAGCTCCATCAAAAACCATAGTCCATCGGGATCCTAGTTCAGGTCCTTCATATGGTCCAGGTTCTTCATAATCAGTAACAAGCATAATATTCTCATCTGGGAACTCAAAATTCATAGACTGATAGTCATCCACTGCTTGATAAGCCAAATGATCAGCTAGTACACTTCCTTTGATTGCTTTCTGCGTAGTGTACTGGTTGTCGAATTCTGTCAAGACCATCTGCCATCTTGCTATTCGTCCTGAGAGAGCAGGTTTCTCAAATATGTATTTGATAGGATCCATCTTAGAGATCAATAAAGTGGTATGAGTCAACATATACTGTCTAAGTCGGCGAGCAGCCCATGCCAAAGCGCAACAAGTTTTCTCAAGCAGTGAATATCTTATTTCACAGTCGGTAAACTTTTTGCTAAGGTAGTATATTGCATGCTCTTTTCGACCAGACTCGTCATGTTGCCCCAACACACACCCTATTGAATTCTCTAGCACTGTTAAGTACATGATTAGAGGTCTTCCTTCAACTGGTGGCATCAGGACCGGAGGCTCTTGGAGATACTCCTTGATCTTATCAAAAGTTATCTGACATTCGTCATTCCACTTCACTACTTGATCTTTTCTCAGTAATTTAAAGATTGGCTCACAAGTAGCGGTCAAATGGGAGATAAATCTGGAAATATAGTTCAAACGTCCCAAGAAACCTCTGATTTCTTTCTCAGTACGGGGAGCGGGCATATCTTGTATAGCTTTTAACTTTGCAGGGTCGACTTCAATACCTTTACCACTGACGACGAAACCCAAAAGTTTACCAGATCTAACCCCAAAGGTGCATTTGTTTGGATTCAATCTCAACTTGTATTTCTTCAACCTCTCAAACAGCTTGTGTAGGTGGTCAAGGTGCTCTTCTTCATTCTGAGATTTGGCTATCATATCATCAACATATACCTCTATCTCGTGATGGATCATATCATGGAATAAAGCAACCATAGCGCGCTGGTATGTTGCCCCTGCGTTCTTCAAACCAAATGGCATTACCTTGTAACAAAAGGTGCCCCACTGCGTAACGAATGTAGTCTTCTCCATGTCTTCAGGTGCCATCTTGATTTGATTATAACCTGAGAAACCATCCATGAATGAGAATATCTTGTGCTGAGCAGTGTTGTCTACCAGAACGTCAATATGTGGGAGGGGAAAGTCATCTTTTGGGCTTGCCCTGTTCAGATCCCTGTAGTCCACACACATACGAACTTTACCATCCTTCTTAGGCACTGGTACCACATTCGCAACCCACTGAGGATATGATGTGACAGCTAGAAAACCCGCATTGAATTACTTCATAACCTCGGCTTTGATCTTTTCAGACATCTCAGGGCGCATACGACGAACCTTCTGCTTTATCGGAGGACAACCTTCCTTCATCGGTAAATGGTGAATCACGATATCAGCATCAAGTCCTGGCATATCTTCGTAAGACCAAGTGAAAATCTCAGCATAATCACGTAGCATCTGAATCAGTCTTTTCTTGACACGGTCTTCTAATCTGGCACCTACCTTGATTTCTTTCTTATCCTCCTCAGTACCTAGATTCACGACCTCGACTGGCTCTTTGTGTGGTTGTATGATCTTTTCTTCTTGCTCTAATAGTCTAGCAAGCTCTCCAGGCACTTCACAATCTTCCTCACCTTCGTCCTTGGCTTGGTAGATCGGATTTTCGAAGTCATAATTGACAATAACAGAACTGTTATCAATGGGATCCAGAGTGGATGTGGATCTGCAATTTATCGTGTGGGTGTGTGTAAGAACACATAGCTATTTTGATGAATATAAAGTAAAAGAAAGGACAAAGAGCGCAAAATTTGAATGCAACACGTCCATTGATTTATTGAATGAAAATATGCGATGAAATGACAACCCTAACAAATTGGCCATTGTGCCCCGGGCAAGGCACAAGGCTTAAAAGTTTTATTGTTCAAATTAACAAAACCAAACTTCAAAAATAAGACAAACAGAAAATATCATTTACTCCTGACTAAAGGAGATAGGAATAATGTCTTCAGTCTTCCAATTGTTGAGCCCACTGCCAATGGTAGAAAAGATCCAACTGTCTAGATCACAGTCACTATCAGCATCCTCCACAGCATTGACCTGATCTTTATGAACTCCTTTGCTGGTAATGCGAATAGCACGAGCACGACGTACAGCCCTCTGAGCCTTTGAAGTGAAGCCCAAACCAAATTTGTCAGACTTGTAAGGGATGTCAGGAAGCTGACCCTAAATGGTACAACCACCTTCTTCAACCACAGCTCTAGCATCCTTTAGGGAAACCATTGTAGGAGGTACTCTAGTAACCTTGGGAATAGTAGGAACTGGTTTAGCAATAGGAGCAGTCTGAGGAGCCAATTCAAATGTTTGACAAGGAGTCTCGAGGAATTCGCCATCCATCTCAACATACCTGAAGGTATTCAAATGACTAACCATATACTCTTTTTCACCATAGACGGTGACAATCTTGCCTTTCACGGGATACTTCAGCTTCTGATGTAAGGTAGAAGTCACAGCGCCGACCCCATGTATCCAAGGGCGCCTAAGAAGACAGGAATAGGCAGGACGAATGTCCATTACATAGAAAGTAGAAACAAAGACTTGAGAACCCACTCTGATTGGAAGATCAACCTCTCCATGCACTAATCTCTTTGAACCATCAAAAGCTCTCACCACAACATCACTGGGTCTCAGCACAACCCCTTCACAGTCAAGCTTGTCTAGAGCAATCTTCGGCAATACATTCAATGAGGAACCCGTGTCCACCAGTACATGAGATAGAGTAGTGCCCCTACACTCAATGGAGACATGCAGGGCCTTATTGTGGTTCCTTCCGGCAGGAGTTAGATCAGCGTCAGAAAATCCTAGACCATTATCAGTTGTCAGGCTAGCGACACAATTTTCAAACTAGTCAACAGAGATTTCCTGCGGCACATGCGCAGATTTCAAAAACTTCACCAAAGCCTTAGCATGGGCCTCGGAGCACAACAACAGAGATAGCATAGAGATCTTGGAGGGGGTGTGCCCCAACTGTTCAACAACATTGTAATCACTCTTACGGATAATTTTTAGCACTTCCTCCATTTCTTTGGAGGGATCTTCGATAATAGTTTCACCCGGGGTCTTCGTTTGGGCAGGCTCAACCACCGGTTCTTTGTCTCGAGTCTCAGTAATTAATTTGGAGGCAGAGATACGAATTGGAGTAGTAACAGTCTTCGGAGAGATTTCTGGGGAGAAAACTCTTCCACTTCGGGTAACCTTACTAGTCCCAACGATATTATCAACATCGGGATTAGTAACTTCAGTAGTCTCATCAGTCAAAGGCTCTTGCTTGACACCATGAATGTAAACATCCGCACCATACTTCCAAGGGATAGCCTTGCTAGAGGAATATGGAAACGGGCCGGGCGTAGTAATAATCAGGGGAGCCACTCTAGACTCGGCAGTAATCTTCACAGGAACTTTAGAGGTGATCCTCACAGGAGTTTTGGAATTAGTAACCACAGATACGTCCTCAAACTTTATACCTCGGGACAAATTTTCACATAAGTTCTCCATAGAAGGAATCTTCTCAAACAGTATAGTACGGTCGTCCATCAATCGCTGAATGCCCTCTTTCAGCTTCACACAACCATTGGATTGAGATGCACAATAATGACATTTTTCAACGCAACCTGGAAATAAACCGGCTTGCAGCAACTTCTTCTTAATAATTGATAGAGGAGTAGTCAAGTCAACCACAGTAGCAGCATAAGAACCATCATCAATAGCACTAACGATGGTGTCATGATTTCGCATAGGAGCGGTAATCACATTAGGAGTCTCAGGGGGATCAAACTCAATTTCCTTAGCATCAATCATGTCTTGAATCTTATTCTTCAGCGCCCAACAGTTGTTCGTATCATGTCCAGGACTATTAGAATGGTATGCACACCTTGCATCGGGATTATAGCTAGGAGCAGAGGTATTAGGATTCCTAGGAGGATCCCTCAAAGTAACCAACTCTGCCTTCAACATAAGCTGCAGCGCCTGAGCCAATGACATGTTGATCTTTGTAAACTGTCTCCTGGGTGTATCCTGCTTACGCTGACTAACTTGTTGTTGTTGTGGCGCCGGTGCAGAGATCAGAACTGCCCCAACAGATTGGTTGCGACCTTTCTGGCCGTGTACAGCATTAGATTCCTTCTTCCCATTATGTGACTTCTTTGTAGTGTTTGCAGATGTAGCCACTTGTATTTTACCACTTCTAATTCCATTTTCAACACGTTCTCCTATCAATATCAGCTCGGTGAACCCGGATGACGAGCTTCCAAGTAGATGACTATAGAAAGGACCGGTTAATGTGTTCATGAACATGTCAATCAATTCTCTGTCAACTAAAGGAGGTTGAACTCTGCTTGCGAGATCTCTCCACTTCTGTGCATACTCTTTAAAGCTTTCCTCAGAACCCATTGACATACTCTGTAGTTGCATTCGGGTTGGCGCCAGATCAGAATTGTACTGGTATTGTTTGTAGAAAGCTGCGGCCAAATCTTCCCATGTACGAATGTTGGTACTTTCGAGTTGATAGTACCATTCCAACTGTGCTCCAGACAAACTCTCTTGAAAGAAATGCACCCACAATTTCTTGTCAGCAGTGTGTGGTTGAATCTTTCGGACATATGATCTCAAATGCAGCTTCGGACAAGAAACACCATCATACTTAGCAAAAGTGGGAATTGTGAACTTATGGGGAATAACAACCTCTGATACTAGACCCAAATCCTCAAAATTCAAGCCGGGCACCTTATGGATTTCCATAGCTTTCAGACGTTCTTCTAATAGCTTATACTTCTCGTCAGCAGGAGGGTATTGTTCATCCAAATACTCTTCTTCCTCTCCATCGGAATAATTGTCAAAACCATAGCTACTTTTTTCCTCAGTTTTAACACTTTGACCATCTTCATCCTGTTCATCATTTTGATCTACTGAGATCCCAATTTCCTTGACCTGTTTAACCGAACCTCTGAATCTCCTCCCCAGGTTGATGACGCCAGTTGATTTTCTTGCTTTCTTCTTCTTCTTGGTCAGAAGTGCTTTCAGTTCTTCTTGCCCCTTGGACAAGTTCAGGACCAGCTCTTGGAACTGGGCGTTCTGGGCCTGGAGATCTTTGACGGTTTGCTCGAGAGCCATTTCTTCTGTAATAAACAGCGAGAAGGTAAGAGACCTGTCTTAGAAACCTGCTATGCAATGATTATGAGATGTAGATGCATATGCAATGATTTCAAGGACTTTAGAGTTTATCTTTACAAACAGAAACAAAAGGAAAACTTTTATTAGTAAACTCAAAATTCATTTTTTTTATGCCTCTTGGGCTACAATGAAAGGAAATTTCAAAAAGCAAATTTAAAAACGCCTAAGGCCTAGGATTCAAGACTCAAGTCTCCCACGGGCGCTTCCTCTTTGTGCCGATGTAAGCATTGATGATCTGCTCCTCATGAAGTAATTTCGTCAACTCCAACACCTTTTTCTCACTAGCATAAAACTGAGTCTCAAAGGTGTCTCTTTCTTCTTTCATCTGAACCCAGGATTTCTGCAGCTCTTCAAGGTCGGTAGGCATATCTGGATGGAGAATGACTTGAGGAACATCTCCCTCAAACTCAGGGTCAACAATCACTGGTCTGACAGCTGGATATGGCATAATGAGATCTCGAGCACGAGTGCGTACCCATCTGAGGTAAGGCTTCAAAGGAATAGAGTTCTTCTGTCCCAAGGTTCTGCTTTCAATCTTATACACATTATTCCATGCGCGTATAAACCTTTGACGGTAACCTTGAGGATCATCTTCATAATCGAACACAATACCCTGAATAAGCATGTCATGAGGACCATTCCTTCGAGCATAACCAAACTAGCGCAAGGCTAGTGAAGGATTATAGGTGATGCCTCCCCTAATGCCAAGGAGTGGTACATTAGGGAATTCCCCACAATGATCAATAAGAGTGAAGTCTTCAAGAGATCGGGCACACCAATAGATATCTGAATGGGAGAGTGACATTATCCTTTGAGACCACTGCAACCTTTGTTCATTCTTCAATACTGACCGGGGAAGGTGTGAAATAAACCACCTGGATAGTAAGGGTACGCAGCACATGAGAGTCCCTCGCTCCTTGATAGTACAAGTGTGAAGCGAATCAAGAATATCTCCGAGCAAGGTAGGTACCGGATTATGAGTCAAAAATATTTTGATAGCGTGCACGTCTATGAATTGGTCTGGATTAGGGAACAACACCAACCCATAGATCAACAAAGCCAATACCTCTTCAAAAGCGTGGTAACTCATAGCTCTTAGGAACAATTGAGCCTTCTCAATCAAGAACTTAGCAACAAACCCCTTGACTCCACTCTTTGTTTCCCAATTAGATACAATGTCTGACCTCTTCAGATGTAAAGCGGCTGCAATGACTTCAGGCTTTGGAACATTTTCTAGACCGATAAAAGGCATCTGATCGAGGATAGGTATTCCAAGTAACTTGGAGAACTCCTCCATCGTGGGCACCAATTGGTAATCCGGGAAGGTGAAACAGTGGTGTTTAGGATTGAAGAATTGGAATAGGACTCTCATCATGTCTTCTTCAAAACCTGAGAAAACCATGCCTTTTGGTGAATCGAGAACCCTCGAGAACTTTTGAGACCAATTCTTTAAGCTGGGAAGGAACCCTTACAAAGTTGACTCGGATGAAATTTCTAGGAACGGAAGCCATGACCTGCAATCATGAATAAAGATAAATTCCTTGGTCCTTGAAATGGTTAGTGAAAAATGATATGTTATGATGTTATGATGTCATGTACATGTTAACAGTAAATAAGTAGCACACACAAACAAGTCATACAAGAGCCTTAGGTTTAAAGGCTTGCATGAAGTCCAAAGGTAAGTACCCTTCCCCACTGAGGTTTAGTTGGCTCAACCTGTCCTAGAATAGCAACCGGGTTCTAAAGGACTCATATCACGGATCTTTCTCAAAGGCTTTATTTTAGTGCGACACTCGAGTGGCCGACCAAAACATCCCGAAAGTCTGATCTCAATGAGCGTAGTCTCGAGTATCAACCAACTTCGGTCTAAATCCATAGCTGGCCATCTCACTACCTTCTAATGGCCAAAGATGAGTTAACTAGGGTTCTAAAGACTGTGACCATCATATCAACCATATCGGTACATGCCGTACAGTCTCCATGATCTATTGTCACTTACCTAGGGAATCACTAGGTTCGGGTGTAGGACCTTTCACACAAGTAACCCCAAAACAAAACCCATTGAAAATAAAGCACATAAGTCAAACAATTTTAAACAAGTGGTAAAGTGATCTAACTCTAAGGTAACCCCTCTTTAGAATACATGTTCCCCAGCAGAGTCGCCAGTTCTGTAACACGGTGGTTTGAACTGACTTTTAAAATGTTGCGGTAAGCAATAGTCGCCACCGACTTTTATTTTATCCAATAAAGAAAGGAATAAAAGAACAGGAAAGACCTTTTAAAAGATTTTGAGTTCGGGGGGTAAGTTATACAAAAGGAAGGTATGAGCACCTTTTGTATCCATGGTTATCCATGGGCTCTTAATTGCTTAGCTCACTTTACTTTGTTTGAAAAATAGTGTAGTGTGTGATTAGAAAATATTTTCGTAAAGACTTTAATTTTGTAATGATCCTTGTATGGATTTATACAAAGTGTTTAGCTTTGAAAAAAAAATGTTTGCAAAGATGTGAGGTGTAAAGAGTGTCTTTTGAAAGGAGTGAGTAAGCATTTAAGAGTTACTACCATAAGTTGTAGGTCTTTCTTGTTGTTTCTTTCCTATAGGGGTAAGACTGTCCTTACTATTAGTGAGTAAGTAGTCTTTACCTTGGATGTTAAAGGGACGAGTGTAGGGTCATCGTATGGTCATAGAAGGCAACTCGTAGGGATAGCTTAGCAATTCGAAGGGACTATCATCATTTTTCCGTAGGGTCATCGAGGGACAAGATCATTTTTCGTAGGCAACTTGAAGGGTCATCGAGGGACAAGATCATTTTTCGTAGGCAACTTGAAGGGTCATCGAGGGACTATGATCTTTATATCGAAGGGACTATGATGATGTTATTCGGAAGCGTCTTTTGCTAAAGTATCCCTACGTTCGAGGGGCATGACCAATTTAATCGAAAGGCAGCGAAGAGAGGTTACCCTAGAGGTGTAAGTGTGAAGAGTGTGTTGATTCAGTTATTTATCTTGAATTAGGATTATTCTATGTCAGGTTTTAAGTCTTGCCATGCAAACCTTAGTTACTAGTAGTTGAATATATACAAAAAATTAAAGTGCGGGAATTTAAACCTAAGCTATTACATCCCATGAGCAGTTACAATATTTAAAAAAATGCGAGGAAATGTAAATCTACGCTATTACATCCTGTGAACAGTTACAATATTTAGGAAAATGCGAGGAATTAAAGTTCTAAATTATTACAACCGAGAAATAATGTTAATGTTTTTTTGTTTTAGAAAAGAAAAGGATTTTAGGGTTAGTAATTAAAAGATTTTTAAGGTTAATGGTAATTAAAAAAATAAAAATTAATTAATTATGTACAAATTAATCCTAAAGTCTAATTAATTTTAATTAAAAAACCTAATTCTAAATTAATGTCTTTTTGTACTTTTTTTGCAATGATTTTGAATAATAAAAATAATTAAAAGTCATAATTTTAATTATTTACAAATTAATTAAGTTAATTAATAAAAATAAAAATAAAAAGAATAAAAAATTTGATTAACTAATTAAAAAACTAAATTCTAATTTTTTTTGTGATTTAGAAAATTTAATTTAATAATTTATTTTTTATTTTTATAATTTAAAAGAAAACATGTTAATTAAATTAGATTGTTAAAAGAAAAAAAAAAAAAACAAAGAAAAAAAACCAAGGGGGTCGCCGCCGGGTATCGAACCCAGGCTCCCCTAGTCCACACGAGTGTGCTTTTCCACTGGGCTGGAGGCGCTTTTATGATAAGGGGCGGATAACAATTAATAAATATTAAGTAAAATGCATGGACTCAGCGCCACTATTCATCGTCTTCAACCTTTAAACTGGGCTTTTTTGCTACAATTTTGCCTCAATTTTGCTGCGAATTAGCTACGATATTTTCGTAGCTAATGTACCTGGAATTTCAAAACTTAAAAACACAAAGGATTAATACATCAAAGGTACTCAAGTTTACTAATTAGGACCCTAGGAATTCAATTGTGCCATTAGTTTTGGTTAAAAGTGGCTGTAACGTGAGAATCGAAGAACACCCTCTTTGTGCCCTAACAATGGCAAGTCTTGATTCCTGCACCAAAGCTTGTTAGTAGTTGATCAAAACCAATCTAAACATCATAATCAGTAAGAATATAAACATGAACAACATTTATAATGCATGAAAGATGAGATTTAAAAAGTGGAAAATCCAAGAACGGCCATGGCTTGATGTGCGCGTTTCATTTGCTTCTAACCTTCAAGAGTGGTGGGGATTGACTCCTGGGATTGTTTTGAGACAGTTTGGACGTGAAAAGGTCGTAAAAATTTGTTATGAAGTGTTTTCACGATTTTTTCTAATTTGCCCTTTTTTTTTTGAAAATATTTTTGGGTTGCTTGATGTGATTTTTTTTCGTGGCTTTAGGTTTGGATATGGTCATGTATTTATAGGAGAGGAATTAGGTCAATAAGTTCCATGGGATAGGATCAAAACTTGAATGATATTGAATGGTGTTCAAAACTTACCATTTTCGCATATTTGACCATCCAATCTTCCCTTAACAATTTTGCATAAATTTAAATCAGATAATATGTTCATAAACCTCAATATTTGATTCCATAATCAACCACAAATCAAATCTCTTGATTTTCTTATATTTATTGTGATTTAAATTGAATTTAAAGGATTTAAATCCAATAAAATATGGAATAAATAATAAAAAATCAGAAAATGTGATCAAATGGTCGTGGGCCATCTTAAAATGAAGTTTAGGTTGTCACAAAATGGGCCCTTTTGGCAAAAAGCGGAGTTTGGCCATTATTTGCTTTGTGCACCTCCTCAAAATTGTCCAACTTTGACAATACATAACTTCCTCAATTTTTATCATTTGGATGTATTCTTGGACTTTTTAGAAACCTCAAGATGTCCTCTAATCACTCCTTTTGGTCCCATGTCAATTTGATCTCCCATATTCAAGTTATGAGCTTTTGAAAAAGGTTGACTTTTGTTGACTTTCAAAATGACCTATAATGTCTTGGCTCATATCTCCCGAATGAAGCATTTATGGACTTGGCTTGTGAGACACAAAGTTGTAGGGAATTAAATTTCCTTCAAGATGGGCTTTGGTTGAGGAATTTTTGATGAAGTATGTGGAAGTTATGCCTGGTCAAAGTACAGTTGACTTTTCCTATAAAAACCCTAATTTTGTAACTCCCGATTCTTGATGATTCTGAGGTTTCCTTGATGAATCATGATCAAACCTTGATCAAATAATGAATTTCACCCCATAATCTTGATGTTGACCAAAAATCTTGAGGTTTGACTTTGTGTTGACCTTTTGACCAAGTTAACTGATTTTGACTGTCTGAGCATCTGACTGACCAAACTTGTAAGGAAAGTCTTGAAACTTGTTATGAGGATTCTTTGAAGTGTATGGGACACCATGAAGTCCTTTTGAAGCTTCATAAGTCCAATCTACTTTGAGAAGTACACAACCCTAGTTGGATTTATTGCTTAGGAGGAGGCTTTGTCTGATGAAACTTTTGAGTACCCTTGAGCAACTGAAGATCTTATGAATCACTAGGAGACCTCTTGAGGCATATTGTCTTGAATATGTGAGGGCAAATTTTGGGGTACAACAGACAGATACCCCTATTTAATCTTCTTGGACCCGAAGGTGTGAATGGCGAAGGTATTCAGGCATTCGGGGTGCAAGAGGATTAAATATCGGAATACCTGAAATTTTGATGGTGGTTATGAATGTAAGTTCATGCATCCTTCTTCTTTTGCTAAGCAATGATGCTTAGAAAAGGTAAACTTCCCCTCGATCCTGGTTTCCTACCAAGGAACTGGTCTCAGTCTCTGACATAAACTTCCCCTCGATCCTGGTTTCCTACCAAGGAACTGGTCTCAGTTTCTGAAATAAACTTCCCCTCGATCCTGGTTTCCTACCAAGGAACTGGTCTCAGTTTCTGAAATAAACTTCACCTCGATCCTGGTTTCCTACCAAGGAACTGGTCTCAGTTTCTAAAATAAACTTCCCCTCGATCCTGGTTTCCTACCAAGGAACTGGTCTCAGTTTCTTTTGTCAATAAAATTTCTTGACAAGGGACGCTATTCGCAGCGGTTTTCCTCAAACTTCTCGCCGAATTTTCTTGGGGAGATGCCATTTGTTGACTCTATTTGGGGAAACCAAGTCTCTTGAGAGACTGTTTCTGCTTGGGTATTTACATCATACTTTTCTCGGAGATCTTCTCGGAGAAATGCCATATGACGTGATCCAATTTTGAGGTGCTGATGACTTTGTTGACATTGACATTCTGGAGAGAATGACCAATGTGTTGCTGAAAGTCTTTAGTTGAGAGGCTTTCTCTAGGGATTTTCCTCAATCTGGGAAAGCAAAGACATCATCTTCAATGGCGAAGAATGATGCTGGCTGAGGGTTCTCTAGTTTTTCAGAGGTTCAAGTTATCAAAGTGGTCAAGGGCCGACTTCATCCCAAAAATAAACTGGAGGAAAGAGATTGTTCAGACGCAACATTTCCTGGCGAGGAAAGAACTGACAACTCGATTGAGAGGACTTTTACCATTAGGGGATAAGACCAACTAGAGTGATAGTGATGCAATATGAATACGAATGTAAATCAATAATGCATGATGAATGTATGTATATGCTGACAAAATTGACGCGCCATACAGACTAATAGATGAACACGACTGGATACTCAGCCATCGCGGGGCGAAGAAGTACCGCTGGCCCAAAAGTAGCAATTCTACCTTGCTTAGGAGAAGTAGTCCCTGCGGGGGACAAACGTTGGTCGGGATTAGGAGGTAAGAACTCTGTCGGGGGTGTCAGATGAACCATGGTCTCTGACACAACTGATCCTTCGTTCAGGTGCACTGGTTTTAGAAGGAGTACTTTGATTCTGTACTTTCAAGCTCGCTTACTTCTGGAGAAGCGATCGATGTTCTTTTGATGTTCAACCATCAAAAGAAATTGTCACCTTTACTTTAAGCGGAAAAATTTTACAACTAAATTCATTTTTGTTTTATTTCAAGAATCGGTGATCATGTTAAAATGTCATTCTGTAAAGCTAAAACAAATAAGAATTGCAAACAAAAGCACGAGGGCTCAAATTTTATTGATGGGATGGAAATCAGCCAAACGTGTGATTCCAAAGAGTATATACAAAGTTAGAAAATGGTAATTTACAGGGAAAAGAGCTACATCGAAACATAACGACCACTATCCTTCTACCAACTTTGAATTCTGGGCATCCTGAGCTTCTGCCGAAGATGACCTTAATCGGAGTTTTCCTGACGGACGATGTAACTGCTGCCGAGGGACTTGCCCCTTTATCGAACATAGTTACTTGCCATTATCCCTAATTTTTGCCTGGATTGTACTTTGAGGTTTCTAATCCACCGGGGTGATTTTTGATCATGTCTCTAATTTTTGCCTGGACCGCGCTTTCGGGTTTTCAATCCACCGAGACGTTTTTTCTTTCTTCTTTTTTTTTTCTTTTTTTTATTTAGGAGAAGTATTTCTTGACTACATCAACATTCTTGGGGTAGGCAAATTCCTCTCCGTCCATGGTTGTGAGTCTCAAGGCGCCTCCTGAGAAGGCTTTCTTGACCACATATGGGCCGTCATAATTCGGAGTCCATTTGCCCCGAGAATCAGTAAGAAATGATTGTATCTTTTTGAGCACAAGGTCTCCTTTCCTGAAGACACGAGGTCGGACCTTTTTGTCAAACATTCTCTTCATCCTTTGTTGATACAACTGACCATGACATATTGTCGTGATTCGTTTTTCTTTGATCAGATTCAGTTCATCGTGCCGACTTTGACATCATTCAGCTTCTGTTAGCTTAGCTTCCATCAATACCCGGATTGATGGGATCTCTACTTCGATGGGGAGCACTGCTTCTATGCCATATACTAGAGAGAAAGGGGTTGCCCCTGTTGAAGTGCGGACAAATGTGCGATAACCATGAAGAGCAAAGGGTAGCATCTCGTGCCAGTCTTTGTAGGTTACAACCATCTTCTGAACAATCTTCTTGATGTTCTTGTTAGCCGCTTCTACTGCTCCGTTCATCTTGGGTCGGTAGGGGGATGAGTTATGGTGTTCGATCTTGAACTCAGCGCACAACTCTTTCATCATCTTGTTGTTCAAGTTAGATCCATTATCAGTAATGATCTGGCTTGGAACACCATAACGGCAGATGAGATTGTTTTTGATAAATCTGACCACCACTTATCGGGTTACGTTGGCATATGACGCTGCTTCGACCCATTTGGTGAAGTAATCAATGGCTACCAGAATGAATCGATGTCCGTTTGAAGCCTTTGGTTCAATCATGCCAATCATGTCGATTCCCCATATAGAAAAAGGCCATGGGGAAGAGAGAATTTTGAGATGCATTGGAGGTACATGGATTTTATCGGAGTATATTTGACACTTATGACATCTCCTCATGTACTTGTAGCAGTCAGATTCCATGGTCAACCAGTAGTACCCTGCTCTCAGAATTTTTCTCGCTGTTGTGTGTCCATTGGCATGAGTGCCAAAGGACCCTTCGTGAATTTCTTTTATTAGCATGTCTGCTTCTGGTCTGTCTACACATCGGAGCAAGACCATGTCAAAGTTTCTCTTATAGAGTGTATCACCGCTCAGGAAGAAACTGCCTGCCAGCCTTCTGAGGGTTTTTCTATCTTTTCTGGATGCCCCAAGTGGGTACTCCTGTTTCTGAAGGAAGCATTTGATATCGTGATACCAAGGTTTGTTGTCTATGACTGCTTAGATCGCGAAGATGTAAGCGGGCCGTTCAAGGCGTATTATGTCGATCTTAGGTAGGTCCTTCCATTGACCTACACTAATCATGGAAGAGAGAGTGGCTAATGCATCAGCCATGTGATTCTCTTCATGAGGGATATGATGAAACTCGATTCTGTTGAAGAATGGTAACAACCTTCTCGCGCAGTCTTTGTAAGGAATCAATCCGGATTGGTATGTGTTCCAATCTCCTTTGATTTAATTGATAACCAGGGTTGAGTCGCCATATACATCCAAGTTCTTGATCCTCAAATCAATCGCTTCTTCAAGACCCATGATACAAGCTTCGTATTCGGCCTTGTTGTTTGTGCACTTGAACATAAGTCTGGCAGTGAAAGGAATGTGGGTACCCTGAGGTGTTATGATGATTGCCCCAATTCCATTTCCGTAATGATTGACAGCTCCGTCAAAGATTATTCCCCACTGGGAACCTGGTTCTGGCCCTTCACTGGGTAGCGGTTCATCGCAATCTTTCATTTTTAGGTACATGACACCTTCGTCTGGGAAGTCAAATCTGATTGATTCCTGATCGTCAATCGGTTGATGAGCCAAATGATCGGCTAAAACACTTCCTTTAACGACTTTCTGAGCGTGGTACTCTATGTCATATTCTGATAACAACATGTGCCAACGGGCAATCCTTCCCGTGAGAGCAGGCTTTTCAAATACATACTTGATTGGATCCATTTCGGAGATCAACCAAGTGGTGTGATGAATCATGTACTGGCGAAGACGTTTGGCTGCCCAAGCCAAAGCGCAACAAGTTTTCTCAAGCATAGTGTACCGAGTCTCGGAGTCGGTGAATTTCTTGCTCAGATAGTAGATGGCAGACTCTTTCCTTTTAGTTTCGTCTTGTTGGCCAAGTACACAACCCATTGAGTCTTCCAAGACTGTGAGGTAGATGATCAGTGGTCTTCCTTCCACTGGAGGTGATAGAATCGGCGGGTTCGACAGGTATTCCTTGATACTGTCGAAGGCGGTTTGGCAGTCTTCTGTCCAAACGCAGTCCTGGTTCTTTTTCAGTAATTTGAAAATCGGCGCGCATGTCACGGTCATGAGGAATATGAATCTGGAAATATAGTTCAAACGTCCCAGGAATCCTCTGACTTGTTTTTCAATTTTCGGAGAAGGCATTTCTTGGATGGCCTTGACCTTGTCAGGATCAACCTCAATTCCTTTCTGGCTGACGATGAACCCTAAGAGTTTCCCCGAACGAATACCAAATGTGCACTTGTTGGGATTCAAGCGGAGTTTGTACTTTCTCAGCCGCTCGAATAGTTTTGACAGGTAGGTCACATGCTCCTCCTCTGTCTTAGATTTGACAATCATATCATCGACATATACCTCAATTTTCTTATGTATCATGTCATGAAACAGAGTAGTCATGGCCCTTTTATAGGTTGCCCCGACATTCTTCAAACCGAACGGCATTACCTTGTAACAAAAGGTACCCCATGGGGTGATGAACGAAGTTTTCTCCATGTCTTTCGGCGCCATTTTTATCTGATTATAGCCCGAGAATCCATCCATGAAGGAGAAAACTTTGAACTTTGCTGTACTGTCAACCAGCATGTCAATGTGTGGTAAAGGAAAGTCATCCTTTGGACTAGCCTTGTTTAGATCTCTGTAATCGACACACATTCTGATTTTTCCGTCCTTTTTCAGAACGGGTACGGTGTTGGCTAACCATTGAGGATACTCCGATGTGGCGAGGAAACCCGCGTCAATCTATTTCTGTAATTCCTCTTTGATTTTGATGGCCATGTCCGGGTGAGTCCGTCTCAACCTCTGTTTTACTGGCGGACATTCCGATTTCAATGGTAAGTGATACTCCACGATGCTGGTATCCAACCCTGGCATATCCTGATAGGACCAAGCGAATACATTGGGAAACTCTTTGAGAAGCTTTATCAAACCCTCTCTGGCAGTTGGACTGAGCAGTGCCCCAATCCTGATTTCTTTTCTCTCCTCCTCCAAACCTAAGTTTACCGTTTCCAACGGATCTTTGTGAGGTTTGATGGACCTTTCCTCTTGTTTGAGTAGTCGGGAGATCTCCTCTAGAATTTCGTCGTCATTTTCTTCTTCAGCCTCAAATACCGGGAACTCAAAGTTGGGAGAAGGCATTGGATCGTATGTTTCAACTGGGTTTAAAACAAGCAATCTGCATGACGTGATGATTGGAGAGAATGCAAGTGTGTGCAGTGTATTTCTTTTACCGCTTGTTTTTATTATTGAGTTGTTTTTTAGGATTACCATTTTTTGAGAAAAGCAAAAAGAGAAAACAACAATTAATGCGGAATTTACAGAATGACATTATTTTATTAATGAACAAGTCAATTCTTAAAACTACAGCCCTATAAAACAAAACTCTGTTGCTTTGGGCAAAGCGAAGAGGGAAAATTACAGAAAGCGAGCCCTATCAAAATATCCATTTCACCTGGGCAAGGTAAAAAGTTAAAGTAAAGATGGCAATTACTTTGACTTATGAACAATCTTCGGAACATCGACAACGACCCATTGGCGGCGAACTCCTCAGTGAATCACAAAGTCTGGTACCTTCCTTGATTTGTCTTCAGAAATAACGTTGATTTCTGGTGGATCAGGATCATTGGAATCTGTCTCCCAGGCAGAGTTGTCGTAGGAGGATTCGTCTGTTGTATTTTGCATAGTATTTGTACTCTCAGCTGTATCTCCCCATCCAGTTGGCTGGATGTTGAGCGCCATGTTATGACGGTGACCTCCTTCAGGTAATTCCTCATCACTAAATCCCAAGTTATTGCAGGAAGTGATGTTAGAGATAATGCTATCGAACTGTCTAATTGTTACATCCTGTTCTATAAAGGCTTGCTCCAAGACTTTCTGTAGAGCCTCCCTGTGCGCTTCTGAACTGAGTAAAAGTGATAGTACTGAGATCTTTGAAGGAGTTTGTAACAGTTGATCAACAATGTTGTATTCACTCCTTTGGATGAGCTTTAGCATCTCATCATCATTTTTTGAAAGGTCGGGATTACTAGATTGACCGACTGGTGGATTGGGAACTTCTGTCTGAGTTTCCTTTTCTTTGTTAAGTTCTCCAACTCCTCGGTTGAAGATTCGACCGCTCCGTGTTACTCGAATGACGTTTGCAATATTTACGATGGAGGGTAATGGAATTTCCTTTCCATTCTCGACTGTGGTTGCACCGTACTTGTAAGGGATAGCCTTAGTTGATTCATACGGTAGTGGTCCCAGTAGATAGATGACTATGGGAGCCTTCTGATTTTTCTGACCGTCATAAGTAATTTCGATCCGTTCCTGGTTGGGAACTCTCGATTCGTCCAGTAGAGGGATGATGGAACAAACATCCCTAGCCCTCTGATGATCAGAGATTACGACAACATCCTTGATTTGATCAGGGAGGTAGTTGACTAATCCCGAACTTGACCATGGTTGAATCTCCTCGCAGTCTAACTGACTTTGAAGGGCTGCTCGCACGAGGTAGCATCCTTGATTATTCACTGAGCAAACTCCACACCGCTCATAGTTATGTAGTGGCACCTAGACACATCCGCTTTGAATGCAGTGTAACCTCACTAGATCTGTTTCCATCGACCAAACATCCTAACTTTGATATCTAGTAGGATTCCTGTTAGTGATACTAACTTGCTGGGTGTCTTCATCCATATAGATTGGAAGCCACTAGTGGTTCAACAAGTGCCGAAGTGTTTCCTAGACAAGGGCACAACCCTGATCATCTTCGCAAGCCACTTTACAACCCTGATAATCATGTGGTACCAGGAACCTGAGCCGGATATGTTTAGCATGTAACTCCACCAGGCTGGTATTCATCAAGCGAATATCGAAGATTTGAATCATGTTGATTTGATAATGATTCCTATCATGGTAGTCCTGAATCCATCCAAGATCCATCTGACGTTGGAGAGCCTCCTGTACAAAAGAGCATCCCTGTTTGTTTACCCAGCAAGTCAGGCAGGAATTATAATCGTGACGTGGGCGATTATGATATTGGCTTTGCCTTGAGTGCATTACCACCAAGTTGACATTCATCGCACGAATATCGTGGTTTTGAATGATGTTGGAATTCGTATAAACCATGTTAACTCCACGAACTCGGTGCTCTTGGATCCATCCGAGATCCATTTGTTCCTGTAGAGCTTATTGCACCACAGAACATCCTTGATTGCTTTTAGAGCAGATATCACACTGGTGATAATTATGAGGTAGCACATGGCCATATCCACTCTGTCTACAACGCATCTTGACCAAGTTGGCCCTCAGTAAGAGTACATCGCGAATTTGATATGTGTTGTTAGACTCTTCCTCTATCAAATTGACTGTAGCCTTCTCGTGTTGAGGCAGCGGGTTAGTGAGAACATTCGGATTCGTATCTTTGAAAGATAAGATCCCGCTCCTAACAAGCTTTTGCACGTCGGATTTGAAACTGAGACAGTTCTCTATGTTATGCCCTGGTCCTCCTTGATGGTAAGGGCAAGTCTGATCCACCTTAAACCAAAAAGGCGGATTTTTCGGTACTGTAAGAGGAGACTTAGTCTGGACATGCCCCTTATCCAGTAGTAACGAAAATAGTTCTGCGTACGATACGGGTATAAGATCAAATTCTGGTGGCCGTGTTGCACGGTTGTTGTTGTATTGAGGACGAGCCTGCTGAAGAGGCTGTTGTGTCCTTTGCTAAAATTGCTGCGAATGCGGTTGGCTTTGAGCAACCTGAGGTTGATACGTAGAAACAGGCGCATGGTTGATAGCAGGAGTTACAGTTGCTACTGGTTGGTACCGTCACCTTTGCTTTCTAAGAGAGATATTCCTAATATCTTGCTCCTTTTTCTTAGGGAGATCACTACCTTATTTTTTTAGTACCGCTTGTCGACCCAGTGTCTTTGACTAGACGTCCTTCTCAAACGGCTTCCTCGAGACGCACTCCCACACCGACCATTTCGGTGAAGTCGCTGGGCGCACTGGCAACCATTCTGTCGTAGTAAAATGAGCTTAAGGTCTTTAAGAAGATCTTTGTCATCTCTTTTTCCTCAAGATGGGGACAAATTTGAGCGACAATTTCACGCCATCTCTGAGCGTATTCCTTAAAGGTTTCCTTGTCTTTTTGCAACATTGATCTAAGTTGATCTCTGTCTGGTGCCATGTCTAAATTGTATTTATATTGTTGGACGAATGCAGTGTCAAGATCTCTGAAAGTGCTAATCGTAGTGCGGTTTAAACCCATGTACCCTTTTAATGCGGCACCGGTTAAACTATCCTGAAAGTAGTGAATCAGTAGATCCTGATTCTCCGTCTGAGCTGACATTCGCCGAGCGTACATCACCAAGTGGCTCTGAGGGCAAGAGTTACCCTTGTACTTTTCAAAATCGGGTACTTGGAACTTGTGCGGAACTTTCACATTGGGGACCAAGCAAAGGTCCGGGACGTCCTTTCCAAACAAATCCTGACCGCGAAGGGCCTGCAGTTCCTTCTGCATTTCCAGGAACTGCTCCTGGAATTCATTCATTCTATCGAACATACTTTCCTTTCTACCAGAAGGTATCTGTGGAATCTGTCCTTCCGGGACAGTGTGCACCACAGGGGGTGGTACCGTTACTACGGCAGTGAATCTTGGCGTTTCCCGAAGTTTGTAACCTTCAGGAGTCCTCAATATACCTCTGGCATCCTCGCTTTCCCGAAGTTTGTAACCTTCAGGCCCAGCGGCTTCTGCTATGATTCCTCGATCTTCAGTGATCGGCAGAACATATCCTTCCGGGATATAGTTAACAGGCACGCCCCAGGGAGGATCTTTCGGCATTTGATACCTAGGATCATACTTCTCCACTATGGGCATTGAGGTGATCTCGGAGATCACATTTCTTTGTAGCTGAGCTTCTGCCATGGCTTGCATGTCGTTACAAAGCTTTCTCATATCTTCTCTTCTTTCAACTCTCTGTTCTCTTCCTCGATATCATCCATCTTTTTCTGACGATTGGCCCGAGTATTATACGAATGAGACAGTTTGACTCTAGAACCGAGACACAAACGTGAGATTCATAGGTAAGAAGAATACGTGACGTGAGAATGATGAATGCAATGATTATATTAATTGTGTTTTTTTTTGTTTAATCAAAATAAACTTCGACAATTAGATTGCAAATATCAAACAGTGGGGAAATCCCCGTTTTATTGAATTCAAAGGATTGCGGAAATGGAAATACAGTAATTTACAAGGTGCTGGAAACAGAAACCTAAGCTAATGGGTCCCGAGTCCTCTCTGAGGAGAACTCGGGTGCTGATTCTGGTACTTTCCTTTTCTTGGACCGGGGCTCTTGAGCCGTTGTCGGGTTGTCATTCCTTTGCCAAGTGAAAGGAGCGAGCAAATTCCTTTGGTCATCCTGATTTTCTACAGCATGTTGCTCCAAAATCTCAATTAGAGCATCCTTATCTTTCAGCAGTTGCTGTATTTTGGTACATTCCACATTGAGAATGCGGTACTTGTTCTTCCAAGACCTCCTCTCCTGTTGAACTTTGTTGAAAGTAACCTGAAGTTTTTCCGTCTCAATCATGAAGTACATGACAGATTCCCTTGGCGGAAGAACTCCGTGATGAGGATAAGGCATCTTTAGCTTGAGAGCTCTAGTTTGTACCCAGTGGAGATAAGGCTCCACCGAGACACAGTCCGGTTTTCCTAGAGACTCTCGTCCTTTCTTATGAACATGTTTCCAAGCGTGCTCTATTTCCATCTTTAGTGCCCTGCCATTTTCTCCTTCCTTGAAGAAAAAACCTTCCAGATGAGCACTACGCGGGACATGCCTCATCGGGTATCCAAATTGACGACGAACTAAGACTAGATGATAATTGATTCCCCCCTTAGTTCCTATATGGGGTACGTTGGGGAAGTTTCCACAACGGTCAATGATTCTGATCCCATCATAAATCCTATTGTACTAATCTATGTCAGAGTTGGTAAGAGACATGATTTTCTGCGACCAATGTAAGGCACTCTTATGATCCCAAAAAGCGGCAGATTTAGGCAAATGGGAAATTCCTTAAGTGTACAGAATGATACGCATCTGCGAGCAAAGTTGGTACAGGGTTTCCAATGAGAAAAACCTTAATGGCATTGATATCTACAAAGTTATCGATGTTGGGAAACAACAATAACCCGTAGGTGAGTAAAACAAAGATGCTTTCAAAAGCAGTTACGTTCCCTATACTAGCAAAGTACAGAGCTTTCTTTACCAGAAACTTGGCTGGTAAACCTGGGATTCCTCCCTTGGTGGTCAGGTGAGTCTTGACTTCTGACTCATCCAAATAAATTGCTCTTGCAATGATTTGATCCTTTGGAATTTCTTCCAGTCCAGAAAAGGGAGCTTGATCGGTAATATGTAAACCAGTCAGGTGAGAATACTCCTCCAGCATTGATGCGAGCTGGTAATCCGGGAATGTAAAACAGTGATAGACTGGATCGTAAAATTGAATGAGTGCCTCCATAATTCTTTCAATCACATGGACCCTTAACAGAGGTAGCAGACCTCCGTACTTAGCTCTGAAAGCGTCATGGTTTGTGATCATCCTTGCCAAACCTCTCAAATCCTCTAACTTTGGAACCTTGAAGGTGCACTTATGAGTTCTCCTTCTACCGAAATCCATGAGCGCAATCTTTTTTCCTCTGCTATTTGCAATCATTGTTTTAGTTTAATTTGAAAAAAAGAGACTAGAAGAGAAAAATTTTTTTGCTTAATGTTTTTTAAATGAATGTATGAATGCAGCACACAAAAACATAGAAAAAACATGAGGTCAAAGGGTCGGTGTCATGAAGTCAAGGCTCTACCCATCCCAAAGGTTTATACTAGTGATTTTTGTACCTGTCTCTCAAAATCATTGATTCTTGTCGAGATAACATCAGTGGACCGGGAACCGTGCTAGGTGATGTTATTTCGAAGAACCTCAGAAGAGGGTAGTATCGCGTGACAACTATTTCCGATAGCTTCCGCACTACTGAAATAGGTTTTTCCTAGGTGTATACTCAATTTTTCCACATGCGGCATCACACACATTCCCATTAGCAGAAAAATAAACACATATATTAATTAGGAAAAGCAGTATATATATTTGTCCTAATGTCCTAGACTTTTAAGAGCTATGAATCCTATGTTCCTAACAGAAAATGGCTCCCCGGCGGAGTCGCCATTCTGTGGCACTTTCCCAACTTAAAGGTTTTGACCTAAGATCCTAGTGAAGTCAACAAAAAAGTCGTAACCCCAGTGAAGTCCCCACTCCTTGGTGTCTATCCCAGAGATGAAAAACTTTTTGGCCCCACGGTGGGCGCCATTTTTCTGTAGCGAGCGATTTTGGACATGGTTCTTAAGCACTGTCACTCTGGGAGGGTACTACAGATCGATTCATTTTTATCCTATTGGAGCTGATGAAGGAAGGGAAATAGATGTCTCCAACTAACCCTGTTTGCAAACTGAGGTTAAACAGTCAAAACTGTTGGTTTAGAGATGTAATCAATGTGGGGGGCCTCTCTTAGGTTTATTTTGATCGAGTTTAGACTTTTGGTGGGGGATACGGACTCAGATGTTTTGATGGATATGTGAGGATTTGTGGCCAGAGGTTTTTGATGTGATGTGCTCGCTAAGATTTTTCTTTCAATCTTATGCCTACGTATTCCCGTTTACCGAAACAGGGAAATCAGAGCGATCGTAGTTCCTCCTATTCTATGGGAGGAAACGGTGTTTTGGTGTCTTGTTCAAAGCCCAAGACATGAAGCTAAAGGTGATTTGTATCTTGTTCAAAGCCAAAGATGTGAAGCTGAAGGGTCTTTTTGTATCTTGTTCGAAGCCCAAGATGTGAAGCTAAAAGGGTGTTGACTTTAGAGAGAATTTGTCATCTCTAAAGGGGTCTGTTTGTCACAATTATTGGGTGACTGATTATAAAGGAGGATTACTTTAACCGGGATATGCCAATCCAGTAATGCCATAATTTCCTTTATAGGGGATTTTCAACCTGAAGGAGAAGACTTTAACCTAGTTTAGAGCAATGTCATCTTTCCTTAGGAATTTCTCATGCTAAAAGAGGGACAATGGCGTGGATGTAAATAATCCAGAGGCTTGCCGCTTACAGCAATTAGATAGAGGGGAAAGGAGTTGTTGATGTTTGTATACTGTGAACGAGGCACAACTTTGATGCTAAAAGGTTGATTGACTCAACCGGGGTTTTCTTATACAAAGCCCAAGAGGAGGCTAATGGCGCAACAAGGGGATGCTTTTATATGTGTCTTGTACGAAGCCCGAGAGAGAGGTTGGACGGGTTGACTCAACAAGAGAGTGCTTTTGTATGTGTCTTGTACAAAGCCCAAAACGGAGGCTAAAGGTTTGACTCAACAAGAGAGTCTTTTATACTCAACAAGAGAGTGATTTGTATCTCGTACAAAGCCCGAGATGGAGGCTAAAGGTGATCGACTCAACAAGAGAGTCTTTTTATACTCAACAAGAGAGTACTTTTGTATCTCGTACGAAGGTCGAGATGGAGGCTAACGGGGTTTGACTCAACAAGAGAATCTTTTATACTCAACAAGAGAGTGTTTTTGTATCTCGTACGAAGTCCGAGATAGAGGCTAAAGGGGTTTGACTCAACAAGAGAGTCTTTTATACTCAACAAGAGAATGTTTTTGTATCTCGTACAAAGCCTGAGATAGAGGCTAAAAAGGTTAACTCTGCTGGGGATAATCATTGTACAAAGCCCAAGAGGAGGCTAGGATTACTGTTTCAGTTGAGTGACAGGTCCAGTATGTTGGTTAAAAGAGAAAATCAGTTCTTATATGAGCAATGTTGTACTCATGGATTTGATCTGAGGACGGGATTATTTCCTGTTCTTTAAGGAAACGGGGAATCCGAAGGGTATTGAGACTGCCCAAGTCTACGGGTCTTATCTTTTGAACTGTGCTTAAGAAATAGTAGTAGTGAGATCTAGACTCTTTGAAAGACTGTTCTATTAAGATGACTAATTTCTGTTCCTATACCTCTAGGAGGTCGTCGGGACAATTTGTACGAAGCCCAAGAGGAGGCGAGAAAACTTTTAAGAACCGAGGGACAATTTGTACTAAGCCCAAGAGGAGGCTATCTTCCCGGAGGAAGAATCATTATACGAAGCCTAAGAGGAGGCTGTGAAAACTTCTAAGAAGCCGACGGGTCCTTGTACAACGCCCAAGAGGAGGCGGGATGCTTTTAGGAAGCCTGTGGGTCTTTGCACTAAGCCCAAGAGGAGGCTGATGAACAGTTCCAGAAGGGGTTTCACTTGGAACATTGGCCTTCTGTATATGAACTGTTCAAGGGGGAGATTTCTTAGATCTAGTTATCTAAAATTGTTGTAAAAGAAAATTCTCAGGGTTAAGGTATATCCGGGTGAACGTCGGAGGTAAAGAGACGAGATTTTGCCTAGTTCAAGAAGTAGTTGCCAGGGAAACTCTAAATATCTATACTATTATTACACAGTCGATATGAGTTTGTGAAAGAAGACTTACAGTGAAACAACCCCATAATACAGTTATATACATATGAAAGCGGTAAATGAAAGCGGGTAAACACTTACTCGGTTGTAGAGCTTCCATGCTGTTTTGTTAGTTTGTTCAACAAAGAAAGCTTTGATAACAATATTAAATTCAAAATCAAAGGAGAAAGTGCTTTGAAAAGATTGTTGGGGCTTACAGCTCAAGGAGAGGCCCAGGGTTTTATCAGTGATCGCACTGTCGTTTTGTACAGGGACTTATACAAGTGACTGAGGCCCAAGAAAGGTTTTCTGTACAAAGGGGATGGGTCTTACACTCTCTCAAGAGACCCAAAAATGATTGAAAGAAAAATAAATGGGACTTATAACACGAGGGTAGGCCCATATGATTTGTTTTTTGAATTGGCGATCGCGCCGAGATTTTCTTTTAACGCCGAGGGACTTATACAATATCTGAGGCCCAAAGATTATTTTGTCTAAAAGGGGATTGGGTCTTACACTCTATCAAGAGGTCCAAAAATGATTTTGAATGAGTCTTATAGCTCAAGGAGAGGCCCAGATGGTTTGTTTTAAACGGGCGATGATCGCGCCGAACTTTTGAAATACAATGGGACTTATACAACATTTGAGGCCCAAAATAGGTTTGTATTTACAAAGGATTGGGTCTTACACTCTATTAGAGGCCCATGAGTGTTTGAAAAAGTTTGATGAGGGTTGAATTAATCAAAAACCCTAATTTGTTTTCAAAATGTATTTTAATTAAATAAAAAATTCAATTAAAATGACCAAAATTATTTTACATGTGGAAAACAAATTGTGATCTTGGATTAATGTTTCAAAAATAATGTTTTGAGCTACAAAATGATTAGAAATCATTAAAATTTGCAATATCAAGAAGGAAAAAATATTTTAAATGTCAAAAACAATTAAAATATTAATTCTTGGAAAAAATATCAATTATATGAAATAAATAATATTTTTGGGATTTTTTTGTAAAATAAAATATTTTAACATTTTTGTGAATTATTAAAAAAAGAATCAACTCAAAATCATTAAAACTCAGAGAGAAATTAATTTTTGAATCAATTAAATAAAATCACAAAATTCAAATATTTGAATTTTCAAAAAGGGCGCCAAGAACACGCGCCACCCTCTGTTTCTCCAGATTTGCATTTTCTATCCAATCTCACTGAATACTTGATTATATCATTCAATCTACATATCAATCTACTCGTTTCAACCTCACGATCATGTCTATGGTCTTTAATTTCATTTATTTTAAACATGGAATAAGAAATCAAAGAGAAACCTCAAGAAACCTAAAATTTGCATGAAGGTTCAGAAATTCCATACACGATTTAAACATTGCAATTGATTGAGGGAAAACACTCCATACATGATTATGAACATATGGCCAAATTATTGTGCAGCAAAAAATGCATGGATCATTGAGTTAGAAGAGCTCATGCTCACCTCTTACAGCTGGTGATCGTATTTTGGGTTTGAGGTGTTACAACTAGGTTCCAATGATCTGGATAGCTTCCCTAGGTGCCATGGAGTGCTTTTGGATGCTTGGAATGGATTGAAATGATCTGGAACTTGAGATGGTACCCCAACTGCAAATCTGTCAAAGGTTTGAGCAATTGGCTAGTGATTTTGTGATTTTGGTGTTCCAGATGTTATGTGAGTGTTTGGATCACTTCTATATGATGTTTATGAGGTGTTTGTGTGATTGGTTTGGTTGGAATTGCTCTCAAACTCAAAACCCGATGGTGACTTGCCTTAAAAGGCAAAATTAGAAGTGAGAAGGTGATTTTGAGGAAAGCAACTGTTTGATGGCTTTGGTGTACTCAAACTGAGCACAAATGAGCTCTATTTATAGTAGAGCAAGTTTGTTTTGCAAGCAATAGTGAATGGCAACTACAGCAGAGGTTTGGCCAATGTTGGCAAATGAGAATCCAAGTCTCCTCTAGCCATTGACTAGAAGTTAGAGCACAGAGCTGTGGTTCCCTAGTTGTTGGATCATTCTTGACTGAATTCAGTTGTAAATGTGTCAGTCCATGCCACCTTGGTGCATCCATTAAATGCTCTAATCCAAAATTGGAGTCTTGTCTCTCTTTTAGGGATTTTTAGGTTTGGCATGCTATTTTTGGTTCCAAAGACTTGGGAGGCTTGGGATCAGAGTTGGTTCCTCCTTGGTCCCCCATTGAGGTGTTCAGATGGATAGAGTTGCTTGACCCTTGCAAAATTTGAGCAAATCGAGTAAAACTCCAAAATCTGCCTTGCCTTGGCAGTTTTCAGCAAGGCATGTTGCCATGGCCATATCTCATGGCTCAAGTTGAGTTTGGTGATGTTCTTGGCCATTTTGGAAAGCCCTCATATAATACAATAACTGTTTGATCATAATTGGTTTTGATACTTTTTGGATCCAAGTGAAAAATACCCCTACATTTGGAAAAAAGTGAAGGCAGATTTTAACTTAGTGAAAATTTCACTAAGTGTTGGAAAAAGTGGCATTTCATGTTTTCAGCCATTTTGATCATTCCATAACTCAAAATCCATAATGAATTGGAATGAGGTGTAGTTGAAGCTTTTGTAGAGGGCCATGAGAGCTACAAATCCAGTTTTGGATAGGAAAAAATGGCCTTGTGGTTTAGGAGTTATGATCCTCCAAAGTTGGTACCCTAGCCACTTTATTCCATAACTTAGAAAATTTTCGAAGTTTCTATGGTTACCCCTTTTACAAGTTATCCCACTTTTCTTGATTTTTCCGTATGAATGATGATTCAAATCACACATTAACATCATTTTAGGGTTAAAAACCCATTTTTGTGAAAAATCTCAAAAAGTCAAAGTTGACTTTTGTGCACAGTTGACTTTTTGTCAGATGAATTCCTAATTGTGCGATCCTCTATGAAATCAAGTCCTTGACCTAAATCAAACTTGATGGATTGATTTCATAGGTGTTATAGGGTGTATTGAATCATGTCCTAGGGTTTGGGAGCATGTCCTAGTCAAAAGTCAAAGGTACAGTTGAGTTTTCTCGCGAAACCCTAACTGTGGTTCAGATGAAATTGAAACTTGTTGCTCAAGCTTCTTGGATTAATCCATTGTTGTAAATGGATCAATGTAGTGTGTTAGGGACCCTCAAATCCTTCCTTGAGGTCTTTTCTCATGTTTTGTCCCAAAAGTCAACTTAGGGGTGAATTAGGTCAAGAAACCCTAATTCCTGATTTTTTATGTATGCATCCCCTGAGGCTAAATTGACTTGGTGATTGGGTTTATGATGTCCCTTGGAGCATCATAGGTTATGCCTTGAAGCATTGGCTCATGCCCAGGGGAGAATTTCCATCTGGAGGCCCTGGTCGACCAAAACCCTAATTTGGTGGCACTGTCGATCGTGAGGCTTGATCCACCTAGAAGGGAGAAGCCTTATGCTTAATCCTTGAAGTGGGAGTCCTCTTGATCCTTTGTGGATGTTTGAGAGGCTAGACAAGTTGAATATCATGTCATTTCTTGATTGATCCTTTGTCTAAGAGCTCTAAGAGGGCTTGAAACCCTAAGTCTGATTGTAGTGGATATTTGCCCATCTTTGGGGAGACTAATGGTTCATCCATATTATGATGATGATTTGCACGATGATGGGAAATCTTAGTGGTCAAAATTTGGGGTATGACAGTCTACACGTACGTCAGTGAGTGGAGTGTGTAACACCCCAAAATTTGCCCTCCTATTTATACCCAATAAGTGGCTTATGCTTCATCTTACATGTACCTCTAGATCATAAGCATTGCATATGCATCATTGGTTTTCTAAAGACATGGGATTGAAGGTTTGTCTTGTTATGGCATTGGTCCTATTCAGAGGCGATTCAGTCGATTCCTACTTCAGTCAAGTGTGAAACAAGGGTTGAATTCTCAGCATCATGAGTATATCTTCATCACAGTTCAGTGGTTGTCAAGGCGTCCCTTTGTCAAGATCATCAAGCCACTAGGCCGTGAGATTAGGGTTTCATATCAAGGATATAAATGGTCATCAGGACAAAGCATCTGTGGTTTGATTGGAAGAACATTGCATCATGGTCAATTGAGCTTACTGATTGAGTTATGGGATCCATTGAGGATAGTAGTTTGGTGTGGACTGGGAATTTGATTGGAATTAGACATGTTAAGATTGGTCGTGTGAATTTCTTGTAATTCAAGATTCAAGGTCTATTTCAATTCATGTTCACATACTTCTTCTTAACCATCCATATCCACTTTCAATTCATGTTGACATGCATATTCACGTTAAACTGTTCCACTCTTAGAAATTATTTCCCAAAATTTCAATCCATTTTTACCGTTTTTTTCAAATCCATCAACCCAAAATGCCCATATCCAAAAGTTCACATTTTAAATCATTCTTAATCAACTTTGGAAACCATTTCTCCACGTCCATGTTTCAAATCTATTTTGCAAATCCACTATCCATTGGTCAAACCAAATATCCATTTCTTTAAGACCATGTCCAAAAGTCCATATATCATTTTTAGCCAATCTTCAAGCCATTTGCCAGAATATCCGGATATGTTGAACAAAACGATATACATTCTCCTCAAGTTACAGTTGAGAAGTTATAGTTGAGGAGTCTTTGTGGTTTTTTGCATCTCTTCGTCTTCCCAAGGAAACCAGCATTGAGAAAAGACGTGAATTTGTTGAACAAGTAATGAAACTAGTTGAGCTTGATTCTTTGAGACATGCTTTGGTTGGTATGCCAGGTAGTTCAGGCTTATCAACAGAGCAGAGAAAGAGATTAACAATTGCAGTGGAGCTGGTAGCAAACCCTTCTATTATTTTTATGGATGAGCCCACATCTGGACTTGATGCACATGCAGTAGCTATTGTTATGCGAACTGATCGCAACACTGTTGATACTGGAAGGGTAGTGGTTTGCACCATACATCAACCAAGTATTGATATTGTTGAAGCATTTGACGACTTACTTCTTATGAAATGTGGGGGACAAGTTATTTATGGAGGAAAGATTGGTGCGCATTCACGGATATTGATAGACTATTTTCAGGGAATTGGTGGTATCCCCCTACTCCGAGTGGCTGTAATCCAGCTACTTGGGTGCTCGAGGTCACTACACCTGCTGGTGAAGAGAAAATTGGTTCAGATTTTGCAGCAATTTACAAGAATTCAGCGCAATTCAGAGAGGTGGAGGCATCTATTTGGAATTTGAGCATCCTCCTGCTGGATCCGAACCGCTGAAGTTTGACATAACATATTCAGAAAATTCGTTGTCCCAATTTTTCCTGTGCTTATGGAAATAAAATCTTGTGTACGGGAGAAGCCCAACATATAATGCAATGAGGCTATACTTCACCACAATCAGTGCTTTGATATTGGGTAGTGTATTTTGGGATGTTGGTTCAAAAAGAGCATCAACTCAAGAGTCATTTGTGCTTATGGGAGCTCTTTATTCTGCTTGCTTGTTTCTTGGGGTAAACAATGCTTCTTCTGTACAACCGATTGTTTCAATAGAAAGGACAGTATTCTATAGAGATACAGCGGCAAAAATAATTCCCCAATAGAATTTAGTTAGCTTCTTTGTTGCACCCCAAAATTTGCCCTCACATCTTTGAGACAAATTGATTCAAGAAGCTTCCTCACACTCCTAGTAGTCTCAAAAGCTCAAGACTACTCAAGGATTGACCATACAAGCTCTCCTCCTAAACAATCAACCTACAACTAGGGTTTTATTTTTCTCAAAAGGAATTGAGCTCTCAATACCTCAGATGGACTTCATGGTTCTCTATGTGCTCTAGGGTATCCTCATGTCAAGTCTCAAGCCTGGCTTCACAAGTTTGCTCAGTCAATTGCTCAAATGATCAACAGTCGATTGTATTGGACCAAAAGTCAACTTTGACCAATTTACAGTCAAACATCATCATTTCTTGCCAACATCAAGATTTTGAAGTCCCATTCATCATTTGATCAAGGGTTGATCATGATTCCTCAAGAAAATCAAGATTTACTCAAAAGTAAAAAATTGCCAAATTAGGGTTTTCTTAAGGAAAAGTAAAAAAATTGTCAAAATTTTCACATACTTCATCAGAAATTCCTCAACCAAAGCTCATTTTGAAGGAAATTCAATTCTCTACAACTTTATCTCTCTAAGCTCAAGGCCAAAAATGCCTCGTTTGGGAGATATGGACCAAAACTTTACATGTCGTTTTCAAAGTCAACAAAAAGACACTTTTTTCCTCAAAGCAATTTACACAAAAATAAAGACTTCAAACGAAAAAGTGATCAACACGAGAGTTGTAGAGGACATCTTGAGGGTTCCAAAAAGTCCAAGATCACCTTCATATGACAAAAATTGAGAGAGTTACGATTGATGCAAGTTGAGCAAAATTTGAGAAACGCATGAAACCTACATTGAACATTTTTGAGCTTTTGGACCAATGGGCCTATCTTTTAAAGTTGAATCATGTTTATGACATATTCAAGGACCTCAAAGTTCACTTTGGTATTATTTTGATTTTGATTTTATTTTATTTTGATTTTATTCAAAGAAATAAACAAAATTAAATAAAACAAAATAAATCAAATAATGGTGGGCACATGGATCCTTTTAATGGAGTTTCTAGAAGGTTAAAACATGTCATTCAAGGCAATCAAAACCCAAATAAAACCGTGGGAGAGAGTGAAGGAAACATGGTTTTCAAAAAATTAAAATGGTTGGAAACATGTTCCTTGATCCTAGCTCTTCAATGATTCTTTGTCTACCATGTTTCTCCTATAAATACAAGGCTCAAACACAAGAGAAAAGGGGGAAAGCGGCTTCACAAAGGAAGGCTTCCAAATCACAAAATTCTTGAAAAAAAAAGTGAAAATTCAAAACTTCATTTCCAATCATTCTCAATCCAAACCAAGGATTAAATACTCATCCTGAAGGTTCGATCCCCACCCCATGCAATTTCTTTTTAACTATCTTCTAATCCCTTTCTTTTATCATATTTCAAGTAATTTATTTATTTCTTTTCAATTAAGTTAAAACAACAAAAAAAAAATCATAAAACCGTTAAAAGAATAAAAAATATAGTTTAGGTTATGTAATCATTTTTTTAGACTTAGATTATTTTTGTTAAAATTAATTTTTTAGACTTAGGCTTATAATTAATTAATTTTTGTACAAATGAATTAGAAATTAGGTTTATTTATTTTTTAAAATTATTTCTAAAAAAAAACGAATATTGACTTAGATATTTAGGACATTTAACTTGACTTTTAATATGTAATTGCTTTTCGTTTATCATGTATTTTCTTAGAATAAATGTATAGGTTTGTGCATAAATTGTAATAGTGTAGTTTACATTTCTTGTACGATTATATTATGTAACTGTTCATAAGCCTTGTAATAGTGTAGTTTACATTTCTCACACGATTATATTATGTAACTGTCCATAAGCCTTGTAATAATCTATGTTACATTCTCGCACGATTATATCATGTAACTGCCCATAAGCCATGTAATAGTGTAGGTATTTATTTTTTTGCACTTATATTTTATTTGCTAGATAAATAGGCATGTATGGCAAGATCTAAAATCAAACGTTAGAATAACCTATAACTCAAGATAATATAATTGAATCAATGCACATTGCACACATTCACCTCTAGGGTAGCCTCTCTATGTTGCCTTACGATTAAAACGGTCATGTCCCTCGAAAGTAGGGGTACTTTAGCAAAAGACGCTTACGAATAATATCATCATAGTCCCTTCGATATAAAGATCATAGTCCCTCGATGACCCTTCGAGCTGCCTACAAAAAGATGATCTTGTCCCTCGACGACCCTATGGAAAAATGATGATAGTCCCTCGCATTGCTAAGGTATCCTTACATGTTGCCTTCTATGACCATTCGATGACCCTTCGCTGTCCCTCAACATCCAATAGACAATACTACCTACCCACTAATGGTATGGATAATACTATCTCTCAAGGAAAACGATAAGTACAAGAAAGACCTTACAAATTAGGGGTAAGTAACTTTTAAATGCTTACTCACAACTAAAAAACAAATACTTTTTATATCTCACTCTTCCAAAAATATTTTCAAAAAAAAAAAAAACAAACACTTTGTATACATTCTTACACGAATTATTACAAAGTCAAACTTTTACAAAATATTTTCAAAACGTTCACACACATTCAAAAAGTAAGTAAAAAAGGTGAGCTAAGCATTTAAGAGCCCATGGATAACCATGGATACAAAGGGTGCTAATACCTTCCCTTTGTATAACTTATCCCCCGAACTCAAAATCTATCAAGGTCTTTCCTGTTCTTTTCAGCCTTTCCTTATTGGATAAAAGAAAAGTCTGTGGCGACTCTTGCTAACCGCAACATGGTTTGCGAAAACAAAACAAAAAAAAGTCAGTTCTCCCACTATGTTACAGAACTGGCGACTTCACTGGGGATATACAATAAAAAGAGGGGTTACCTTAGAGTTAGATCACTTTACTACTTGCTTAAAATTATTTGACTTGTGTGCTTTATTTTTAATGGGTTTTGTTTTGGGGTTACTTGTGTGAAAGGTCCTACACCCGGACCTAGTGATTCCTTAGGCAAGTGACAATAGATCATGGAGACTGTACGGCATGTACCGATATGGTTGATATCATGGTCACCGTCTTTAGAACCCTAGTTAACTCATCTTTGGCCATTAGAAGGTAGCGAGATGACCGGCTTTGGATTTAGACCGAAGTTGGTTGATACTCGAGGATACGCTCATTGAGATCAGACTTTCGGGATATTTTGGTCGGCCACTCGAGTGTCACACTAAAATAGAGCCTTCGAGAAAGATCTGTGATATGAGTCCTTTATAACCCGGTTACTATTTTAGGACAGGTTGAGCCAACTAAACCTCAGTGGGGAAGGGTACTTACCTTTGGACTTCATGCAAGCCTTTAAACCTAAGGCTCTTGTATGACTTGTTTGTGTTTGCTACTTATTTACTATTAACATGTACATGACATTATAACATCATAACATATCATTTTCACTAACCATTTCAAGGACCGAGGAATTTATCTTTATTCGTCGTTGCAGGCCATGGCTTCCGTTCCTAGAAATTTCATCCGAGTCAACTTTGTAAGGGTTCCTTCCCAGCTTAAAGAATTGGTCTCAAGGGTTCCCGATGGCTCTCGATTCACCAAAAGTCATGGTTTTCTACTCAACTTGGTTACCTCAGGTTTTGAAGAAGACATGATGAGAGTCCTATTCCAGTTCTTTGATCCTAAGCACCACTGTTTCACCTTCTCGGATTACCAATTGGTGCCCACGATGGAGGAGTTCTCTAAGCTACTTGGAATACCTATTCTTGATCAGATACCTTTTACCGGTCTAGAAGGCGTTCCAAAGCCTGAAGTCATTGCAGCTGCTTTACATCTGAAGAGGTCAGACATTGTGTCCAACTGGGAAACAAGGAGTGGAGTCAAGGGGTTTCTTGCTAAGTTCCTGATTGAGAAGGCTCAATTGTTCCTAAGCGCTATGAGTTACCATGCTTTTAAGGAATTATTGGCTTTGTTGATCTATGGGTTGGTGTTATTCCCTAATCTAGACTAACTCATAGACGTGCACGCTATCAAAATATTTCTGACTCATAACCCGGTACCTACCTTGCTCGGAGATATTCTGTACTCGCTTCACACTTGTACTATCAAGGAGCGAGGGACTCTCATGTGTTGCGTACCCTTACTATCCAGGTGGTCTATTTCGCACCTTCCCCGGTCAGTGTTGAAGAATAAACAAAGGTTGCAGTGGTCTCGAAGGATAATGTCACTCTCCCATTCAGATATCTATTGGTGTGCCCGATCTCTTGAAGACTTCACTCTTATTGATCATTGTGGGGAATTCCCTAATGTGCCACTCCTTGGCATTAGGGGAGGCATCACTTATAATCCTTCGCTAGCTTTGCGCCAGTTTGGTTATGCTCGAAGGGATGGTCCTCATGATAGGCTTATTCAGGGTATTGTGTTTGATTATGAAGATGATCCTCAAGGTTACCGTCAAAGGTTTATACGTGCGTGGAATAAGGTGTATAAGATTGAAAGCAAGACCTTGGGACAGAAGAACTCTATTCCTTTGGAGCCTTACCTCAGATGGGTGCACACTCGTGCTCGAGATCTTATTATGCCATATCCAGCTGTCAGACCAGTGATTGTTGAACCTGAGTTTTAAGGAGATGTTCCTCAAGTCATTCTCCATCCAGATATGCCTACCGATCTTGAAGAGCTGCAGAAGTCCTGGGTTTAGATGAAAGAAGAAAGGGACACCTTTGAGACTCAGTTCTATGCTAGTGAGAAGAAGGTGTTGGAGTTGACGAAATTACTTCATGAGAAGCAGAGCATCAATGCTTACATCGGCACAAAGAGGAAACGCCCGTGGGAGACTTGAGTCTTGAGTCCTAGGTCTTAGGCGTTTTTTAATTTACCTTTTGAAATTTCCTTTCATCGTAGCCCAAGAGGCATAAAAGAAAAAAAGGGAATTTTGAGTTTACTAATAAAAGTTTTCCTTTTGTTTCTGTTTGTTTGCAAAGATAAACTCTAAAGTCCTTGAAATCATTGCATATGCATCTACATCTCATAATCATTGCATAGCAGGTTTCTAAGACAGGTTTCTCATCTTCTCGCTATTTATTTCAGCAGAAATGGCTCTCGAGCAAGCCGTCAAAGATCTCCAGGCCCAGAACGCCCAGTTCAGAGAGTTGATCCTAAACTTGTCCAAGGGGCAAGAAGAACTGAAAGCACTTCTTACCAAGAAAAAGAAGAAAGCAAGAAAATCAACTGGCGTCATCAACATAGGGAGGAGATTCAAAGGTCCGGCTAAATAGTTCAAGGAAATTGGGATCCCAGTAGACCAAGATGATGAACTGGATGACAACTATGAAAGTGACAAACATGATGAAAATAGTAACCACGACATTGGTGGACACTCTGAAGAGGAAGATGATTATCTGGATGATCAGTATCCCCCTGGTGATGAGAAATACAAATTACTTGAAGAACGTCTGATGGCCATGGAGGTTCAGAAAGTACCTGGTTTGGATTTTGAGGACTTGGGCTTGGTTTCAGGAGTTGTCATTCCCCCTAGGTTCAAAATCCCCACGTTTGCTCAATATGACGGTGTGTCTTGCCCGAAGCTGCATTTGAGATCTTATGTCCGAAAGATTCAGCCACATACTACTGACAAAAAGTTGTGGATGCATTTTTTCCAAGAGAGTTTGTCTGGAGCTCAACTGGAGTGCTACTATCAACTTGAGAGTACCAATATTCGTACCTGGAATGATTTGGCTGAAGCTTTCTACTGGCAATACCAATATAACTCTGATTTGGCGCCAACTCGAATGCAACTCCAAAGCATGTCCATGGGCCCTAATGAAAGTTTCAAAGAGTACGCCCATAAATGGAGAGATCTTGCAGGCAGGGTTCAGCCTCCTTTAGCTGACAGAGAGTTGGTTGACATGTTCATGAACACACTAACTGGTCCTTTCTATAGTCATCTACTTGGAAGCTCATCATCCGGTTTCACCGAGCTGATATTGACAGGAGAACGTGTTAAAAGTGGAATTCGAAGTGGTAAAATATAAATGGCTACATCTTCAAACACTACAAAGAAGCCACATAATGGGAAGAAGGAGTCTAATGCTTTGTATGGCCAGAAGGGTTGTAATAAGAATGACCACAACCAATCTGTTGGGGCAGTTCTGATCTCTACACCAGTGCCACAACAACAACAGGGTAGTCAGCGTAAGCAGGATGCACCCAGGAGATAGTTTACAAAAATCAACATGTCATTGGCTCAGGCGTTGCAGCATATGTTGAAGGCTGAATTGATTACTTTGAGGGATCTTCCTAGGAATCCTAATACTTCCGCTTCTAGCTATAATCCCAATGCAAGGTGTGCATACCATTCTAATAGTCCTGGACATGATACGAACAACTGTTGGGCACTGAAGAACAAGATTCAAGACATGATTGACGCTAAGGAGATTGAGTTCGATCCCCCTGAGACTCCTAATGTGATTACTGCTTCTATGCCGAATCATGACAAGATCGTTAATGCTATTGACGATGGTTCTTGTGTTTCTATCGTGGCTGACTTGATTGTTCCTCTATCAATTGTTAAGAAGAAGCTGTTGCATGCCAGTTTATTTCCGGGCTGCGTTAAAAACTGTTATTATTGTGCATCTCAATCCAATGGTTGTGTGAAGCTGAAAGAAGGCATTCAACATTTGATGGACGACCGTACTATATTATTTAAGAAGACTCCTTCTATGGAGAGCTTATGTGAAAATTTGTCCCGAGGTCTAAAGTTTGAGGACGTATCTGTGGTTACTAATTCCAAAACTCCAGTGAGGATCACCTCTAAAGGTCCTGTGAAGATTACTGCCGAGCCTAGAGTGGCTCCCTTGATTATTACTACGCCCGGTCTGATTCCATATTCCTCGAGCAAGGCTATCCCTTGGAATTATGGTGCTGATGTTTAGATTCATGGTGTCAAGCAAGAGCCTTTGACTGATGATACTGCTGAAGTTACTAATCCCGATGTCGACAATATCGTTGGGACTAGTAAGGTTACCTGAAGTGGAAGGATCTTCTCCCCAGAAATCTCTCCGAAGACTGTTACTACTCCAATTCATATCTCTGCCTCCGAGTCAATTACTGAGACTCGAGGCAAAGAACCGATGATTGAGCCTGCCCAGATGGAGGCCCCGGGTGGAACTGCTATCGAAGATTCCTCTAATCAAGAAATGGAGGAAGTGTTGAAAATTATCCGCAGGAGTGATTACAATGTTGTTGAACAGTTGGGGCACACCCCCTCCAAGATCTCTATGCTATCTCTGTTGTTGTGCTCCGAGGCCCATGCTAAAGCTTTGGTGAAGTTTTTGAAATCTGCGCACGTGTAGCAAGAAATCTCTGTTAACCAGCTTGAAAATTGTGTCGCTAGCCTGACAATTGATAATGGTCTAGGCTTTTCTGATGCTGATCTGATTCCCGCCGGAAGGAACCACAATAAGGCCCTGCACGTCTCTATTGAGTTTAGGGGCACTACCCTATCTCATGTATTGGTGGACAATGGTTCCTCATTGAATGTGTTGCCAAAGGCTGTTCTAGACAAACTCGACTATGAAGGGGTTGTGCTGAAACCTAGTGACGTCGTGGTAAGAGCATTTGATGGTTCGAAGAGAATGGTGCATGGAGAGGTTGATCTCCCGATCAGAGTGGGTTCTCAAGTCTTTGATTCTACTTTCTATGTAATGGATATTTGTCCTGCCTATTCCTGTTTGTTGGGGCGCCCTTGGATACATGGGGCAGGCGCTGTGACTTCTACCTTACATCAGAAGTTGAAGTATCCCGCGAAAGGCAAGATTGTCACCGTCTGTGGTGAAGAAGAGTGCATGGTTAGTCATTTGAATACCTTTAAGTATGTTGAGATGGATGGCGAATTCCTCGAGACTCCTTGTCAAACATTTGAATTGGCTCCTCAGACTGTTCCTATTGCTAAACCAGTTCCTACTGTTCCCAAGGTTACTAGAGTGCCTCCTACAATGGCTTCCCTAAAGGATGCTAGAGCTGTGGTTGAAGAAGGTGGTTGTACCATTTGGGGTAAGCTTCCTGACATTCCTTACAAGTCTGACAAATTTGGTTTGGGCTTCACTTCAGAGGCTCAGAGGGTTGTACGTCGTGCTCGTGCTATTCGTATCACCAACAAAGGAGTTCATAAAGATCAGGTCAACGCTGTGGAAGATGCTGATAGTGACTGTGACCTAGACAGATGGATCTTTCCTACCATTGGCAGTGGGCTCAACAATTGGAAGACTGAAGACATTATTCCTATCTCCTTTAGTCAGGAGTAAATTTTATTTTCTGTTTTTCTTATTTTCAAAGTTTGGTTTTGTAATTTGAACAATAAAACTTTTAAGCCCTATGCCTTGCCCGGGGCACAATGGCCCATTTGTTAGGGTTGTCATTTCATCGCATATTTTCATTCAATAAATCAATGGACGTTTTGCATTCAAATTTTGCGCTCTTTGTCTTTTCTTTTACTTTATCTTCATCAAAATAACTATGTGTTCTTACACACACCCATGCGACAAACTGCAGATCCACATCCACTCTGGATCCCATTGATAACAGTTCTGCTATTGTCAATTATGACTTCGAAAATCCGATTTACCAAACAGAGGATGGAGGTGAGGAAAATCGTGAAGTGCCTAGAAAGCTTGCTAGACTATTAGAGCAAGAAGAAAAGACCATACAATCGCATGAAGAGCCAGTCGAGGTCGTAAATCTAGGTATTGAGGAGGATAAGAAAGAAATCAAGACAGGTGCTGGATTAGAAAACCGTGTCAAGAAAAGACTGATTCAAATGCTACGTGATTATGCTGAGATTTTCGCTTGGTCTTATGAAGATATGCCAGGACTTGATACCGATATCGTGGTTCACCATTTACTGATGAAGGAAGGTTGTCCTCCGATAAAGCAGAAGGTTCGTCGTATGCGCCCTGAGATGTCTGAAAAGATCAAAGCCGAAGTTATGAAGCAGTTCAATGCAGGTTTTCTAGCTGTCACATCATATCCTCAGTGGGTTGTAAATGTGGTACCAGTGCCTAAGAAGGATGGTAAAGTTCGTATGTGTGTGGACTACAGGGATCTGAACAGGGCAAGCCCCAAAGATGACTTTCCTCTCCCACATATTGATGTTCTGGTAGACAACACTGCTCATCACAAGGTATTCTCATTCATGGATGGTTTCTCAGGTTATAATCAAATCAAGATGGCACCTGAAGACATGGAGAAGACTACGTTCGTTACACAGTGGGGCACCTTTTGTTACAAGGTAATGTCATTTGGTTTGAAGAACGCATGGGCAACATACCAGCGCGCTATGGTTGCTTTATTCCATGATATGATCCATCACGAGATAGAGGTATACGTTGATGATATGATAGCCAAGTCTCATAATGAAGAAGAGCACCTTGACCACCTACACAAGCTGTTTGAGAGGTTGAAGAAGTACAAGTTGAGATTGAATCCAAACAAATACACCTTTGGGGTTAGATCCGGAAAACTTTTGGGTTTCATCGTCAGTGGTAAAGGTATTGAAGTCGATTCTGCAAAGGTAAAAGCTATACAAGATATGCCCGTTCCCCGTACTGAGAGAGAAGTCAGAGGTTTCTTGGGACGTTTGAACTATATTGCCAAATTTATCTCCCATTTGACCGCTACTTGTGAGCCAATCTTCAAATTACTGAGGAAAGATCAAGCAGTGAAATGGAACGACGAATGTCAGATAGCTTTTGATAAGATCAAGGAGTATCTCCAAGAACCTCCGATTCTGATGCCACCAGTTGAAGGAAGACCTCTAATCATGTACTTAACAGTGCTAGAGAATTTAATGGGGTGTGTGTTGGGGCAACATGACGAATCTGGTCGAAAAGAGCATGCAATATACTACCTTAGCAAAAAGTTTACCGACTGTGAAACAAGATATTCACTGCTTGAGAAAACTTGCTGCGCTTGGGCATGGGCTGCTCGCCGACTAAGACAGTATATGTTGACTCATACCAATTTATTGATCTCTAAGATGGATCCTATCAAATACATATTTGAGAAACCTGCTCTCTCTGGACGAATAGTAAGATGGCAGATGGTCTTGACAGAATACGACATCCAGTACACTACGCAGAAAGCAATCAAAGGAAGTGTACTAGCTGATCATTTGGCTCATCAAGCGGTGGATGACTACCAGTCTATGAATTTTGAGTTCCCAGATGAGAATATTATGCTTGTTACTGATTATGAAGAACCTGGACCATATGAAAGACCTGAATTGGGATCCCGATGGACTATGGTTTTTGATGGAACTTCTAACGCACTTGGCAATGGTATTGGTGTTGTAATTATCTCTCCTAAGGGTTGCCATACGCCGTTTACTGCTAGACTTTGCTTTGACTGTACCAATAATATGGCTGAATATGAAGCATGCATCATGGGTATCAAAGCTGCCATTGATATGAGGATCAAATTCTTGAATGTATATGGGGACTCAGCCCTAGTAATCAGTCAGATTAAAGGAGAATGGGACATGAAGCATCCAAATCTCATTCCTTGCCGAGAACATGTGTTGACTTTGATTCCATACTTTGAAGAAATCACTTTTGAGCATATTCCACGAGAAGATAATCAATTGGCAGACGTGTTAGCCACCATGTCATCTATGTTCAAAGTCAGATGGGACAATGAGGTTCCTAGGATTACTATTGACAGACTAGACGATTCGGCATACTGTTATGAAGTTTATACTGATGGGGTAGAAGAGAAACCTTGGTTCCACGAAGTGAAAAGATATCTCGAAAATCAGGAATATCCTGAAGGGGCATCTATCAATGATAAGAAGTTTCTAAGGAGGTTCTCTGCCAAGTTCTTTCTGAGTAACGGAATTTTGTACAAACGCAACCACGATTCAACCTTGCTTCGCTGTGTAGACAAGAAGGAAGCAGAAAAGATTATGGAAGAGATGCATGACGGAATCTTTGGCACTCACTCCAGTGGTCATACAATGGCTAAGAAGATTTTGAGAGCAGGTTACTACTGGTCTACCATGGAAAATGATTGCCATCATCACTCCAGAACTTGTCACAAGTGCCAGATCTATGCTGACAAAGTACATGTACCTCCGGTTCCGTTAAATGTTCTGACTGCTCCTTGGCCTTTTGCAATGTGGGGCATTGATATGATAGGAGAGATTAAACCTACCGCTTCCAATGGACATCATTTCATCCTTGTTGCTATCAATTACTTTACGAAGTGGGTGGAAGCAACCTCGTTCGCTTTTGTTACCAAGAATGTTGTAGCTCGGTTCATCAAGCATAATTTTATCTGTCGGTATGGCATCCCTGAAAGGATTATCACAGACAATGGTACTAATCTGAACAACATTATGATCACTGAACTCTGCAGGCAGTTCAAGATTAAGCATCACAATTCTTCTCCAAATCGACCAAAGATGAATGGCACAGTGGAAGCCGCCAACAAGAATATTAAGAAGATCTTGCAAAAGATGACAGTGACATACAAAGATTGGCATGAGATGTTACCATTTGCTCTTCATGGTTATCGCACCTCAGTACGTACCTCAACAGGAGCAACCCCTTTTTCTTTAGTCTATGGTATGGAGGCAGTTTTACCTGCTGAAGTTCAGATTCCTTCCCTAAGGATTATGAAAGATGCAGACTTAGACGAAGACGAATGGGTTCAGACTCGACTTGATCAGATAAATTTGATTGATGAGAAGAGGCTCGCGGCTGTTTGTCATGGCCAGATGTATCAAAAGCATATGATCAAGGCCTTTAACAAGAAAGTCAAGCACCAAGTGTACCAGGCCGGTGATTTGGTAATAAAGCGTATCATACTACCATAGGGTGATCCCAGGGGAAAATGGGCTCCCACATATGAAGGTTCATTTGTAATCAAGAAAATATTTTCTAGCGGCGCTATGATGCTTACTACTATGGACGGTGAAGATTTCCCGCACCCTGTGAACGCGGACATAGTCAAAAGATACTACGCATAAAAAGAGACCCGCTAGGTTGACTGGCCTAGGCAAAAATAAGGGCATCCCGGCGAACCAAAAGGGTTCGGGCAAAAATTAGGGATATATATACAAAAGAACTGTACACCCGACAAGTCAAAAATCTAAAAAGGCGGCTTGGGAAAAAAAGAAGGGTATCCCGGTGGACTGAAAACCTGAAAAGGCGGTCCAGGCAAAAGTTAGGGATTAAAGCGTACGTTTATGTCCCGTTGGATCACTTATCTACTTCCAGCTTAGTTTTGTTATCAATATCAAGTTTGAACGGCGCAGATCAATCCAGTCATCTTTCTTCCGACAGCAAGGGATGAGATGCTTGAAGATATAGTGGCAATAGCAGAGTTGAAACTCAATGGGATCATTTCCACATAGCTGTTTTTCTTTATTTATCACTTTGTAGCTTTTCAATTTTTACGACAATTTCCTCTTACTTGGATTTCTGTCTCCTTGTACAAAAATGCCTGTTTATAGGCCAATTTCAAAATCAATACAAGTCTACTTTCAAATTTAAAATTGTTTTTACTTACCCTGTTTTGTTTGCGTAAACGTCCAATGGGTACTTTGAATGAACATATTCACTTGAATATGATTGAAGTTTACCAAAAATATACGTGAAAACAGGAATAACATTTGCTAAGGACTCTAGGAGTTGGGATAATGTTCAAGATGTCCACGAACCCCCATAGAGCCAGTTTCGTGGAAATATCCCCACAGAGCAATCTCCATGGAACTATCTCTATAGAGCTATCTTCACAAGCTCATCCCCAATAGAGATATATTCCCTGACAGAATTAGTATGCCCTCAGACAGAAATTGGGGCATTTTCCAGCGGTTCACTTCCATATATTTGATGGACAGCTTGGCATGATCATCTTCCCCAATGGGTCCCCTAACAGATAAGGAAGTTGATCATTTCCCCAGCATACAGCAGAAATTCCCTCAGCGCAGCCTATGAAATTCTAATCCCCATCAGAGATTATTCCCTCTTTGTAGTATACAGAATTCAATTCCTCAGCTGAGTTTATTCCTCTAACACTATAAATTCACCAACAAAATTCTCTCCCCCAGCATAGTTGACGCTCATATCTGGAACCCGGGTAGATATTGCATCGGAGCATTATCCATCTCGTTTATCCCTAGTCAGGGTACATGCAGCCAAATTCTCCTTGAACGCTTTTATCCCCAAGCAGAAGTCGAAGGTCCCCAGCGGAGTATTCCTAAACAGAAAAGCGGGAATTCCCAGTACAGTCGTTCCAAACAAAAGATGAAGAGTGATTTTCTTCATTTCCAGCAACAGACAGGGATTTATTTTCCCCAGCCAGACGTTACTATTTAAAGCCACCGCTATCGTCAGCAACATTGACATCCATGCATCATGTACAGAATATCATAGCATATACATACAAAACATATAACATTCTCATTTATCTTGAGAGCATCATTACGCAATGCATTACATACATAATGACATTGCATAAAACTAACTTTGCCTTTTTCAGGTGAGTTCACAATCAGACAAACATTATCATCTTCTAGATACGGTGCAGAGATAATCGAGACAACAATTTAATTCTGACGCTGATTCAAAGACAGATTTAATTCTGATACTTCAACAGTTCATAAATAATCAAGACAAATGATTTAATTCTGATACTTTAACAGTTCAAAGATAATCAAGACAGGTGATTTAATTCTGACACTTAAACAGTTCAGAGATAATCAACCCAGAGATTTAATTCTGATACTTAAACAGTTCAGAGATAATCAACCCAGAGATTTAATTCTGATACTTAAACAGTTCAGAGATAATCAACCCAGAGATTTAATTCTGATACTTCAACAGCTCAGAGATAATCAACCCAGAGATTTAATTCTAATACTCCAACAGTTCAGAGATAATCAGGACAGAGATTTAATTCTGACACTTATCCCAGAAGATTTTCCCAAAAAAAATTGTTCAGAGATGATCGAGACGAAGATTTAATTCTGAAACTTATTCCAGAATATGTTCTAGATTCAGTTCAGAGATGGTCAAGTATATTTTCCAGATACGGTTCAGATACGATCTAGATAGAGATTTCATTCTGATACTCATTCCAATACATCCTCAGATATAATCAAGGCGTAGATTCATTCTGACATTCCCCAGCATATATGCTAGATACAGTTGGACACAGACTCATTCTAGTATACTCCTCAGATACAGTTAAACCTAGACTCCTTCTGATACTCCTGTCAATAGTTACTTTGGATGGCATCTATAAGCCCATCTCCATCCTGTAATCTTTCTGAATGGCATCTTTAAGCCCATTTAAGCAATACAATCAACCAACAGCGTTACTTCGTGCACCTGTGAGTGCAAATTTCTGGGCACTTAAGTGTTCAATCCTTTTCCACCTTCAGATCACGAATGGCGGATGCGCCAATCTAACTCTTCAGGTTTAAGAAAATTGAACAGGGGCAGCTATTGCACCCCAAAATTTGCCCTCACATCTTTGAGACAAATTGATTAAAGAAGCTTCCTCACACTCCTAGGAGTCTCAAAATCTCAAGACTACTCAAGGATTGACCATACAAGCTCTCCTCCTAAACAATCAACCTACAACTAGGGTTTTATTTTTCTCAAAAGGAATTGAGCTCTCAATACCTCAGATGGACTTCATGGTTCTCTATGTGCTCTAGGGTATCCTCATGTCAAGTCTCAAGCCTGACTTCACAAGTTTGCTCAGTCAATTGCTCAAATGATCAACAGTCGATTGTATTGGACCAAAAGTCAACTTTGACCAATTTACAGTCAAACGTCATCATTTCTTGCCAACATCGAGATTTTGAAGTCCCATTCATCATTTGATCAAGGGTTGATCATGATTCCTCAAGAAAATCAAGATTTACTCAAAAGTCAAAAATTGCCAAATTAGGGTTTTCTTAAGGAAAAGTCAACTGAACTTTGACCACGCACAACTTTCACATACTTCATCAGAAATTCCTCAACCAAAGCTCATTTTGAAGGAAATTCAATTCTCTACAACTCTGTCTCTCTAATCTCAAGGCCAAAAATGCCTCGTTTGAGAGATATGGACCAAAACTTTACAGGTCGTTTTGAAAGTCAACAAAAAGACACTTTTTTCGTCAAAGCAATTTACACAAAAATAAAGACTTCAAATGAAAAAGTGATCAACACGAAAGTTGTAGAGGACATCTTGAGGGTTCCAAAAAGTCCAAGATCACCTTCATATGGCAAAAATTGAGAGAGTTACGATTGGTGCAAGTTGAGCAAAATTTGAGAAACGCATGAAACCTACATTGAACATTTTTTAGCTTTTGGACCAATGGGCCTATCTTTTAAAGTTGAATGATGTTTATGACATATTCAAGGACCTCAAAGTTCACTTTGGTATTATTTTGATTTTGATTTTATTCAAAGAAATAAACAAAATTAAATAAAACAAAATAAATCAAATAATGGTTGGCACATGGATCCTTTTAATGGAGTTTCTAGAAGGTTAAAACATGTCATTAAAGGCCATGAAAACCCAAATAAAACCGTGGGAGAGAGTGAAGGAAACATAGTTTTCAAAAAATTAAAATGGTTGGAAACATGTTCCTTGATCCTAGCTCTTCAATGATTCTTTGTCTACCATGTTTCTCCTATAAATACAAGGCTCAAACACAAGAGAAAATGGGGAAAGAGGCTTCACAAAGGAAGGCTTCCAAATCACAAAATTCTTGAAAAAAAAAAGTGAAAATTCAAAACTCCATTTCCAATCATTCTCAATCTAAACCAAGGATTAAATACTCATCCTGAAGGTTCGATCCCCACCCCATGCAATTTCTGTTTAACTATTTTCTAATCTCTTTCTTGTATCATATTTCAAGTAATTTATTTATTTCTTTTCAATTAAGTTAAAACAACAAAAAAAAATCATAAAACCGTTAAAAGAATAAAAAATATAGTTTAGGTTATGTAATCATTTTTTTAGACTTAGATTATTTTTATTAAAATTAATTTTTTAGACTTAGGCTTATAATTAATTTTTGCACAAATGAATTAGAAATTAGGTTTATTTATTTTAAAATTATTTCTCAAAAAAAAAAAACGAATATTGACTTAGATATTTAGGACATTTAACTTGACTTTTAATATGTAATTTGTAACGCCCCAGTTTTGTTAGATTTATTTAATAGAGTAGATTTAATTGGTTTTGGTTTTATATTATTTTATTCTTGACTTTTATTTGACAATATATTATTTTTCATCATTGTTTATGTTTTATCGCATTTTGAGAGCGTTTGCGAGATATTTGAGTGTAGGGTTATTTTGGTCTTTTTGTTGGGTTAGATATTTGTTTTATTAAATAGAAAGTTAGAGGTGAGAAAGAGAGAAAAAACAGAATTTTGAGAGGAAAAGAGAAGAAGAAGGAAAAGAGAGGAGAAAAGAGAAGAGCAAAGAGAAAAGTGTGGAAAATCACCAAGATCAATTTTTCGGAGTCGATTTAATCGGGTAAGGGTGATAAATATTGTTATCTTAACATTGTATGTGTTTATGTATGGTTTTGTTGGAATCATTTTGGTTGTTTTCGTTATAATACCGTTTAGGTCGATTTGGACATAATCGATAGAAACCGATGTTTTCACGGTTAGAATTCGAAATAGATTTTGTAGATTAGTCGAGGAATGTTAGGCCGCGATTATGGAAACTTGTTTGGTTGAAATCGGTGGAGTTTCGTAACTTTCGACATTTTGGTGGAAATGAGGGTTTGGAATCTGGGTGGAAAACAAACGTTGTAGAAATTGTGTTTTCATGGTCCTAATATGTTGGTATGTATTTAGTAAGGATTACCATGTATTTAGTCGGGACGAAATAATAGAATCGGTCGGGTTTCCGGAGGATTTTGTACGATTACAGCAGCTGTTTTTCTGGTTTTTAACAGGTGCAATCGATTGCAGCAGGATGCAAATCGATTGCACATGAAAAAAGGACAAAAAATGTGATTTCTGGGGCCGTGCAATCGATTGCACACAGGTGTAAATCGATTGCACTCTGCTGTTCTTTTTCAAAAATTTGGTTTTTTAAAAGTTGCATAACTTTTTCGTCGTTTATCCGTTTTAGCTGTTCTTTATATCGATCTGAAGCTAAAAATATGTTCTATCATTTGGTGAAAAGAAATATTATTTTTAGCCGACTTTTGGCCGACTTTACCGATTAATCATGAATAGTTGTTTTTGATGAAATGAATGTGTGGTTATGAATGTGTTGTGGATATGCTTGTGGAGTGAACCCTTGATTGGGGAATTCTTTGTGATTTGTGGCTCTTTGGTGAATATATGCATTGTTTGAGTTAAATGATAATGCATGTTGATTGTGAATATATGATGAGACGTTGTGATGATGGATTGTTGTGGTTGATGGTGAGTAATTCTTGATGTGAATTGATATGGGTGTAAATGATGAAATGCTATTTGTTGTGGGTTGTAGTTAGTGATAAATACATTGTTTAAGTAAGTATCAATGTATGTGGTTTCGAGTGTATGATTAATGTATGATATGGCTACCTCTGTGGCGTAGATCCACAGCAAGATGAATGGTAAGGTATTGATTATCATGGGATTGCTATAATAGTAATATTTGGTGTGTTGAATGGATTCCAATTGTGTTAGAATACTCATTGGGGTAGAATGGCTTATATGTCATTCCTAGTGAGGTATTAATGTTTTGGTCGAACACATTAGGGTAGAATGACTTATATGTCATTCCTAGTGATGTACAATTGAGTTGTCGTGTCCACTGGGGTAGAATGACTATGTTGTCGTTCCTAGTGGGATACTCATTGGGGTAGAATGACTATGTTGTCATTCCTAATGAGGTGTGCACTGGGGTAGAATGACGTTGATGTCGTTCCTAGTGTGGTGTCCACTAGGGTAGAATGACTATGTTGTCATTCCTAGTGGGATATTCATTGGGGTAGAATGACGATGTTGTCATTCCTAATGAGAGGTGCACTAGGGTAGAATGACTATGTTGTCATTCCTAGTGAGGTATGTATTGGGGTAGAATGACTATGCTCTCATTCCCAGTTATGTGATGCGTGGTATTGTCGGGTCTTGATTGGATTGGTGAATAAACATATATGTGTATGTTTATGTGGAATAATAAGAATTGTGAAAGTAAGCATTATGAGAAATATGCTTGGTTATATATATATATATATATATATATATATATATATATATATATGTCTTGCGATGTATATTGAGTGAGATGTGATGATTGTGACATAGTAAACATTGATATATGTATGTTTATGGGAAATGATATAAACTGTATCTTATAATGATGCATTGTTGAATGAACAAGTATGTGTGTGTTCATGTGGAATGATGATAATGGTGAATGTATGCATAATGAATATGCTTGATGATATATCTATATTGTGATATATGAGGAGTTGTGGTGAGAATATGTGTTATATGTTTATGTTGTAGTACATAATTATATGCATTGTTATTATGATAATATTTCTCACCCTTCTGCTATTTTATGATGCTCTATGAGGCATTGCAGATTAGGTATCTGGCGGTCTTTTTGTGAAGCGTGTCTTCATTTTCCTTGTTGGTCGGCTGGCTCTGATATGTAGCACCGGGTAGCTAGGACGTTTTGATCTTTTTGTGATACATTTGCATATGTATCTTGCTGATGAATTTGTGTATATAAACATGATGTTGCTTGTGATTCATACTGGATGATGTATATATATGTTGATGTATATATGTGGTTGTTATTCAATATTTTAGATGTTTCCGCTTTTATTCTAAATATTGAGATGTGGGTATAAGGACTGAGATCCTTTATTGTTGAAAGTTACCCCACTGTTGCATATCTTTTTGAGCAGGTGTTGTATGTGTTTAATTTCATGCATAATGTGACATTCTCTTTTTATGCCGTAGTTACAATTATACTCTGATGAAATTTTCAATACGTGCCTAAATGATTTATTTGATTATTTGGGGGTATGGGGGGTGTTACATTAAGTGGTAGCAAGGCCAGTGTTGAGTCTGTTGTTGAGTCTGTTGGTGTGACAGTTGAATACTGTCGTTGTTGTTTGTCCCTTAGTACGTGATATGTGCGTGAAACACTGTCAGTGCTTTTTGGTTTTCTAATCCTTTATTTTCAGGGGTTAGAATGAGATAAGTGGGGGAGAAGCTGGTACTTTTCCATGTTGCTTCAGGTGTGGAGCGCTGGCTCAGTGTGTTGTGAATTGCAAGATTGTAAGTGTTGTTTGGACAGTGTTGTTCCCGATTCCGTAAGAAATGCGGAGGTAAGGTTTATGTCAACTAAGGATTTGTGCCTTAGGTTATTTTGTGTATGGGATGCAAGAAAGGCTATTATAGTTTGGTAAAGACGGTTTATGCCCCATCATGATTGTCGACTGTCTATTGGCAAATTGAGGAATTGATCACCCTTAATCTCTTATTGATAGCAGACAAAAATTATGTTGGATGGAATAGGCGGGTCTTTCCGGCTTTGATAGTGTGTGAAATGAGTTGTTTGGAATTTAAGGAGATGATTACAGATTATTTTGATGAGTCGATGAAGATGCTAATATCGAAAGATGAAATGGATTAGAGGTTTTGGTATGTTAGTCCAGTTGGGAAGTCATTGAGAGAGAATGATTGGGTTTTATTTAAGGACTGCTTCACAGAGAGTAGAGATTGAACTTAATTGGACGAAGGTGAATAGTTGAGGTTTATATCTGCTAAGTAAGTAGGAAACTCTTAGTAGATGGAAATAAGATGTTTGTTTTGTCTGTGTTGGTAGTGTTCTGGGAATTGGCAGGAAGTCGTAGTGATGGGCCGTCAGTTGGGCATAGTTTTCAGATGTGTTTTTAGATGGAACATTAAGGTGTTGTCTTAGAGAGCTCCAGTATTGTTGGTAACAAAAGGAAGGATGATGGAATGGAATAACAAGTATAATGGTATTGAGACTATGGACAGCAAACTTAGAGTTCTGGTGGGTTTGGAGTCTTTGGAGTTTTAAGGCATTAATGGAAATTGTGAGGAAACCCTTGTGGGTAGATGTAACATTGTGTTTGAGAATTCTTTTTGGTTGGTTGTTGATACATGTTGGAATTGCGGAATTGGACGATCAGGAGAAGAAATTGGGTATGGATTACTAACAGTTGAATAAGGTAATGATTGAGAATAAGTGTCCACTTTCATGAACAGATGACTAGAATGGTTTGGTTGAGTTTGAGTGGGTTACAATTGTTTGGAATGTTTGATAAGAGTGGTGAATTGTGTGAGTTGAGGATTTGATCGATTTAATGTGACTGGTTAGGTTTGTTATCCTTGGAATAGGTTGTTATTTACTCGGTTAAGCTTGTATGTGAGTAACCAGTTACCCAGTGAAAAGTTTTGCAAAAGCTTTAAGGATTTATATCTTTTGGATTTTGGTTGGGAATTGCAACGTACAGTGATGGTATTTGGTGTTAGTAACGCGTCTCTAATGTTTATGGAGTAGAGGAATCGTATCTTCCATATTTAATTGGATAAGTTCGTAGTGGTTTCGATTGAGGATATTTGGATTTGTTATAAACTCAGAGGAAGAATGAGTAAAGTGTTTGAGATTTGAATTACAAGTGTTGAAAAGAGACGAAGTTTTATGCTAAGTTATTCGAGTGGGAATTTTGGTTGAAAAGGGTTAGTTTCTTGGAAATGTTATTTCAGATGAGAGTATGGTTAATGGATCCATCGGAAGTAGATGTAGTTCTACATGAGAGGCTCCGAAGTTAGTTAAGGAAGTTAGAAACTTTTGGGCTCAGTTGGTTGTTATTACAGGTTATGGAAAACTTTGTTAAGTTCGTACTTCTGGTATCTCAGTTGACTTACAAAGGGTGAGTCGTTTGTTTGGATGTTCGTTGTGAGTAAGTTTTGGTGAGCTGGAGTAGAAGTTGTCTACGGTTTCAACTTTGATTTTGTGTGATCCTAATAAACCGGTTGTGGGGTATTGTGATGTGTCTTTGATGAGTTTAGTCAACGTGGTAATGCAAGAGGGTAAAGTCGTGGCTTATGCTTTATGATTATTGAGGATTTATAAAAGGATCTGTATTATTATGGATTTGGAATTGGTTGCGGTGGTATTGTGTTGGAATAGTTGGAGGTATTATCTTTATGGTTCTAGGTTCGAAGTGTTTGGTAATCGCAAGGATATTGAGTACTTGTTTGGTCTAAAGGAATAGAGTATGAGACAACAAGGATGGTTAGAGTTCGTGATGAGTTATGAATTTGGCTTGGATTATCCTTCGGGGAAAAGCTGTTGTTGTGCCTGAAAAGTTAAGTCGGAAGTTTCTATGCATGTCTGTTTTGATGGTCAGGGAGTTAGAATTATTTGAGCAATTCCGAGACTTGTGTATGGTGTATGAGATAACACAGGAGAGTGTGAGGTTGGTAATATTAAAGTGAACAGTGATTTTTGGCGAATATGAGCAAGAGTTAGACCATTGGACGTTTCAGAATGGAAGTGTTAGGTGAAAGGTTTAAATATTATTCATGGGCTACTATGTAGATGGATGTTTTAGTTATATGTTCGATTGGGAATCGTAGCATTGTTGTAATAAGGTTGTGTGACAAGGATGTTGGTATTCTGGTTTTGTAGAGGTTGTGGAATCGAGGTTGTGTCGTGGAACTTGTGTTCTTATTTGTGTTGTTGCCTCGTTTCCATGGTGATGGTTCGAGTGTGTGTAGCTGATTCCTATGATGGGGAATTAGGGGAGTGTTATCTACGGTGATGGTAACGATCTTGTTGTGTTTCGGTTCTAGAGTGAACCTGTGTGTTGGTATTGTGGTTTTCCTTGAGTTGTGAGTTGGTCGTCAAGTGCATTGTATGGGCTTTGCATCTTGTCGTTGTTGTTGTCGTCGTTGTCGTGCCGTTGTTGTATCTGCTGTTAGCACGGTGGTTTGTCAGTTGTGTTATTTGTGGTGTGCCTTTTGTTGGCATGTTGGTTTGTTAGTCGGATGCGAGAGTGGTGTCCGGAGTTGTTCGTCTCAGTATATTTTGGAGGACGAAAATGTCTAAGTGGGGGAGAGTTGTAACGCCCCAGTTTTGTTAGATTTATTTAATAGAGTAGATTTAATTGGTTTTGGTTTTATATTATTTTATTCTTGACTTTTATTTGACAATATATTATTTTTCATCATTGTTTATGTTTTATCGCATTTTGAGAGCGTTTGCGAGATATTTGAGTGTAGGTGTATTTTGGTCTTTTTGTTGGGTTAGATATTTGTTTTATTAAATAGAAAGTTAGAGGTGAGAAAGAGAGAAAAAACAGAATTTTGAGAGGAAAAGAGAAGAAGAAGGAAAAGAGAGGAGAAAAGAGAAGAGCAAAGAGAAAAGTGTGGAAAATCACCAAGATCAATCTTTCGGAGTCGATTTAATCGGGTAAGGGTGATAAATATTGTTATCTTAACATTGTATGTGTTTATGTATGGTTTCGTTGGAATCATTTTGGTTGTTTTCGTTATAATACCGTTTAGGTCGATTTGGACATAATCGATAGAAACCGATGTTTTCACGGTTAGAATTCGAAATAGATTTTGTAGATTAGTCGAGGAATGTTAGGCCGCGATTATGGAAACTTGTTTGGTTGAAATCGGTGGAGTTTCTTAACTTTCGACATTTTGGTGGAAATGAGGGTTTGGAATCCGGGTGGAAAATGAACGTTGTAGAAATTGTGTTTTCATGGTCCTAATATGTTGGTATGTATTTAGTAAGGATTACCATGTATTTAGTCGGGACGAAATAATAGAATCGGTCGGGTTTCCGGAGGGTTTTGTACGATTACAGCAGCTGTTTTTCTGGTTTTTAACAGGTCCAATCGATTGCAGCAGGATGCAAATCGATTGCACATGAAAAAAGGGCGAAAAATGTGATTTCTGGAGCCGTGCAATCGATTGCACACAGGTGTAAATCGATTGCACTCTGCTGTTCTTTTTCAAAAATTTGGTGTTTTAAAAGTTGCATAACTTTTTCGTCGTTTATCCATTTTAGCTGTTCTTTATATCGATCTGAAGCTAAAAATATGTTCTATCATTTGGTGAAAAGAAATATTATTTTTAGCCGACTTTTGGCCGACTATACCGATTAATCGTGAATAGTTGTTTTTGATGAAATGAATGTGTGGTTATGAATGTGTTGTGGATATGCTTGTGGAGTGAACCCTTGATTGGGGAATTCTTTATGATTTGTGGCTCTTTGGTGAATATATGCATTGTTTGAGTTAAATGATAATGCATGTTGATTGTGAATATATGATGAGATGTTGTGATGATGGATTGTTGTGGTTGATGGTGAGTAATTCTTGATGTGAATTGATATGGGTGTAAATGATGAAATGCTATTTGTTGTGGGTTGTAGTTAGTGATAAATACATTGTTTAAGTAAGTATCAATGTATGTGGTTTCGAGTGTATGATTAATGTATGATATGGCTACCTCTGTGGCGTAGATCCACAACAAGATGAATGGTAAGGTATTGATTATCATGGGATTGCTATAATAGTAATATTTGGTGTGTGGAATGGATTCCAATTGTGTTAGAATACTCATTGGGGTAGAATGGCTTATATGTCATTCCTAGTGAGGTATTAATGTTTTGGTCGAACACATTAGGGTAGAATGACTTATATGTCATTCCTAGTGATGTACAATTGAGTTGTCGTGTCCACTGGGGTAGAATGACTATGTTGTCGTTCCTAGTGGGATACTCATTGGGGTAGAATGACTATGTTGTCATTCCTAATGAGGTGTGCACTGGGGTAGAATGACGTTGATGTCGTTCCTAGTGTGGTGTCCACTAGGGTAGAATGACTATGTTGTCATTCCTAGTGGGATATTCATTGGGGTAGAATGACGATGTTGTCATTCCTAATGAGAGGTGCACTAGGGTAGAATGACTATGTTGTCGTTCCTAGTGAGGTATGTATTGGGGTAGAATGACTATGCTCTCATTCCCAGTTATGTGATGCGTGGTATTGTCGGGTCTTGATTGGATTGGTGAATAAACATATATGTGTATGTTTATGTGGAATAATAAGAATTGTGAAAGTAAGCATTATGAGAAATATGCTTGGTTTTATATATATATGCCTTGCGATGTATGTTGAGTGAGATGTGATGATTGTGACATAGTAAACATTGATATATGTATGTTTATGGGAAATGATATAAACTGTATCTTATAATGATGCATTGTTGAATGAACAAGTATGTGTGTGTTCATGTGGAATGATGATAATGGTGAATGTATGCATAATGAATATGCTTGATGATATATCTATATTGTGATATATGAGGAGTTGTGGTGAGAATATGTGTTATATGTTTATGTTGTAGTACATAATTATATGCATTGTTATTATGATAATATTTCTCACCCTTCTGCTGTTTTATGATGCTCTATGAGGCATTGCAGATTAGGTATCTGGCGGTCTTTTTGTGAAGCGTGTCTTCATTTTCCTTGTTGGTCGGTTGGCTCTGATATGTAGCACCGGGTAGCTAGGACGTTTTGATCTTTTTGTGATACATTTGCATATGTATCTTGCTGATGAATTTGTGTATATAAACATGATGTTGCTTGTGATTCATACTGGATGATGTATATATATGTTGATGTATATATGTGGTTGTTATTCAATATTTTAGATGTTTCCGCTTTTATTCTAAATATTGAGATGTGGGTATAAGGACTGAGATCCTTTATTGTTGAAAGTTACCCCACTGTTGCATATCTTTTTGAGCAGGTGTTGTATGTGTTTAATTTCATGCATAATGTGACATTCTCTTTTTATGCCGTAGTTACAATTATACTCTGATGAAATTTTCAATACGTGCCTAAATGATTTATTTGATTATTTGGGGGTATAGAAAGGGGGTGTTACATACTTGCTTTTCGTTTATCATTTATTTTCTTAGAATAAATGTATAGGTTTGTGCATAAATTGTAATAGTGTAGTTTACATTTCTTGTACGATTATATTATGTAACTGTTCATAAGCCTTGTAATAGTGTAGTTTACATTTCTCGCACGATTATATTATGTAACTGTCCATAAGCCTTCTAATAGTCTATGTTACATTCTCGCACGATTATATCATGTAACTGCCCATAAGCCATGTAATAGTATAGGTATTTATTTTTTCGCACTTATATTTTATTTGCTAGATAAATAGACATGTATGGCAAGATCTAAAATTAAACGTTAGAATAACCTATAACTCAAGATAATATAATTGAATCAACGCACATTGCACACATTCACCTCTAGGGTAGCCTCTCTCTGTTGCCTTACAATTAAAACAGTCATGTCCCTCGAAAGTAGGGGTACTTTAGCAAAAGACGCTTATGAATAATATCATCATAGTCCCTTCGATATAAAGATCATAGTCCCTCGATGACCCTTCGAGCTGCCTACAAAAAGATGATCTTGTCCCTCGACGACCCTATGGAAAAATGATGATAGTCCCTTCGCATTGCTAAGGTATCCTTACATGTTGCCTTCTATGACCATTCGATGACTCTTCGCTGTCCCTCAACATCCAATAGACAATACTACATACCCACTAATGGTATGGATAGTACTATCTCTCAAGGAAAACGATAAGTACAAGAAAGACCTTACAAATTAGGGGTAAGTAACTTTTAAATGCTTGCTCACAACTTAAAAACAAATACTTTTCATATCTCACTCTTCCAAAAATATTTTCAAAAAAAAAACAAACACTTTGTATACATTCTTACACGAATTATTACAAAGTCAAACTTTTACAAAATATTTTCAAAACGTTCACACACATTCAAAAAGTAAGTAAAAAAGGTGAGCTAAGCATTTAAGAGCCCGTGGATAACCATGGATACAAAGGGTGCTAATACCTTTCCTTTGTATAACTTACCCCCCGAACTCAAAATCTATCAAGGTCTTTCCTATTCTTTTCAGCCTTTCCTTATTGGATAAAAGAAAAGTCGGTGGCGACTCTTGCTAACCGCAACATGTTTTGCGAAAACAAAACAAAAAATGTCAGTTCTCCCACCGTGTTACATTCTTTTTACAGCAAAATTCAATAACAAGAAAAATAAATAGCAGCACAAGAGAAAATCTATATCAGAAACACCATCTACCTACATAGAGGACAAAATATAACAACTTCAAAAAACAAAAAAGAAAACATAGCAGAAATCAGCTCATAACAGAAAATACCAATTTCTAACAGACTCCTAACCAAACTGATATCATTACCTATTGGAAAATTTGCATATCATTTCAGGAAAAAGTCCAAAACTCCCTAACCAATTCTAGCAACTTTCTAACAGAAAAAATTCAATAACAGAAACTCTAACAGTATTACAAAAGGGTCGGGATTCTTTTTCTTTTTTCGAAGATCCTCCTCCAATTTTCTTCAACTAAAAACACCAATAACCACCTTCGTCTTCAATTTCCGACTGGTAGCCTCCATCTCTTTCCTCACCAATTCTTCAATTTCTGAAACAAATTTCTTTCAATTCACACATCCTTCATCTGAAAAATCTTCATCACCAATTCAACATCATTGAATCTTCATCAATTTCATATTCCTCTTCATTTTCTTACAACCTATGACAATCAAGAACCCGTGAATTCAATAACAACAGAATCAGAAGTTGATGCGAGAAACCAGATTCAAGCAACATCGCAATGCGTAATAATTTCACACGCTGAATTAACAAAAATTGAAGAAGAAAATTGGCAGAAGAAGACTCAAAGAAGAAGCCACGCAAGATTGCAACAACCTTCAACACTTTCAAGCTCTCCCTCAATTCACCGTCAATTTTGCAATTCCTTTATCGATTCTGCAAACATGCAACAAATTCACAATGAGAATTCCGCAACACTGCAACTCAAAGAAACTCACGCATAAACCGAGTAGGAGAAATCAGATAGGATCAGAACGTTGAACCTTACCGTAAGTTCGTCGCAAATTGCAACAGCAACTCGGAACATCGCATCAACTTCATCCGTCGACATTATTGTCATGCAGGTACGTTCACTCATTTAATCCTGATTTTGGGGTATGCGATCTCATTTTTTGGTTAAGTTTTGAGAAGAATTGATTCCAGATTCGTAGAGAGCGCGAGATTTGAGTGGGGGTTAATGTAGGAGTTTCTACGTTTGGGGGTGGTTGGCCGGAGGAGGACGGCGGCGGCCACCGCGCGCCACCTTCTTCTCCGGCGTTTAATTAGGGTTTAGATCGATGTTTTTTTGCAGAGAAAAAGGAGTGGTTAAAGAGAAAAGGGATAGGCGAAGGGAAAGAGGGTTTCAAGTTACAATGATATTAAGCTCTCTCACCAAGCTTTTTATGGAGATAAGGATAAGGGTGGTGCGTGTGGCCTCTCTGGTGGTGACATGTGTCGCCACTGTGGACACTTGTCACCTTCTGGTTCATTTCCCCAATGGCATCGTGCGTGCATCCCCACGCTTACCACCGTGTGCCCCCTGCGTCAAGCCCTTGGATGATTCCAAGGGTGAATCCAACGGCTCAGATTGGTTCCTGCCAAGAGGAGATTACCATGCACCCTCAGGCCATAAGCATTTCTTGGGCCTTGGAATTTCTATACGCACCCCTCCTATTTAAACCCACTGGAATTTGAACTAGCCTTTTACTAGTGCAACACCCCGCATGTTCTTCCATATTTTTTTTATTTTATTTTTTGGTATGCGTTTCAAAAATGATTTTTAAAAATAATAAAATTTCTTATAAAATCCCGATAAAACTCATGGAGATACCTGAGGGTTTTAATGAATTTGTAGTGAATTTTATTTTCACTTTTGGGTGCGTTTAGTATTTTTTATCAATTTCTGACTGTGATGTGTTCATTTTGGGATACCTTGTAATGAAAGACTTAAAAAGGGACCTTCCTCTAATGTTTTGAGCCTGATTTTTGGTTTGAAATTAGAGCTTGGATTGATTAACATGTTGATGTTTTATTTGTGTATTCTCCATGAATTTTGGAATGCTTTTGAGGTTAATCTTTTGAGCCTTGCTTTGTATAATCATCATTGACACTTGCTTGATATTTGTAATTAATTGACTGCTCTTGGTGCATGATATGGACCCAATATTTTGCATGTGATCACCTACTGGACTTGAAATAACATGGTTGATTGTTCATAATTTTCAAAGGCTTTTGCTATTTTTCACCAATTTTCCAATGGGAACCCATCATGTTGATACATGCTTAGAACTAGGTCATGGTTTAGCATTTGTATGAGGCCACTTTGGGCCAAATTTGGGGATGAGTTTTAACACATGCGTAAGTGTATTTTGATGCACAATTGAGACATGCTTGAATGTTGTATTTGATCCTTTCATATGCCTTGAATGTTGCATACCTTTGTGTGTATGAAAACTTGAATGGTGCTTCCATATTGCCTACTTCTTTGACACCACTCACTTGCCATCTTTGCACAATTGTTTTGGGGTTCAATTAGGATGTATTATAAGTCATTCGCTCCTGACTTGGATGCTTTGACCTCACATTGCCATGCCATTTTATTCCTTTTGCTTGTATGACAAGTAACATGCTTATAGGAGATTGTTTAGGTGATTCGTTTGCCTAACTTGAATGGACTTTGGAGAGGATATGTGTTGCAAACTTGTGTGACATTTCAACATTAATTTTAAGAATTTGTAAATGTGTTTCACTTCTGACCTTGGTCTTCATATACCAACTTAGTGCTTGCTTAATCATGGTTTGATTCATGAACACTTGAAACATGTCTTAGGTACTTTCTTTGCTTAGAATTGCCTAACTTTTTGAATGCTAATTGGTATGAATACCATGATGATTTGTTGACATTTCAAGCATCATTTGTATGTCATTTACCACTGCCTCTTGTACTTAGGTACACATTTAACATGATTTAGATTCACTTTCCTTGCTTGCCATTTAACATGATTTTATGGAATTGTGTGGATACTGGTTTGACAATTGTTTGTATTGTCTTTGGGTTTTGGTTTTCCATGATGACATGAGTGATAACTTGACATGTTTACACATTAAATAACATGATTCAATTCTGACCTTAAGCTTTCATGAATGCCTTTCACACTTGCTTACTCATTACATGTTCATAATTGTCCAAAACATGCTTAAGATAAGATCTTTGTGCATAACTTGCAAATCATTTGAACATGACCTAAAGTGAATCCCATGCTAACTTCTTGATGCTTCAAGCATTCATTTAACTTGTTTCTATGATGTATGTTGCCTGCCCATGGCTTGATCCCACTTGTGATAACTTTGAGAAGTTCATTTGTTATAGCTTGTAAGTGATACATGTTTAGGTGATGGTGTAGGATAAAACTTGACACTTTTGCATGCTCCCTTAAGACATTAACTTGGATATGATTAAGTGTGTTTGGCTACTGCCCTTAGTAGGATATCATACCTCTAGGACACTTCTAACTTTGGTTGTTATTTGGTATTCATCATAGCATTGTCTTAGGACTTTAACATAGCCATAAATGCATGTTTACACACTTTGCTTTCAACTATTCATTAGTTGAGCTTGGCTTGGTGATGGTAAGTAGTTGTGGTGCTTCACATTGATGTTTACACTTACATGAATGTTATTTCATCTTACTTTTCCCTTCTCTTTTCTCTTTGGTGATTGTTTAAGCTAATGTTTACTTGTGTTGTTCACATGATCCCTTAGGATTCCTGGCTCCACTTAATTTTTGATTAAGATGGAGGTAGGAGAGACATTAGGTTTGCAATCCATGTATGATAACAAGTAAGATAGTCCTCTAACCTCAATCTTAGGACCATGATGCATGACAACATTAGGACCTAGTCTCCCTTAGTTGTTTTTTCTTTGCAACCTTGAGTCTTTCTCTTCTCATCTCAAAACAAGTCCAAAACACATAATAAATACAACGAGTATTGTACGCCATGAGCCTTAAGTACATGGGAAATGGAGAGTGGGGGCTTCCTTTCAATTTCCTAGAGTGTTTAGCATGCGTCCTGTAACGCCCCATTTTGTCCGATTTATTTAATCGAGTCGATTTAATTATTTTTGATATTATATTATTTTATTCTTGACTTTTATTTGACAATGTATTATTTTTCATCGTTATTATGTTTTATCGCATTTTGAGAGCGTTTGCGAGATATTTGAGCTGAGGGGTAAAATGGTCATTTTGAGAGGTTAGATATTTTAGAAAAATTAGATATTTTTAAAAAATAGAAAGTGGAGAGAAAAAGAAAGAAAAGAAAGGGAAAGGAAAAGAAGAGAAAGAAAAGGAGAAGAAAGAAAGAGAGAAGAGGAGAAAGAGGAAAATTGAGGAAACCTCCGTTTCAATTGCGATTAATCGGGTAAGGGTGAGAAGTTTTGATTATATCTTGCTTGTGTATGTATATGTGTTGTTTGTTGTAATTGTTTTGGTTGTTTCACAACTTTTTCTTATTGATAAATTGATGAACAATTGATAGAAAGCGATGTTTTCACGGATGAATTTTGATATAAACTGTGTAGAATACTTGTTGATTATGTCGGAACATGTTTTGATTGATATATTGTGATTTGGAAGTGTTTGGGTGGAAGAAATGATGAATTTTGGTCCCATATGACCTATATTGACGCTGCTGTGAATTTCTGGGTTCGCAGGTTCGCTTTGCGAACCCCAGCGAAGGGGAAAGCGAAGGGTCGCCCAGAAGTTCGCATTGCGAATTTTATGCTATTTTTTCTCTGCCACGATTCGCTGGAGTTCGCATTGCGAATAGGAAAGCGAACGTGACAGATTTTCCATTTTGTTTCCTTCATAACTTTTGATCCGTAACTCGGATTGAGGCACAGTCGGATGCATTGGAAAGCTATTTCAATGCTCTTTATGATAGTGGAATAGGAAAATATGTTTATGCCATGGATTGATAAGAAAATATGGAAAAGTGATGTATGTGTGAATACGGTAGTCCCCGTTTCCACCAAAATTCATGAATCGGGAATCCGATTGATATGGGACTTGAAGCCTTGGAAAGAGAATCCAACATGCTAGTAAATGGTTATGTGATGCCATGTGTTAACTAAGAATATTTGGTAGAGGATGATTAGTGGTTTGTAGGTTTTGTTGTGTTTGTTGGTGTTCGATGCGATATGCTATCGTCATATAAATGTGGGGCTTTTGTGCTATCTATATGATGTTGATGCATGTGATAATGATTGTTGTGGTTTGTGGTTTATGATGAAATGCATTGTTTATGAGAAATTCAATATATGTTGTTTGGTGGCCTTTATGGTTTAGAATGCATTGTTTGAATTGGTTTCCAATGCATGAATAATGATGATGAGATAATCCATATTGTTGATTTGTGAAGATGCATTTGATTGTCATGAGTCCTTGTATGCCAAGCATCATGATATGCATTCTTGTGATGTCGTGTGCCCTTGTGGGGTGTGAGCGACGAAACGATTCCAAAGGGAATCTGCTATAACATCGTGTGCCTTATACAAAGAGGTGTGAGCGATGATTATAGACGATCGTGTGCCTTATACAAAGAGGTGTGAGCGATCGGGTCGTGTGCCTTATACAAAGAGGTGTGAGCGATCCATAAACGTCGTGTGTCTTATACAAAGAGGTGTGAGCGATGAGGAACATCATTTGCCCGACGGGGAGTTACACTAAGTAACAAGCGATGATTCCAATAATTCCTGAGTGAATTAATGATGAGAATGATGGATGGAACGATACCACATTGCATTGTATAAAGTCGTTGTGTCGGTCTCTGTGCATTTGCATGAATCATGAATGGATTGATTATGTGTGGAAAATCATGAATGGATTGATTATGTGTGGAAATTGTGATAGCATTGGTGATTTGATATGCATTGTGATAAATGCATTGGTTATAGATGATATGTTTTATGTATAGACATATGCTATGTTTTGTGGGGATGTTGTACATTACAATGATTGTATTAATTATCTATGGTATGCTATATATGAATATATGTGATGTGGTGGTGTGCTTCCATATGTAATAACCTTGGTATGCCTTATGTGTGAATATGTGATTATGTTGGTATAATTGATATATGCTATATGTATTGGTATGTGATGCTTGTGGTGAGAATAACTATGCATGTGAATTTATATGTGTTTGCATATTATTATGCAATCTTGATTTAGTTGTTATTTCTCACCCTTCTGCTGTGGTTTGTTGCTCTATGAAGCAATTGCATATTAGTATCTTGGAGGATTTTGTGAAGCTTAGTTCTCCATCCGTTTGTCAGTCTGTCTGCTCTGATACGTAACACGGGAGTCGGGGAATGCTTTTGTTATACATGTATACATTTGTTGGATCTATTTTGTATTAACTTTGTATGAATATTTTGATGTTATAAAACCATTTATTTTGTAAAACAAGTCAGTTATGGATCTTTTCGCTTTATTCCATAATTGAACTTTCCTTTTTTATGGAAAAAGTTTTCCTTTTATGTTTATTCCATTTTGTGTTATGTATCAAATTTATGAGCATGGATTGTGTTTTCTTTCTTTAAATGTGGCATCCTTGTTTCTGTCTAAGAATAATAAATTTTTATTTACTCTAATTTATTTATGTATTATTTATTCACGATGGGAATTGGGGTGTTACAAAAGTGGTATCAGAGCAGGTCGGTCCATCTGGCCAAGTTGTTGAGTCAGTTGGTGTGACAGTTGAATACTGTCGATGTTGTTTGTTCCTTAGTATGTGATATTGTTGCACCCTAATTTTTGACCCTAAGATTCCCGCTTTGCTTTTTGCATAGCATATTAGGTCAATCATTCGTGCATAACAAACCGCTTTATCTAGCTTTGTCTGTTTGTTTCCCTTTTTAGGACAGGTGCTGCTGCAGAAGATTCGAGGTCCTGAAGGCTGTGTTGTGTGTGTGATTGTGGAGGTTCTCTGGTCCTGTGAGATTGTACCCTCACCCTTTTTGATCCCTAAACCACTCCCAAACCTTTCTTCCTTCAGACTCCTCAGTTCTCCCCCCACAGAAGATTAAGTCCTTATACCCTCTGATATGGAATTTAGTACCCTAAGGCTGGTCACTGATTGTGTGGTAAAGTTATACTACAGGATGGCATCTCCCCCCTCTCTGTCAGCTCCTCAAGGTTTAAGAGATGTGTTTGCTCTTTGTTCTTAAATAATGGTTCATTAAATAAAGTTCAATTTGGAAGGAATTAGAAGTTTGAAATCCAAAGTGCAAGTTAAGCCCATTCAGGTTTTAATCTCAAAGGCAATTTCTTTTCACAATAGGATGCAAGGTGCAAGATTAAAATTAATTCCAAGAATTCAAGATGTAATATGCTTTCCAAATCAATTCTGAAATACAAGGTTCAATCTCAAACATGAGAATTCGACATCTTTTCCACGTATAAAATTCACATTCAAGTTGGAGAATTTCATGGTCACAAATTATACAAGAGTAAAGGCAAGCTAATGGTATAACTACCTTTTACAAAAAATCCTAAGCAACTCTTTGCCAAAAGCCATTATCCAAAGTTATGCCAGTAGCAGACTTATCACTAAAACTAAGGTTGGTTTTGGTAGCGCGTTTTAGAAGAACTTTGTCGGTTCCCTCCTGAAGTGAAGCCTATAGAGTGATATTTTGAGAAAAAGTAGCGCCATTGGAAGTGCTAAGAGATTTATAGCTTCTCATAGAACCAAATGCTACAAAAATAAGAGTTTACGCACAGCTTTTGTATATCTTTTGACCGAATCTCTTTTTGAGTGCAGTGATATGGATACCACTCCTAAGCCTTTATTGCAGATCCTAGATGTTATCAATAAGTGTTCTAATGCAAGCACACGTGATCCAACAGTCCAGAAGAAGCATATTGAAAAATAAATTAACAGCATACTAAGTAATACAAGATTTCCATTTCAAGTTACAAGGCAATTTCATGAGTGCCACGTTTGATCAATGCTTTTACGAGAGTGTCTGTACAAATCATAGGAACATTGATCCACCATACTCAAACTCATCACCAACATTACTAACCATATTTATCCCTAAACAAACCTCACCCTTTATCTCATTCAAACATATACAAATCACTCACTCTCTCTCTCACCAGAACCACAGCATATTCCTGCACTCAAAGTTGGATGGAGAAATGGCTACTTGATGATTGTAGTAGAAAACTCTTAGAAAAACCATTACCGTTAATCAAATTCCAAGACAAATCAAGAGAGCGGGTATTCAGTCCACAAGTACAGAATGGAGCTCTCATGACATTGCGACTCTCGTATCGAAAGCCAATAATTCACGACATTCACGAACCTGTCCGAAACAAGAGACCAAGTTAAACCAACAAGTTTACAAAGCTATAAAGCTATAAAAATTACGAAGATGATTAGTATGTTTAGGACATTGTCGTATAAGGAACTCATGAAATCTAAGAACTCTCCAAGCAGGCCAGGCTGACAGTTTCAGTTTCAAGTCATGCTACAAACATTCGTTTTAAAGGACTTATATCTAATGCTTAGAAGAGTTCACGCGGACGAATTACCTGGCTACAGCGGTGTAGATAATTCCACCCAGATCAAGCACTCGTTAAAACCAAACGAAGCTGCATCTATTTCACTTCTTTCTTCTGGAGTAAATAGAGGAGGTACTTTTTCCAAGTATGATGACAAAACCTCAGCAGAACCTATTGCGAGTTGTTGCCACTCGTTTTCAAATTCATCTCAGCAAAGTATCGGCAACCGCTGCTTCTTGATGTGCTCAAGGATACTCTGGAAAGAGAGAATAGATCAAGATGGCATTTTTCCAGAAGGATCTTGAATAAAATTCACCATCTCAAGGAGACGGCATAGATTGGAAGAAAGAAGCATATTTACGCAAGTCGTACCTGAGTAGCTTATGTTAACTTTCTGTCTGGGACAAATGATAAAATACAACCGTCTTGTTCTGCATCAGCACAACAACAATCATACAGGAATATCAATATGGCACAAATTCTTCATTTGTAAAAAAAAAACACAAAGAGTGGCAAGAGAGTAAACAAACCATGCCGCCCCTTTGTTTCGTCCAGAGCGAATTCTTACTTTATAACCAAGGCCTATACCAGTATCATAGCTTGCTGAATTGAGTTTATGGCTTCACCTTCTGAACTTGTCCTTTTGGTGCGTCGTAATTGATGGAATTGTTCAAGCTCTTAGGGTATTTTCCATCTAAGTGCAAATGAGGCACACAATTGACAGAGATTTAATGAACCTCTGTGGAGAGTACTCACCGGTAGAAGAGATCGTACCGCAAGATGAAGTCGAAAGTCAGCTGTCAGAAGATGCTCTTAAAAGCCAAATGTAAATTCCAATGCCGCCACACCATCAAAGAACCTACAACCAAGCAAAATATTTCAGCATGTTTAAACCTTTGGAGGACCAAGAACAGGTGTTTAGGAAAGGATTAATTCGGACTAATTCAAAAAAAAAACATGAAGGCTATAGACATGCGCATAAACGTCCAAGACAAAAATCAAGTGAAATTGGAAAGATATAATCAAATATTTCCAAAACGGTTGTTAAACATATCCAGGACACATTTCAGACAAGGTTAAAATTCGTTCCATAACAGACTGCAGACATGTTGGATCGGAAACGGAAAATTTTCAAAAATTTGCAACTACACATAATCAGACAGCATTCAAGGGAAAGGATCAAAGGATATTCATCACCAATTATGGCCATAACTCTGTTGTTCTCTTCATTAGCCTATAAAAGGAGTAACATATAACACACAAAGGAGGACGGAGACATTTGACACGAAAAAACCCAATAACCACAACATCATTCCCAATTCACAACCGTATCCCTTCACAGAAAAAAAACAATTTTCACTACACCAATTAACACATAAAATTCATCGCAGCGAATCCACACAAACTATCCATACACACACACATACGGCTCAGGAATCGATCAACACACACCAAAAAAAGGGGGAAGTTTTCACAACAACACGCATAAGCCAGGCCAAGGAATTAAGGCAAACATCAACAACACGCACGCGGGGCAGAAAATTGAGAAAAGAAACATATAAATTCAGAACACGCTGAAAGGAGAAGACGACTCATCTGGAGCGGAGATTTCGAGGTTACGGTCACCTTGCCTCGCCTTCAGCCGTCGACGGCCCCCTCTTTACTTGTTTATTGCTCTAGCCTTTTTTTTTTACTTGTAATAAAAAAAACATTAATGGATTGGGGTATTGGGCTGTGCGGGGTTTAGGGTTACTATTTGTTTGATTGATCGGAGGTAGAGAAGAGACGAGAGCAGCGGCCGTTAGGGTTTCAAGAACCCTAAATTTTGAGAGAAGGAAAAGACGAGAGTGACGAGAGGGAGAAGAGGATTTGACGAACCTCCTTTCTTCCCCTTTGTTTTTTTTTCCGGTTTGATTCCATACACACGAACAAACGTTAGCGTACCATGCACCCTCCGTTTGTAATCTTTGGATTTGCAAGGCCTCTAGATCACTGACTGAGATTTGAGGGTCCGCGATGGACCCTCCCCTTTGCGTAACACCAGATTCCTCCTTTTTAACTAATCAAAACTTTTTTAATTAACCTAACTTTTTTTTTCATTTAAATAATTTCATCTTTCCTAAATAATCAAATTTGTTTTTTTATATAACTAATCCTAAAAAAGTATAATTATGTAGAAACTTTTTAAAAAAAAAATAATAATAATAACTTCTTTTTAAAATATCACTTTTTTTAATAAAATATAACTAAAATTTATTTAGGAACTTTTGATTAATTTTGTATCAGTAAGACTTTTTTAAATAATTAAATTTATTTTCTTTTCTCTAAATAGTAATCTGTCGTAATTAATCCAAAAACTTTTTATAATATTAAAACTAATTAACTTTTAGGAAAATTAAAACCTTTTTTATAGTACCGGTCCCCATTTTATTTAATTTTCTTTTAAATTAAAAAATGAGTTTTTTAGAAAGATGAGTAGAAATTTCTTAATATAATCCTTTTAAAATAACTTAGATATAATTTCTAAACTACACCTTTTTCTCTTTTCTAAAAATATTTAAAATTAAACCCTTTTTTATAAGAAACCCTCTTTATTTATTAACTTTGTTAATATAACTTTAAAACTAAAAGATAATAAAACTTTAAACTTTTTAGCAAAAATAAAACTTTTAAAAAATAATAATCTTTAATACGTCTCTAAAATAAAAAATAAACTTTTTATTAATTCCCTTAAAATCAAATCAAAACTCTTTTCTTAATAAACCGCTCCCCGTTAGAATCCCTCGCGATATATCGTATGCTTGAGTGACGTGGATTAGAACCTTTAGTTGTTATGCCATACTTATGGGTTTGTGTGTTTACTATTGTATGTGATGAATGTATGTTATTACTCAAACCTTTTCAAAATTGAAAAATCCTCGATCCAACGTCGAGCCCATTTTCCACCCATGTAAGTCGATCGCCTTAGGGCATCGCATTCGACCTTTGGATCACAAGACACAAGTCTAGCATCACTTTGCTAGCACCTTCGCCTAAATAACAATAATTAATCGCATAAATATCCAAGGGAAAATCCCATGCATGATAACTATGTTATTGTGCATGGTGCATATCATTCGCATCATAATCGACACCCTTAAGTTAAGACTATTAGATAACTTAGGATAGATTTCCTAGGGTAGTCCCCCCTTAATTTTGATTTTTAAATCAAACTTTAGCCCACCTAATTCTCCACACAAGAGAATTAGATGTTAATCATCTCAAAGAAGGTACATACAATCCCATACCCCACAAAATACAAACATTTTCAAAACTGTGGTGGTCTTTCTTAAGATGATAACTCATCTTCTTTTCCTAAACCTTTAAAACATTTAGTATCCTTAATAAGGAACTACAAGTGCTCTGATTCCCTCCTGATAGGATATGTAGGCACAAGATGCGATATCTTGTCGAGCACACTTAGGATTAAAAAAATAATAAATCACCTACCCTTAAACCCTTAGCAAACGAAAAAACCAAATAACATAAATAAATTAAGAGGTTCCTGTAGAGTACTACAGATATCTAGGATGCTAACACCTTCCCTAGGTATAACCAACCCCCGAACTTAGAATCTTAGTGCATTTGCATTGCATTGTGGGTATTCGGTCTTTCTCCCTTCCCTTGGATAAAATCAAAGACGGTGGTGACATAAAAGAAATGTGATCCTAGTTAACAAATAACTACGGTATCCAATTTTCACCGCGACAGAAATGGCGACTTCATTGGGGACACTCATAAGAGGGTTCCCCCTAACTTGATTAATTATGTTTTTGTTATATATATTTGTGATCTGTTATGTTTGCTTGGGTTGTTACTTAGTGTGGTGAGACAAAGTCCTACACCCGGACTAGAGTGAAATTAAGATAGGAAAACGGTGAGACTTCAATGATACTTTGGGGGAGTCGATTCCTGAAAATGTAAATTGAGACTTCACCACTCAGTCTAGGCCCTCTCGAATAAAATATTTGTCTAACGAGTTCATTCGTGAAGACGATATGGTTTCGATCTAAAGGCCCTCGGGACTGGGGATCGTAGTTACCTTTAACCCAACTTGGCCTATTAGGGCGTAGTGCGGGGACTATGCGGGAGTCTATTTCTGCGATAGTTGCTATGCGATATTACACTCAGACGAGATTCTCTTGAGAATATTATTGACTACCAAGTGATCTGGAAAATCGATAATATCCGAAAGATGGATTGTAAACTCTGGGAACTTTGTAGAACCCGTTCGACAGGTACATTTGAAACTATAGTACACTCCTATGGGATGGGTAGACCTTGACTCCATGCTATGACCTTTCAAACCTAGGACTCTTTGCTTGTTTGTTTGCTTGCATTGCATTAGCATCATATCATAAAGATTCATGGAACCTAGTCTTATTTGTAGACATCGTAAGAATATCATGGACTCTAAAAAATTTTAAAAAAATAAAACGTCGAAGTACACTTACAATAGTCATAACTTGGACGATCTAAGGAGACTGGAGACTTTATTGGCAAATGAAGAAAATTCAAGACGAGATAAAAAGCTATTATCTCCAATTCATGAGGACTAGTTGATGACAATTCTTGAAGAATATTCTCAGCTAATGGAGTTACTTATTCAAGACAAGAATCCATTTACTATCTTCGACAGATGTCCGAGCTAATATGACTACAAAAGGAGAAATTTTGGGAAGAAGTTACTCTAGTCCTTAATCAATACCTTGGATGCTAAGTTGGAAGAAAGTCAAGGACTCAAAGAAGACCGTTGGAAGAGTCTCCTTAGATCCATCACTATTAGCTTTTATTTAGCTTTTCCGTTATGACTCTTGGAAAGTGTACCGACGCGTTGTAAACAATTTTGTAATAAATCAATCTTTTAGTATTTCGATACTAACGGCTGTGACCGTTTAAAAAAAACGAGTCTTTTGATATTCCTTGATGATTATAAATAGCTTAGTTCCATGAATCTTGCTGCATTTTGCATTGCATCTTTAGCATTGCATCCTCTTTGCATACGTCTTTTCTCTACCTTAGCTCATTCGGTCTCTTATCTTCGTGTCGCTCAGCTGATCTTCTGGCACTCGCATTGAACTTGAAGTAGTTACTGGGGATAATGGATAGAACACAAAATATGGATCCCATGTCAAGCTTCAGAGTGATGACCAATCCGAAGTTTGGTTTTTCTCCTGACGACGATGCTCCACAAGTGGACGTTCCTACTCGATCTCAGCCTGTGCAAGATAACCTGGTTGGTCAAGTTAATGAAGGAGATTCCCGCTCTCTGAGGTATATGCCAAATTCTCATAACGTCCGTCATGTGACAAATGTGAATGATCCTAGATTGGGAGAAATTGAAAAAGGATTTCGTGACCTCCAAGAGCAATTGAAGATGTTGAAAGAACTTAATGCATCAGATCTTAAGGCTCCTGACTTGTGTCTAGTTACGGGCGTGGTTTTTCCCCCGAAGTTCAAAATGCCTGCCTTCGAAGTATACAAGGGTATTAGTTGTCCAAGGTATCATTTGACGATGTTTTGTCGAAAGATGACTACTTATGCCGATAATGACAAGCTGATGATTCATTACTTTCAAGAAAGTTTATCTGGGGCATCCTTGATATGGTATATGAAGTTAGAAAGGAATCATATTCAGTCTTGGGAAGACTTAGCTAACGCTTTTATGAGACAATACAATTATAATGTGGACATGGCTCCAGACAGTGATCAACTGATGACCATGAGTCAGAAAAACAACGAATCCTTCAGGGAATATGCGCAGCGGTGGAAAGAATTGGCAGCCCAAGTTCAGCCACCACTTCAAGAGAAGGAGCTGGCCAAGATGTTTCTAAAGATAGTGTCGGACTCTTATTATGTCAGAATGATAGGCGTTGTGCCATTAGAGTTCCCTAAAATTGTGGAAGTCGGAGTAAACATCGAGAACGCATTCAAGAGTGGGAAAATTAAAGACGTCTCAAATAGACAAGCTAATGAAGAGAAGTCTATTAGTGATTCCCAAGAAGAAAGGAGTGTTGAAGTTAATGCAATTTTGGATTCTCCTCAGACTTTGCAAGCTCCAATTCCGGCGACTTATCACAAACGTCGGTATGCAGCGCCTGTTCAGTGCCAGCAATCATTACCTCATGGACGTCCGTACAAACGACAAAGGTTGACTCATCAGGATCAACGTCAGAATCGACGAATTCAGAACATGAATCATCAGAATCAGCGTCAGGATCAACAGATACCTCTTAATAGTCCAGAAGAAAATACTCGCTGGTTTGACCTAATCCCAATGACTTACAGTCAATTGTGGTCTTACTTCACCCGAAACTCAGTGATGGCACCCAAAAAGACCAGAGCCATGAAATCTCTCCCTCCTTGGTTCAATCCAGATACCAGTTGTGAATTTCATGACGGAGTGTTGGGGCATTCGATCGAAGATTGTAAGGTTTTCCAAGAAAAGGTCCAAAAAATGATTGACGATGAAGTGCTAACCTTCAAGAGAGGAAGCCCAGTTGGGAATGGAAAACCTTTGTGCTGATGGATGTGAAGACTTACAAGAGTTCCTTCCAAGTCAATGGAATCAAGAGCAGAGCTCACTCCCAGGATCATTAAGCTGTTTATTCATTGGCTCACATTTGTTGTTATTTCTTTGATTATAAGCATATTTTGCGTGTAAGAATTTGTTATTTTGAATGATTGATGCGATAAATAATGTTTGTCTTGAAGAAATCCATTCGTTTCACTCATTTTAAAATATTTTTTCTATTTTATAATGCCAATGCTGCCCAATCTCTTGTTTTGGCAGAGAATTGAATGGAGGATGATGAAATCAAACACAAGATCTCTTGTTGTATGCTTTTGAATAAAACTCTGCTAGTGATATAAGGCATTGTTTCAAATTCCCAAACACTGAAGATATAAGGAGATAAACCCTCGTTAGCCCTTTTGAGCCTTTGAAGTAGGAGTTTTCTTCTCCCAAATAAAAAAACCCTCATTCTTAACCTGGGCAGGATAATGTTCAGTAAAAAAATGGAACGAAATATCACGAAGATTGGGTAGGCACAAACACACTTTGAGCCTTATATCCTTTGTTTCTTAAACCGTGAACCAATCCTTTATACAACCCTTAAAAGTCCTAATTGAAGCAGGGTTTATTTCAAAAGCATACTCGATGAGATGACGTTTCCTGACTCCTATGAGCTATGCTCAAAGATTTGCGTTGGCATTATAAAATCGGTAATTCAATCACAAAATTATTTTAAATAAAACTTCAAGACAAACATATGTTGCATTATCTGTCTCAGAATTAACATTTTTTACTCGCTAACATTGCTTGACATCGTAGAAATTAACATACGTGTGGCATTGATGAGCTAAAATTTAGTATTGTTTCAAGGAGATGATAGTATCCAGGGGCATGCTACCTGAAGACTCTACTAAGCAGGGGCAAGTTGTTGCCCAATTGTTTCTTTCATAGTCTGACCCCAAGGGGCAAGTCTGAAGACTCGGTTATACAGAGCACCGTCAATCTGGGGCAGTTACGTCGAGATTTGGTAAATCTCTCCACAGTCTGAAGAATAAGCTCGAAGACTCAGAACACCGTCAATCTGGGGCAGTTACGTCGAGATTTGGTAAATCTCTCAAAGAATTTGAAGACTCGGTTACAGAACACAGTCAATCCGGGCCAGTTACGTCGAGATTCGACAATCTCTCCAAGAGTTTGAAAACATTGGGACAGTTGGACGCCAAGTTTTCTGTAAAATCCTCTTGGGGGGACTTCTTCTTATAAACCAAGTGATCTGGGGCATTTGAGAAGTGAAGATTGCTTCTCATCCACAATAATTGTTGTTCAAAATGGCGACTACCATGCAGGTTATCAATACAGAGTTACATCAGTCTCACAACAGTCTCCATAAGCCACGTCTCAAAGAGTTTCTATCCCAAGTAATGCGGCGACTCCCCAGTAAGTCTTTACTCTATGTAATCATGACTATTCCCCGGTAAATCTCTATTTCAAGAAGTTATGGTACGTTCGACACAAGATTTCTCCAGTCGGCAACCCAAGAATCCCCAGTGGATTTTCTTCAACTTCAACCTTCTCTAGCGAAGCGAGCGTTTATTTCACTCCTCAACGGATTTTCTCGCTACCTCAATCTTCTCCAGTGAAGGCATATGTTTATTTCATCCCCTCGATTAATCCAAGTTTCCCCGATGAAGTGGATATTTATTTTATCAAGCTACAACTTTCATTCAGACTACTTCAGTTTGCAGTGGATATTTATTTTATCCCCTATGAAGTCTTTTCGATCATGAGTTTGATTCGTTCCTAGTGAATCTTTCTCATCCCCAACAGAATCACAAGGTTTATCTTGACAATCCTAAGTGAAGTCACGATGTTCATCCCCGAGTGGAGTGCTCTATTTTCCCCAAAGATTTGAAGCTTTGAGGCAGGACAGTGGCCTCATATACGACTTTTCCATTCATCCCCGGTGATGTTGCTTATATTGCGAAGATTGGCCGAGTATCCATATCGGGATGCTTGTTTTCATCTCTAGTTTACTTCTTCTTCGTCTGTTTTGTCAGCATAAGCATACGCATATCATGGCATTCTTTCATGTAGATTCATGGCATTTGTGCATTTTTTTTGCATTTTTGTGTTGTTTGTTCTGTCACTTTGGTCGTGGTTATCCCTAAGTGACTGGGTTTGTCTTCTCCCTCCAAGTAGAGTCGTCAGCCCTAGGCATAAAGAGTGCATCCTTTCTAATTCCCCACTGAGTTCGATCCTCGTGGAAGATGGTTGCTTTAGTTTCTTTTCCATATTTGGATAAAGATAGACCCGTTGAGTTCAGTCCTCAATGGAGGGAGTCTTGCTTGACCGTTTCCTTTCAGTTATTTCCTGAATTGAACTTTGGTCCCTGACAATCACATTTTTTGGATATCTCTAGGCTGTTGAACCTAGACCGAGCGTGCATTTATTTTGCACTTTGTCTCCCCAGGAAAAATATATTTGAAGATCTTTATGGAAGACAGGAAGTTATTTCCCCAGTAGTATTATTACAACATTTCCAAGGGAGTTACACCCAGACAACAAGTGGTGGCTCTTTATTTGAGCTTTGTTTTCTATCCGGATGACAAATGGCAGTCTCCTCAAGTCATTTTGTCTATCCCCGATGAAGTTGTCAAGGCTATCAACTATTTTTCTGTCAGACGTTATCTCGCCGAAAATCCATCAAAAACCTATTGAAGACTTTACAAGTATTCTCTTTATTTGAGAATCTCTATTACAAAAATTGTACTAGCTTCAACGCAATGTTCAACTACAGCAATATTACATCTCAGTGGTATTGTCCCCAGTGAGTCCACAATTCAATTTGCTTCCACTAAATGGCATCTCTTCGAGAAGCTTGGTGAAGATTCAGATGATCTTTCTCTTTATTTGAGAAGACATATTTTACAAGTCAACCGCCCCGCATCTCTTTTGGAGATCCCCGGTGAAACTTCAAGACCTCGGCAGTAGGTATTTCCTGGTTATTCTCGGCAGAAGATTTCCAGAAGACCTCGGCAGTAGGTAATTTCCTGGTTATTCTCGGCAGAAGATTTCCAGAAGACCTCGGCAGTAGGTATTTCTTGGTTATTCTCGGCAGAAGATTTCCAGAAGACCTCGGCAGTAGGTATTTCCTGGTTATTCTCGGCAGTAGATTTCCAGCAAACTTCGACGTACAGACGTTTCTTCCAAGGATCTCGGCAGTAGATTCCCTGGTTTACATTAAACTTCGACAAACAGTCATTTTTTTGTCAGATGTCTCGCTTAGGCTACCGTGGTGGTAGTAGGTCATCTTGCCTTTAGTGTTTACCTCGCTTAGGCTATCATATGCTTGATAGTAGGTAACACACCTTTCTTTTGGGTCAGACACCTATGCTTAGGCTACCGTGTTTGGTAGTAGGTGATCTTTCCTCCCCAGTTTATTATCTCTGCTTAGGCTATCGTGTGTGATAGTAGGTAATATACGCCCTTTCATTGCAATTGGATACCTTCGCGTAGGCTACTAGCTGTTGGTAGTAAGTTGTCCTTTTCCTTTCAAGTTTCTTGCCACGCGCTTAAGCTACCCTGTGATTGTCAGTTGGTAGTCTCTTTCCCTAGTGGAGTTGGATCTTTTCCCCGTGGAGTCTTGCTTTGCTAGGCTGTTCCTCGTCGGGTCTTCCTTTCTTTAGCTGTTTTGCATGTTTCAACATCGGTCATCCCCTGTGACATTATCCCTCACAGGATCTCTGTCTTGCATATCATATTATTTTCATACCATATCATGTGCATTTGGCGGTATCTTAGGGCCAAAAATTTGCGCATGTTTGTATTTAAGTCTCTCCTATCTCGTCGAGACGAAGATTTCAATCTCCATATCTCCGAATAGGAGAAACTAAAATAGGGGCATCTGTTGCGCCCTAATTTTTGACCCTAAGATCCCCGCTTTGCTTTATGCATAGCATATTAGGTCAATCATTCGTGCATAACTAACCGCTTTATCTAGCTTTGTCTGTTTGTTTCCCTTTTTAGGACAGGTGCTGCTGCAGAAGATTCGAGGTCCTGAAGGCTGTGTTGTGTGTGTGATTGTGGAGGTTCTCTGGTCCTGTGAGATTGTGCCCTCACCCTTTTTTATCCCTAAACCACTCCCAAACCTTTCTTCCTTCAGACTCCTCAGTTCTCCCCCCACAGAAGATTAAGTCCTTATACCCTCTGATATGGAATTTAGTACCCTAAGGCTGGTCACTGATTGTGTGGCAAAGTTATACTACAGGATGACATCTCCCCCCTCTCTGTCAGCTCCTCAAGGTTTAAGAGATGTGTTTGCTCTTTGTTCTTAAATAATGGTTCATCAAAGAAAGTTCAATTTGGAAGGAATTAGAAGTTTGAAATCCAAAGTGCAAGTTAAGCTCATTCAGGTTTTAATCTCAAAGGCAATTTCTTTTCACAATAGGATGCAAGGTGCAAGATTAAAATTAATTCCAAGAATTCAAGATGTAATATGCTTTCCAAATCAATTCTGAAATACAAGGTTCAATCTCAAACATGAGAATTCGACATCTTTTCCACGTATAAAATTCACATTCAAGTTGGAGAATTTCATGGTCACAAATTATACAAGAGTAAAGGCAAGCTAATGGTATAACTACCTTTTACAAAAAATCCTAAGCAACTCTTTGCCAAAAGCCATTATCCAAAGCTATGCCAGTAACAGACTTCTCACTAAAACTAAGGTTGGTTTTGGTAGCGCGTTTTAGAAGAACTTTGTCGGTTCCCTCCTGAAGTGAAGCCTACAGAGTGATATTTTGAGAAAAAGTAGCGCCATTGGAAGTGCTAAGAGATTTACAGCTTCTCATAGAACCAAATGCTACAAAAATAAGAGTTTACGCACAACTTTTGTATATCTTTTGACCGAATCTCTTTTTGAGTGCAGTGATATGGATACCACTCCTAAGCCTTTATTGCAGATCCTAGATGTTATCAATAAGTGTTCTAATGCAAGCACACGTGATCCAATAGTCCAGAAGAAGCATATTGAAAAAGAAATTAACGGCATACTAAGTAATACAAGATTGCCATTTCAAGTTACAAGGAAATTTCATGAGTGCCACGTTTGATCAATTCTTTTACGAGAGTGTCTGTACAAATCATAGCAACATTGATCCACCATACTCAAACTCATCACCAACATTACTAACCATATTTATCCCTAAACAAACCTCACCCTTTATCTCATTCAAACATATACAAATCACTCACTCTCTCTCTCACCTGAACCACAACATATTCCTGCACTCAAAGTTGGATGGAGAAATGGCTACTAGATGATTGTAGTAGCAAACTCTTAAAAAAACCATTACCGTTAATCAAATTCCAAGACAAATCAAGAGAGTGGGTATTCAGTCCACAAGTACAGAATGGAGCTCTCATGACATTGCGACTCTTGTATCGAAAGCCAATAATTCACGACATTCACGAACCTGTCCGAAATAAGAGACCAAGTTAAACCAACAAGTTTACAAAGCTATAAAGCTATAAAAATTGTGAAGATGATTAGTATGTTTAGGACATTGTCGTATAAGGAACTCATGAAATCTAAGAACTCTCCAAGCAGGCCAGGCTGACAGTTTCAGTTTCAAGTCATGCTACAAACATTCATTTTAAAGGACATATATCTAATGCTTAGAAGAATTCACGTGGACGAATTACCTGGCTACAACGGTGTAGATAATTCCACCCAAATCAAGCACTCATTTAAACCAAACGAAGCTGCATCTATTTCACTTCTTTCTTCTGGAGTAAATGGAGGAGGTACTTTTTCCAAGTTTGATGACAAAACCTCAGCAGAACCTGTTGCGAGTTGTTACCACTCGTTTTCAAATTCATCTCAGCAAAGTATCGGTAACCGCTGCTTCTTGATGTGCTCAAGGATACTATGGAAAGAGAGAATAGATCAAGATGGCATTTTTCAAGAAGGATCTTGAGTAAAATTCACCATCTCAAGGAGACGGCATAGATTGGAAGAAAGAAGTATATTTACGCAAGTCGTACCTGAGTAGCTTATGTTAACTTTCTGTCTGGGACAAATGATAAAATACAACCGTCTTGTTCTGCATTAGCACAACAACAATCATACAGGAACATCAATATGGCACAAATTCTTCATTTGTAAACAAAAAAAACACAAAGAGTAACAAGAGAGTGAACAAACCATGTCGCCCCTTTGTTTCGTTCAGAGCGAATTCTTACTTTATAACCAAGGCCTATACCAGTATCATAGCTTGCTGAATTGAGTTTATGGCTTCACCTTCTGAACTTGTCCTTTAAGTGTCGTCGTAATTGATGGAATTGTTCAAGATCTTAGGCCATTTGCCATCTAAGTGCAAATGAGGCGCACAATTGACAGAGGTTTAATGAACCTCTGTGGAGAGTACTCACCGGTAGAAGAGATCGTACCGCAAGATGAAGTCGAAAGTCAGCTGTCAGAAGATGCTCTTAAAAGCCAAATGTAAATTCCAATGCCTCCACACCATCAAAGAACCTACAACCAAGCAAAATATTTCAGCATGTTTAAACCTTTGGAGGACCAAGAGCGGGTGTTTAGGAAAGGATTAATTCGGACTAATTCAAAAAAAAAACATGAAGGCTATAGACATGCGCATAAACGTCCAAGACAAAAATCAAGTGAAATTGGAAAGATATAATCAAATATTTTCAAAACGGTTGTTAAACATATCCATGACACATTTCAGACAAGCTTCAAATTCGTTCCATAACAGACTGCAGACATGTTGGAACGGAAACGGAAAGTTTTCAAAAATTTGCAACTACACATAATCAGACAGCATTCAAGGGAAATCATCAAAGGATATTCATCACCAATTATGGCCATAACTCTATTGTTCTCTTCATTAGCCTATAAAAGGAGTAGGCTAAAATACAGTTTTGGTCCCCCTGTTTATCAAAATTCACAGTTTTGGTCCCCCTATTTTTTTTTTAACAGTTTTGGTCCCCCACCCCAATTTTGGCCCAAAAAAAGTGATGAACAGTAACTTGTCCGTACATGTCCGTACATGAACAGTACACGTCCGTACATGAACAGTGAGGGGTGGGGGACCAAAACTGTTAAAAAAAAAAACAGGGGGACCAAAACCGTGAATTTTAAAAAACAGGGGGACCAAAACTGTATTTTAGCCAAAGGAGTAACATATAACACACAAAGGAGGACGGAGACATTTGACACGAAAAAACCCAATAACCACAACATCATTCCCAATTCACAACCGTATCCCTTAAAAAAAACAATTTTCACTACACCAATTAACACACAGAATTCATCGCAGCGAATCCACACAAAAAGTCCATACACACACACATACGGCTCAGGAATCAATCAACACACACCAAAAAAAGGGGGAAGTTTTCACAACAACACGCATACGCCAGGCCAAGGAATTAAGGCCAACATCAACAACACGCACGCGGGGCAGAAAATTGAGAAAAGAAACATACAAATTCAGAACACGCTGAAAGGAGAAGACGACTCATCCGGAGCGGATATTTTGAGGTTACGGTCACCTTGCCTCGCCTTCAGCCGTCGACGGCCCCCTCTTTACTTGTTTATTGCTCTAGCCTTTTTTTGTACTTGTAATAAAAAAAACATTAATGGATTGGGGTATTGGGCTGTGCGGGGTTTAGGGTTACTATTTGTTTGATTGATCGGAGGTAGAGAAGAGACGAGAGCAGCGGCTGTTAGGGTTTCAAGAACCCTAAATTTTGAGAGAAGGAAAAGACGAGAGTGACGAGAGGGAGAAGAGGATTTGACGAACCTCCTTTCTTCCCCTTTGTTTTTTTTTTCCGGTTTGATTCCATACACACGAACAAACGTTAGCGTACCATGCACCCTCCGTTTGTAATCTTTGGATTTGCAAGGCCTCTAGATCACTGACTGAGATTTGAGGGTCCGCGATGGACCCTCCCCTTTGCGTAACACCAGATTCCTCCTTTTTAACTAATCAAAACTTTTTTAATTAACCTAACTTTTTTTTTCATTTAAATAATTTCATCTTTCCTAAATAATCAAATTTGTTTTTTTATATAACTAATCCTAAAAAAGTATAATTATGTAGAAACTTTTAAAAAAAAAATAATAATAATAACTTCTTTTTAAAATATCACTTTTTTTAATAAAATATAACTAAAATTTATTTAGGAACTTTTGATTAATTTTGTATCAGTAAGACTTTTTTAAATAATTAAATTTATTTTCTTTTCTCTAAATAGTAATCTGTCGTAATTAATCCAAAAACTTTTTATAATATTAAAACTAATTAACTTTTAGGAAAATTAAAACCTTTTTTATAGTACCGGTCCCCATTTTATTTAATTTTCTTTTAAATTAAAAAATGAGTTTTTTAGAAAGATGAGTAGAAATTTCTTAATATAATCCTTTTAAAATAACTTAGATATAATTTCTAAACTACACCTTTTTCTCTTTTCTAAAAATATTTAAAATTAAACCCTTTTTTATAAGAAACCCTCTTTATTTATTAACTTTGTTAATATAACTTTAAAACTAAAAGATAATAAAACTTTAAACTTTTTAGCAAAAAGAAAACTTTTAAAAAATAAAACTTTTAAAAAATAAAACTTTTAAAAAATAATAATCTTTAATACGTCTCTAAAATAAAAAATAAACTTTTTATTAATTCCCTTAAAATCAAATCAAAACTCTTTTCTTAATAAACCGCTCCCCGTTAGAATCCCTCGCGATATATCGTATGCTTGAGTGACGTGGATTAGAACCTTTAGTTGTTATGCCATACTTATGGGTTTGTGTGTTTACTATTGTATGTGATGAATGTATGTTATTACTCAAACCTTTTCAAAATTGAAAAATCCTCGATCCAACGTCGAGCCCATTTTCCACCCATGTAAGTCGATCGCCTTAGGGCATCGCATTCGACCTTTGGATCACAAGACACAAGTCTAGCATCACTTTGCTAGCACCTTCGCCTAAATAACAATAATTAATCGCATAAATATCCAAGGGAAAATCCCATGCATGATAACTATGTTATTGTGCATGGTGCATATCATTCGCATCATAATCGACACCCTTAAGTTAAGACTATTAGATAACTTAGGATAGATTTCCTAGGGTAGTCCCCCCTTAATTTTGATTTTTAAATCAAACTTTAGCCCACCTAATTCTCCACACAAGAGAATTAGATGTTAATCATCTCAAAGAAGGTACATACAATCCCATACCCCACAAAATACAAACATTTTCAAAACTGTGGTGGTCTTTCTTAAGATGATAACTCATCTTCTTTTCCTAAACCTTTAAAACATTTAGTATCCTTAATAAGGAACTACAAGTGCTCTGATTCCCTCCTGATAGGATATGTAGGCACAAGATGCGATATCTTGTCGAGCACACTTAGGATTAAAAAAAATAATAAATCACCTACCCTTAAACCCTTAGCAAACGAAAAAAACAAATAACATAAATAAATCAAGAGGTTCTTGTAGAGTACTACAGATATCTAGGATGTTAACACCTTCCCTAGGTATAACCAACCCCCGAACTTAGAATCTTAGTGCATTTGCATTGCATTGTGGGTATTCGGTCTTTCTCTATTCCCTTGGATAAAATCAAAGACGGTGGTGACATAAAAGAAATGTGATCCTAGTCAACAAATAACTACGGTATCCAATTTTCACCGCGACAGATATGTGTGTGAAACACTGTTAGTACTTTTTGGTTTTTCTAATCCTTTGTCTGCAGGATTTGGAATGAGATAAGTGGGGGAGAGGTTGGTGCTTCTCCAAGTTGCTTCAGTTGTGGAACGTTGGTTGCAAGATTGTATGTGTTGTTTGGACAGTGTTGTTCCTGAATTCCAGAGGGAATGCAGAGGTAAGGTTTATGTTGACTAAGGATTTGTGCCTTAGGTAGTTTTGTGCACAAGAGGTTAGAAATGCTATTATAGTTTGGTAAAGACGGTTTATGCCCCATCATGATTGTCGGTTGTCTATTGACAAATTGAGGAACTGATCACCCTTAATCTCTTGTTGATAGTAGACGAAATTATGTTGGATGGAATAGACGTGTTTGTCCGGCTTTGATAGTGTGTGCAATGAATTGTTTGGAATTAAGAAAATGATTACGGATTGTTTTGATGAGTCGATGAAGATTCTTATATTGGAAGATGAGACGGATTCGAGGTTTTAGTATGTTGGTCAAATTGGAATGTGTCTGAGGGACATTGATTGGGTATTATTAATGGCTGCTTCTCAGAGAGCAGAGAGTGAACTCAAAATTGGACGAAGGTGAATAGTTGAGGTTTATATCTGCTAAGGAATTAGAAAACTCTCGGGGGATGAGACTAAGATGTTTGTTATGTTTGTAAGGATAGTTTTCTAGAAATTGGCAGAAAGGCCACATTGAAGGGCTGCCAGTTGTGCGTGATTTCCAGATGTGTTTCCGGATGGAATATTGGATGTTAGCATTAGAAGTACCCGGACTGAAAAAGCAGTGAGAAGATTTACTGGAAAAGGGATTTGTGAGATCAATTGTGTCGTCTTAGAGAGCTCCAGCTTTGTTAGTAGCAAAAAGGAAGGATGATCGAACGGAATAACAAGCATGATGTGTGTAAGGGTATTGAGACTATGGAAAGTAAAACTTAGAGTTTTGGTGAGTTTAGGAGTTTTTAAAAGTTTTAGGGCATTAATGGAAATCTTGAGAAAACCCTAGGGGTTGATGTAATATTTGAGAGTTCTTTTTGGGTTAGTTGTTGCTACATGTTGGGATTTATGGAATGTGGACTGTCCAGAGAAGAAATTGTGTATGGATTACTGACAGTTGAATAAGGTAACGATTGAGAACAAGTGTCCACTTTCATGAATAGATGACTGGAATGGTTTGGTTGAGTTTGAGTGAAATTACAATTGTTTGGAATGTTTGATAAGAGTGGTGAATTGTGTGAGTTGAGGCTTTGATCGATTTAATGTGACTGGCTATGTTTGTTAGCATTAGGATAGGCTGTTATTTACTCGGTTAAGCTTGTATGTGAGTAACCAGTTACCCAGTGGAAAATTTTGTAAAAACCTTTAAGAATTTATATCTTTTGGAATTTGGTTGGGCATTACAACGTACAGTGATGTTATTTGGTGTTAGTAATGCGTCTGTAATGTTTGTGGAGTAGAGGAATCGTATCTTTCATATTTATTTGGATAAGTTCGTAATGACTTTGATTGAGGATATTTAGATCTGTTATAAACTCAGAGGAAAAACATGTAGAGTGTTTGAGGTTTGAATTACAAGTGTTGAAAAGAGACGAAGTTTTATGCTAAGTTATTCAAGTGAGAATTTGGGTTGAAAAATGTTAGTTTTCTTGGATATGTTATTTCAGATGAGAGTATAGTTATGGATCCATCGGAAGTAGATGCAGTTCCACGATGAGAGGCTCCGAAGTTGGTTAAGGAGATTAGAATCTTTTTGGACTTTAGTTGGTTATTACCGGAGGTTATGGAAGGCTTTTCCAAGTTAGCGTTTTCGTTACTTCGATTGACTTGCAAAAGGTAAGTCGTTTGTTTGGGATGTTCGTTGTAAGGAAAGTTTCAGAGAGCTAAAGTAGAAGTTGTCTACGACTCCAGTTTTGATACTGCGTGATCCTGATAAACCGGTTGTGAGGTATTGGGATGCGTCTTTGATGAGTTTAGTCAGTGTGTTAATGCAAGAGAGTAAAGTCGTAGCTTATGTTTTACGACAATTGAGGATTTATAAAAGGATCTATACTATTCCGAATTTGGAATTGGTTGCGGTTGTATTGTGTTGGAATATTTGGAGGTATTATCTTTATGGTTCTAGGTTCTAAGTGTTTATTAATCACAAGAGTTTAGAGTACTTGTTTGGTCTGAAGGAATAGAGTATGAGACAACAGGGATAGTTAGAATTCGTGACGAGTTATGAATTTAGCTTGGATTATCCTTTGGGAAAAGCTAATGTTGTGCCTGAAGAGTTAAGTTGATAGTCTTTGCATATGGCTGTTTTGATGGTCAGAGAATTAGAATTATTTGAGCAGTTCAGAGACTTATGTCTGGTGTGTGAGATAACACAGTAGAGTGTGAGGTTGGGTATATTAAAAGTGAATAGTGATTTTTGGCGAATATGAGAATGAGTTAGACTTTGGACGTGGGATTTGTGGATTTGATTGTTGCGAGTAATCAGAGTGCGCATCAGAAGCATGATGTGGCACATTTCGTATAGCCGTGTGTGACTTGTAAGAGTTCATAGGTTGAACATTGGAAACATGTAGGAGTGATGAGACCATTAGACGTTTCAGAATGGAAGTGTTAGGTGAAAGGTTTAAATATTATCCATGGTCTACTATGTGGATGGATGTTTTGGTTGTATGTTTGGTTGGTGAATTGTAGCATTGTTGTAATAGTGTTGTGTGACAAGGATGTTGGATTGTGGTTATGTAGAGGTTGTTGAAACGATGTTGGGTCGTGGAACTTTATGTTCTTGTTTGTGTTGTTGCGTCGTTTCTATCGTGCTAGTTCGAGTGCGAGTAGCAAATCCCTTTGTGGGAGATTAGGGGAGTGTTACCTGTGTGTTCGTAACTTGGGTATTCTTTGAGTTGTGAGTTGGTCGTCAAGTGCATTGTATGGGCATTGCATCTTGTCGTTGTAGTTGTCGTCGTTGTCGGGTCGTTATTGTAGTCGTTGTTAGCGAGGTGGTTTGTCAGTTTGTGTTATTCGCGGTGTGCCTTTTGTTGGCATGATAGTTTATTAGTCGGGTGCGAGAGTCGTATCCGGGGTTGTTCATATCAGTTATATTTTCGAGGACGAAAATGTCTAAGTGGGGGAGAATTGTAACGCCCCATTTTGTCTAATTTATTTAATCGAGTCGATTTAATTATTTTCTTTATTATATTATTTTATTTGACAATGTATTATTTTTCATCGTTATTATGTTTTATCGCATTTTGAGAGCGTTTGCGAGATATTTGAGCTGAGGGGTAAAATGGTCATTTTGAGAGGTTAGATATTTTAGAAAAATTAGATATTTTTAATAAATAGAAAGTGGAGAGAAAAAGAGAGAAAAGAAAGGGAAAGGAAAAGAAGAGAAAGAAAAGGAGAAGAAAGAAAGAGAGAAGAAGAGAAAGAGGAAAATCGAGGAAACCTCCGTTTCAATCGTGATTAATCGGGTAAGGGTGAGAAGTTTCGATTATATCTTGCTTGTATATGTATATGTGTTGTTTGTTGTAATTGTTTTGGTTGTTTCACAACCTTTTCTTATTGATAAATTGATGAACAATTGACAGAAAGCGATGTTTTCACGGATGAATTTCGATATAAACTGCGTAGAATACTTGTTGATTATGTTGGAACATGTTTTGGTTGATATATTGTGATTTGGAAGTGTTTGGGTGGAAGAAATGATGAATTTTGGTCCCATATGACTTATATTGACGCTGCTGTGATTTCTGGGTTCGCAGGTTCGCTTTGCGAACCCCGACGAAGGGGAAAGCGAAGGTTCGCCCAGAAGTTCGCATTGCGAACTTTATGCTATTTTTTCTCTGCCACGGTTCGCTGGAGTTCGCATTGCGAATAGGAAAGCGAACGTGACAGATTTTCCATTTTGTTTCCTTCATAAGTTTTGATCCGTAATTCGGATTGAGGCACGGTTGGATGCGTTGGAAAGCTATTTCAATGCTCTTTATGATAGTGGAATAGGAACATATGTTTATGCCATGGATTGATAAGAAAATATGGAAAAGTGATGTATGTGTGAATACGGTAGTCCCCGTTTCCACCAAAATTCATGAATCGGGAATCCGATTGATATGGGACTTGAAGCCTTGGAAAGAGAATCCAACGTGATAGTAAATGGTTATGTGATGCCATGTTTTAACTAAGAATATTTGGTAGAGGATGATTAGTGGTTTGTAGGTTTTGTTGTGTTTGTTGGTGTTCGATGCGATATGCTATCGTCATATAAATGTGGGGATTTTGTGCTATCTATATGGTGTTGATGCATGTGATAATGATTGTTGTGGTTTGTGGTTTATGATGAAATGCATTGTTTATGTGAAATTCAATATATGTTGTTTGGTGGCCTTTATGGTTTGGAATGCATTGTTTGAATTGGTTTCTAATGCATGAATAATGATGATGAGATAATCCATATTGTTGATTTGTGAAGATGCATTTGATTGTCATGAGTCCTTGTATGCCAAGCATCATGATATGCATTCTTGTGATGTCGTGTTCCCTTGTGGGGTGTGAGCGACGAAACGGTTCCAGAGGGAATCCGCTATAACATCGTGTGCCTTATACAAAGAGGTGTGAGCGATGATTATAGACGATCGTGTGCCTTATACAAAGAGGTGTGAGCGATCGGGTCATGTGCCTTATACAAAGAGGTGTGAACGATCCATAAACGTCGTGTGCCTTATACAAAGAGGTGTGAGCGACGGGGAACATCGTTTGCCCGACGGGGAGTTACACTAAGTAACAAGCGACAATTCCAATAATTCCTGAGTGAATTAATGATGAGAATGATGGATGGAATGGTACCGCATTGCATTGCATAGAGTCGTTGTGTCGGTCTCTGTGCATTTGCATGAATCATGAATGGATCGATTATGTGTGGAAAATCATGAATGGATTGATTATGTGTGGAAATTGTGATAGCATTGGTGATTTGATATGCATTGTGATAAATGCATTGGTTATAGATGATATGTTTTATGTATAGACATATGCTATGTTTTGTGGGGATGTTGTACATTACAATGATTGTATTAATTATCTATGGTATGCTATATATGAATATATGTGATGTGGTGGTGTGTTTCCATATGTCATAACCTTGGTATGCCTTATGTGTGAATATGTGATTATGTTGGTATAATTGATATATGCTATATGTATTGGTATGTGATGCTTGTGGTGAGAATAACTATGCATGTGAATTTATATGTGTTTGCATATTATTATGCAATCTTGATTTAGTTATTATTTCTCACCCTTTTGCTGTGGTTTGTTGCTCTATGAGGCAATTACAGATTAGTATCTTGGAGGATTTTGTGAAGCTTAGTTCTCCATCCGTTTGTCAGTCATTCTGCTCTGATACGTAACACGGGAGTCGGGGAACGCTTTTGTTATACATGTATACATTTGTTGGATCTATTTTGTATTAACTTTGTATGAATATTTTGATGTTATAAAACCATTTATTTTGTAAAACAAGTCAGTTATGGATCTTTTCGCTTTATTCCATAATTGAACTTTCCTTTTTTATGGAAAAAGTTTCCCTTTATGTTTATTCCATTTTGTGTTATGTATCAAATGTATGAGCATGGATTGTGTTTTCTTTCTTTAAATGTGGCATCCTTGTTTCTGTCTAAGAATAATAAATTTTTATTTACTCTGATTTATTTATGTATTATTTATTCGCGATGGGAATTGGGGTGTTACACGTCCCGTCTTGGGTTGATTTGCGACGCATTCGATCTTATATCATAGACTTTAGTGCAATACGAGTTTCAAACTAACTTAAGCCACTTCTGTCTAAAAAATACAAACAAAGTTTAAATCATTTTATCCTTCGGGATTAACAAGGTTTCAAATCATTTTTGAAAAAGAGCACGTTACTTCCGTTTTGTTGCAAACAGGCATCGACCCTAACTGCCGGACGCAAACTTAACTTCTCTCATAAAAAAGACTTAATGACCATGTAGGTCGAACTACGACTGCTCTGATTTTCTCTTTCTCGTCAGATTGAGGATACGTAAGCACGAGATGGCGATGTCTTGGCGAGAAACCTTCGCCACAATTATGTAGTCTCCGAACTACGTTGACTCTGATTTTCTCGTTCCCGAGGGAATACATAGGCCTAGGACGGCGATGTCCTATCGAGTCACTTTTTCTTTTCTTCCCCCCGTTTCGTTTCCAGTTAGCAGTAAGCTTTAGATAACTCACCCTTTGATTAGAACAACAAGCGTGGATCCCATCCAGTACGATGGATACGAGAGGGTGCTAATACCTTCCTCTCGCGTAACCGACCCTCGAACTTAGGTTATAGTTGCGACGACCATTCCTTTCCCTTTTAAGGTTTTCTTCGATCGTTTACTTTCCCTGCGTCAGGATAAATAACGTTCGGTGGAAACTCTTCTATTCTATTTCCGCCGGTTGATTTTTGTAGATACGACAGCTGGCGACTCTGGTTCCCTAAGCGAGTCAATCCTAGCGCTTTTGGTTATTGGGTGCTCTTGGTTATTGGGTGCTTTTGGTTATTGTCTTTGGATTTTGGTTTGCCATGATGACATGAGTGATAACTTGACATATTTACACATTAAATGACATGATTCAATTCTGACCTTAAGCTTTCATGAATGCCTTTCACACTTGCTTACTCATTACATGTTCATAATTGTCCAAAACATGCTTAAGATAAGATCTTTGTGCATAACTAGCAAAGCATTTGAACATGACCTAAATTGAATCCCATGATCACTTCTTGATGCTTCAAGAATTAATTTAACTTGTTTCTATGATGTATGTTGCTTGCCCATGGCTTGATCCCACTTATGTTAACTTTGAGAAGTTCATTTGGTATAGCTTGTAAGTGATACATGTTTAGGTGATGGTGTAGGATAAAACTTGACACTTTTGCATGCTCCCTTAAGACATTAACTTGGATATGATTAAGTGTGTTTGGCTACTGCCCTTAGTAGGATACCATACCTCTAGGACACTTCTAACTTTGGTTGTTATTTGGTATTCATCATAGCATAGTCTTAGGACTTTAACATAGCCATAATTGCGTGTTTACACACTTTGCTTTCAACTATTCATTAGTTGAGCTTGGCTTGGAGCTGGTAAGTGGTTGTGGTGCTTCACATTAATGTTTACACTTACATGAATATTATTTTATCTTACTTTTCCCTTCTCTTTTCTCTTTGGTGATTGTTTAAGCTAGTGTTTACTTGTGTTGTTCACATGATCCCTTAAGATTCCTAGCTCTACTTAATTTCCGATTAAGATGGAGGTAGGAGAGACATTAGGTTTGCAATCCATGTATGATAACAAGTAGGATAATCCTCTAACCTCAATCTTAGGACCATGTGTTTACTAGTAAAAATGGTAAACAACCGCTGGTCTATCAATTTCATATAAAACTGAGTAACTTGCAGGATCGACCACACAAATCCTAGGACATGTGCTAAATTAATTTCTTGTGTAAACTTCTATGTTTCGACTAAGTAAAGGAATGGAAAAGTGCTTTCTTCAAGAAACTTAAAGTGACTGAAAAGTAAAAGACTTTAAGAAAAAGGTCTAAATCGAAGAGGCTGGTAAAGGCATAAATTTAACTTGCGTGAAATTAAAGGGACTTTTAATAAAAAGATGCGTAAAGAATCTGAGTCAAAAGGGCTGAAAGGATAAAGACTAAATGAAATGCAGAAAAATAACTTGCACGAAGTAAAAGATAAACTCTTAGTAAAAGACTTAAAGAAATTGCATTGAAATGGAAAGTGGTGTTTACATCACGTACATTCTCACAAAACTCGTTTCTCTACACGCGGATACTTTGAGTAATTTCTGAGTAACTTGTACAAATTGAACAACACACGAATCTTATTGCTAGAACTCCTATTTATACTAATTAAACTAACTGCTGTTAACTGCCGAAACAATTAACATACGACAAGTGTCACCCTGCATGCTTCTATTCCTCTGGATCTGCGCCACTTGTCTTTTTCAAAAGCGGATAAGAGTAAGCATTCCCTCATTTATTTGAATTCGAATTACTTCGCGAAGAACACCATCAGTAGTATCCGTCGAAGGATATTTCCCAATGCTTGAAAATATTTCTAAGTCCCACGCTTATCTTTTCCTTACGCTTATCTATTGCAAAAATCTCGAAATTTTCTTCATCAGCGTATCCAAGCTTCGTTACTTCTAGATCTGATGGGCATAATCCAACAGACACAACTTTACCTCTTACCTCAATTGCCTCTTGTAACTTTTCCTTCGAAACTTTATACCCAGAAGCAATCTGAGCTAAGTCATTGGCCACTTGATTCTCTAGTCGAGGTATGTGTCGAATGCTTACCACTTCAAATTTCTTCAATAGTCTGTTGACTATTACAAAGTACATGATAAGATTTTCCTTAACACATTTGTACTCCTTTGTAATTTGCTTTATGACCAACTCTGAGTCTCCCATTATTTCGACTCGAGTTGCCCCTAATTCTAACAAAATTTCCAGTCCAGCTATTAGGGCTTCATACTCAGCCTTATTGTTGGAACAAAGTCCCTCGACCTTATACTTGAATTTTGTTGGAATTTTATTAGGAAAAATAATCAACACGCCTACGCCCGTTCCATCTTTATGGCTGGAGCCATTGAAGTATAGCTTCCAAGGTTCCAGTTCGATGTAATTCAAAGCGCTTTCATTTATGGAGTGGTCAACTATGAAGTCCGCTACCACTTGTCCTTTAACTGCCTTTAAAGGCTTATATGTTAAAGAGTATTCAGTTAATGCTAGTGCCCATTTACCAATTCGACTATGCAAAATAGGTTTGGACAACATATGTTTAATGACATCAAAATGAAAAGAAACATAAGCATCAACTGGTTTTATATATTGCTTTAATTTTGTACAAGAGAAATACAAGCTTAAACTTAATTTTTCAACCATGCTATACCTAGTTTCCGCATCGTTCAAAACCCGACTAAGGTAATAAATGGCTCTTTCGACGCCATTTTCATCCTCTTGAGCCAACATGCTCCCAAAGGTTTTGTCCGACGCAGCTATGTACAATCTCATACTCATATTTCTACAAGGTGGTGCCAATATTGAAGGATGACTTAGATATTCTTTGATTTTGTTGAAGGCCTCTTGTTGGGCTTGCCCCCAGTCGAATCCTTCCTTGTTCAATCAGAGTAGAGGTGAAAAGGCTTGAGTATTCCCGCTGAGATTTGATATAAACCTTCTTAAGAAGTTAATCTTTCCCAACAGCGATTGTAATTCCTTTTTTGTTGATGGCGCTTTCGCTTCCATGATGGCTTTGGTCTTATTTTGATTGATCTCGATCCCCTTCTTGTGGACCACAAAGCCTAAAAAGTCTCCCGTCTGCACACAAAAAGCGCATTTGAGAGGATTCATTTTAAGACCATGTCTTCGCATCCTTTCGAATGATTGTCGAAGGTGGTCAATATGGGTCTCCCCTGAAACAGACTTCACAACAATATCATCAATGTAAATTTGCATAAAAGTTTCTATGAAGTCATGAAAGATTGTATTCATTGCTCTTTGATATGTCGCCTCAACATTTTTTAGGCCAAAAGGCATCACCACCCATTCATAGGTGCCTAAGGCCCCCGGGCATCGAAACTCCATTTTAGGGACATCATCTTCTACAATAAATATTTGGTTATACCCAGAATACCCGTCGAGCATACTTAGGTATTCGTGGCCAGCGGCAGAATCGACTAGTATTTTCGCCACCGGCATTGGGTATTCATCCTTTGGGGTCGCAACATTCAAATCTCTGAAGTCTATGCAAACTCTCAAAGTCCCATTCTTTTTTATAACAGGTACAATGTTAGCTAACCATTCGACATACCTGGCAGTGCGAATGAACTTGCATCGAAGCAGTCTTTCGACTTCCTCTTTTATCTTTGAGAGAATTGCTGGTGCAAACCGTCTTGGATTCTGTTTGACTGGCTTTTTCCCAGACTTTATTGGTAGCTTCAGTTCGACCAACTCCTTGCTTAGACCAGGCATCTCGTCGTAATCCCAAGCGAAACAGTCTCTGAACTCTTTCAATAGTTGGATTACTTCGACTCTGAGTTATGGAGTAATGTTGGCACTGATGTAAGTAGGTCTTTTCACTGCATCCTCTCCCAGGTCGATTTCTTCAAGAGAATCTTGCGCTAGCATTCGAACATTATTTGCCAACGGATCCTTCTCAAAACCCAAAGGCTCATCGTTATAAATAGCATCGAGCCTCTGTTCTTCATCCCGAACCTGATCAGGTGGTTCCGGGTCGAAGTTCTTACCAGGACCTTCTTGGTAGAATCCTGAATTAGCTTCGACATCTATATATTCATTGGCAGCTTCCAAAGCCGCTTGTAGTTTGGTTTCGGCCACATAAGCCGAAATTCTTTTCAACGCTTTGAACTCAGTCATTATCACTGAATTCTCTCCCCTAGCCTGTGGGGTCTACTGAAGGCGTGCCAAGATATGGGAGCCTTTCTCCTGGCACCTCCTTATCCCAACAGAAACCGTCGACTGGATGTAGGTACAATGAGCAAAATGTCTCATCATCTGGGACAAACTCGAAGTCTGCTGGACCACAAGGGTCAATATGAGCTAAATGCTTGTCGAACTGACATTTGCCAACATGATTTATTGGTGCTTTACAATACCCTTGGTCAGCTTCTATGTTCTCGACTATGCCATCTGGCCTCCAGATGGTGATCCTCTGATGCATCGAAGATGAAATTGCTTCAATGCCATGTATCCACTCTCGTCCTAAGAGCAGATTGTAGTTGGCTTTTGTTTCCACTACCATGAAGACAGTAGGCCTAGTAACTGTCCCAACTGTTAAGTCAACTTGTATAACACCTAGCGTGGTGCCAAATTTTCCTTAATAATTTGAAAGAACCATATTATGTGGCTTAGTATCAGTATCATACTTCCCTATCTTTCTCAAGATATGGTGCGGCATCAGATTCACTGTGGCATCGCAGTCAACCAAGATATTGTTTACTGGAACATTCTCTACTTTCCCAGTGATGAATAGAGGCTTCAGATGGTTTTTCATAGCCTCATCTGGCCGTTCAAAGAAAGAATTCTGCTCTTCGACGCAACCATTATTCATGATATAGTAGCACACTGGTTTGTGTGCCGCCATTTCTGCTTCAGAAAAGTCATCAACTTCCTCAACCTCTGTGGTTTGGTCAAATTCCCTAGGCAATACTGAGACCACATTCACGAGGATGTCCAACGAAGCATCAGAATCCGAGTTAAAATTGTCTGTCATCATCTCGTCTTCTGCTATGGCCTGATCAAGTTTTTCTTTAGCCATTTCGACTTCAGTTGTGAATAATTTTCGCCCAATGGGCAACTTCTCGACAATTCCACCCCTTCCGTTGTTTCCGGCAGGTAGGTTTGTGCTTGATTCAGCCTTGTCCTTCGACTCGGCCTCCCTCTGGGCTTTCCTCCTTCGCTGCTCCCTCCTCCACTGTGACCTTGTCATAGGATTTTTCCCTTTGTAGTTCTCAGAAATGTGGGCAGTTTTGTTAGAGGATTGAAACTCCTTGCGATAGGCGATCGAATAGCCCCTGTTGACATCGAAGTTTTTCCACTTCTGCTGACCTTTCTGCCTGTTCTCATTTGGTTTAACCCATTTGCCGTTAGAAAGTTCAGCAAATGGTTTGAAGGTAGCAGGCCTTGCTCCTGGTGCTCTAGCCTTAGACTCAGACCTTCTTGGGTCAAAACTTCGGGGGCCACGGTTGGCCTTCTCCCACTTTTTCTTAGCCTTTCGTACCCCTTCGAGATTCTGCGCTGTTTTTCTGTCGAACACAGCGCTGCACCTAGGGCAAAGCATTACTTCAGATCCCTTTCGTTGACATCTGTGTATGAAGTCAACCAAACTTTCTTCCTCTTTTGGGAAGGCCAGCTTATTGTATTCCTCTTGTCGGCGTTCCTCGCCGACTTCCATTGGTAACTCCTCAGAAATTTCGACCATGTTAACTTCTATTTCGGCATCCTCAATGATGTCAAGCTTGCACAACTTCATCTGTAAACCCTCAATAGCCCTATCCATCTAGATGAAACTATCAGCGGTCTCCTTGGTTACCAGCATCTTCTAGGAATCCGCAACAACTCCCTCGTCAGCACCTTCAATAATCTCAACACCATCAACCGTGTTGTTGTTGAATACTTCGACAGAACCAATAACCAAGCTCCTTAGGAATTTCTGGTCAAGATTTTCAGTAACCCTGGCCATGACTGTTTCATTGTTAAAATCATCAGCGATCTCAATCATATTGACATCATTGTTGAGGCCTTCAGCAACCTCGAGCATATGAACCTCCGTTGGCTCAGTATAATGAGCATCAGCTACAGGCAGGGGGTCTGAATCGATCTTCATTTGAATTTTGGGCTTCTCTCCAAACTTCAGTCTTCCTTCCTGAATTGCGTTCTGCACCAGATCCCTGAAAAGAAAACATTGAGAAGTCTTATGACCCAAGAAATTATGATATTTACAAAACCCTCTTTTTTTCCTTTGTTCTAAAGGAGGCAACTTAGCACCAGGTGGCACTATCATCTGACCATCCTTAACTAACAAATCGAAAATTTCGTCACATTTAGTGACGTCGAAAGTATAAGTTTTCTTGGGAAATTTGTCATTTCTCTTAGTTTCGACATCCGAAGGTGCCAACAACCTACAAGAGTAAGGTGGACCTTGTTTCAATTCAGCAAGGTCGACCTCGCCTTCGTCAAAACTAACTGGCTCATCATAATATTTTTCGTCGTCGTTATTAACTTCGACGTAAGACACTCTCTTATTCTTATTTGCCTTGACCTTTTCTTCCTTAAGGCGTTCTAACTGTCGAACTCCCCTATCGGCTAATTGGGCCATATCTCTAAGATACCGCGTATCCAACTTCTTTCTAATGGAATAATCTAGGCCTCCAGCGGCCATTTTGACTAACTCGTGCTCTGGTACTTGGGTAAAGCATCTAGCTTTGAGCAATCGGAACCTATTTAGGTAGTCATCGACTGGCTCTGTGAATTTACGTTTAATACTAGCCAACTCTTTCAAACTAATCTTAGTTTGTCCCATATAGAATTGTTCGTGAAACTACCGTTCTAATTGGGTCCAATTGTGGATAGAATTAGGTGGAAAAGTCGTGAACCACGTGAAGGCATTCTTCGTCAGAGAACTTGGAAAGTATTTTATCCTATGGTTCTCATTATTTGCAATTTCCCCAGCCTCTATCACGTATCCCCAGAGAACTTAGTAAACTTAGGGATTTTTGTTCTAGGGGGTAACTCCGACTAGAGAATGTATTCTGACAATGGGGATGTATAATTTGGCCTTCGCAGACCCACATTTACCCTATTTTGGACCATTATCCTTTCGATCATAACTGCCAGATTATTATCTGCTGCCATGTTGTTACGTCGAACTTGTTGTACGACGTCATCAGCATCCTGATTTCTATTCACCAAAACCACCCATGGTTGACCCCCTACAGGCACTGGCTATTGAATCCTAGGGGGTTCGACTGCTACCTGATTTGGTGCGTTTACCTGGGGGATATTCCCTGGATTTTATTGATTTTGATTAATAGTGGGGTCCTCTTCGAATACCACCCCCTGGTTTGCAGCGATATACTTTCTTTGAGGGTGTCGAGGAGGATTAGGAACACCAAAGAAATCTGCAAGGCACGTCATCTGCGCATCCATTTGCTGATTGGTCTGGGTAGTATTTTGGATTAAAGGCTGAAAGATTTCCCCCATGGTTTGAGACATCATTTGGACCATTTGGTGGTTACTTTCATCCATTTGCTGCCATAGATAGGCTGCAGTAGTATTCGTCAAGCCTGGCACTTGGGTTGAATATCCTACTCCTAAGGATTAGTTTCAACCCATATTTACTCCAGACCCCGACCCTTGTAAAGGTGATGTCATTATAGGTTCAGAATACACTGGGGGTGCATTTTATAAGTTCATTATCATGGAAGTTGGCATCCCATAAGGCTGCTCTCGACCATTTAAGGGCATTGTAAAACCTGGTGGGAACGGTCGATAAGTAGACGTCCCAATCGGAGGAGGAGTTACTGGGGGTCTGGTTGGCCCCACATATGTCAAGACTGGTTCAGTATGAGGAATGGAATGTGTCGGTGTCAAACTAGCCATAGAGGGCATAGTTTCGGATGCAGACACAAGAACGGTGGGTCCTCCAGTCGAAGACACGGGGGTTGGTTCTACATTGACACCGGATGTAATTTGAGGATTTAAACTACTTGGCTGATTAGTACTTGCCATTTTCCTCATATATTTTCTTTTTGGTCCTTCTTCGTTTGTGGTGGCTACCTTTCCACTCCTTAATAACATACAACAAAGTACGTGACACAAAAAGGATATTCAAATCACATAATTCTAAGTTTTTCTAAAAATGTTACTTAGCACTGTCCCGCTGGGCATGCCAATTTGTTTACTGGTAAAAATGGTAAACAACCGCTGGTCTATCAATTTCATATAAAACTGAGTAACTTGCAGGATCGACCACACAAATCCTAGGACATGTGCTAAATTAATTTCTTGTGTAAACTTCTATGTTTCGACTAAGTAAAGGAATGGAAAAGGGCTTTCTTCAAGAAACTTAAAGTGACTGAAAAGTAAAAGACTTTGAGAAAAAGGTATAAATCGAAGAGGCTGGTAAAGGCATGAATTTAACTTGCGTGAAATTAAAGGGACTTTTAATAAAAAGATGCGTAAAGACTCTGAGTCGAAATGGCTGAAAGGGTATAAACTAAATGAAATACAGAAAAATAAATTGCACGAAGTAAAAGATAAACTCTTAGTAAAAGACTTAAAGAAATTGCATTGAAATTGAAAGTGGTGTTTACATCACGTACATTCTCACAAAACTCGTTTCTCTACACGCGGATACTTTGAGTAATTTCTGAGTAACTTGTACAAATTGCTTAACACACGAATCTTATTGCTAGAACTCCTATTTATACTAATTAAACTAACTACTGTTAACTGCCAAAACAATTAACATACAACAAATGTCGCCCTACATGCTTCTAATCCTCTGGATGCGCGCCACTTGTCTTTTTCAAAAGCGGATAAGAGTAAGCATCCCCTCCTTTATTTGAATTCGAATTACTTCGCATCGAACACCATCAGTAGTATCCGTCGAAGGATATTTCCGAATGCTTGAAAATATTTCTAAGTCCCCCGCTTATCTTTTCCTTACGCAAGCATACCTTCGACTTAGGCTTCCACCATGAAGATCCAGTAGAACGCTTTCAAACTTCTTCACAGAGTTTAACACTTCAATTAATTCCTCTAAAGTAATATAGGCCTCAAATTGAGGAGCTAACACCATGATGCATGACAACATTAGGACCTCGTCTCCCTTAGTTGTTTTTACTTTGCAACTTTGAGTCTTTCTCTTCTCATCTCAAAACAAGTCCAAAACACATAATAAATACAACGAGTATTGTACGTCATGAGCCTTAAGTACATGGGAAATGAAGAGTGGGGGGCTTCCTTTCACTTTCCTAGAGTGTTTAGCATGCGTCCCGTCTTGGGTCGATTTACGATGCATTCGATTCCATGTCATAGACTTTAGTGCAATACGAGTTTCAAACTAACTTAAGCCACTTCTGTCTAAAAAATACAAACAAAGTTAAAATCATTTTATCCTTTGGGATTAACAAGGTTTCAAATCATTTTCAAAAAAGAGCATGTTACTTCTGTTTTGTCGCAAACAAGCATCGACCCTAACTGCCGGACGCGAACTTAACGTCGCTCATAAAAAACACTTAATGACCCTGTAGGTCGAACTACGACTGCTCTGATTTCCTCTTTCTCGTCAGATTGAGGATACGTAGGCACGAGACGACGATGTCTTGGCGAGCAACCTTCCCCACAATTCTGTAGTCTCCGAACTACGTTGACTCTGATTTTCCCGTTCCCGAGGGAATACGTAGGCCTAGGACGGCGATGTCCTATCGAGTCACTTTTTCTTTTCTTCCCCTCGTTCTGTTTCTAGTTAGCAATAAGATTTAGATAAGTCACCCTTTGATTAGAACAACAAGCGTGGATCCCATCGAGTACGATGGACGCGAGTGGGTGCTAATACCTTCCTCTCGCGTAACCGACCTCCGAACTCAGGTTATGGTTGCGACGACCATTCCTTTCCCTTTTAAGATTTTCTTCAATCGTTTCCTTTCCCTACATCGGGATAAATAACGTTCGGTGGAGACTCTTTTGTTCTTTTTCCGCCGGTTGATTTTCGCAGGTGCGACAGAGTGCTCATCGCTGAATTAGACATGTGAATTGGGTCAGCCTTAATGGACCTTTGGCTAGCCTAAAACAAAAACCATACGAGTCATATTCCTCAAGCTTATGAGAATCTATAAAATAGCCATTATAAGGTTAATTCTATCATATGTCCAAAAATGTTCAAAGTTTTTATTATCTGACAATCAAGCAACAAATAACAATTGATATCTCATGAACTTTTAACAAGCTTTTGGAAGATATTGAGGGTAAAATCCTTAATAAAAGTGATATTAATGCGAAAACTTTGAAGAAGTCTTATAATACACAAAATAAAGATACTGGAAAAACATTGAAACTAACTAATGATGGTCAATGGATAGATATGAGCAATGACAAGAAAGTTTAGAGAAACTTTTTTTCTAAATAAACTTAAGCATATGAAGGAGGAGAATGTCAATAAGTTACAACAAAAGAATTATTATACCTTTTGTAATGACAAGAAAGAAGTGCGCCCAACTAATTTTAAGAAGGACGGAGGAAGTTACAAATTGCTTTCGACAAATGGAAAGATTTACAAAAATAAGCACACATGTTTATCTTACCTTCAAAGAAATGTGGAATTTGAGGGTTATTTTTTCCTAACAAAAATGGTGAAATCACCTTCGATGTGACTTGGAGTCAGAAGGGCTATGATGATGTGATGGCGGCGAAGCTTTAGACACTAGTTAATACAACTAACATGACATGAAAGATGGAGATCGATAAGATGTCTTTTAAAACTAAATGCAAATGTATTATTAATAGATTCAAATTTAGAGCCACGATAAATAATCGGGCCATGTGACTGATTTGTTAAGAAAGATTGCAAAAGAGTTATTGGACATTGAAAAAATGTCTATCAATTTGTGGAAAGAAAGAAAAAAAAGAGTAGTCTGTTATGGCTTGTATGGATTTGTTGCTGTAACAAAAATCCCACAATCACATAATCATGCGTTTATGATTGTTCGATTAAGATCAGACGATTTTGATTTAAGATTAATATTTATGAAGCAAAATACCATTTTTCGTCCCTTAACTTTACCCCGGAGTCCATTTTGGTCCCTTAATTTTTAAAATGTTCAAATCGATTCCTTAAGTATTAAAAATGGAGCACGTTTGTCCTTCTGTCTCTTTACGTTAGTGAGGGTTCAGAAAGACTGTCCATGTGGCTTAGTTGATGGCTTATGTGGCTATGCGGCCATACACGTGGAATTTGACGTCACATGTGTCCATTCCCAAGGTCACCAAAATTTCAAAATAAACCCCAAAATTTTGCCTTTAACAAGAATCGAACCAGCATCCACTTGTTTGCTTAGAACAATAGTGCACCACTAGGCCACAACAAAATTGTTTATTTGATTTACAAATCATATATATATATATATATATATATATATATATATATGGAACGTATCATATGAGAATGTCATTTTTATGTGAGAACATGAGAATGAATCTAAACCATTAGATTTTAAAATAGATGGTGGAGATTATGTGTCAGTTTTTTTTTTCTCTCCTCCATCATTTATTTTAATAATGGAAGAGAGAGAAAAACAAAAACCACAAATAATCTCGACCATTTATTTTAAAATTTAATGGCTCGGATTCATTCTCACGTTCTCCCCTAAAAATAACGTTCTCATATCATACGTTTCATATATATATATATATATATATAAACAAAGAAAATTATTAATACCATTTAATCTGATGAGTCTTCATATAAAAACTATCTGATGTTTCCCAATAATTACTAGCAATTAAAGCATAACCACCCCCACCCAATTAATAACACCACCACCTTCACTTCTTCACCAATCTGAACTTCGTTTCAGTTTCAGTTCAGATCTGACCACATGCTATCTTGCTATCACTAAACGCAAACGACCAACTTTTAGACATTCCAACAACACCACAAAGTGATCAAAGAAACAATAATCACAACAACAACATCATCGGATACGTGAACAACAATGTGTTTGTGATAACGTTTGAGAAAGTGAGAAGTGATCCTCAGGGCCAGCCCTAGGGGTAGGCCACCAAGGCTACCGCCTAGGACCTCATAGTTTTTACTTTATATTTAGTAGTTTAATTAATGAATTATAAAAAAATAGCCTTTTAAATTATTTATATACTAATTAAATAATAATATTTATTTAAAATATAGAAAATATCAACTATTTACAAGATGTATTGTTTGATTTCTTAATTTAAAATTTATTGATATAGATAATAAATTTTGGAGTTTTCTAAAAATAGATTTGATATTTAAGTATTTTTTTTCTATAATTTTGACATTATTTTTCAATTATAATTTTTTTAATAATGAGTATAGTATTTAGATGAGTTAATTTTATTATTAGTTAAAATAAAATATTAAATGAAATTAATTATAATAATTTATTAATTTACATCTTCAAACATCTCAAATATATTAATTTAAAAAAAAAATTAATATATTAAAAATATTTAATTTTAAATTTCGCCTCAGACCTCAAGATGGGTTGGGCCGGCCCTAGTGATCCTTTTATTGTATACCAACGGTGTGGAAGTTCATAGGAATTGTGGCAACTGCTATGCTTCTGGTTCTCACCATCATGCAGACATATTACTCATTCCACAATGGCTAATTTGCATCAAGTAACTATATGAATCAAAGTTCTTGTTTTAGTCTCTGTTTACTGGTTTGTAACTTGTCTGCAACTTGTTTGCAAATTGTACTAGCCAAGTTAATATTTATATATAAAACATTTGGAATTATTCAACAAATAGCTCATATGGTGGTTGATTGCCCCCTTTATCCTCACATGCATGGGTTCTTTATCCTCACATGCGTGGGTTCGAGCTTTGTGGCAAAACATAAGAGACTAGTCTTTTTAAAAGTTAAAGGATTCAAATAAAATCCAAAATAAAGTTAAAGAATTAAAAATAATAAACAACCTTTTGCATACCTAATGCCCAGTACCAATGGACTGTTCTACCTTTTGGGCTTAAGATTGCCCCATCACTATTCCAAAAGGCCATGACAAGTAAAGTTTGTTTAACCAAATAATTTAATGTTTTTTTCCAGTTTTAACCAAAGTAAAATTTAAACGCGGCACCTTTTAGCAAACACAAATCAAACTCAAGTTTGCTTCTACTTGTCTCCATACATACATGTTTGATCTTATGGGAAAAGTTTTTTTGGTGTGGCTTTTGAACCTCAATTTATTTCATCATTTAATTTATACTAATTTGGAAAAAAGGTGTTTGAACTTGACGTTTTGCAAAAAGGAAGTTGTGCACGTCATGATACTTTGCATAAGCACTTCTTGGGCGCCAGCTCTGAAAAGACAACTTTAAATGTAGGGTTTGTTTATAAAACATTAAATTAAAAAATTAATTATTTTAATATTATAAATTCTATAAATTGTTTTGATCTTTTAATATAAAAATTGAACAATTTTTTTATTATTATAATAACTATTAAAAATATTTATTTATCTCATATTACAGATTATTTTAAAATATATATATATATATATATATATATATATATATATATATATATATATATATATATATATATATATATATATATATAAACAAATTTATAGGCGGCATAAATAGAAACAATAACTAAAAAAAAATATTAATTTTTTTAAGTTAGTGGACCAAAAAACACCACCCAAAATGTATTAAAAAAAGTGTACAACCAAAAATGGAGGGAAAGACCAAACCCTCTTTTGAACTTTGTATTTAAATCTAAGAAGTTTTAACTTGTTCTTAAGTATATTGGTTTTGTTGAAATACAAGAGACTAAGAAACATTTGAATAAATTGTGTGTTTTGAAAATCACTATAGAGATTATATTAGATATAGTGATATTACAACTAATTACATGACATAGTCGATATGAGACTATTCTATATACAAATATTCTTAACACTATATATTTACAAATATCAACACTTCCCCTCAAGCTTGAGCATATAAGTCAAATGCACCAAGCTTGCCACATATATAATTAGTTATGCGACTTCGCATGGACTTTGTAAACACGCCTGCCAATTAATCATTAGAGTTGACAAAGTTTGTGACGATGTCGCCTGATTCAATCTTCTCTCTGACAAAATGACAACCTATCTTAATATGTTTGGTCCTCTCATGGAAGACTAAATTTGAATAAATGTGCAATGTAACTTGATTATCACAAACAAGTGTCATTGGCCTTGCTTCTTCAATTTGAAGTTCTTTGAGCAATTGTTTTAACCAAATGAGTTCACCTGTTGCCATTGACATAGCCCTATACTCTGCCTCGACGCTTGATGTTGCAACTACATTTTGTTTCTTACTTTTCTAGGATATACGGTTTCCTCCAACAAGTACACAATATTCAGAGGTGGATCGTCTATCAATGTGTGACCCTGCCCAATCAACATCGGTGTATCCAACTATCTGAGTATGTCCTTTATCTTCATACACAAGGCTTTTTTCTATAGCACATTTGATGTATCTCAGAATCCGAAAAACAACATCCATGTGTTCTTGGCAAAGAGAATTTAAGAACTGATTTACCATACTAATTGCAAAAGAAATGTTCGGACAAGTGACTGTGAGATAATTCAATTTTCAACAAATTTCCTATACCTTTCTGAGTCAAATAGAGGCTCCCCTTGATTGGGTAGGAGTATGGCACTTGGATTTGTAGGAGTTTGACCCTTGGATTCATAGGAGTATCAGTTGGTTTAGTGTTCAACAAACCAATTTCTTCCGAAATATCCATAGCATATTTCCGCTGAGAAATCACCAAACCATATTTAGATTGAGCTACCTCAATACCCAAAAAAAAATATCAGAGTGTACCAAGGTCTTTTGTCTGAAATTGATTCGAGAGATATTGTTTCAACAAGAGTATTCCCTGTTGATCACTACTATTTATGACAATATCATCTACATACACAATAAGATAAATACACCATTGGGATGAGTGACAATAAAACACAGAATGGTCAGTTTCACTATGGACCACGCCAAACTATTGTACTACAATGCTGAATCTGCCAAATTAAGCTCTCAGAGATTGCTTAAGACCATAAATAGACTTGTGTAGCCTATAAACCATACTCGATGACTCCCCTTGAGCAAGAAACCCTGGTGGTTGCTCCATATATACTTCCTTTTCAAGATCACCATGTAAAAATGCATTTTTGATGTCAAGTTGATGAAAAGGCCAATGTCGAATGGTTACAATGGCGAGAAGAAGTTGAACTGATGTCGTCTTGGCCACAGGCGAGAAAGTATCACTATAATCCAACTAAAAAAATCTGAGTGTATCCCTTAGCTACCAAGCGAGCTTCGAATCAATCAATCTTACCATCTGGCCCAACCACACATTCTTGAAATGGTATCAGAGTCTCATTTAAGATCCATTGGACCACCCGCCATTTAGCTCCACGCCCTAGATGCAAATCCTGGACATGTGAGGAGGTGTTAAGAGGCCCACATCGGACAATATATGACATGAATATATGATTATAAGTGGGGGGAAATCCTCACCCTACTAGTCGGTTTTTAGGATTGAGTTAAGTCTAACCACACATTAATAAAAGATGGCACAATAGACAAAAAAAATATAGACAAGAGATTGAGATCAATATTGGCCGAGGAATCTACACAAGCACCGACCTCTCTAAATATGTGAGTTACAACTAAGTTCATGTTTCTAGCATATCCAAGATAGTTAGACCACTAGTTTTTTAGGCTCCAAGGAACTAGTGTTTTATTCTTGAAGGCTTGCACAACAAGAATCGAGTTAGATTCAACCCATAAGTTTGTGTAGTGAAAATGGTGAGCCATCTCAATTGCCCGAAGAACTCCAAATATTTATGCGAAGAAAGTTGAGTTAGGACCAACTGGTTCAGTAGAGGCACTAGTAAAATCTGCATGTCTATTTCTAAATAGACCACCACAAGCTGCCATAGAAGTAGTGGCAGCACTATCCACATTACACTTAGTCCAATTGATGAAAGGGGTGTTCTAGATGACTTCTTTAATGGAAGGGTCATTAGGAGAATGTAAATCAATCTTAAACATTTTCAGGAAGCTAATGTCATGTACTGAAGTTAAGGATTTCAGATTTGTGCAATTTCCAATTAGGAAAATTTCATGTGAGAGAGAGAGAGAGAAATATTTTCCAATTGATGAACTTGTGATTGAACTTTGTCTGGTTTCTGGCAAACTATATTGTAGCTAGAATATTAACAACAACATACTTGATGACAAGTTGGCATTAAGGTGATCTATGCAGCTCACACATGCTTCAAAGATCCAAGATAACAGAGGCCTGAAAGGTAATCCTAGTGGTTTGGGTCATCCAATTCCAAAGCTTAGCAGCAAAGTTGCATTGCAAGAACAAATGCAGAGAGCTTTCTTCATCGCTGTTGCAAAAATAACATTAGAATTGTAGATACTATACTTTTTTTAATTAAAAAATGGTGTGAAATTTAAACAGATAAAATGTTTTAATATATGATACCTAATTTATAGAAAACAAGCATAACCGAATTATGGCAAATTTATAAATATAAACATATACTTGATTTTAGGAAAACTTGATTGGATTTATTATTATTTTTGTGATGCGTAGTTTAAAACTTCTCTAGCTTTTTTTTTCTTTCAAAAAAATCCTCCAGCTTCTAAATAAATAAAAAATCCTACAACTTCTAACACATAAACCCCCTTCAAACACATCATATGTCGCTTCAAATTGCACAAACCAAAGGTTATAAACAAATGGGCATTTTATCATGCATTATTCTATAAGCAATAAGAAATTTAGTTGGAGGTATGTTGTTAAACATAAGGAATAATGGGCTTTCTTAGTGTGGAAGCTACTAGTGTTATTTCTGATTATAGTTAGTTACACTTGGTAGTTAGAGTTTGTTGTAAATGTAACTAACTATATAAGACATAATCACCACTTGGTGTTATTCAGTTGTGAATAATGCCACTGCTTCCAATATTCTCCTTTGTATGAATACTTCTTTTCTTTATTTCTCCATGCATACATCATAGTTTCACATGATATCATCGACATGTGGCTATTTCTCTTTGTTCACAACTCATCCTTCTTCATTTCTGCGCATCTTTCTCCATCATGTCTTTTGAAAGCTCTTCAAGCTCCAACAATGGAAATCAATCTGCTAGCTCAACAAATAAAGGGTATCAAAACGATACTCTCAATCCCTATTTCATGCATCCAAACGAAAACCCTGCATTGGTTCTTGTAACCCCTCTCTTAAATGCTGGAAATTATCATTCTTGGTCAAGATCAATGACAATGGCGTTAAGATCGAAGAACAAATTACACTTCATCAATGGAGCTTTGTCGCTGTAGCGAGCAATTTTGGACGTGGTTCTTAAGCACCGTCGCTCTGGGGAACTACAGGTCGATTCATTTTTTATCCTATTGAAGCTGATGAAGGAAGGGAAATAGATGTCTCCAACTAACCCTGCTTGCAAACTGAGGTTAAACAGTCAAAACTGTTGGTTTACAGATGCGATTTTAGTTCGTGGGCCTCTCTCTGCTTATTTTGTTCAGAACGAAATACAGGGACTGTTCATGGGGAATTTGTTGGGATCCTGCGCCAGATTGGATGGAGGTAGGGAATTTTCGGGTTTTTTGATTAGTGTGCTCGCTAAGATTCTTTTTCAATCTTATGCCTACGTATTCCCGGGATAGGGAAATCAGAGCGATCGTAGTTCCTCCTATTCTATGGGAGGAAATGGTGTTTTGGTGTCTTGTTCAAAGCCCAAGACATGAAGCTAAAGGTGGTTTGTATCTTGTTCAAAGCCCAAGATGTGAAGCTGAAGGGTCTATTTGTATCTTGTTCGAAGCCCAAGATGTGAAGCTAAAAGGGTGTTGACTTTAGAGAGAATTTGTCATCTCTAAAGGGGTCTGTTTGTCACAATTGTTGGGTGACTGATTATAAAGGATAATTACTTTAACTTGGATATGCGAATCCAGCAAGACCATAATTTCCTTTATAGGGGATTTTCAACCTGAAGGAGAAGACTTTAACTCAGTTTAGAACAACGCCATCTTTCCTTAGGGATTTCTCATGCTAAAAGAGGGACAATGGCGTGGATGTAAATAATCCAGAGGCTTGCCGCTTACAACAATTAGACGAGGGAAAAAGAGTTATTGATGTTTGTATGCTGTGACCAAAGCATGATTTGATGCCAAAAGGTTGATTGAATCAAACGGGGATTTCTTTATACAAAGCCTAAGAGGAGGCTATTGACCCAACAAGAGGATGCTTTTGTGTCTCGTACGAAGCCAGAGATAGAGGCTAAAAGGGTTGACTCAACAAGAGAGTGTTTTTATATGTGTCTTGTACGAAACCCAAGACGAAGGCTAAAAGGGTTTGACTCAACAAGAGAGTCTTTTATACTCACCAAGAGAGTGATTTGTATCTCGTACGAAGCCCGAGATGGAGGCTAAAGGTGATCGACTCAACAAGAGAGTCTTTTTATACTCAACAAAAGAGTGTTTTGTATCTCGTACAAAGCCCGAGATGAAGGCTAAAAGCGGATTGACTCAACAAGAGAGTCTTTTATACTCAACAAGAGAGTGTTTTTGTATCTCGTACGAAGCTCGAGATGAAGGCTAAAAATGTTTGACTCAACAAGAGAGTCTTTTATACTCAACAAGAGAGTGATTTTGTATCTCGTACGAAGCTCGAGATGGAGGCTGCAAAGGTTTGACTCAACAAAAGAGTCTTTTATACTCAACAAGAGAGTGTTTTGCATCTCGTACAAAGCCCGAGATGAAGGCTGCAAAGGTTAACTCTGCTGGGGAGAATCATTGTACAAAGCCCAAGAGGAGGCTAGTTACTATTTCAGTTGAGTGACAGGTCCAATATGTTGGTTAAAAGAGAAAATCAGTTCTTATATGGGTTTGTACTCATGGATTTGATCTGAGGACCGGGATTATTTCCTGTTCTTTAAGGAAACGGGGAATCCGAAGGGTATTGAGACTGCCCAAGTCTACGGGTGTTTTTTCCTATTTTTGAAAGGAACTTGAGAATGTCTTCGAGACTCAAGGAGACTAGACTGTCCAAGTCTAGAGTTTTATCTTTTGTACTATGCTTAAGAGAGATCAAGAGACAATATGTTCGCCGTAGGAAGATCTAGACTCTTTGAAATACTGTTCTATTAAGATGACTAATTTTTGTTCCTATACCTTTAAGAGGTTGTCAGGACAATTTGTACGAAGCCCAAAAGGAGGCGAGAAAAACTTTTAAGAAGCCGAAGGGACAATTTGTACGAAGCCCAAGAGGAGGCTATCTTCCCGGAGGAAGAATCATTATACGAAACCTAAGAGGAGGCTGTGAAAACTTTTAAGAAGCCGACAGCTCCTTGTACAATGCCCAAGAGGAGGCGGGGATGCTTTTAGGAAGTCTGTGGGTCCTTGCACTAAGGCCAAGAGGAGGCTGATGAACAGTTCCAGAAGGGGTTTCACTTAGAACATTGGCCTTCTGTATATGAACTGTTCAAGGGGGAGATTTCTTAGATCTAGTTATCTAAAATTGTTCTAAAAGTAAATTCTCATGGTTTAGATTATGTTGAAATATCCGGGAGAACGTCGGAGGTAAGGAGACGAGGTTTTGTCTAGTTCTAGACGTAGTTGCCGGGGAAACTCTAAATATCTATACTAGTATTACACAGTCGATATGAGTTTATGAAAGAAGACTTACAGTGAAACAGCCCCATAATACAGTTATATACATATGAAAGCGGTAAATGAAAGCGGGTAAACATTTCCTCGGTTGTATAGCTTCCATACTGTATTTTTAGTCGTTCAACAAAGAAATTGAAAATAACAGTATGTTACAAAATCAAAGGAGAAAGTGCTTTTGAAAGGAAAATTGGGGCTTACAGCTCAAGGAGAGGCCCAGGGTTTTATCAGTGATCGTACTGTTGTTTTGTACAGGGACTTATACAAGTGACTAAGGCTCAAGAAAGGTTTTCTGTACAAGGGGATGGGTCTTACACTCTCTCAAGAGGCCCAAAAATGATTGAAAGTGAACAAAAATGGGTCTTATAGCTCAAGGAGAAACCCAATGGTTAATTTTGAAAAGGGCGACGATCGCGCCGAGGTTTTGAAAACACCGTGGGTCTTATACAACGATTGAGGCCCAAAAGTTTTTGGTTTCAAAAGGGGATTGGGCCTTACACTCTATTAGAGGCCCAAAATGATTTTGAATGGGTCTTATAGCTCGAGGAGAGGCCCAGATGGTTTATTTTAAATGGGCGATGATCGCGCTGAACTTTTGAAATACAACGGGACTTATACAACATTTGAGGCCCAAAATAGGTTTGTATTTACAAAGGATTGGGTCTTACACTCTATTAGAGACTCATGAGTGTTCAGAAAAGTTTGTTAGGGTGAAAATCAATAAAACCCTAATTTCATCATTTTTTAATATAATTATTCAAAGAAAATTAATACAAATGATAAAAATTCCAAATAAGTTTGAATAAACAACTTGTGATTTTGGTTTTAGGTTTGAAAAATGAGGCTTTCATCACAAGATGAATTAAAACCTACTTGGTTTTGATTTTCCAAAATGGATATTTATTTTTAAAAGGTTTAAAAACAAATAAAAGACATTTATTCACAAAAATACTAATTATATTAAATAAATAATATAAATATAATTTTTTTGGGGAATAAAATATTTCAACATTTTTGTGATTTTTTGCAAAAAGAACCAATAAAAAATAATTAAAATTGAGGGAGTTATTAATTTTTCAAACTATTAAAAATAATATGGAAAATAACAAAAAGTGGGAAAAATAGCAAAAAGAGGATCTGGGGCGAGGGGGATTCGAACCCCAGACCTCTTGTGTATAGGGCGTGCGCCTTACCACTGGGGTGGTGATACATCCGTTGATTGAAACACAACCATAAATATACAAGGCTTGCCTTGCTTTTGGCCTGGCCCAAGGCAAGGCAAGACAAGTTTTGACAAGAAACGGGAATGTCCATAACTTTCTCATTTCTCCATGGTTGGGGACAAAATTTATATGCATCTGGCCTAGAATTTCACAAGGAATCCAATGGTGGTGGTATTTTTTCCAGATCATGATCCCTCCTCAAAATCCGATAGTGGTTTTGAAATAGACCATATTTTGCATTTTCTGTGCTACGTCTTGGTACAAGTATGAATTACATGATAAATTGATGTAAACACAACACATATGACATGTAGAAGAGATGCATGATCAGTGGACTTCAAAGCAATGCATGTTTTGGAAAGTTCAAGTCTGATGCTTACCTCTTTTTGAGCTTTTGGAGTTTTTTGTGCAATCTGCGAAGTTTCTTGTTCCAGAAATGGTTTGATGCTTTGGACACTCTCAAATGATCCCTTAGATGCTTTTAGGATGATTAGAATCAGCTGGAACCTGCAAAAACAAAAACTGGCCCTTTCTTGCAAAAGAGGTTAAAATGGCCAAAATATCAACTCTCTCAAATGGTGTTCCAGATGTTGGGAGCCATTTGGGATAGTTCAAGGATGATATTTGGAGTGTGTTTGAGGCTTTATCTGGTTTGGAAAGTGACTGAATCAAGACATCGCTTGAAAAATGCACAAAAAGCCTATTTTAAGGTTTTGAGAGGTGACTTTGAGATTTAAGGATTACAGGTCACTTGTGTGAGTTTGAACAACTTAGATATGACATATTGGATGTGTTTGGATCATGAACTGTGATGGAAATGCTCTTTAACTCAAAAACTCAGAGTTACCTTGCTAAAAAAGGTATTTTTGCCTAAAGAAAGTGATTTTGAGGAAAGCATATGTTTGATGGCTTTCATGTACTTAAACTGAGCACAAATGAGCTCTATTTATAGTAGAGTAAGTTTGTTTGGGGATCAATAGTGAATGGCAACTGCAGCAGAGGTTTGGCCAATGTTGATCAATGAGAATCCAAGTCTCCTCTAGCCATTGACTAGAGGTTAGAGCACAGAGCTGCGGTTCCCTAGTTGTTGGATCATTCTTGACTGAATTCAGTTGGAGGAAGCTCAGTTCATGCCACCTCTAAGCATCCATTAAATGCTCCAATCCAAAATTGGAGTCTTGTCCCTCTTTTAGGGATTTCTAGGTTTGGCATGCTACCTCTTGTTCCAAAGACTTTGGAGGTTTGGATCAGTGTTGGTTCCCTTTAGATTTGATCCTCAGGTGTGTCCAAAGTGATGATAAGGCTTGGAATTATCTGATTTTGCCAAATCGAGCAAAAGTGCAAAATTCTGCCTAGCCTTGGCAGTTTTCAGCAAGGCATATTGCCATTGTCATATCTCATGGCTCAAGTGGAATTTGATGGAGTTCTTGGCCATTTTGGAAAGCCCTCATATGATACAATAACTGTTTGATCATAATTGATTTTGATACTTTTTGGATCCAAGTGAAAAATGTCCCTACATTTGGAAAAAAGTGAAGACATATTCTGACTTAGCGAAAATTTCACTAAGTGTTGGAAAAAAGTGACATTTTCACTTTTCTTGATTTTGATCATTCCATAACTTGAAATCCATGGGGAATTGGAATTATTGGTAGTTGAAGCTTTTGTAGAGGGCCATGAGAGCTACAAATCCAGCTTTGGATGGGAAAAATTGTCCTTGTGGTTTAGGAGTTATGATCTTCCAAAGTTGGTACCCTAGCCACTTTGTTCCATAACTTAGAAAATTTTCTAAGTTTTTTATGGTTACCCCTTTTACAAGTTATCCCACTTTTCTTGATTTTTATTGATGAATGATGATTCCAATCATACATTAACATAATTTTGGGGTCAAAGAACCATAATTGTGAAAAATCTCAAAAAGTCAAAGTTTGACTTTTGTGCACAGTTGACTTTTTGTCAGATGAATTCTAAACTGTGCGATCCTCTATGAAATCAAGTCCTTGACCTAAATCAAACTTGATGGATTGATTTCATAGGTGTTATAGGGTGTATTGAATCATGTCTTAGGGTTTGGGAGCATGTACTGGTCAAAAGTCAATGATACAGTTGACTTTTTCCGCGAAACCCTAACTGTGGTTCTGATGAAATTGAAACTTGTTGCTCAAGCTTCTTGGATCAATCCATTGTTGCAAATGGATCAATGTGATGTATTTGAGACCCTCAAAACCCCTCTTGAGGTCTTGGCTCATGTTTTGTCCCAAAAGTCAACTTAGAGGTGAATTAGGTCAAGAAACCCTAATTCCTGATTTTTTTGATGAATACATCCCCTGAGGCTAAATTGACTTGATGATTGGGTTCATGAGATCCCTTGGAGCATCATAGGTTATGCTTTGAAGCATTGGCTCATGCCCAGAGGAAAATTTCCATCTGGAGGCCCTGGTCAACCAAACCCTAATTTGGTGACACTGGCGATCTTAAGGCTTGATCCACCTAGAAGGGAGAAGCCTTGTGCTTAATCCTTGAAGTGGGAGTCCTCTTGATCCTTTGTGGATGTTTGAGAGGCTATACAAGTTGAAGATCATGTCATTTCTTGATTGATCCTTTCTCTAAGAGCTCTGAGAGGGCTTGAAACCCTAAGTCTGATTGTAGTGGATGCTCACCCATCTTTGAGGAGACTAATGGTTCATCCATATTGTGATGATGATTTGCACAATGGGAAATCTTAGTGGTCAAAATTTGGGGTATGACAACCGCGACCACCAGATGATGATCGTAATTCCATTGCATGAGATCGATGCAACACAATGATTATGTCATGGCTCAACAACTCAGTTGAATCTGAAATCTCACAGAGTGTTCTTTGGATGGAGACAGCTTCAGGCATATGGAAAGAATTGAAGGATCGATTTTATCACGGCGATGTGTTCAGAATTTCTGAAATTCAAGAAGAAATTTGCACCCTTAGGCAAAGTGATTTTTCTATCTCATCTTACTACACCAAATTGAAAATATTATGGCAAGAATTGGATAATTTTCGTCCAATTCCTTCTTGTGAAAGTGATGTTACTTGCTCTGCCATCAGCAAGATTCGCAACTACCAAGATTCTGATCAAGTTATCAGATTCCTTAAGGGATTGAATGATGGATATTCAGCAGTGAGGTCTCAGATTATGTTAATGGATCCACTTCCCAATATTTACAAGGTTTATTCTTTACTTGTGCAGCAGGAAAGACAATTGGCAGTGATTACTGAAGAATCCAAAGTTTTGGCTTTTCCTGGTAATTCATCTCAAGGTAGAGGCCAAACTCCAGCTAGAGGCAGACGTCAAAGAGGGGGTAGATACAACAATGGTCGTGGTAGAGGCATGAGGGTTTGTACTCATTGTGGTATGACCAACCATACTATAGATACATGATTCAAAAAGCATGGCTATCCTCCTCATTGGCAACACCAAAGTCAAGTCAACAATGTTTCTACTGAGCATGAGGAAGAGAATGAAGCTCAAAATGAATCATCTACAGCACCACCTACTGAGTCTAACCAAGGATTGATTAGTTTTACACCTGCTCAACACAAGGCTATTTTGGCTCTGCTAAACCAATCTTCCACTCCTCATAGTGTCAATCAAATTGTAACCCAACATGACTCCTATTCAGGTATTATTTGCACAATACCGATTCAAGATGTTCATGAATCCTTTATACTTGATACTGGTGCCACAGATCATGTGTGTTTCTCAAGCAAATTATTTTCTTGTTTGAAAAGAATTCCTCTCATTACTGTCAAATTGCCAAATGGTTCTTTAGTCACTTCAAATTATTGCAGGCACCATTTACTTTAATGAGCAATTTGTACTAACCAATGTCTTATATATGCCTCATTTTTCATTTAATCTCATATCTGTCCCTAAACTCACTTTTCATCTTGATTGCCAATTGATTTTTGACAATTCCACTTGTTTCATACATAACTCTTACTCCAAGAAGATGATTGGTGCAGCTGAATTGATAGGAGGGCTGTACATTCTCAATCAACCACAAGTTTCTATCCCTCATTCTCATCACATCAATGTTGCTTCTGATGTAGCTTCTAGTTCTAAGAATAATTTTAATCTTTGGCATTGGAGATTAGGACATCCATCCAATGCCAAATTAGTTGAACTACAGAAAGTGTTTCCTTTTATTACTCCACCATCATCCAATGTACCCTATGACACTTGTTTTTATGCCAAACAAAAGAGATTACCCTTTTTTGATAGCATTCATCATTCCAATGCCATTTTTGATCTTATTCACATGGATATTTGGGGTCCATTATCTGTTCCTTCTATGCAAGGTCACAAGTATTTTTTAACTGTAGTAAATGACAAAAGTCGGTTTACTTGGATTTTCCTCATGCACACTAAGCCTGAAACTCCTCCCCTTGTTAAAAACTTTGTTTCCATGGCTCTTACTCAATACAACAAATCTGTTAAGTACATTATAACTGATAATGGCTGTGAATTCATACTTAAAGATTATTATCAGGCTTATGGCATTCTTCACCACACTTCTTGTGTTGCTATCCCTCAACAAAATGGCATTGTTGAAAGTAAACATCAACATATTCTTGCCATTACTAGGGCCATTTTATTTCAGGCACATCTTCCTAAACTCTTTTGGTCATTTGCTGTCAGCCATGCCATTCACCTCATTAATAGACTCCCTACACCTTTCTTACACAACAAGTCACCATATCTTGTTTTGAATGGTCAGCAACCTGAATTTACTTCTCTTAGAGTCTTTGGCTCTTTATGCTATGCCTCCACATTACATACTCATAGAAAGAAACTTGATTCCAGGTCTATAAAATGTATCTATCTAGGATTCAAACTTGGAGTTAAGGGTTACATCCTTTTTGATTTGCATGCCAAAGAAATTTTTTTGTCAAGAGATGTTACATTCTTTGAAACTGTGTTTCCTTACCAAGATAGTCCTTCCTCTTCTTCTACCTCTACCCCTCAACCTCTTTCTCAATCCACATCTGAGTTTGATTTCCCTTATATTTCTGACTCTCCTTATTTTATCCCTTCCAGCTCATCCACACTCAATCCTGATCCTCATTCTGATACAGATCAACCTACTCCTACTAGCTCTTCATCTCTTCCTTCTATTCCCCCCACCATACCTCAACCTAACCCTTCCATAAGAAGATCTCAAAGAGCTAGTCATCCTCCCAATTACCTTCAAAATTATCATTGTAACTTGATTGAGAATACAACTCAACTTGATGATTCAACTGTCACACAATCTGCTTCTCAATGTAAGTACCCTTTGTCTCTTTTTCTTTCTTATCACAATATTTCACATAATCATAACCAGTATATTCTTAACATGTCATCTATTTCTGAGCCAAATTCTTATAAAGAAGCCATTACTAATCCACACTAGAGTGATGCCATTCAGTCAGAACTGGCTGCTCTTATGAAGACTCATACTTGGGATTTAGTCAAATTACCTCATCACAAGAAAGTTATTGGATGCAGATGGGTCTTCAAACTTAAAATGCATGCTGATGGTTCTGTAGAGAGATATAAGGCAAAGCTGGTGGCAAAGGGATTTACTCAGACTGAGGGATTAGACTACATGGACACTTTCAGTCCTGTAGTTAAGATGACTTCTATTAGAGTGTTCTTGGCTATTGCTGTTGCCAATAACTGGCCTCTTTTCCAGCTGGATGTTAACACGACCTTTCTCCATGGTGATTTATATGAAGAGGTTTATATGCAACCTCCTCTTGGCCTTTCCCTTACTGATTACACTCTTGTTTGCAAACTCAACAAGTCTTTATATGGCCTTAAGCAAGCCAGTAGGAAGTGGAATGCCAAATTGACCGAAACTTTGTTACAATCAGACTTCATTCAATCCAAGTATGACTACTCTCTATTCACCAAATGCAAGGCCCAATATTTCACTGCTATCCTTGTTTATGTTGATGATCTAGTCTTAGGAGGGACTGATGTTGATGAAATTAACAACATTAAGTCACTTCTACACTCAAAGTTCAGCATCAAGGATTTGGGCACACTAAAGTATTTTCTTGGATTTGAGGTTAGCAGATCCAAGGCAGGTATCAGTCTATGTCAAAGAAAATACATTTTAGATTTATTGCAGGATACAGGATTGACTGGAGTAAAGCCATGTAGCACTCCTATGCAACCTCATCAACAATTACACAAAGAATCTGGTGATATTCTCTCTGATCCTACTGAGTTCAGAAGACTGATTGGAAGATTACTGTATCTTACACACTCAAGGCCTGAAATAGCTTATGATGTAAGCAAACTCAACCAATTTCTAAGTGCTCCACATACTGATCACATGTTGGCAGGCATACATATCTTAAAATTCCTTAAAGGCAGTCCTGGTAATGGCTTATTCTTCAGTTCATCATCAGACCTCACACTTAAGGGTTTTTCAGATTCTGATTGGGGAGCTTGCCTTAACACTAGACGATCAACAACTGGCTTTTGCTTCTTCCTTGGTAACTCACTCATAAGCTGGAAGAGTAAGAAGCAGGCCATAGTATCTAGATCATCATCTGAAGCAGAGTATAGAGCATTGGCACAAGCTACTTGTGAAGGACAATGGATTCTATATCTGTTGCAAGACTTCATGATACATCACACCACTCCTTTTGTGATCTATTGTGACAACAAATCAGCATTACACATAGCTGATAATCCTATATTCCATGAAAGGACTAAGAACATCGAGATCAATTGTCATGTTGTTAGAGATAAAGTTCAAGCTGGTATCCTTCACTTACTTCCCATTCGCTCCAAGGATCAAGTGGCTGACATACTGACAAAATCTTTACATGTGAGACCTTTCAACATCCTTCAAAGCAAGCTTGGCATGATTGACATCAATTCCAGCTTGAGGGGGGGTGTTAAACATAAGGAATAATGGGATTTCTTAGTGTGGAAGCTACTAGTGTTATTTCTGTTTATAGTTAGTTACACTTGGTAGTTAGAGTTTGTTGTAAATGTAACTAACTATATAAGACATAATCACCACTTGGTGTTATTCAGTTGTGAATAATGCCATTGCTTCCAATATTCTCCTTTGCACGAATACTTCTTTTCTCTATTTCTCCATGCATACATCATAGTTTCACATATGTCCTTGCACCATACAAGCTTGGCCCGACTAGAAACTGTGTCGTTTTGTCTTTTGAAATTGTAAGCATATTTGAGAGTCAACTCTCCATTCGCAAGGTTGAACCAAACCAAGCTTTTTTGGTGGTCATATTCACGAAGAACAATACGTTCCACAATCCTGTGTAAGTTAGGGAACTGTTGTATGATCTATTGAGGGAAGTGCCACATATTGTTCACCATGTAGTCACCAACTTTGTCTTTGAGGCAGTGTTGCATGTGTGCAGGAAGACCAATAATTTGGTTAAGGGGTTGACTCTCAGGCCATCTATCCAACCAAAATAGCACCTTTGAGTTGGAACCAACTGTCATACAAGAATTTTCTTGGACCACAAGCAACTCAGATTTAACATTACTCTATATGGAAAAAAGAATGTGATGGTGAATACAAGTTGAAGATCTAATAACCCTGCTCCTAAGAATCCTGACCCAATCCTCATCTGACTACAAAAGTTTCTAGCAAAGATGGATATTGGAGGCTTCATTAAGGGTGACAAAAGATATAAGCCCCTAACCCTCTCTCATTGTAGGGGCGAAAAAATTTCCTCCAAGCAACAGTTACAAGTTTTCTTTGGGATATGTCACGTGCCTAGATGAAGTTCTTAAGCCTTCTCTCTAAGTCTCTTAGTAAAGAAATTGGCCAGACATAGATTGTGATGAAGTATGTTAGCATATTTTGGACCACAAATTTGACCAGTTATGTTCTTCCACCAATAAAAAGGAGAGAGGCTTTCCAAGAAACTAGTTTGCTTTTGATTTTGTCAAGAATAAACTGCAAATGAGTCACCTTTGATCTACCTCTGAAGGTGGAAATTCCAAGGTACCAAAAAGGAAAACTACCAATGCTAAAACCTAGATAAAAAGCCATCATATTAAGCCTAACGTTGGAAATAGACCCTACAAAGATGGTGAATTTGGAAAGAGCATATTGCATATCTAATAAATAGCTTCTTTAAGGCAATGAGATTAGATTAACAACCATTACAACATACCATTAAGTCATCAGCATAGAAGTTGTGAGAGGTCATGCTCACAAACCTGGTACCTTTGAACAATTTTAGTTGGCCATCAAGAACAAGCTTGGAAATGGATTTATTGAGCACATCTTCAGCTATGCAAAAGAGAAGAGGCGGGAGGGGGTCCCCTTATCTCACTCCCCTGTAGTAATTGAAGAAGCCATTCATAGAACTATTGACATAGATGGAGAGCTTGCATATCTAAAAATAACCTTAATCCATTTGCAGAAGACATCATTGGAAACAAAAGCTTGCATCACCCTGATGAGGAAGGGCCACTCAATTGTGTCAAAGTCTTTTGTGATATCAATATTCAAAGAAACGTTCCCACCAAAGGCTTTTTGGTTCATCAAGTTAGCAACTTCAGACGCTAGACTAATGTAGTTTGTGAACTTCCGTCAAAACAAATATATTATAAACAACCAAATTCTCTTATCTTTACTCAATTTTTTTTAACATAGAGACAACTTCAATAAAACTTTCAGGTAAATATGTCCCTTGTCCTTGTAAGTTAGCGAGATTTTAATTTTCGTCCCTGTATTTTTTAGTTTTAAAATTGGCCTTGAATGTTAAGATGTTTTGCTTTTAGTCCCTGGCCTTAACTTTCCGTTACAAAAAAGGTTACGTGACAAACGTTTTGACACATGGAACATGTAACATAGTTTCTAATAAATTGAATATATTTACTAAATTGTAATTGGTGCCACGTGTTAATGGACAATTTAACATATTTTGTTTTAACCTAGTGGGGTTCAAAGCCACCTCCTTTTCATAAAATGCAAGCACTTTTACAACCCGTCCAACTGCTTTCTTTGTTAAATTCTTGCACCAAATGTTTAATATATTCAACTGCAATCATGCACAATAGTTGCATTAACAGTCATTTGTTTTATGCACTCACTTGCATTCTCATGCATGATTTCGAACTGTGGATGTCACCAAATGGAATACAGGAGTACCCCATTGTAATAGATAGGAAAATCTAAACCATGAAGAGGATTTCAATGCCCGAGAAGTATCAGCCCGACAATGCTTCGTCTTAGAAAAATGCTTTTTGCAATGCTTTGAAAGCATGCTTGATACATGTATATTTACATCACACCCTTTGTAGCTCTAAAATCATGCTTCAACAAGCAAGAAAGCATATGTACATGTAATATATATCATTTCCTTTTTAAATAAAATTATTTGATGATGAAATGAAAGAGCAGTAGCAAGGTGGAATCTGCAGAGAATTTGATGACGAACTATTATAATTTCACTACACATTGTAACTCTATAATCATGAAAAGAACTAATTTATTTGCAATGAAGGTAACAATGACATGTACGTTTGTTTTACTCCTTTTATTGAAGTTTGTGATTGTTACTGTTGCATTTGTTTATTCATACTTGAAATTAAGCTTATGTATAATTATGCTTGTGTTGGATATAATTATGCAACTTTGCTATGATACACAATATTAAAGACAAAATATTTCAAATAGAATGCAATCCAAATATAATGTAATTAAGCTTATGTATCCAAATAGGTTGGAGGATGAAGATGTGACCAAATGGAGGTTGGAGATAAAAAAAATCTAGGTTGAAGATGAGGAAAAAATGGAGGTTGGAGATGAGGAAAAAATGGAGGTTGAAGGTTTGGGATGAGGAAAAAATGGAGTTTGGAGATGAAAAAATGGAGGTTAGAGGTTGGAGATGATGAAAAAATGGAGGTTAGAGGTTGGAGATGGGTTGAGGAAGAAGAAGATGAATTTGTAATTTTTTTTAAATTTCGTCCTCAGGCCACATCACTGGTGTTAGGGATCATAAACATTTGCTACATAATCTTTTTGTAATGGAAACTTGGCATCAGAGATGAATATCAAAAAGGATTTTAATATTCAAGGACTATTTAAAAAAGATACATGGATGAAAACTTAAAATTTGCTAATTTACCATAATGCATATAGTGTGTGTTTATCGTTAATAAGATTTGTGTTTAAGATCACACCATCAATGAGTCAATGATTTTGAATAGAACTTACAATTAGTTGATGTTCTTAACTTCATCAGATCTTTTTATAATATATTAAGTCTATAGCGCGCATTTTCATGTTAACATTTCATCTTCATTTGTGTAGCATCACTAATATTTCTACTTAGCACCTCCTAGAACTCATATTCACTTCTCAACGGCTAAACCACAAGATCCACAAGGTCGGTTCAAATCCTAGCAAATACAAAAATAATTTAACATACATTAATACATTAACTATGATTGATATATATATATATATATATATATATATATATATATATATATATATATATATATATATATATATATATATATATATATATATATATATATATATATATATATATATATATATATATATATATATATATATATATATATATATATATATATATATATATTGTAAACATTATAAAAACTTAATCAAATTACAAAAACTTAAATATAATATAACTGATATATCTTTTTCATTTACCTTATGACATGCTCGGAATTTAACACTTTAGAAAAGTATATCTTATTTCAAAATATATTTTGAATGAAATGTATTTACGATTTATTTTGAACTAAATAGTCTGAAAAGATAGTTGTTACTCCAACTAAATATATTCCTCCAAATTTCAAAAATAAAATAGATGTGTGGATCTAAACATTATACAATATTTTTTTCTTCTTGAAATCATAACAACAAAATAATACTTAAAACAAATTTCTTTAATCTCAAAGAAGCTATTACATATTTTTTTAAAGATAAATCAGTTCAGAAAAAAATATTTTTTTCTTCTTGAAATCATAACAACAAAATAATACTTAAAACAAATTTCTTTAATCTCAAAGAAGCTATTACATATTTTTTTAAAGATAAATCAGTTCAGAAAAAAATTGTTTATAACGACCATGGGCGATTTTAAGGCCCGGCCAGGCTGGAGATGTGCCCAGGCTCTGACCCAAAATTTTGCCTTCTTTTACAAAAAAATATGAAAATTGTTGCGGTTAAATAGTGCTTTTATGGCGGTTAAAACCGCCACAATTAACGAAAATCAGAAAAACGGCAAACTCGAATAAAATTGACCGCCACACATGTCATAATATACATTGAATGAAATGGCGGTTTTTCTGTCATTGATAATGGCAGTTTTGACCGCCATAAATTAAACAATTTTTCACAAATAAAAACATGATTTTTTTTATACCTTTTTTATGCAATTAAGAATACATTACATCAATTTTTTTTTTATATTATAATATTTAGATTCAATTACATTACAAAAAATGTAAGAATTGAATTAAAGAATAAAGTTGCAATTTAGAACCAAATTAACCAAAAACAAAAAATGAATACTTACGAGAAATAAAAATTAACATAAAAGTAGCAGCTACTAAAATTTTAAAAAACATGTACAGAGTTATAAAAAAGAAGAAGAAAAGAATAAATTTTATCTTCAAATAATTTAAAAAATATATTAGGTGTTCGATAGAATGTTTTAACCAATTTCTCGCCTATTTTCGCTTCAATTCTTTTACTTCATGATGTTAAATTATTGTTGTTGTTGTTACAGGTTGTGGCTTATGAATTATGATGTTGAATTGTTGTTATTGATTGTTTCACCTTATGTTACATGAGGTCCAATACTTCGATTTATGCTCACTTTATATAAATTATATGAAGTGACGTCATCTCAGACGAGTTTTCCGACAACAACAGTGACGTCTTCTCCGGAAACTCCGACATCACCCCTGACAAATTTTCGGACGAAATTTTTGACGGTATCTCCGACGTCACTTCCAACAGCATCTTCGATGTCTTCCTTAACACTTCCAAAGGCATCTCCGACGACATTTTCTGAAACATCTCCAACATCATTTCGAGCATCATTTCCGATGTCATCTTCTCTGGTGAAACCACTGGATCCATAACTAGAACTATCGATTTCGAAACCAGAACCATCAAAGCCACCTAAAAAAGCTTTATTTCTACTTTCGACATTTCTACAGCCTCCAAAACCACCCGATCTACAAAGAGTTAATTTTTATGAGATTTTAAAATTCTTTTTCATCATCATTGTTTTTTTGTTTGTTTGAAGATTTAAAGAAAAAAGAGAAAGAAGAAACAAAAAATGAAAGCAGAAGAAGTGTTCAAAAAACCAGGAGAGAGAAGAAAGAGAAAAGAGAAAAGTAAGGAGAGAAAGAGAAAAAAAAGTTGACTTTTCCGGGGAAATATTTTGTCTGTCTTATACAAAGCCCAAGATTGAGGCTAAAAAGGGAAACTGACTCTACTGGTGAGATGTTTTACCTGTCTTGTACAAAGCCCAAGATTGAGGCTAAAAGAAGATTGACTTTGCTGGAGAGATTTATACGGTGTCTTGTACGAAGCCCAAGATTGAGGCTGAAATGAGACTGACTCAACAAGAGAGTGTTTTATTTGGTGTCTTGTACAAAGCCCAAGATTGAGGCTGAAAGGTAGTTGATTGACTCAGCTGAGGATTTTTAGGTGTCTTGTACAAAGCCCAAGATTGAGGCTGACCTAACTGGGGAAAATCATTATACAAAGCCTAAGAGAAGGCTGAAAAGAAGATTGATTCTAATTAGGGAAATTATTTCTCAAAGCCTAAAAGAAGGCTGGGAGGAATTGACTCCGCTGGGGAAGATATTTGTCCCGAGCTTAAGAGAAGGTTGTGAAGATTTTGACTTTGTTGGAGAAAGTTTATATGTGTCTTGTACAAAGCCCAAGATTGAGGCTAAAAAAGGAATGACTCAACAAGAGAGTGTTTATGTTTTGTACCATTGACTCAACAAGAGAGTGTGGAAAGGTGATTGACTCAACAAGAGAGTGATTTGTTTGTCTTGTACAAAGCCCAAGATTGAGGCTAAAAAAGGTTAACTCAACAAGAGAATGTTTTAAGATAGAAGATGGACTCAACAAAAGGGTGCTGTTGGGGCTAATTCTGCTGAGGAAAATCATTATACAAAGCCTAAGAGGAGGCTGGCTTCTGCTAAGGATTATTGAGATCCAGAGGCAGGTCCAAAATGGGGAATCAACTCTTGCTGAGGATTTACAGAAGAGTTGAGGTATCAGATGCCTTGAGGTTCTGATTTGGGATAGTGTTATCCTGATGATAAACTGACCCTAGCTGGGAATAATTTAGGATAAAGACTGAGTTTTAGATCCTGTGAGGGTTTTAACTCTACTGGAGATTGATTAAATGATCAGGGTTTCTTCCTAGGTTTGTAGGGAACTTGAGAATGTCTTTGAGATCCAAGAGGGGATTAGACTGTCTGTCATACCCCAAATTTTGACCAGTAAGATTTCCCATCATTATGAAAATCATCATCATAATATGGGGGGAACCATCTTGCTTCATCAGTCTCCCCAAAGATGGGTGAGCATCCACTACAATCAAAATTAGGGTTTCAAGCCCCCTCAGAGCCTTAGACAAAGGATCAATCAAGGAATGACATGATCTTCAACTTGTCTAACCTCTCAAACATCCATAATGGATCAAAAGGACTCCCACTTCAAGGATCAAGCACAAAGCTGCTCCCTTTTAGGTGGATCAAGTCTCAAGATCGCCGGTATCACCAAATTAGGGTTTTAGTCAATCAGGGCCTCCAAAGGGAAATTTTCCTCTGGGCATGAGCCAATGCTTCAAAGCATATCCTAAAATACTCCATGGAACCTCATGGGCCCATCCATCAAGTCAATTTGACCTCAGGGGATGCATACATAAAAAATCAGGAATTAGGGTTTCTTGACCTAATTCACCCCTAAGTTGAATTTTAGGGCAAATCATGAGCTAAGACCTCAAGACATGATTTTAGGGTCTCCAATATACTATATTGATCCATTTGGAACAATGGATTAATCCAAGAAGCTTGAGCAACAAGTCTCAATTTCATCTGCACCACAATTAGGGTTTCGCGAGGAAAGTCAACTGTAACTTTGACTTTTGACCAGGATAAGCTCCCAAGCCCTAAGACATGATTCAATATAACCTATGATACCCATGGAACATGTCCATCAAGATTGATTTAGGTCAAGGACATGATTTCCTGAAGAATTGCACAGTTTGGAATTCATCTGATAAAAAGTCAACTGTGCACAAAAGTCAACTTTGACTTTTTGAGATTTTTCACCAAAATGGATTTTTAACCCTAAAATGATGTTAATGTATGATTTGAATCATCATTCATCAATAAAAATCAAAGAAAGTGGGATAACTTGTAAAAGGGGTAACCATAAAAACTTAGAAAAAATTCTAAGTTATGGAAAAAGTTACACTAATGTGCCAACTTTGGAGGACCATAACTCCTAAACCACAAGGCCATTGTGCCCCATCCAAAGCTTGATTTGTAGATCTCATTGCCCTCTACACAAGCTTCATACTGACCTATGTCCAAATTCCTCATGGATTTTGAATTATGGAGTGATCAAAATCAAGAAAAGTCACTTTGTTCCAACACTTAGTGAAAATTTCACTAAGTCAGATTTTACCCTACTTTTTGCCAAATGTAGGGGGATTTTTCACTTGGATTCAAAAGAGATCAAAACAAAATATGTTCAAACAGTTGTTGTATCATGTAAGGGCTTTCCAAAATGGCCAAGAACATTACCAAATTCAATTTGAGTCATGAGATATGACATTGGCAAGTTGCCTTGCTGAAATCTGTCAAGGCAAGGCAGAATTTTCATTTTTGCTCGATTTGCCAAAATTAGCCAAATCTAAATGCTCCTATCCACTTGGACACATCAGAGGATTGAATCTAAAGGGGACAATCACTGAGCCAAGCCTCCAAAGTCTTTGGAACAAGAAATAGCATGTTGAACCTAGAATTGCCAAAATAGGGACAAGACTTCAATTTTGGATTGGAGCATTCAATGGAAGCCTCAAGGTGGCATGGACTGAGCCATTCTCAACTGAATTCAGTCAAGACTTATCCAAGACCAAGGGAACCAGCAGCCTGTGCCCTAACCTCTAGTCAATGGCTAGAGGAGACTTGGATTTTCATTTGCCAACATTGGCCAAACCTACTCAGCAGTTGCCATTCACTATTCCTAGAAAAACAAACTTGCTCTACTATAAATAAAGCTCAATTGTGATCAGTTTGAGTACACCAAAGCCATCAAACAGACACTTTCCTCAAAATCTCTTCTTTCACTCCAATTTTGCCTTCTAAGGCAAGTCACTATCGGGTTTTGAGTTTGAGAGCTTTTCCAATCAAACCAATCACTCACACACCTCACATACATCATATAGAAGTGATCCAAACACTCACATAACATCTGGAACACATATTTCACAAAATCATCAGCCAATTGCTCAAGTTCTTGACAGTTTTGCAGTTGAGGCACCATCTTCAACTCCAAACCATTTCAATCCATTTCAAGCATTCATACACACTCCATGGCACCTAGGGAAGCTATCCAGATCATTGGAACCTAGCTGTAACACCTCCAACACAAATCACGATCACCAGCTGCAAGTGGTAAGCATGAGCTCTTCTAACTCTATGATCCATGCAATTTTTGCTGCACAATAATTTGGCCATATGTTCATAATCATGCATGGAATGTTTCCCCTCAATTAACTGCATTGTTTGAATCGTGTATCAAAAATCCTAGCCTTCATGCAGAAATTAGGGTTCTTGAGGATTTTTCATGATTTCTTGTTATATGTTTAATTTAAATGAAATTAATTGTCATAGACATGATCGTGAGGTTAAAACGAGTTGATTGGTATGCAGATTGCATGATATAATCACATATTCAATGAGATTGGAGAGAAAATGCAAATCTGGGCAAACCCAGAACACGCGCGTGTTCTTGGTGTGTTCTTGGCGCCATTTTTCAAAATTTGAATATTTGAATTATGTGATTTTATTTAATTGATTCAAAAATTAATTTCTCTCTGAGTTTTAATGATTTTGAGTTGATTCTTTTTTTAATAATTCACAAAAATGTTAAAATATTTGATTTTCCCAAAAAATCCCAAAAATATTATTTATTTTGTATAATTGATATATTTGCAAAGAATTAATGTTTTAATTGTTTTTAACATTTAAAATATTTTTTCCACCTTGATTTTGCAACTTTTAATGCCTTCTAATTATTTTGTAGGTCAATACTTAATTTTTGAAGCATTAATCCAAGATCACAATTTGTTTTCCATATGTTAAACAATTTTGATCATTTTAATTGAATTTTTATTCAATTAAATACATTTTTGAAAACAAATTAGGGTTTTGGATTAATTCAACCCTCATAAATCATTTTCAAAACACTTTTGGGCCTCTATTAGAGTGTAAGACCTAACCCCTTTTTGTAAATACTAAAAATTTGGGTCTCACTTATGGTATAAGTCCCACTGTATTTTCAAAAACCTCGGCGCGATCGCCAATTCAAAATTAAACCTTTTGGGCCTCTCCTTGAGCTATAAGACCCATTCAAAACTTTTGGGCCTCTCCTTGAGCTATAAGACCCATTCAAAACTTTTGGGCCTCTATTAGAGTGTAAGACCCAATCCCCTTTTAACCAAAACATTTTGGGCCTCAGATATTGTATAAGCCCCTTCGCGTTAAAAGAAAACCTCGGCGCGATCGCCATTTCAAACGAAAAGTCAACTGGGCCTACCCTCGTGTTATAAGCCCCACTCTTTTTCTTTAAACTTTTTGGGCCTCTTGAGAGAGTGTAAGACCCATCCCTTTGTACAGAAAACAATTTTTGGGCCTCAGTCACTTGTAGAAGTCCCTCTGTACAAAACAACAGCGCGCTCACTGATAAAACCCTGGGCCTCTCCTCGAGCTGTAAGCCCCAAATCTTTCTTTTTCAAAGCACTTTCTCTTTTGATTTTGAATATACTGTTGTTTTCAATCTTTCTTTGTTGAACAACTAACCAAACAACATGGAAGCTCTACAACCGAGTAAGTGGTTATTGCTTTCATTTACCACTTTCATATACATATAACTGTATTGTGGGGCTGTTTCACTGTAAGTCTTCTTTCATAAACTCATATCAACTGTGTAATAATAGTATAGATATTTCGAGTTTCCCCGACAACTACGTCTAGAACTAGGTGGTGTCGTTTCGGTTATTCGTAGAAATAGACAACTAGATCCCCAATAGGATCACTAGATACAGTCTTCTCTTCGGCTGTCCTCACTAGGAATTGTCAAGAAACTCTACTCCCAAAGATGAATGTATTCTCCGTGAATGGTATCTTTGAGTTTCTTCCAAATTCTCGAACTTTCCTGACTTGATCTATTCCTTGTGAATAGCTTGCCTTGAATTTTTTGGGGTTTGGGGACCCACGGGCTTCTTAAAAGCATCGGCCTCCTCTTGGGCATCGTACAAGGACCCACAGGCTTCCTAAAAGCAACCCCGCCTCCTCTTGGGCTTAGTACAAGGACCCTACGGCTTCTTAGAAGTATTCACAGCCTCCTCTTAGGCTTCGTATAATGATCTCTTCCTCCGGGAATGATAGCCTCCTCTTGGGCTTCGTACAAGGACCCGTCGGCTTCTTAAAAGTTTCCAGCCTCCTCTTGGGCTTCGTACAAATTGTCCCGACGACCTCCTAGAGGTATAGGAACATAACCTAGTCATCTTCATAGAATAGTCTTTTCAAAGAGTCTACTACTGTTTCTCAAAGCATAGTACAAAAGATGAAACTCTAGACTTGGACAGTCTAATCTCCTTGAGCCTCAAAGGCATTCTCAAGTGACCCCTTCGTTAAATAGGAAGAAAACCTGTAGACTCGGACAGTCTCAATACCCTTCGGATTTCCCACTTCCTTAAAGAACAGGAATAACCCGGATCCTCAAATCAAATCCTTGAGTACAATATTGCTCATATAAGAACTGATTTTCTCTTTCAAAATCAGTATACTGGACCTGTCACTTAACTGAAACAGTCACCACAGCCTCCTCTTGGGCTTTGTACAATGATTCTCCCCAGCAGAGTCAAACAATGTTTAGCCTGTCTCTCTCGGGCTTTGTACGAGACACATAAGAGACTCCCTCGTTGAGTCAAGCACCCCTTTCGCCTACATCTCGGGCTTTATACGAGATACAAAAAGGTTCTTATTGAGGCAAACAAACAACAGCCTCCATCTCGGGCTTTGTACGAGATACAAAAAACTCTCTTTGTTGAGTCAAATAGCCTTCATCTCGGGCTTTATACGAGATACCAAACGACTCCATCGTCGAGTCAACCCCTTTTAGCCTCTCTCTCGGGCTTTGTACGAGACACATATTAGCCTCCTCTTAGGCTTCGTATAAGAAAATCACTGGTTGATCCAATCAACCTTTTAGCATCAAAGTTGTGCCTCGTTCACAGTACACAAACATCAACGACTCCTTCCCCTCCATCTAATTGCTGTAAGTGGCAAGCCTCCGGATCATCTACATCCATGCCACTGTCCCTCTTTTAGCATGAGAAATTCCTAAGGAAAGGTGGCATTGCTCTACACTGAGTTAAAGTCTTCTCCTTCAGGTTAAAACCCCCTACAAAGGAAATTATGGCGTTGCTAGGATCCGCGTATCCCAGTTAAAGTAATCCTCCTTTACAGTCAGTCACCCAACAGTCGTGACATACAAACCCCTTTTAGAGATGACAAATTCTCTCTAAAGTCAAACCCCTTCAGCTTCATATCTTGGGCTTCGAACAAGATACAAATAAACTCTTCAGCTTCATATCTTGGGCTTTGAACAAGATACAAACTACCTTTCACTTCACGTCTTGGGCTTTGAACAAGACACCAAAACAACCATTTCCTCCCATAGAATAGGAGGAACTACGAACACTCTGATTTCCCTGTTTCGGTAAACGGGAATACATAGGCATAAGATCGGAAGAAAAGATCTTAGCGAGCACACTAAACAAAAACCCAAAATCCCATACTCCCGTATATCATAATCTGAAGCAGTATCCTAACAAAATCCCAGAGAGAAATCAGTATTGGAGAAAATACAAATAACCAGTACAAAGGCCCCACCACATTGATCGCATCCGTAACCTAACAGACCGCTGTTTAAACTCAGTATGCAAGCAGGGTTAATTGGAGACATCTATTTCCCTTCCTTCATCAACTTTAATAGGATAAAAAATGAATCGACCTGTAGTAAACTCAACCGCAGAGAGTGACCGCGCTTAAGAACCGCGTCCAAAATCGCTCGCTACAGAAAAATGGCGCTCACTGTGGGGCCTACTCTTTTTTTTTCTTCTTCTTCCTTTTCATCTCTTGTGTGAATACCACAGATTGGGGCTTCCGCCGGGGAACCCATTTCTGTCAGGAACTTAGGATTCATAGCTTTAAAGGTCTAGGATGTTTAGGACAAATATATATACTGCTTTTCCTAATTACTATACATGTTTATTTTTCTGCTAATGGGAATGCGTGTGATACCGCATGTGGAAAGATTGAGTATACACTTAAGATAAGTGATGGCGACGAGGTCGACCATCAACCTCAGTGGAGGCTGACTAATGCAACCCATTCTCTCACCTAGACAATGGGCCGATTGTGATGTCTGAGAAGCTGAGGAGCCAAACCCTTTTGTAGTGCAGAAACTATCGGGAATAGTTATTACGCGATACTACCCTCATTTGAGGCTGGTGATCTATTCTCGGTGAATGGCACTTACTCTAAGATTGCTCTACAACTCGCTGGCGATCCGCTTGTTGTTTTGCTTTCCTGGGAGGAGCTGATGATAATGAGTACAGGTACAAAAATCACCTTAGTATAAACCTTTGGGGATGGGTAGAGCCTTGACTTCATCACAACGAACCTTTGACCCCATGTTTTTCCTATGTTTTTGTGTGCTGCATTCATGAATTCATTTAAAAAACATTAAAACAAGAAAAAAAAAATTTCTCTTCTAGTCTCTTTGTTCTTCAAATTAAACTAAGACTGAGATTGCAAATATCAGAGAAAAGGATTGCACTAATGGATTTCGGTAGAAGGAGAACCCATAGGTATACCTTCAAGGTTCCAAAGCTAGAGGATTTGAGAAGGTTAGCAGGGATGATTACAAACCAAGAGGCTTTCAGAGCCAAGCACGGAGGTCTGCTACCACTGTTAAGAGTCCATGTGATTGAGGGAATCATGGATGCACTCATTCAGTTTTACGATCCGGTTTATCACTGTTTCACATTCCCGGATTACCAGCTAGCACCAACGTTGGAGGAGTATTCTCATCTGATTGATCTACACATTACAGATCAAGCTCCATTTTCTGGACTGGAAGAAATTCCAAAGAATCAGATCATTGTAAGAGCAATTCATTTGGACGAGTCTGAGGTCAGGACTCACATAACCACTAAGGGTGGCATCCAAGGTTTGCCAGCCCAGTTCTTGACAAAGAAAGCCCTGTATTTTGCCAGTATAGGAAACGTAACTGCTTTTGAAAGCATCTTTGTCTTGCTCACCCACGGGTTATTTTTGTTTCCCAACATCAATAACTTCATCGATATTAACTCCATTAAGGTTTTTCTCATTGGAAACCCTGTGCCGACTTTGCTCGCAGATGCGTATCATTCTGTACACTTGGGAAATTTGTACAACGGAGGGGAGATCACATGCTGTGTACCTCTACTTTATAAATGGTTTATCTCTCACTTGCCCAAGTCTGCTGCTTTTTGGGATTGTAAAAGTGCCTTACGTTGGTTGCAGAAGATCATGTCTCTTACCAACTCTGATGTAGATTGGTGTAATAGGATCTATGATGGAATCAGAATCATTGATCGTTGTGGAAACTTCCCCAACGTACCCCTTATAGGAACTAAGGGAGGAATCAACTATCATCCGATATTGGTTCGCCGTCAGTTTGGATACCCGATGAGGCATATTTCGCTGAATGCTCATCTGGAAGGTCTTTTCTTCAAAGAAGGAGAAAACGATAGAGCACTAAAGATGGAAATAGTGCACGCTTGGAAACACGTTCTTAAGAAAGGACGGGAGTCTCTAGGAAAACCGGACTGTGTCTCGGAGGAGCCTTATCTCCACAGGGTGCAAACTAGAGCTCTCAAGCTAGAGATACCTTATCCTCGTTACGGAATTCTTCCGCCGAGGGAATTTGTCATGTACTTCATGACGGGAACTGAAAAGCTTCAGGTTACTCTCAACAAAGTTCTAAAGGAGAGAAGGTCTTGGAAGAACAAGTACCGCACCCTCAACGTAGAGTGCATTAAAATATAGCAACTACTGAAAGAGAAAGATGCTCTGATTGAAATTTTGGAGCAACATGCTGTAGAGAATCAAGATGACCAAAGGAATTTGCTCGCTCCTTTCACTTGGCAAAGGAATGATAACCCGACAACGGCCCAAGAGCCCCGGTCAAAGAAAAGGAAAGTACCAGAGTCAGCACCCGACTTCTCTTCAGAGAGGAATCGGGACCCATTAGTTTAGGTTTCTGTTTCTGCACCTTGTAATCTACTGTATTTCCATTTCTGTAATCCTTTGAATTCAATAAAAAGGGGTTTCCCCACTGTTTGATATTTGCAATCTAATTGTCGAAGTTTATTTTGATTAAACCAAAAAACAATTAATATAATTATTGCATTCATCATTCTCACATCACGTATTCTTCTTCCCTACGAATCTCACGTTTGTGTCTCGATTCTAGAGTCAAACTGTCTCATTCGTACAATACTCGGGCCAATCGTCAGAAAAAGATGGATGATCTTGAGGAAGAAAACAGAGAATTGAAGGAAGAGATCGACGCTCTGAGAGAGGATATGAGAAAGCTTCGTAACGACATGCAAGCCATGGCAGAAGCTCAGCTACAAAGATATGTGATCTCAGAGATCACCTCAACGCCCATCGTGGAGAAGTATGATCCTAGGTATCAAATGCCGAAAGATCGTCCTTGGGGCATGCCTGTTAACTATATCCCGGAAGGATATGTTCCGCCGATCACTGAAGATCAGGGAATCACAACAGAAGCCGCTGGGCCTGAAGGTTACAAACTTCAGGAAAGCGAAGATGCCCGGGGCATACTGAAGACTCCTGAAGGTTACAAACTTTGGGAAATGCCAAGATTTGCTGCCGTAGTCACGGTACCACCACCTGTGGTGCATACTGTCCCGGAAGGACAGATTCCACCGATACCTTCTGGTAAAAAGGAAACTATGTTCGATAGAATGGATGAATTCCAAGAACAGTTCCTGGAAATGCAGAAAGAACTGCAAGCCATCCGCGGTCAGGATCATTTTTGGAAAGGACGTCGCAGACCTCTGCTTGGTCCCCAATGTGAAAGTCCCGCACAAGTTCCAAGTGCCCGACTTTGAAAAGTACAAGGGTAACTCTTGCCCTCAAAGCCATCTGGTGATGTACGCTCGGCAGATGTCAGCTCAGACGGAGAATTAGGACCTACTTATTCACTACTTTCAAGATAGTTTAACTGGTGCCGCATTAAAATGGTACATGGGTTTAAACCGTGCCACGATCAGCACTTTCAGAGATCTTGGCACTGCCTTCGTCCAACAATACAAATACAATTTGGACATGGCACCCGACAGAGATCAACTCAGATCAATGTCGCAAAAGGACAAGGAAACCTTTAAGGAGTATGCTCAAAGGTGGCGTGAAATTGCCGCTCAAATTTGTCCGCCTCTTGAAGACAAAGAGATGACAAAGATCTTCTTAAAAACCTTAAGCTCATTTTACTATGACCGAATGGTTGCCAGTGCGCCCAGTGATTTCACTGAGATGGTGGGCATGGGTGTACGTCTTGAGGAAGCCGTCCGAGAAGGATGTTTGGTAAAAGACACTGGATCGACGAGCTGTACTAAAAAATACGGTAGTGCTCTCCCTAAGAAAAAAGAGCAAGATATTGGGAATATCTCTCTCGGAAAGCAAAGGCGTCGATATCAACCAATAGCAACTGTAACTCCTGCTATCAGCACCACGCCTACGTATCAACCTCAGGTTACGCAAAGCCAACCTGATCAGCAAAGGACACAACAGCCTCTTCAGAAGGCTCGTCCTCAGTACAACAACAACCGTACAACACGGCCACCAGGATTTGATCCTATACTCGTATCGTATGCAGAGCTGTTTCCATTACTGCTAGCCAAGGGGCACATTCAGACTAAGTCCCTTCTTACAGTACCAGAAAATCTGCCTTTTTGGTTTAAGGTGGATCAGACGTGCCCTTATCATCAAGGAGGATCAGGGCATAACTTAGAGACTTGTCTCAATTTCAAGTCCGACGTGCAAAAGCTTGTTAGGAGCGGGGTCTTATCCTTCAAGGATATAAATCCTAATGTTCTCACGAACCCGCTGCCTCAACATGAAAAGGCTGCAGTCAATTTGATAGAAGGAGAGACTAACAACGTCTATCAAATTCACGATGTACTCTTGTTAAAGACCAATCTGGTCAAGATGCATTGTAGACAGAGTGGATATGGCCATGTGCCACCTCATAGCTATCACCAGTGTGATATCTGCTCTAAAGACAATCAAGGATGTTCTGTAGTGCAATCAGCTCTACAGGAACAAATGGATCTCGGATGGATCCAAGAGCACCGAGTTCGTGGAGTTAACATGGTTTACACGAATTCCAACGTCATTCAAAACCACGACATCCGTGCGATGAATGCCAACTTGGTGGCAATGCACTCAAGGCAAAGCCAGTATCATAATCTACCGCGACACGATTACAGTTCTTGTCTGACTTGCTCGGTAAACAAACAGGGTTGCTCTTTTATACAAGAAGCCCTCCAGCGTCAGATGGATCTTGGATGGATCCAAGACTACCATGATAGGAATCCCTATCAGATCAATATGGTTCAAATCTTTGATATTCACGTGATGAATACCAACCTGGTAGAATTACATGCTGAACAGGTCTGACTCGGATTCCTGGTATCACATGACTATCAAAGCTGTAAAGCGGGTTGCGAAAACGATCAAGGTTGTACCCTTGTCCAGGAGGCACTTCAGCACTTGTTAAATCATTGGTAGATGCCAATCTACATGGATGAAGATACTCAAAAAATTAGTATCAATAACAGGAATCCTACTCGGCGTCAGAGTCAGGATGTCCGATCAATGGAAGCTAACCTAGTGAGGTTACATTGTATTCAAAGTGGGCGTGTCCAGGTGCCACCACACAATTACGACCGTTGTAGCGTCTGTTCGGAAAATAACCAAGGGTGTTACCTTGTGAGAGCAGCTCTTCAGGGTCAGGTGGATCGTGGAGAGATTCGTCCATATCCGGGTTCTGGACCCATCAACTGGACGCCGAACTACCCTGTCGATCAAATTGAGGATGTTGTCACCATCTCTGGTCATCACAGGACCAGGGATGTTTTTTCCATCATCCCTCTACTTGACGAATCTAAAGTTCCCAACCGGGAACGGATCGAGATTACTTATGATGGTCAGAAAAATAAGAAGGTTCCCATAGTTATCTATCTGCCGGGACCATTACCGTATGAATCAACTAAGGCTATCCCTTACAAATACGGTGCAACAACAGTTGAAAATGGAAAGGAAATTCCATTACCCTCCGTCGTGAACATTGCAGACATCAGTCGAGTAACACGGAGTGGTAGAATCTTTAACCGAGGGGTTGGAGAACCTAACAAGGAAAATGAACTTCAGACAGAAGCTCCCGATCCACCAGTCAGTCAATCCAGTAATCCTGACCTTTTGAAAAACGATGATGAGATGCTGAAGCTCATCCAAAGGAGTGAATACAACATTGTTGATCAACTGTTACAAACTCCTTCAAAGATCTCGGTATTATCACTGTTACTCAGTTCAGAAGCGCATAGGGAGGCTCTACAGAAAGTCTTGGAGCAAGCCTTTGTGGAACAGGATGTAACAATCAGATAGTTCGATAGCATTGTCTCTAACATCACTTCCTGCAATAATTTGGGATTTAGTGATGAGGAATTACCCGAAGAGGGTCGCCGTCATAACATGGCGCTCAACATTACAGTTAACTGCCAGGACGATGCTTTAGCTAGTGTACTGGTAGACACAGGGTCAGCCCTGAATGTTATGCCAAAGTCCACTTTGATGCAATTATCATTCAAAGGCCCTCCGATGAGAATCAGCGAGGTTGTCGTCAAAGCATTCGACGGATCCAGAAAAATGGTTATCGGCGAAGTTGATCTTCCCATAACTATCGGTCCTCACACTTTCCAAGTCACTTTCCAGTTCATGGATATCCGGGCAACATACAGTTGTTAATTAGGAAGACCTTGGATACACCAGGCTGGAGCGGTTACTTCTACCCTCCACCAAAAGCTAAAGTTTGTCAAGAACGATCAACTTGTCACGGTTTGTGGGGAACAAGCCTTGCTTGTAAGCAACTTGTCATCATCTACTGGTATAGAACCCGAGGAGGTTATTGGAACGCAGTTCCAAGCACTATCGGTAAGCAAGGAAAATCAGTTCAAAGAAGGAACTTCGATTTCTTCATACAATGATGCTATCAAAGCGGCCGAGAGTACTGATACAAAAGGATGGGGACAACTTGTCATTCCTATTGACAATAAAACAAAGAGGGGTCTTGGTTTTTCTGCAACCTGTACCCAGATAGCTGCCAACGACGAAAGTCTTCATCCCCTTCAAAACTTCTTCCACAGTGGAGGTTTCCTTCACCCAGTGTCTCAAGCAGTACATGCTATTAATGAGGAAGATCCCTCTGACACAGATGAAGAATGGAAGTTCTACCTTAACGAGGACGGTTATATGTCTCAGGAAGAGGTGCCTATACCATTTTGCTATCCCGCACAGAGTCCGAGATTTATACCACGGTCAGACGTCGAAATGATATATGGAGATTGCGATCCGGAAGGATGTCGTGCTCTGCCAAATTCGTTAAAGGAAGACACTCTGATGAAAGACAACTTTGACTATAACTACTATGGCCCAATGGATGGTCTGCCAATGTGGCAACCTTACCCAGGAGATTTGGGGCAAGAGAGTCAGCCGAACAATGAAAATCAGCTGACCGTCATTGAACAGAATACCTGTGTCCCCACCATGTCATGGGATCAACACTCAGGTCATTCTGAAACTACTCAACATGAAGATGAATTCGCAACGTTTGCAGGACTCTAATTCATCAACTATGCTTTTCCTGAGGTTAACGTCATCGAGAGGGATGACTCCTCCAGTTCCAAAGAAGTTTGGGACACTCTCGGAGAACCAAGTGAAAAATTTGACTTTATGGTCAAGTACACCGCTCCCGAAAGCTCTCGTATCAGGGTCGAAGATATCCAGCCAACTGGATGGGGAGATACAACTAAAAGCACTAATGTTATGCAAAATGCAACAGAGAAATCCTCCTACGACAACTCTGCATGGGAGACAGATTCCAATGATCCTGCTCCACCAGAAATCAGCGTCATTTCTGAAGACAAATCAAGGAAGGTGCCAGACTTTGTGATTCACCGAGGAGTTCTTCGCAAATGGGTTGCCGTCGAGGTTCTGAAGGTCGTTCATCAGTCAAAGTAATTGCCATCTTTTAACCTTTCACCCTGCCCAGGTGAAACAGATGTTTTTATAGGGCTCACTTTCTGTAAATTTCCCTCTTCGCTTTGCCCGAAGCGACAGAGTTTTGTTTTATAGGGTTGTAGTTTCAAGGATCGACTTGTTCATTAATAAAATAATGTCGTTCTGTAATTTCTGCATTAATTGCTATTTTCTCTTTTTGCTTTCTTAGAAAATGGTCATCCTAAAAAACAAATAATAAAAACAAGCAGTAATAAAAATAAAACACTGCACACACTTGCATTTTTCTCTATCTCTTCTAAACACAAATCATCACGTCATGCAGATTGCTTGTTTTAAACCCCGTTGAAACATACGATCCGATGCCTTCTCCCAACTTTGAGTTCCCGGTATTCGAGGCTGAAGAAGAAAATGACGACAAAATTCCAGAAGAGATCTCCCGATTACTTAGACAAGAGGAAAGGTCCATTGAACCTCACAAAGAACCGTTGGAAACGGTAAACTTGGGTTCGGAAAAAGAGAGAAAAGAAATCAGGATTGGGGCACTGCTCGGTCCAGCTGCCAGAGAGGGTTTGATAAAGCTTCTCAGAGAATTTCCCGATGTATTCGCTTGGTCCTATCAGGATATGCCAGGGTTGGATACTAGCATCGTGGAACATCACTTACCGTTGAGATTGGAATGTCCGCCAGTAAAACAAAGGTTGAAACGCACTCACCCGGACATGGCCATCAAAATCAAAGAGGAGGTACATAAACAGATTGACGCGGGTTTCCTCGCCACATCAGAATATCCTCAATGGTTAGCCAACATCGTACTCGTTCCCAAAAAGGACGGAAAGGTCAGAATGTGTGTCGATTACAGGGATCTGAACAAGGCTAGTCCAAAGGACGACTTTTCTTTACCACACATTGACATGCTGGTAGACAGTACAACAAAGTTCAAAGTATTCTCCTTCATGGATGGATTCTCGGGCTATAACCAGATCAAAATGGCGCCAAAAGACATGGAGAAAACTTCGTTCATCACCCCATGGGGCACCTTTTGTTACAAGGTAATGCCGTTCAGTTTGAAGAACGCCGGGGCAACCTATCAAAGGGCCATGACTACTTTGTTTCATGACATGATACACAGAGAAATCGAGGTATATGTCGATGATATGATTGTAAAATCAAAAACAGAGAGTGAGCACGTTGAACATCTGTCAAAATTGTTCGAACGTTTAAGAAAATTCAAGCTCCGCTTGAATCCCAACAAGTGCACCTTCGGTGTCCGTTCAGGGAAACTACTAGGGTTCATCGTCAGCCAGAAAGGGATTGAGGTCAATCCTGACAAGGTCAAGGCCATTCGAGAAATGCCTTCTCCAAAAACTGAAAAACAAGTCAGGGGATTCCTGGGACGTTTGAATTACATCTCTAGATTCATATTCCTCATGACCGCGACATGCGCGCCGATCTTCAAGTTACTTAAAAAGAACCAGGATTGCGTTTGGTCAGAAGATTGCCAAACCGCCTTCGACAGTATTAAGGAATACCTGTTGAATCCGCCGATTCTATCACCTCCAGTGGAAGGAAGACCACTGATCATTTACCTCACAGCCCTAGAGGACTCAATGGGATGTGTACTTGGCCAACAAGACGAAACCAAACAGAAAGAGTCTGCCATTTACTATTTGAGCAAGAAATTCACCGACTGTGAAACTCGGTACACGATGCTTGAGAAAACTTGTTGCGTTTTGGCTTGGGCAGCCAAACGTCTTCGCCAATACATGATTTGTCATACTACTTGGTTAATCTCGGAAATGGATCCAATCAAGTATGTCTTCGAAAAACCTGCTCTCACGGGAAGAATTGTCCGTTGGCAGATGCTGTTATCAGAATATGACATAGAGTACCACGCTCAGAAAGCCGTTAAGAGAAGTATTCTAGCCGGTCATTTGGCTCATCAACCGATTGACGATCAGGAATCAATCAGGTTTGACTTCCCAGACGAAGATGTCATGTATCTAAAAATGAAAGATTGCGATGAACCGCTACCCTGTGAAGGGCCAGAACTAGGTTCCCAATGGGGACTTATTTTTTATGGAGCAGTTAATCATTACGGAAATGGAATTGGGGCAATCATTGTTACCCCTCAGGGAACCCACATTCCTTTCACCGCCAGACTTACGTTCAAATGTACAAACAACGAGGCCGAATACGAAGCATGTATCATGGGTCTCGAAGAAACGATTGATTTAAGGATAAAAAACTTGGACGTATACGGCGATTCAACCCTGGTTATCAATCAGATAAAAGGAGATTGGAACACATACCAATCAGGATTGATTCCTTACAAAGACTACGCAAGAAGGTTTATACCTTTCTTCAACAGAGTCGAGTTTCATCACATCCCTCGTGATGAGAATCACATGGCTGATGCATTAGCCACTATCTCTTCCATGATTAGTGTAGGTCAATGGAATGACATACCTAAGATCGACATAATGCACCTTGAAAGGCCCGCTTATGTCTTCACAATTGAAGTAGTCATAGACGACAAACCTTGGTATCACGATATCAAATGCTTCCTTCAAAAACAAGAGTACCCACCTGGGGCACTAAGGAAGGATAGAAAAACCCTCAGAAGATTGGCTGGAAACTTCTTCCTGAGCGGTGACACTCTCTATAAGAGAAATTTTGACATGGTCTTGCTCCGATGTATAGACAGACCAGAAGCAGACAGGCTTATGAAAGAAATTCATGAAGGATCCTTTGGCACTCATGCCAACGGACACACAATGGCGAGAAAAATTCTAAGAGCAGGATACTATTGGTTGACAATGGAATTCGACTGCTACAAGTACATGAGGGGGTGTCACAAGTGTCAGATATACTCCGACCAAATTCATGTACCGTCAACACATCTCAAAGTTCTTTCTTCCCCGTGGCCTTTTTCCATATGGGGAATCGACATGATTGGCATGATTGAGCCCAAGGCTTCAAACGGACATCGGTTCATCCTAGTAGCCATTGATTATTTCACCAAATGGGTCGAAGTAGCGTCATACGCCAATGTAACCCGACAAGTGGTGGTCCGATTTATCAAAAACAATATCATCTGCCGTTATGGTGTTCCAAACCAGATCATTACTGATAATGGATCTAACTTGAACAATAAGATGATGAAAGAGTTGTGCCCAGAGTTCAAGATCGAACATCATAACTCATCTCCCTACCGACCCAAGATGAACGGAGCGGTAGAAGCGGCCAATAAGAACATCAAGAAGATCGTTTAAAAGATGGTTGTAACATACAAAGACTGGCACGAGATGCTACCCTTTGCTCTTCACGGTTATCGCACATCTGTCCGCACTTCAACAGGGGCTACCCATTTCTCTCTAGTGTATGGCATGGAAGCAGTGCTCCCCATAGAAGTAGAGATCCCGTCAATCCGAGTATTGATGGAAGCTAAGCTTACAGAAGCTGAATGATGTCAAAATCAACACGACAAATTGAATCTGATCGAGGAGAAGCGAATCACGACACTATGCCATGGTCAGCTGTACCAACAGAGAATGAGGAAGGCGTTCGAAAAAAAGGTCCAACCTCGCGTCTTCAGGAAATGAGACCTTGTGCTAAAAAAGATACAATCATTTCTCACTGATTCCTGGGGCAAGTGGACCCCAAATTATGATGGCCCCTATGTGGTCACGAAAGCTTTCTCAGGCGGCGCCTGGAGACTTGCAACCATGGATGGAGAGGAATTTGCCTACCCCACGAATGTTGATGTAGTCAAGAAATACTTCGCCTAAACTAAAAAAAAAAAAAACAACGTCTCGGTGGATTGAAAACCCGAAAGGGCGGTACAGGCAAAAGTTAGAGACAAAATAAAAAAAATCATCCCGGTGGATTGGAAACATCATAGTACAATCCAGGCAAAAATTAGGGATAATGGCAAGTAACTATGTTCAACAGAGGCGAATCCCTCAGCAGCAGCAATTACATCATCTGTCAGAAAACTCCAGTCAAGATCATCTTCGACAGAAGCTCAGGATGCCCCGAATTCAAAGTTGGTAGAAGGATAGCGGTCGTTATGTTTCAACGTAGCCCTTTTCCCTGTAAATTACCATTATCTAACTTTGTATATACTCTTTGGAATCACGCACTTGGCTGATTTCCATCCTATCAATAAAATTTGAGCCTTTGTGGTTTTGTTCGTAATTCTTATTTGTTTTAGCTTTACAGAACGACGTTGTTAACATGATTAACGATTCTTGAAATAAAACAAAAATGAATTTACTTGTTAAAACTTTTTCTTCTTTTAAAATAAAGTCGGTAATTTCTTTTGACTGTTGAACATCAAAGGAACATCAACCGCTTCTCCAGAAGTAAGCGAACTTCAAAGTGCAGAATCAAAGTACTCCTTCTACGTCAGTACGCCTGAATGAAGGGGTCAACTGTGTCAGAGAGCTTGTTTCGTCTGACACACCACAGCCGAGTTCTTATCTCCTAAGCCCGACCAACATGGCTCCCAACAAGGACTATCTTTCCTAAGCAAGGTGGAATTTCTATCTTGAACCAGCGATATTTCTACACGCCCCGCGATGGCCGAGTATCCAGTCATGTTCATCTTTCAGTTTGTATGTTGCATCAGTTATGTCAGCATAAACATACATACGTCATGCATTGTTGATTTGCATTCACATTTCATATTGCATCACTATCACTCTAGTCAGTCTTGTCCCTTAGTGATAGGAGTTCTCTCAATCGAGTTGTCAGTTCTTTCCTCGTCAGGAAATACTGTGTTTGAACAACCTCGCCTCTAGTTTATTTCTGGAAGGAAGTTGGCCTTTGACCACTTTGATAACTTGAACCTCTGAAAAACCAGAGAAACTTTCATTCAGCATCACTCTTCGCCATTGAAGATGATATCCTTGCATTCCCGGATTAAGGAAAATCCACGGAGAAAGCCTCGTAATCAGAGATTCGGCAACATGCCAGTGTCGCTCCGAAAAGACCGCTGATGAAAAGGTCATCGGCACCTCAAAATTGGACCCCATCATATGGCATTTCTCCGGGAAGATCCTGAGAAAAGTATGATGTAAGATCCCAAGCGACAGCAGTCTCCCAAAAGACCTGCTTTCCCCCCAGTAGAAACAAATGGCGTCTCCAACAGAGAAGTTTGTGCAACTCTACAACTCAGACGACTGGGTTCCCCAGCAACTCTGACATCAAATTTTTTTTCCCTCAAATGGCATCTCCCCAGGAAAATTCGGCGAGAAGTTTGAGGAAAACTGCTACACATAGCGTCCCTTGTCAATTAAGTTTATTGACAAAAGAAACTAAGACCAGTTCCTTGGTGGGAAACCAGGATCGAGGGAAAGTTTAAATCAGAAACTGAGACCAGTTCCTTGGTGGGAAACCAGGATCGAGGGGAAGTTTAAATCAGAAACTGAGACCAGTTCCTTGGTAGGAAACCAGGATCGAGGGGAAGTTTAAAAGAGAAACTAAGACCAGTTCCTTGGTAGGAAACCAGGATCGAGGGGAAGTTTTACCTTTTCTAAGCATCATTGCTTAGCAAAAGAAGATGAATGCGTGAGCTACCATTCATAACCACCATCAAAATTTCGGGTATTCCGATATTTAATCCTCTTGCACCCCGAATGCCCGAATACCTTCGTCATTGACACCTTCGGGTCCAAGAAGATTAAATAGGGGCATCTTTCATACCCCAAATTTTGACCACTAAGATTTCCCATCATTATGAAAATCATCATCACAATATGGGGGGAACCATCTTGCTTCATCAGTCTCCCCAAAGATGGGTGAGCATCCACTACAATCAAAGTTAGGGTTTCAAGCCCTCTCAGAGCCTTAGACAAAGGATCAATCAAGGAATGACATGATCTTCAACTTGTCTAACCTCTCAAGCATCCACAATGGATCAAAAGGACTCCCACTTCAAGGATCAAGCACAAAGCTGCTCCCTTTTAGGTGAATCAAGCCTCAAGATCGCCGGTATCACCAAATTAGGGTTTTGGTCGATCAGGGCCTCCAAAGGGAAATTTTCCTCTGGGCATGAGCCAATGCTTCAAAGCATATCCTAAAATCCTCCATGGAACCTCATGGGCCCATCCATCAAGTCAATTTGACCTCAGGGGATGCATACATAAAAAATCAGGAACTAGGGTTTCTTGAACTAATTCACCCCTAAGTTGACTTTTAGGGCAAATCATGAGCCAAGACCTCAAGACATGATTTGAGGGTCTCCAATATACTATATTGATCCATTTGGAACAATGGATTAATCCAAGAAGCTTGAGCAACAAGTCTCAATTTCATCTGCACCACAATTAGGGTTTCGCGAGGAAAGTCAATTGTAACTTTGACTTTTGACCAGGACAAGCTCCCAAGCCCTAAGACATGATTCAATATACCCTATTATACCCATGGAACATGTCCATCAAGTTTGATTTAGGTCAAGGACATGATTTCCTGAAGAATTGCACAGTTTCGAATTCATCTGATAAAAAGTCAACTGTGCACAAAAGTCAACTTTGACTTTTTGAGATTTTTCACCAAAATGGATTTTTAACCCTAAAATGATGTTAATGCATGATTTGAATCATCATTCATCAAGAAAAATCAAAGAAAGTGGGATAACTTGTAAAAGGAGTAAGCATAAAAACTTAGAAAAATTTCTAAGTTATGGAAAAAGTTACACTAATGTGCCAAATTTGGAGGACCATAACTCCTAAACCACAAGGCCATTGTGCCCCATCCAAAGCTTGATTTGTAGATTCATAACCCTCTACAAAAGCTTCATACTGACCTATGTCCAAATTCCTCATGGATTTTGGGTTATGGAGTGATCAAAATCAAGAAAAGTCACTTTGTTCCAACACTTAGTGAAAATTTCACTAAGTCAGATTTTACCCTACTTTTTGACAAATGTAGGGGGATTTTTCACTTGGATTCAAAAGAGATCAAAACCAAATATGTTCAAACAGTTGCTGTATCATGTAAGGACTTTCCAAAATGGCCAAGAACATTACCAAATTCAATTTGAGTCATGAGATATGACATTGGCAAGTTGCCTTACTGAAATCTGTCAAGGCAAGCCAGACTTTGCATTTTTACTCGATTTTCCAAAATCAGCCAAATCCAAATGCTCCTATCCATTTGGACACATCATAGGATTGAATCTAAAGGGGACAATCACTGAGCCAAGCCTCCAAAGTCTTTGGAACAAGAAATAGCATGTTGAACCTAGAATTGCCAAAATAGGGACAAGACTTCAATTTTGGATTGGAGCATTCAATGGAAGCCTCAAGGTGGCATGGACTGAGCCATTCTCAACTGAATTCAGTCAAGACTTATCCAAGACCAAGGGAACCAGCAGCCTGTGCCCTAACCTCTAGTCAATGGCTAGAGGAGACTTGGATTTTCATTTGCCAACATTGGCCAAACCTACTCAGCAGTTGCCATTCACTATTCCTTGCAAAACAAACTTGCTCTACTATAAATAAAGCTCAATTGTGATCAGTTTGAGTACACCAAAGCCATCAAACAGACACTTTCCTCAAAATCTCTTCTTTCACTCCAATTTTGCCTTCTAAGGCAAGTCACTATCGGGTTTTGAGTTTGAGAGCTTTTCCAATCAAACCAATCACTCACACACCTCACATACATCATATAGAAGTGATCCAAACACTCACATAACATCTGGAACACAGATTTCACAAAATCACCAGCCAATTGCTCAAGTTCTGGACAGTTTTGCAGTTGAGGCACCATCTTCAACTCCAAACCATTTCAATCCATTCCAAGCATTCATACACACTCCATGGCACCTAGGGAAGCTATCCAGATCATTGGAACCTAGCTGTAACACCTCCAACACAAATCACGATCACCAGCTGCAAGTGGTAAGCATGAGCTCTTCTAACTCTATGATCCATGCAATTTTTGCTGCACAATAATTTGGCCATATGTTCATAATCATGCATGGAATGTTTCCCCTCAATTAATTGCATTGTTTGAATCGTGTATAAAAAATTCTAGCCTTCATGCAGAAATTAGGGTTCTTGAGGATTTTTCATGATTTCTTGTTATATGTTTAATTTAAATGAAATTAATTGTCATAGACATGATCGTGAGGTTAAAACGAGTTGATTGGTATGTGGATTGCATGATATAATCAAGTATTCAGTGAGATTGGATAGAAAATGCAAATCTGGCCAAACCCAGAACACGCGCGTGTTCTTGGTGTGTTCTTGGCGCCTTTTTTCAAAATTTGAATATTTGAATTTTGTGATTTTATTTAATTGATTCAAAAATTAATTTCTCTCTGAGTTTTAATGATTTTGAGTTGATTCTTTTTTTAATAATATACAAAAATGTTAAAATATTTGATTTTCCCAAAAAATCCCAAAAATATTATTTATTTTGTATAATTGATATTTTTGCAAATAATTAATGTTTTAATTGTTTTTAACATTTAAAATATTTTTTCCACCTTGATTTTGCAACTTTTAATGCCTTCTAATTATTTTGTAGGTCAATACTTAATTTTTGAAGCATTAATCCAAGATCACAATTTGTTTTCCATATGTTAAACAATTTTGATAATTTTAATTGAATTTTTATTCAATTAAATACATTTTTGAAAACAAATTAGGGTTTTGGATTAATTCAACCCTCATAAATCATTTTCAAAACACTTTTGGGCCTCTATTAGAGTGTAAGACCCAACCCCTTTTTGTAAATACCAAAAATTTGGGCCTCACTTATGGTATAAGTCCCACTGTATTTTCAAAAACCTCGGCGCGATCGCCAATTCAAAATCAAACCTTTTGGGCCTCTCTTTGAGCTATAAGACCCATTCAAAACTTTTGGGCCTCTATTAGAGTGTAAGACCCAATACCCTTTTAACCAAAACATTTTGGGCCTCAGATATTGTATAAGCCCCTTCGCGTTAAAAGAAAACCTCTGCGCGATCGTCATTTCAAACAAAAAGTCAACTGGGCCTACCCTCGTGTTATAAGCCCCTCTCTTTTTCTTTAAACTTTTTGGGCCTCTTGAGAGAGTGTAAGACCCATCCCTTTGTACAGAAAACAATTTTTGGGTCTCAATCACTTGTATAAGTCCCTCTGTACAAGACAACAGTGCGCTCACTGATAAAACCCTGAGCCTCTCCTCAAGCTGTAAGCCCCAAATCTTTCTTTTTCAAAGCACTTTCTCTTTTGATTTTGAATATACTGTTGTTTTCAATCTTTCTTTGTTGAACAGCTAACCAAACAGCATGAAAGCTCTACAACCGAGTAAGTGGTTATTTCTTTCATTTACCGCTTTCATATACATATAACTGTATTGTGGGGCTGTTTCACTGTAAGTCTTCTTTCATAAACTCATATCAACTGTGTAATAATAGTATAGATATTTCGAGTTTCCCCGGTAACTACGTCTAGAACTAGGTGACGTCGTTTCGTTTATTCATAGAAATAGACAACTAGATCCCCAATAGGATCACCAGGTACAGTCTTCTCTTCGGCTGTCCTCACTAGGAATTGTCAAGAAACTCTACTCCCAAAGATGAATGTATTCTCCGTGAATGGCATCTTTGAGTTTCTTCCAAATTCTCGAACTTTCCTGACTTGATCTATTCCTTGTGAATAGCTTGCCTTGAATTTTTCGGGGTTTGGGGACCCACGGGCTTCTTAAAAGTATCGGCCTCCACTTGGGCATCGTACAAGGACCCACAGGCTTCCTAAAAGCAACCCCGCCTCCTCTTGGGCTTAGTACAAGGATCCTACGGCTTCTTAGAAGTATTCACAGCCTCCTCTTAGGCTTCGAATAATGATCTCTTCCTCCGGGAATGATAGCCTCCTCTTAGGCTTCGTACAAGGACCCGTCGGCTTCTTAAAAGTTTCCAGCCTCCTCTTGGGCTTCGTATAAATTGTCCCGACGACCTCCTAGAGGTATAGGAACAGAACCTAGTCATCTTCATAGAACAGTCTTTTCAAAGAGTCTACTATTGTTTCTCAAAGTATAGTACAAAAGATGAAACTCTAGACTTGGACAGTCTAATCTCCTTGAGTCTCAAAGGCATTCTCAAGTGACCCCTTCGTTAAATAGGAAGAAAACCTGTAGACTCGGACAGTCTCAATACCCTTCAGATTTCCCACTCCCTTAAAGAACAAGAATAACCCGGATCCTCGAATCAAATCCTTGAGTACAGTATTGCTCATATAAGAACTGATTTTCTCTTTCAAAATCAGTATACTGGACTTGTCACTTAACTGAAACAGTCACCACAGCCTCCTCTTGGGCTTTGTACAATGATTCTCCCCTGCAGAGTCAAACAACGTTTAACCTCTCTCTCTCGGGCTTTGTACGAGACACATAAGAGACTCCCTCGTTGAGTCAATCACCCCTTTCACCTCCATCTCGGGCTTTATACGAGATACAAAAAGGTTCTTATTGAGCCAAACAAACAACAGCCTCCATCTCGGGCTTCGTACGAGATACAAAAAACTCTCTTGTTGAGTCAAATAACCTTCATCTAGGGCTTTATACGAGATACCAAACGACTCCATTGTCGAGTCAACCCCTTTTAGCGTCTCTCTCGGGCTTTGTACGAGACACATATTAGCCTCCTCTTAGGCTTTGTATAAGAAAACCACTGGTTGATCCAATCAACCTTTTAGCATCAAAGCTGTGCCTCGTTAACAGTACACAAACATCAACGACTCCTTCCCCTCCATCTAATTGCTGTAAGCGGCAAGCCTCTGGATCATCTACATCCATGCCACTGTCCCTCTTTTAGCATGAGAAATTCCTAAGGAAAGATGGCATTGCTCTACACTGAGTTAAAGTCTTCTCCTCCAGGTTAAAACCCCCTATAAAGGAAATTATGGCGTTGCTAGGATCCGCGTATCCCAGTTAAAGTAATCCTCCTTTACAGTCAGTCACCCAACAGTCGTGACATACAAACCCCTTTTAGAGATGACAAATTCTCTCTAAAGTCAAACCCCTTCAGCTTCATATCTTGGGCTTCGAACAAGATACAAATAAACTCTTCAGCTTCATATCTTGGGCTTTGAACAAGATACAAACTACCTTTCACTTCACGTCTTGGGCTTTGAACAAGACACCAAAACAACCATTTCCTCCCATAGAATAGGAGGAACTACGAACTCTCTGATCTCCCTGTTTCGGTAAACGGGAATACGTAGGCATAAGATCGAAAGAAAAGATCTTAGCGAGCACACTAAACAAAAACCCAAAATCCCATACTCCCGTATATCATAATCTGAAGCAGTATCCTAACAAAATCCCAGAGAGAAAACAGTATTGGCGAAAATACAAATAACCAGTACAAAGGCCCCACCACATTGATCGCATCTGTAACCTAACAGACCGCTGTTTAAACTTAGTATGCAAGCAGGGTTAATTGGAGACATCTATTTCCCTTCCTTCATCAGCTTTAATAGGATAAAAAATGAATTGACCTGTAGTAAACTCAACCGCAGAGAGCGACTGCGCTTAAGAACCGCTTCCAAAATCGCTCGCTACACTGTCCAAGTCTACTGGTATGGAAGAGTTTATCTTTGTATGATGCCCAAGAGAAGACATGTGTTTCAAGGGATGAGAATCAACCCTAAATTGGTCTGAGGTTTTGACTCTGGGAAAACTGCTCTAGCAAAGGATGACTAAGTTCTGTCCTATACCTTTAAGAGGTCTTCAGGGTCCTTGCATTAAGCCCAAGAGAAGGCATGAGAACTTCTAAGAAGTCGGAGGGTCCTTGTACAAAGCCCAAGAGGAGGCTGGGATGCTTTTAGGAAGCCCGTGGGTCCAAACTTAAGAAGAGTTCAAGAAAAGTTTCACCGGGAATAATCTTTTCTTTAGCGAATAGTTCTAGGGTTTGAAGAAATTCAAGAGAAGTTTCACCGGGAATTAATCCTCTCTGGGGGAAATGAATTTCTTTGACAATTTTCTAATAGTGACAGTCTGAGAAAAGTTTCACCGGGAATAATGCCTTTCTCTTTATTCCATATTGTATAAGCCCAAGAGAAGGCAAAACTGTATCTGGAATTCCTATGGGGAACTAGTTTTGACTGTTGAAAGAGTGAACACTGGCTTTATCTAGTTCTAGACCTAATTACCGGGGAAAACTTTAAGCAGATATACAAGTATATATTCAGTTGATATATGACAAGTATCTAAAAGGATATGAAAAAATGACTTACAGATGAGCAATCTTCCAGCAATACAGATAAATATATATATATATATGAAAGCATGTAAAGAAAGCTGATAAAACTTACAGGTGAGCAAGCTTCCATTGTAACAACTATATGGTTAGTTGTTCAAGAAATTAAAGAAAGTTTTGATAACAACTATGAGTTTGAACCTAAATCAAAAGGAAAGTTGTTTTTGAAAAGAAGATTGGGGCTTATACTCATGGAGAGCCCCAGATGAAAAACAATGATCGTACTGTTGATCTGAAAATTGTATCGGGACTTATACAATGACTGAGGCCCAAATTAGATTTTATTTACAAAGGGATGGGTCTTACAACTCAAAGAGTGGCCCAAAGGTTTATTTTTGTACAAGTTATGAGGCTTACAACTCAAGGAGAGGCCAAGATATAACAGTGATCGTATCGTCGTTTTGAAAACTGTACTGGGACTTATACAATGACTGAGGCCCAAAATTATTTATGTACAAAGGGGGTTGGGTCTTACACTATATTAGAGGCCCAAAGGATGTTAAAAGAAAAGAGAATGAGACTTACAACATGAGGGGAGGCCCAGATGGTTTTTGTTTAAAAGGACGACGATCGCGCCGAGATTTTTAAAATCGTATCGAGACTTATACAATGACTGATGCCCAAAATGGTTTCCTATTTACAAGGGATGGGTCTTACACTCTATTAGAGACCCAAAGTGTTTATGAAATTTAAAATCAAGAGGAAATCCTAATTTTAAATTAAAATGTTATTTTTCAAAGGAAATTAAATGAAAAAAATGATATAAAATACCAAATATATTCAAAAACAAGTTGTACACTTTGAAAAATATTTTGAAAAATCCTGTTTAATTACATGAAAGTTTGAAATTCAATTGGTTTTGAAAGATCAAAGTGGGAATTTCATTTTAAAATGTTAAAAAACAAATAAAATAAAATTAATTACAAAAATTCTAACTATATTAAAAAAATAATATAAATTGGATTTTTTATAAAATAAAATATTTAAACATTTTTGTGAATTTTGAGAAAAAGAATCAATTCAAAAACACAAAAATTCAGAGAGAAATTAATTTTTGAATCAATTAAATAAAATAACCAAAATTCAAATAATTTGAATTATGGCGCCAACGGTCACCTTCTTCTTCCTCGTGACCGCGCCATGGATGATTTGCGTTTTCTCACTTTTCTCTCTGATTACTCAATGGTTTTGCACGATTCAAACACCAATCTTGTTCGTTTTTCAGCAAGGATCACAACCATATAGATTAATTGCATTTATATTAAGCATGGAGTGAGAAATCAGAAGATAACCTCAAGAACCCTAATTTCAGCATGAACACAATAAAATTTCATACACGATTGATTCATGGTAATTGATTGAGGGTTATCACTCTATATACATGCAGGAACAAGATGGTAACTCACAAATTCATTTATGATGCTTGGAATATAGCGTTTGAAGGTGTCAGGATTACCTCTTGCAGCTGGTGATCGAGTTTGGTGATAGAGGTGTTGCAGCTAGGTTCCAATGATCTGGACAGTGATAAGTGCAAATTGTACTTATTTTTGTATATAAGTTTTGTTGCACTTATCAAGACTTTTTGTTAATATTGTTCGAATAAACCCCCACTTTATGTGTAAATACGTTTACTTTACGTTTTCGTGTGTATATTGCGTTTTCTTGTAAACATCATTGAGTTTAATTGATTTTATCTCATTTTTGCAGGTATTCTATCAAGGATATCTTGCCATTGTTGTATAAAGCATTGAGCTAGGAGCATTTTTGAAGAAAAAAAGAATTTTTGAAGCATGCTACTAGTGCGCTGAGCGTGCTCCTAGCCCAAGGATGGAGCTAATTCCAGCAGGTCGCCCGCTTAGCGTGGTCTGGAGCCCGCTAAGCGGGATTTAAGGCGGTTTAACAATAAATGACAGCGCACTTAGCGCGCTCTGCGAATCTCTGCCCCTCTATAAATAGATTTGATCATATTTTTTAGGTTATGGTTTTGGGGATTCTTGCTCCAACTCCATCAAACTTCATTTTTCAGTAGAGATAGCTTGAAAACAACATTGAAGCTTGCATGTGGATGACCCGGAGTGGATTTCTCATCAACCGGCTCGGACAATCCGCGAGATGTTTGGTTTATTCCTCTTCTTCTTCATGTATTCTTTTGTGTTGGGTGTTTGTATAGTTACTCTGAACATATGTATCTTTGTTGATCATAATATTGTATAAAATCTGCGTTACAAATCATTATCGATGTCTTCCTTGACCTTTTTACATTTATGTTTGGATTTGTGTTGTGTTAGAGATAAACATCATGAATCTTGATCAAGGATGAATATCTATTGTCTAGATGCTAGAGATAGATTTAGATGATAATCTTTATGGTGTCGGAACTTAATGCCTTCCGTGTTTCGAGGCGTCGTGCGCGAGAGTGACGACGAGAGTAATACGGTTGCTCTCTCAGCTCAGTGTGCCAGAGATGGACACTGTTGTGAGCGATACTGGATGATTTTGATGAGTATTGTAGTATAGTGAAAATGATCGATAAATTTATGTTTGTGACGAGTGGATTATATGTATGCTTGATAAGTTTCTTCTCTCTGAAGAATGAATTCTTTTTATTTTAATATTTACATTTCTGCATTTACTTTTAAACCATTTTAAACCCAAACTCATAAACGCGAGAGATTGTCGAACGACATTCTTTCCCTCGAACCGATCTCTGTGGACACGACATAAATCCCGGAGGGAATTCTTCCGAAAATAAATATTTTTACTGCTTGCCCTATACTGCACTCAACAAAATGGCGCCGTTGCCGGGGATTGGTTTTGATATTGAATCGCATTGCGATAGTTTCTTTGTTTTTGAGTTTTGTATATATCGTGTATAGTGTCTGTTTCCATTATGTTTGTTCAAGTGTTGTATACATGTTGTTCCCGTAACGTTTGTTTAAGTGTTTGGTTAGGGCACTTGCTTTTGGTTTGCGCGGTGAGGCATCACCATGGCATGAAGGAAGGAAGTTACTAGCTAAGCACTGTAAAGGCGTCGAGCTTACGACGTAAAACAAGCATGTTTTCTTTTGTTGTTTGTTTGTTTCGTTATTACTTTTTCATTTTAGCTTAGGTAGTGTGGTGAACATTCATTAAACAAGTTGTACTCGGATTTTTCGTAAATTCTCAAATCTTCACTTTACAACTTGTTTAATGAATTTTCTGCCGGTTTTTCAGTTTGTGTATATTAATAGTTTTCGCGTTTGTCAATGAACTTGTTTTGAGTAGCTTCAGGAAGTTGTGGTGATTTTCCAAGTTTGATCGTTTCAACTTGCGGATGTATGGTAATGATATTGTTAAGTTTTGTACACGTCCAAGGTATGTGTTTATCGTTTTCTTGACTTTAGCATATTCATGATACTTAGGCTTTTTACAAACTTCCATGCCATTCATTCTTTTGTATACTTGTTCTTATTGTGAATCACTTTAGTTCCCACCCTTTTTGTGAGGAAGCCTTTCATTGTTCATATATGCTCGGAGTACCAATATTCTTGTTTTAACTGGATTTTATTATGCTTAATCTTTTGTTTGTGTTGATTATTTGAAAGCATGAAAAGGATTAAGGCACTTATTTCATTTTGAGCACAACTACCTTAGCCAAATAGTCAATTCACCTTGTGAGTGTGTGATCGTTTGTAAATCCTTTCAGCCTTTGGTCATTATCCATGTTGTTTGAGTTTGATTCTTGTCTATGAGTGTCAAATTCATTTTTTGTGTGGATCTTGATTATTGTTTTTTTCTTGAACCCTCAACTTTGTGTTGTTGTATGAATTTTTACCTTGCCTTAGAAAGTAGGGAGTATTCACATGATGATGTGGTTGAATTCAAGTTGGGGAGAGCAATGTTTGCTCACTTATGTTGTTGGTTGCTATGAGGTTGAAAAAGAAAAGAAAAAAGAGAAAAATATGAGAAAAGAAAAAGAAAGAAAAAAATTGAAAAAGCTTTGAAAAAGAAAAACAAAAAGAGTAGAATAATGTCGTGCTAATAAGTTCTATGTGTTGGTGTAACACTTGGGATTTTGGAAGAAGCTTGATTGAAATTTTGTGTTTGAACATTTGTGAGTTGATCACTCCCTTAGGTTTAGGCAAGTTTTTGTTTCGATTAGCTTTAGGAATTACCCCTTGTTTGTTCACCCGACCACATTACAGCCCTGAAAGTCCTTTTGATTCTTGCTTTTGTGTTTTTAGCATGATTTTTGGATGATTGCATAATTTAGTCTTTTGTTTGTAAGATTGTTGTGTGAGTGAAAAATCCCTCATTTTGTGTTGTTCATCTACCAATGATTGTTTTTGCTAGGTGTGATTCACATTTGAACTTGTGTTGTTTTAGAATGTTTGGCATGACTTTTGTATTTAGCATTTGTTTCGTGGTTATCTTATCGTTGAAGTTTAGTGGTAAGTATTTACTTTGTGTGTACCATTTTCGATTGAACCATTGCATTTGTTTTCCGTTTTCAAAACTTGTTGTTGTGTGATTTCTTGTATTTCGCTTTTGTTCCTTTAGATGTTGGCTTTGTTTGAGGACAAACAATTATGTAAGTTGGGGAGAGTTTGATAAGTGCAAATTGTACCTATTTTTGTATATAAGTTTTGTTGCACTTATCAAGACTTTTTGTTAATATTGTTCGAATAAACCCCACTTTATGTGTAAATACGTTTACTTTACGTTTTCGTGTGTATATTGCGTTTTCTTGTAAATATCATTGAGTTTAATTGATTTTATCTCATTTTTGCAGGTATTCTATCAAGGATATCTTGCCATTGTTGTATAAAGCATTGTGCTAGGAGCATTTTTGAAGAAAAAAAGAATTTTTGAAGCATGATACTAGCGCGCTTAGCGCGCTCCTAGCCCAAGGATGGAGCTAATTCCAGCAGGACGCCCGCTTAGCGCGGTTTGGAGCCCGCTAAGCGGGATTTAAGGACGTTTAACAATAAATGGCAGCGCGCTTAGCGCGCTGCTGCGCGCTTAGCACGCTCTGCGAATCTCAGCCCCTCTATAAATAGATTTGATCATATTTTTTAGGTTATGGTTTTGGGGATTCTTGCTCCAACTCCATCAAACTTCATTTTTCAGTAGAGATAGCTTGAAAACAACATTGAAGCTTGCATGTGGATGATCCAGAGTGATTTCTCATCAACCGGCTCGGACAATCCGCGAGATGTTTGGTTTATTCCTCTTCTTCTTCATGTATTCTTTTGTGTTAGGTGTTTGTATAGTTACTCTGAACATATGTATCTTTGTTGATCATAATATTGTATAAAATATGCGTTACAAATCATTATCGATGTCTTCCTTGACCTTTTTGCATTTATGTTTTGATTTGTGTTGTGTTAGAGATAAACATCATGAATCTTGATCAGGGATGGATATCTATTGTCTTGATGCTAGAGATAGATTTAGATGATAATCTTTATGGTGTCGGAACTTAATGCCTTCCGTGCTTCGAGGCGTCTTGCGCGAGAGTGACGAAGAGAGTAATACGGTTGCTCTCTCAGCTCAGTGTGCCAGAGATGGACACTGTTGTGAGCGATACTGGATGATTTTGACGAGTATTGTAGTATAGTGAAAATGATCGATAAATTTATGTTTGTGACGAGTGAATTATATGTATGCTTGATAAGTTTTTTCTCTCTAAAGAATGAATTCTTTTTATTTTAATATTTACATTTCTGCATTTACTTTTAAACCATTTTAAACCCAAACTCATAAACGCGAGAGATTGTCGAACGACATTCTTTCCCTCGAACCGATCTCTGTGGACACGACATAAATCCCGGAGGGAATTCTTCCGAAAATAAATATTTTTGTTGCTTTCCCTATACTCCACTCAACAGACAGCTTCCTTAGGTAACAAGGAGTGTGTTTGAATGCTTGGAGGGGATTGAAATGAGGTGGAACTGGTTGTGGTACCTCAACTGCAACTCTGTCAAGAACTTGAGAAATTGGCTGGTGATTTTGTGATTTTGACGTTCCAGATGTGATTTTGTGTTATGGATCACTCATACATGATGTTTATGAGGTGTGTGTGTGATTGGTTTGGTTGGAATCATTCTCAATCTCAAAACCCGATAGTGACTTGAGTTAGAAGGTAAAATTGGAGTGAAAGGGAGATTTTGAGGAAAACATCAGTTTGGGTGCTTTGGTGTACTCAAACTGATCACAATTGAGGTCTATTTATAGTGTGTCAAGTTTGTTTTGGCAGCAATAATGTGTGGCAACTGCAGCAGGCCTTTGGCCAATGTTGATCCAAGGGAATCTTTAGTCTCCTCTAGCCATTGACTTAAGGTTAGGGCACATGCCTATGGTTCTTTAATTCAGTGTTGATTCTTGACTCATTCAGTTAGGAATGTGTCAGTCCATGCCACCTTGATGCATCCATTAAATGATTGGAAACAAAATTGGAGTCTTTTGCACTTTTTAGCCTTTTTAGGCTTGTTATGGCTATGTGTAGATTCTTGGACTTGGGAGGCTTGGGGATCAGATCACCCCCTTAGATTTTATCCTCTGATGTATCCAAATAGATGACAAGGCTTGGAGTTATCGGATTTGGCCAAATCGAGCAAATGCACAAAATCTGCCTTGTACAAGGCAGTTGGAAATGGTGATTTTGAGGGAATCATATCTCCTTGCTCAGGTTGAGTTATGGGAGGCTCTTGTGCTTTTTAGAAAGCCCTCATATGATACAATACATGTGTGATCATAGTTTATTTTTAAACTATTTGGATCCAACTGAAAAATCCTCATGAACATTGATGTCCAAGGCTGGTAACTTAGGCAGATTTTCAGTAAGTGTTGGAAAAGTGCCATTTTCTTCATTTTTGTCATTTTGACCAGTCCATAACTTAAAATCCATGAGGAATTGGAGTTTGAGGTAGTTGAAGCTTTTGTAGAGTGTAGGAAGATCTACAAATCAGGCTTTGGATCACCCAAAATGACTGCTTGGATCTCAAGTTATGGTCCTTGGAAGTTGGTACCAAATTCATTTTGGTTCCATAACTTAGAAAAATGTTGGTTTCTGAAGGTTGCCCCTTTTGCAAGAAACCTCACTTTTCTTGATTATTCTTAATTAATGATGTTCAATACCATACATTAACATTATTTTTGACTTAGGGGAACCATATTTGTGAAAAATTCCAAAAAGTCAAACTTGATTTTGTGAACATTTGACTTTTTATTGGATGAAATCCAAACTGTGCGATCCTTTGTGAAATCAAGCCCTTGACCTAAATCAAATCTAATTAATGGATTCCATAGGTGTTATAGGGTGTATTGAATCATGTCCCAAGGTTTGGGAGCATGTCTTGGTCAAAAGTCAAAGATACAGTTGACTTTTTCCTCGAAACCCTAATTGTGGTCCTGGTGAAATTGTTACTTGTGAACCAAGCTTCTTGGGTCAATCCTTTGTTACAAATGGATCAATGTGGTGTATTGGAGGCCCTCAAATCATGTCTTGAGGTCTTGGCTCAGGCTTTGTCCCAAAAGTCAACTTAGGGGTGAATTAGGTCAAGAAACCCTAATTCCTGATTTTTTATGAATGCATCCCCTAAGGCTAAATTGACTTGATGATGGGGTCCATGAGGTCCCTTGGAGTATCTTGGGTTGTGCTTTGAAGCATTGGCTCATGCCCAGATGAAAATTTCCATCTGGAGGCCTTGGTCGACCAAAACCCTAATTTGGTGACACTGGCGATCTTGAGGCTTGATCCACTTGAAATGTTGCAACCTTGTGTTTGATTCTTGATGTGGGAGTCCTCTTGATCCCTTATGGATGTTTGAGAGGCTATACAAGTTGAAGATCATGTCATTCCTTGATTGATCTTTTGTCTAAGTGCTCTGAGAGGGATCAAAATCCTAATTCTTGATTGTGGTGAATGCTCAATCATCTTTGATGAGATTGACGAGGCATGAAAGTACATCCATATTGTGATGATGATTTGCACAATGATGGGAAATCTTGGTGGTCAAAATTTGGGGTATGACACCCCCACCTTCACTTCTTCACCAATTTGAACTCCTTTTCAGTTTCAGTTCAGATCTGACCACATGTTATCTTGCTAACACTAGACATAAACGACCAACTTCTAGACATTCCAGCAACACCACCAAGTGATCAAAGAAATAATAATCACAACAACAACATCATCGGATACGTGACCAGCAATGTGGTTGTGATAACGCTTGAGAAAGCGAGAAATGATCCTTTTATTGTGTTTTTATTGACTGGGAATGCTACTGTTACCGTTGATATGTGACCATATACCAATGGTGTGGAAGTTCATAGGAATTGTGGCACCTGCTATGCTTCTGGTTCTCACCATCATGCAAACATATTACTCATCCCACAATGGCTAATTTGCATCAAGTAACTATATGAATCAAAATTATTGATTTAGTCTATGTTTACTGGTTTGTAACTTGTCTGCAACTTGTTTACAACTTGTACTAGCCAAGTTAATATTTATACATAAAACATTTGGAATTATTCAACAATAGACAAATAGCTCATGTGGTGGTTGATTGCCCATATATCCTCACAGGCATGTGTTCGAGCCTTGTTTGTGGCAAAATTTTAATTTTGATCTCATTTTAATTGTTTAAGATTAAAATAAATAAAAAATAAAATAAAATAATACGTGGAATTTGGTGATGAGCATATGTCACATCAACGCTAAATCACATGTCACGCGTGCAAAAGTTGACGCCGTTTGATAGAATTAGACGGAAATTATTTAAATGACGCCCTTTTAAAACATAAGGGATTACGTTGATCTTTTTAAAAGTTAAAGAACTCAAATAAACCCTAAGGTAAAGTTAAAAAATTAAAAATGGTATTTTGCCATTTATGAAATTGTAAAATAAATATGAAATCAATTATTTGAATTCATTCTATCAAAGATCTTATGGCTCGTAATATCTTGAATGCATGATTGTGTGAAACCCCTGATTGCATTAAATTGTTATCCCAACATGATTTGACATACTAATAATTTTTCAAATATAATATCTTATTAAGACCAACTTAACATCTATCATTACAAATATTTCTATTTTAATTTTTTTTGAAAGAGTATGAATACCCAAACCCAAAAGTTAGGAATGCACAGCCCAATCAACATGACTTGGTTGGTAAAATTCGCCTAAAACTCACTGCTCCCTTCACAACCAACTATAATTAGGTATATTCATGATATTGGACATTAATATATTGTTGACTTAATTGTAATTTTGATCTTTCTATTTTTATTTTTTTTAGTTTTGATCTCTCTATTTTAAAATTTAGAATTTTTGTCTCTCTATTTTAAAATTCGGAATTTTTGTCTCTCTATTTTCAGTTTTTTTGAGTTTTGGTCTCTCTATTTTAAAATCCGAAACTTTTATCCTCTATTTTCATTTTTTTTGAATTTTGATCCCCCTTATTTTAATTTTCTTTTACTTTTGATCCCCTATTAAATTAGTTTCAAATTAGAAAGGGGACTAAAATTCAAAACAAAACTTAAAATAAGGGATTAAAACTCAAAAAAAATGAAAATAGATGGACAAAAATTTCGGATTTTAAAATATGGAGATCAAAATTTAAAAAAACTAAAAATAGAGAGACAAAAATTCTAAATTTTAAAATAGAAAGATCAAAACTCAAACAAAATAAAAATAGAGGGACCAAAATTACAATTAAACCTATATTTTTTCATCATACTTTACTAAACTTCAGAAATGTTGAATGAGTTTAACTCTCGTTAAAAATAAATTGGAAGTCAAGTAATCTATATTTTGGTATGCAAAGTAAAGTTTGTTTAACCAAATAATTTAATGTTTTTTTCCAGTTTTAACCAAAGTAAAATTTAAACGCGGCACCTTTTAGCAAACACAAATCAAACTCAAGTTTGCTTCTACTTGTCTCCATACATACATGTTTGATCTTATGGGAAAAGTTTTTTTGGTGTGGCTTTTGAACCTCAATTTATTTCATCATTTAATTTATACTAATTTGGGAAAAAGGTGTTTGAACTTGACGTTTTGCAAAAAGGAAGTTGTGCACGTCATGATACTTTGCATAAGCACTTCTTGGGCGCCAGCTCTGAAAAGACAACTTTAAATGTAGGGTTTGTTTATAAAACATTAAATTAAAAAGTTAATTATTTTAATATTATAAATTCTATAAATTGTTTTGATCTTTTAATATAAAAATTGAACAATTTTTTTATTATAATAACTATTAAAAATATTTATTTATCTCATATTACAGATTATTTTAAAATATATAAAAAACAAAAAAAAACAAATTTATAGGCGGCATAAATAGAAACAATAACAAAAAAAAAATATTAATTTTTTTAAAGTTAGTGGACCAAAAAACACCACCCAAAATGTATTAAAAAAAGTAAAATGGAGGGAAAGACCAAACCCTCTTTTGAACTTTGTATTTAAATCTAAGAAGTTTTAACTTGTTCTTAAGTATATTGGTTTTGTTGAAATACAAGAGACTAAGAGATATTTGAATAAATTGTGTGTTTTGAAAAGCACTATAGAGATTATATTAGATATAGTGATATTACAACTAATTACATGACATAGTCGATATGAAACTATTCTATATACAAATATTCTTAACACTATATATTTACAAATATCAACACTCCCCCTCAAAGCTTGAGCATATAAGTCAAATGCACCAAGCTTGTCACATATATAATTTGTTATGCGACTTCGCATGGACTTTGTAAACACGCATGCCAATTAATCATTAGAGTTGACAAAGTTTGTGACGATGTCGCCTGATTCAATCTTCTTTCTGACAAAATGACAGCATATCTCAATATGTTTGGTCCTCTCATGGAAGACTAAATTTGAAGCAATGTGCAATGTAACTTGATTATCACAAACAAGTGCCATTGGTCTTGCTTCTTCAATTTGAAGTTCTTTGAGCAATTGTTTTAACCAAATAAGTTCACCTGTTGCCATTGACATAGCCCTATACTCTGCCTCGACGCTTGATGTTGCAACTACATTTTGTTTCTTACTTTTCTAAGATATACGGTTTCCTCCAACAAGTACACAATACTCAGAGGTGGATCGTCTATCAATGTGTGACCCTGTCCAATCAACATCGGAGTATCCAACTATTTGAGTATGCCCTTTATCTTCATACACAAGGCTTTTTTCTAGAGCACATTTGATGTATCTCAGAATCCGGAAAACAACATCCATGTGTTCTTGGCAAAGAGAATTTAAGAACTGATTTACCATACTAATTGCAAAAGAAATGTTCGGGCAAGTGACTGTGAGATAATTCAATTTTCAATTAATTTCTTATACCTTCCTGAGTCAAATAAAGTCTCCCCTTGATTGGGTAGGAGTATGACACTTGGATTTGTAGGAGTTTGACCCTTGGATTCATAGGAGTATCAGTTGGTTTAGTGTTCAACAAACCAATTTCTTCCAAAATATCCATAGCATATTTCCGCTGAGAAATCACCAAACCATATTTAGATTGAGCTACCTCAATACCCAAAAAAAAATATCGGAGTGTACCAAGGTCTTTTGTCTGAAATTGATTCGAGAGATATTGTTTCAACAAGAGTATTCCCTGTTGATCACTACCATTTATGACAATATCATCTACATACACAATATGATAAATACACCATTGAGATTAGTGACAATAAAACGCAGAATGGTCAGTTTCACTATGGACCACGCCAAACTATTGTACTACAATGCTGAATCTGCCAAATTAAGCTCTCAGAGATTGCTTAAGACCATAAAGAGACTTGTGTAGCCTATAAACCATACTCGATGACTCCCCTTGAGCAAGAAACCCAGGTGGTTGCTCCATATATACTTCCTTTTCAAGATCACCATGTAAAAATGCATTTTTGATGTCAAGTTGATGAAAAGGCCAATGTCGAATTGTTACAATGGCGAGAAGAAGTTGAACTGATGCCGTCTTGGCCACAGGCGAGAAAGTATCACTATAATTCAACTAAAAAAATCTGAGTGTATCCCTTAGCTACCAAGCGAGCTTCGAATCAATCAATCATACCATCTGGCCCAACCACACATTCTTAAGATGGTATCAGAGCCTCATTTAAGATCCATTGGACCACCCTCCATTTAGCTCCACGCCCTAGATGCAAATCCTGGGCATGTGAGGAGGTGTTAAGAGGCCCACATCGGACAATATATGACATGAATATATGATTATAAGTGGGGGGAATCCTTACCCTACTAGTCGTTTTTTAGGATTGAGTTAGGCCCTACCACACATTAATAAAAGATGACACAATAGACAAAAAAATATAGACAACAGAGATTGAGATCAATATTGGCCGAGGAATCTACACAAGCACCGACCTCTCTAAATATGTGAGTTACAACTAAGTTCATGTTTCTAGCATATCCAAGATAGTTAGACCACTAGTTTTTTAGGCTCTAAGGAACTAGTGTTTTATTCTTGAAGGCTTGCACAACAAGAGTCGAGTTAGATTCAACCCATAAGTTTGTGTAGTGCAAATGGTGAGCCATCTCAATTGCACGAAGAACTCCAAATATTTATGCGAAGAAAGCTGAGTTAGGACCAACTGGTTCAGTAGAGGCACTAGTTAAATCTGCATGTCTATTTCTAAATAGACCACCACAAGCTGCCATAGAAGTAGTGGCAGCACTTAGTCCAGTTGATGAAAGGGGTGTTCTAGATGACTTCTTTAATGGAAGGGTCATTAGGAGAATGTAAATCAATCTTAAACATTTTTAGGAAGCTAATGTCATGCACTGAAGTTGAGGATTTCAGATTTGTACAATTTCCAGTTAGGAAAATTTCATGAGAGAGAGAGAGAGAAATATTTTCCAGAAAGGGCAATGATGCTAAAGATGATGATGGTGTAACCAGAAAGGGTGTTCATGCCAAGGTGACGTGGTACCTATCGATAATTCAAAGATTTAAAAGATTGTTTTCTAATGTATATGACACAAAAAATACTATATGGCATATAAATGAAATAGTATGTGATGGAAAAATTTGCCATGTAGCTGATTCATTGCAATGGAGGAAAATTGATTCATTGTTTCCTAATTTTGACCTTGAGCCAAGGAACCTTAGGTTTGGACTTTCCGACGAGAGAATGAACTCGTTTAATAATATGAGTAACAACCATACTTCATGGCATATTATTCTCATAGTTTATAACCTATCTCTGTGGTTGTGCATGAAGCACAAATATATAATGTTATCAATGATGATTTTGAGTCCAAAACAACCTGGGAACGACTTAGATGTTTTTTAACTCCATTGGTTAAATATTTAAGAGTTTTATGGGAGGAATGCATTGATATTGATGATGTGTATACGAGTGATAACTTTAAGATGCATGTCATGTTGTTTTGCACAATCAATGACTTTCCTGCATACAGTAATTTATCTAAGTATACCGTCAAGGGACATAGATAAATTAGAAAATGTTGTTTTACTCTGAACATTTTCTAATTTCTTTGGCTATCTTGTTCCACATATCGTTTTGCAAAAAGGAAGTTGTGCACGTCATGATACTTTGCATAAGCACTTCTTGGGCGCCAGCTCTGAAAAGACAACTTTAAATGTAGGGTTTGTTTATAAAACATTAAATTAAAAAACTAATTATTTTAATATTATAAATTCTATAAATTGTTTTGATCTTTTAATATAAAAATTGAACAATTTTTTTTGTTTATTATAATAACTATTAAAAATATTTATTTATCTCATATTACAGATTATTTTAAAATATATAAAAAAAAAACAAATTTATAGGCGGCATAAATAGAAACAATAACAATTTTTTTTTTTTTTTTTTAAGTTAGTGAACCAAAAAACACCACCCAAAATGTATTAAAAAGAGTGTACAACCAAAAATGGAGGGAAAGACCAAACCCTCTTTTGAACTTTGTATTTAAATCTAAGAAGTTTTAACTTGTTCTTAAGTATATTGGTTTTGTTGAAATACAAGAGACTAAGAGACATTTGGATAAATTGTGTGTTTTGAAAAACACTATAGAGATTATATTAGATATAGTGATATTACAACTAATTACATGACATAGTCGATATGAGACTATTCTATATACAAATATTCTTAACACTATATATTTACAAATATCAACACTCCCCCTCAAAGCTTGAGCATATAAGTCAAATGCACCAAGCTTGTCACATATATAATTTGTTATGCGACTTCGCATGGACTTTGTAAACACGCATGCCAATTAATCATTAGAGTTGACAAAGTTTGTGACGATGTCGCCTGATTCAATCTTCTCTCTGACAAAATGACAGTCTATCTCAATATGTTTGGTCCACTCATGGAAGACTAAATTTGAAGCAATGTGAAATGTAACTTGATTATCACAAACAAGTGCCATTGGTCTTGCTTCTTCAATTTGAAGTTCTTTGAGCAATTGTTTTAACCAAATAAGTTCACATGTTGCCATTGACATAGCCCTATACTCTGCCTCGACGCTTGATGTTGCAACTACGTTTTGTTTCTTACTTTTCTAGGATATACGGTTTCCTCAAACAAGTACACAATACTCAGAGGTGGATCGTCTATCAATGTGTGACCCTGCCCAATCAACATCGGAGTATCCAACTATTTGAGTATGTCCTTTATCTTCATACACAAGGCTTTTTTCTAGAGCACATTTGGTGTATCTCAGAATCCGGAAAACAACATCCATGTGTTCTTGGCAAAGAGAATTTAAGAACTGATTTACCATACTAATTGCAAAAGAAATGTTCGGGCAAGTGACTGTGAGATAATTCAATTTTCAACTAATTTCTTATACCTTCCTGAGTCAAATAGAGGCTCCCCTTGAATGGGTAGAAGTATGACACTTGGATTTGTAGGAGTTTGACCCTTGGATTCATAGGAGTATCAGTTGGTTTAGTGTTCAACAAACCAATTTCTTCCAAAATATCCATAGCATATTTCCGCTGAGAAATCACCAAACCATATTTAGATTGAGCTACCTCAATACCCAAAAAAAATATCGGAGTGTACCAAGGTCTTTTGTCTGAAATTGATTCGAGAGATATTTTTTCAACAAGAGTATTCCCTGTTGATCACTACCATTTATGACAATATCATCTACATACACAATAAGATAAATACACCATTGGGATGAGTGACAATAAAACACAGAATGGTCAGTTTCACTATGGACCACGCCAAACTATTGTACTACAATGCTGAATCTGCCAAATTAAGCTCTCAGAGATTTCTTAAGACCATAAAGAGACTTGTGTAGCCTATAAACCATACTCGATGACTCCCCTTGAGCAAGAAACCCATGTGGTTGCTCCATATATACTTCCTTTTCAAGATCACCATGTAAAAATGCATTTTTGATGTCAAGTTGATGAAAAGGCCAATGTCGAATGGTTACAATGGCGAGAAGAAGTTGAACTGATGCCGTCTTGGCCACAGGCGAGAAAGTATCACTATAATTCAACTAAAAAAATATGAGTGTATCCCTTAGCTACCAAGGGAGCTTCGAATCAATCAATCTTACCATCTGGCCCAACCACACATTCTTAAGATGGTATCAGAGCCTCATTTAAGATCCATTGGACCACCCGCCATTTAGCTCCACGTCCTAGATGCAAATCCTAGGCATGTGAGGAGGTGTTAAGAGGCCCACATCAGCCAATATATGACATGAATATATGATTATAATGGGGGGAATCCTCACCCTACTAGTCGATTTTTAGGATTGAGTTAGGCCCAACCACACATTAATAAAAGATGACACAATAGACAAAAAAATATAGACAACAGAGATTGAGATCAATATTGGCCGAGGAATCTACACAAGCACCGACCTCTCTAAATATGTGAGTTACAACTAAGTTCATGTTTCTAGCATATCCAAGATAGTTAGACCACTAGTTTTTTAGGCTCTAAGGAACTAGTGTTTTATTCTTGAAGGCTTGCACAACAAGAGTCGAGTTAGATTCAACCCATAAGTTTGTGTAGTGCAAATGGTGAGCCATCTCAATTGCACGAAGAACTCCAAATATTTATGCGAAGAAAGCTGAGTTAGGACCAACTGGTTCAGTAGAGGCACTAGTTAAATCTGCATGTCTATTTCTAAATAGACCACCACAAGCTGCCATAGAAGTAGTGGCAGCACTTAGTCCAGTTGATGAAAGGGGTGTTCTAGATGACTTCTTTAATGGAAGGGTCATTAGGAGAATGTAAATCAATCTTAAACATTTTTAGGAAGCTAATGTCATGCACTGAAGTTGAGGATTTCAGATTTGTACAATTTCCAGTTAGGAAAATTTCATGAGAGAGAGAGAGAGAAATATTTTCCAGAAAGGGCAATGATGCTAAAGATGATGATGGTGTAACCAGAAAGGGTGTTCATGCCAAGGTGACGTGGTACCTATCGATAATTCAAAGATTTAAAAGATTGTTTTCTAATGTATATGACACAAAAAATACTATATGGCATATAAATGAAATAGTATGTGATGGAAAAATTTGCCATGTAGCTGATTCATTGCAATGGAGGAAAATTGATTCATTGTTTCCTAATTTTGACCTTGAGCCAAGGAACCTTAGGTTTGGACTTTCCGACGAGAGAATGAACTCGTTTAATAATATGAGTAACAACCATACTTCATGGCATATTATTCTCATAGTTTATAACCTATCTCTGTGGTTGTGCATGAAGCACAAATATATAATGTTATCAATGATGATTTTGAGTCCAAAACAACCTGGGAACGACTTAGATGTTTTTTAACTCCATTGGTTAAATATTTAAGAGTTTTATGGGAGGAATGCATTGATATTGATGATGTGTATACGAGTGATAACTTTAAGATGCATGTCATGTTGTTTTGCACAATCAATGACTTTCCTGCATACAGTAATTTATCTAAGTATACCGTCAAGGGACATAGATAAATTAGAAAATGTTGTTTTACTCTGAACATTTTCTAATTTCTTTGGCTATCTTGTTCCACATATCGTTTTGCAAAAAGGAAGTTGTGCACGTCATGATACTTTGCATAAGCACTTCTTGGGCGCCAGCTCTGAAAAGACAACTTTAAATGTAGGGTTTGTTTATAAAACATTAAATTAAAAAACTAATTATTTTAATATTATAAATTCTATAAATTGTTTTGATCTTTTAATATAAAAATTGAACAATTTTTTTTGTTTATTATAATAACTATTAAAAATATTTATTTATCTCATATTACAGATTATTTTAAAATATATAAAAAAAAAACAAATTTATAGGCGGCATAAATAGAAACAATAACAATTTTTTTTTTTTTTTTTTAAGTTAGTGAACCAAAAAACACCACCCAAAATGTATTAAAAAGAGTGTACAACCAAAAATGGAGGGAAAGACCAAACCCTCTTTTGAACTTTGTATTTAAATCTAAGAAGTTTTAACTTGTTCTTAAGTATATTGGTTTTGTTGAAATACAAGAGACTAAGAGACATTTGGATAAATTGTGTGTTTTGAAAAACACTATAGAGATTATATTAGATATAGTGATATTACAACTAATTACATGACATAGTCGATATGAGACTATTCTATATACAAATATTCTTAACACTATATATTTACAAATATCAACACTCCCCCTCAAAGCTTGAGCATATAAGTCAAATGCACCAAGCTTGTCACATATATAATTTGTTATGCGACTTCGCATGGACTTTGTAAACACGCATGCCAATTAATCATTAGAGTTGACAAAGTTTGTGACGATGTCGCCTGATTCAATCTTCTCTCTGACAAAATGACAGTCTATCTCAATATGTTTGGTCCACTCATGGAAGACTAAATTTGAAGCAATGTGAAATGTAACTTGATTATCACAAACAAGTGCCATTGGTCTTGCTTCTTCAATTTGAAGTTCTTTGAGCAATTGTTTTAACCAAATAAGTTCACATGTTGCCATTGACATAGCCCTATACTCTGCCTCGACGCTTGATGTTGCAACTACGTTTTGTTTCTTACTTTTCTAGGATATACGGTTTCCTCAAACAAGTACACAATACTCAGAGGTGGATCGTCTATCAATGTGTGACCCTGCCCAATCAACATCGGAGTATCCAACTATTTGAGTATGTCCTTTATCTTCATACACAAGGCTTTTTTCTAGAGCACATTTGGTGTATCTCAGAATCCGGAAAACAACATCCATGTGTTCTTGGCAAAGAGAATTTAAGAACTGATTTACCATACTAATTGCAAAAGAAATGTTCGGGCAAGTGACTGTGAGATAATTCAATTTTCAACTAATTTCTTATACCTTCCTGAGTCAAATAGAGGCTCCCCTTGAATGGGTAGAAGTATGACACTTGGATTTGTAGGAGTTTGACCCTTGGATTCATAGGAGTATCAGTTGGTTTAGTGTTCAACAAACCAATTTCTTCCAAAATATCCATAGCATATTTCCGCTGAGAAATCACCAAACCATATTTAGATTGAGCTACCTCAATACCCAAAAAAAATATCGGAGTGTACCAAGGTCTTTTGTCTGAAATTGATTCGAGAGATATTTTTTCAACAAGAGTATTCCCTGTTGATCACTACCATTTATGACAATATCATCTACATACACAATAAGATAAATACACCATTGGGATGAGTGACAATAAAACACAGAATGGTCAGTTTCACTATGGACCACGCCAAACTATTGTACTACAATGCTGAATCTGCCAAATTAAGCTCTCAGAGATTTCTTAAGACCATAAAGAGACTTGTGTAGCCTATAAACCATACTCGATGACTCCCCTTGAGCAAGAAACCCATGTGGTTGCTCCATATATACTTCCTTTTCAAGATCACCATGTAAAAATGCATTTTTGATGTCAAGTTGATGAAAAGGCCAATGTCGAATGGTTACAATGGCGAGAAGAAGTTGAACTGATGCCGTCTTGGCCACAGGCGAGAAAGTATCACTATAATTCAACTAAAAAAATATGAGTGTATCCCTTAGCTACCAAGGGAGCTTCGAATCAATCAATCTTACCATCTGGCCCAACCACACATTCTTAAGATGGTATCAGAGCCTCATTTAAGATCCATTGGACCACCCGCCATTTAGCTCCACGTCCTAGATGCAAATCCTAGGCATGTGAGGAGGTGTTAAGAGGCCCACATCAGCCAATATATGACATGAATATATGATTATAATGGGGGGAATCCTCACCCTACTAGTCGATTTTTAGGATTGAGTTAGGCCCAACCACACATTAATAAAAGATGGCACAATAGACAAAAAAATATAGACAACAGAGATTGAGATCAATATTGGCCGAGGAATCTACACAAGCACCGACCTCTCTAAATATGTGAGTTACAACTAAGTTCATATTTCTAGCATATCTAAGATAGTTAGACCACTAGTTTTTTAGGCTCCATGGAACTAGTGTTTTATTCTTGAAGGCTTGCACAACAAGAGTCGAGTTAGATTCAACCCATAAGTTTGTGTAGTGCAAATGGTGAGCCATCTCAATTGCACGAAGAACTCCAAATATTTATGCGAAGAAAGCTGAGTTAGGACCAACTGGTTCAGTAGAGGCACTAGTTAAATCTGCATGTCTATTTCTAAATAGACCACCGCAAGCCGCCATAGAAGTAGTAGCAGCACTTAGTCCAGTTGATGAAAGGGGTGTTCTAGATGACTTCTTTAATGGAAGGGTCATTAGGAGAATGTAAATCAATCTTAAACATTTTCAGGAAGCTAATGTCATGCACTGAAGTTGAGGATTTCAGATTTGTACAATTTCCAGTTAGGAAAATTTCATGAGAGAGAGAGTGAGAGAGAGAGAGAGAGAAAGAGAGAGAAATATTTTCCAGAAAGGGCAATGATGCTAAAGATGATAATGGTGTAACCAGAAAGGGTCTTCATGCCAAGGTGACGTGGTACCTATCGATAATTCAAAGATTTAAAAGACTGTTTTCTAATGTATATGACACAAAAAATACTATATGGCATATAAATGAAATAGTATGTGATGGAAAAATTTGCCATGTAGCTGATTCATTGCAATGGAGGGAAATTGATTAATTGTTTCCAAATTTTGACCTTGAGCCAAGGAACCTTAGGTTTGGACTTTCCGACGAGAGAATGAACTCGTTTAGTAATATGAGTAACAACCATACTTCATGGCATATTATTCTCATAGTTTATAACCTATCTTTGTGGTTGTGCATGAAGCACAAATATATAATGTTATCAATGATGATTTCGAGTCCAAAACAACCCAGGAACGACTTAGATGTTTTTTTAACTCCATTGGTTAAATATTTAAGAGTTTTATGGGAGGAATGCATTGATATTAATGATGTGTATACGAGTGATAACTTTAAGATGCATGTCATGTTGTTTTGAACAATCAATGACTTTCCTACATACAATAATTTATCTAGGTATACCGTCAAGGGACATAGATAAATTAGAAAATGTTGTTTTACTCTGAACATTTTCTAATTTCTTTGGCTATCTTGTTCCACATATCATTTGCACTTCGTTGTGGCTGTCCGGGCCCTCACTCCAAAATTTTGTGTTGGAAACTCTCAATTTTTTTCACCCTTCTAATGCCACCACTTGATCCATAAAGCTCCTGTGTGACTTCTTCTCTTTATTGTCTTATTCACTCTTGCATCAATAACCAATACCCTATGACGGGTAGTCAAGCTCTCTTCGTGTATAACTTTATAATCCGAGCTAATATTTTTATCTAACTTTCTAATAAGAAATAAATATATCTGAGAACATGTCACCCCACTCTTATATGTAATAAAATGTTAATCTCTTTTTATAAAATAATATTAGCTATATGATAAGATAGAACTCCAAGATGAATTTACCCTCCATATTTACCTCTCTGTGATCATACCACCCGCGCACGCCCTCAAAACCTATTGTCCCGCTCCCCACATGTCCATTTAGACCCCTTCATAGAAAAATCTTCTCTCCTTAGGGTATATCCTAAAATAAGTCTTCTAAATCTTCCTAAAACTTCAGTATACGATGTTCTGCTAACCTGGCCTAAGGTGCGTAAGCATTGATAACATTAAAGGTGTCTGGTTCCACGACAAGTTTCACAGCTATGATCTTATCTCCTACTAATCTCACATCCATAATATCTGTTATCCACTCTTTGTTTATAATAATCCTCACTCCATTTCTCAATCTAACATTGCCGTGTACCAAAGCTTAAAACCCGAGCTGTCAAATTCTTTCACTTTTTCACCCATCCAGTAATTATGCATGTATTTCGTGTTTCAAAATGAATCATACTCTCACGAAAATGTGGGAATCCTTGCTTAGTTTTCATTGCGTTCAAGAGACGATGCAACCGTGCACTCGAGCCATACAACATGCTGCTTCTGGGCAACGACTTAACACTTTCATTATTATATAATTACTTCTTGTCATACATATTCGACAAAATTTCACGCTAGTTGTTGACGATCTAACACATGTACAACCTTCTTCTCGAGAGAATATACATATAATATATTTTAAAATAAATGAAAATTTTACGTGCATAGTACATATTATGGGTGACAAATGAGCATGTCCACCCCACAAAAACCCGCAAAAAATAAGGCGAGATGCGACTTACATTGTTTAGAGGTGGCAAACGAGCATACCCATCGTTTAACCTTAAAAATTACAAAAATTTATGTTATTTCATTCATTTGCAAATGTCCGGAAAAAAAAAATAGAATGGGACGAGCCAAACATAATAGAAAGTGAGAGACTAAAATCTTAATTTACACTACAAAATAGTACGAGCAAAACAAACACACCCAGATGGTTAGATCGTTTTGCCATCACGAGTATCTATCAAGTCCATTGTTTATTTTAAGACAAGTTGGTTAATACTTTCAGCCGAAAAAATATAGGAGTAATTAGATATATTCATTACGCCAGTTAATGATGAAGTTAGGCATCAGATAAACGAATTAATTTAAGTTTAAGATTGGGATTCTAAAATCGACATACATTTAACAACGTTATCTCCACATGTCATAAAGTGAATGGTTATTTAGATATTCTCATCATCAATCTTAAATCTCCCAAATTAGTTGACAACCACTTCACCAATTCCAATTTCAACCTCAAACTCAAATTTCATCATTTTGTCGCATAGTACAAACCACACACAATCACATATAAAACATACAAATCTTTGTTCTTGTTTTTGTTGTTTCACCACAAACTCAATATGAACATCATCATCATCATCAACAACAACAACACAAATTCATTTTGAATTCTTTCTCTATTGAATGGAGCTTTCTCTTACACTAACACCAAACCCTTCTTCATCTTCACTTGTTCACTTCTCCAACAAGCTATGTGAGTTTCATCAGAGGAAGAAAAGGGTTTCTTTCTTTGATGCTTCGAGAGTAGTTTCGGTTCGGTGTGTTAAAGCTTCTGCTGAGCGAACCGGTGAAGCTATTGATGACAGAGGAGAGACTCGAACCGGGTTCACTGCACCGGCTGCTATGGAGGTCACCACATTCAACCAAGGTTTCAATGATGCTGCTGCTGCTGATTTTCCTGTCTGGGAGAAAATTGGTGCTGTTGTGAGACTCAGCTATGGCATCGGTGAGAGTTTTGATATCATGATGCTAAAGTGTGGAACTTTATGATACCCTTTTGTTTACTTTTATGAAAAATGAATCTTTGGCTAATTGGGCTAAATCTAAATATAAAAAGAAAACTTTATGTTTTCTTTTTTTGATTGAATCAGTGTTTTTCCAAAATGGGAAATTTTTAGTTTGTTTATGGAGAATTCATTCACTTGAATTGGATTATTTGTTGTATATGCATCGATTTGGTTTTCATTGAGTTGTTTTGTTTCAGGGATTTACGGCGCGATGGCTGTTGCGGGGAGTTTTATATGTTCGATTACCGGAATCGACTCTCTGGGAGGTTTTCATCTTTCAATAGATGCTGTTCTTGAAGGTCTTGGATATGCAGTTCCTCCAATTATGGCTCTTCTTTTTATACTTGATGTAAGTTTTTTTGTTTATACAAATGATGATAAGGTTGTGGTCTTGTGGTTCGAGTAGAGATAAAAATGCGAAAAACTTGTAAGTTTCTCTTTGTTTACTTGAATTGAGCTTTCGTCAACATGGTTATTATTAGGATGAAGTTGTGAAACTATCACCCCATGCTCGTGCCATTAGAGACGTGGAGGATGAAGAGCTATGGAGCTTTTTCTATGGCATGTCCCCTTTGCAGGTAATTTGATATAACTCGGTACCTTTTGTAGAATGAATTATCGTCGATCTATTGTAATTTGCAACCATTAAAATTGATATAATTGATTTTAATTTACAGTTTATACTGATGGTTGCTGCAAGTTCAGTTGGAGAAGAGCTCTTCTATAGAGCTGCAGTTCAGGTTTGTTTACGAACTTTCGTGCCTGAATTTGTTTGTATTTGCCTAGAGATGTTTGAGAAATAAATTTTAAATGTGCTTAAAATTTGTGTTGTATGTTTGAAACCATCTATATTGAAATTCTTATTGGAATTCTACAGGGAGCACTGGCTGATATATTTTTACGAGGCAGTAATCTTATGCAAGATGTTCGAGGAATGGCATCTTTGGTATGTCTACCATTTTCTTTATGTTTCAAATATTTGAAGCTAAGTTTCATTTCGGTAACTGACTCGTAATTTATACGGTAATATGCAGACAGGCGTTCTGCCGCCGTTTGTTCCATTTGCTCAAGCACTTGCAGCTGTACTTACCGCTATCCTTACTGGTTCTCTCTACTATGTCGCTGCCTCTCCTAAAGGTTACTTTTTCCTATATTCCGTTTACATTTTTCTTTTTATGTCGTTTATTTTTTCTAGTTTGTTCTCAGCTTGATTAATAATAACCATCTTATTTCTCGCTCTCTTTCAGATCCTACCTATATCGTTGCACCAGTTTTAAAATCTCGCGCCAGTCGTCAAGATTTGAAAAAGCTCTTTGAAGGTTCATTTCTTTTCTCATGCTGCTTAACATTATGTTGTTCAATTCGTATCTATCATAATTATAAACATTTTAGACGAGCGAGTTACAATTCTTATCAAATAAACCATGTTATCCGTGGAATAAAAAGTCTCGAGTGATTACATTTGTCGTCTTGATACCTGAATATTTTGTGCGTGTGGTACCTCAACCCGATAATCCATTTCATTTTGTTTTGCAGCTTGGTACGAGAAAAGGCAAATGAAGAAAATCTATTCACCACTTCTGGAAGGACTATTGGCGCTCTACCTCGGTTTCGAATGGATCCAAGTAAAATCCTATTTATTTCATCTTTGAAAAATATATTTATTATCTTTTGTCCAAGATTTCTAAGGGATGAAACTAATTTATGTTTCGACAGACAAATAATATTCTTTCTCCGATTATCACGCATGGGATTTACTCAACTGTTATATTGGGACACGGCCTTTGGAAGATACACGATCACCGACGAAAACTAAGACAGAGAATCCAACAGCTGAAATCAGAAGAAAGAAATTCCAACTAGATTTTGAAATTTCCTCCATGACTGATTTTTGTGGAAAATCTGTATATGTATTAGAGGTGTTAATAATGTAAAGAGAAGATGTGTATACTTATATGTTAGCTGAGTTCTCATACCTAAAGAATATGCAAAGTTTTGATTACAGGATTCTCTAATTTAGAATCATCATCAGTGTTTGTAATAAAATAGCATATCAATTTTCTCAACTCTCAACATGGCTTCTAATGTACACAATCAAATTATATTGGTCAAAAGTACACTTTCAGAAATAATAGTGGTTTATCAGAAATTTTGACTTGAATTTGCTGGAAATGACACTCCATAATTGAGTGTCCCTTTGATATATCTTATTATTCTTTTGGATGCAAGCAAGTGTGAAGTTCTAGGCTCACTCATAAATCTACTAATGGTCCCTATTGCATGCAGAATGTTGGACCTGTTGTGACATAGATACCTCAATGATCTTGTGACTTTTTTGAACAAATTTGCTTCCATTAGTTCTTCATTTTTATTTTTCTCATGTTTCAAATTAACTTCTGTAGGAGTTAAGGATGGATTGAAATCAAGCATGTTGAATCTTCTCAACTCATTCGATACATACTTTCTCAGGTGCACGATTAATCCTTTGGTAGTTTCCACAAACTCCATTACCAAGAAATAAGTCAATTTTCCAAAATCCAATACATACTTTCTCTTCATTTGTTTTTTGAATTCTTTAATTTCAACCATGTTGTTGTCGGTGACCAACATATAATTTACATATAGGAAGATTGACACCAGTGAAGCACGAATACGATACGGATGTCACGGATGTCAGATATGATATGTATTCGATACGGAGATATGATTGTTATTGAAAAATTTAGGATACAATACATTTAAAATACGTATATAAAAAAATTAAAATTAAAGATTAGTTAAATGATTCTCTAACAAAAACCAATTGAGTTTGTAAAATTTGATAATAATTAATCAAGGAATTATGAGAAAAAGAAAAAACTATTAAAGTTAAGAGATAACGGATAAGTAATCAAAGAAATTTTTTTATTCTTGTAATAGAAAAAATTGAGGTAATTAAAGTTGAGGTATTGAGGGTGTATCAATGTATCTGATACGATACGACATAGATTTTAGAGTATCAGTGCTTCATTGATTGACACCGATTATGAGCCTTTTCCTTTCTTCACGTACACGCACATTTCACAAAGTTTTGTTGTACCAGAAATCCATCTATGCTCTTATTACAGGCTCTTTGTGCGTGCTTAAGTCCATACAGACTCTTGGAAAGTAAAATCTGAGTTTAAAAATATTTTAAATGATTAGCAGTGAAAAAATAATTTTCATAAAATAAATAGCAGAAAAATAAAGAGTTAAGAGAAAGACATGAACACCATGGTGTATAGAAGTTCGGTCAAACAAGAAAACGACTTACTCCTCTCCTCCAAAATTGATCTTGATAGTATCCAATAATTGTTGAGAGCTTTTAGTAAGAAATACTCACGAACCCCTTTATATAAGGAAATATGGTTGACCTTAACCAAATAATACAATACTTCAGAATATAGCAGTTTGAGTCTTCTCTTCCGAATAACATATTGAAGTGGTTAGTCTTCTTTCCACATAATAGATTGAAGCAGTTAGTCTTCTCTCCACAAACTAGAACCTTATAGTGGTTAGTCTTCAAGCTTCATAAAACTTGTAAGCTTTTATCACAGGCTGAGCTCACAAACCTTAAACCTTGGTTTTATATGGGCTAACCAATAACATAAGAGATTTTAATACCAGACTAATCTCGAAACTTATCCAAACTTTTATCACGGACTAAGCTTTAACCTAATCTTGGTTTTATACCAGATTGACCAAGAACTTATAAGATTTTAATACGGGTTGACCTCGAACCTAAACTAGAGTTTGATCACACAATCCCCAAACCAAAGCTTTTATGGGTTTAACTTCTGACCTAAACAGTAATCCCTAACAAGATAATATTCAATCAAGGTGTATCCAAAAGATTCCATTGGTGAATTTATAATTTTACACTTCTAGAATTACAACTTATTTTTAGAGAGAGAGAGAGAGAGAGAGAGAGAGAGAGAGAGAGAGAGAGAGAGAGAGAGAGAGAGAGAGAGAGAGAGAGAGAATGGACATTTATTTGTAGGCTAAGGTTGACTCAAAAAGGAATTTCAAATAAATTCATTTTATGACAATCTAATCGATTGACAAGTGTTTACAATCGATTAGAAGTTTGAAAAAAAGGAAGGAAGAGATATCTATTTGTTGCAGATCATTAAGACTATGCCCTAATCACTTGACTCAATTTTGAACGGTGTTAATCAAATTGACTAAATTTTCAATCGATTAGATAAGTCAAAATTGTCTATTTTGATAGCTCCCATTTCATCTGGAACAACTTCAAGATATTTTGAAGATATTTTATTGAAGAAAAACTATTTAAAAAATTGTTTTAGTATGCGTGTGCTTTTGCCATGCGCTTTTACGATAAAGCTCTTACGCTTTACAATTAGTTTACTCACTACTAATTTAGGAGAGTCCTTAGCACTTCAAGGCTTTGCCAGATGCATACTCTTTTGTAGACACTTGCTTGAGTAGCTTGAGATAAGGCTTCAGTTACATTTCATTTGATTGCCATCATCAGATAGTCAAGTCCATCAAACTCTAATACTTAGGTTTGCATTTTTATCCGCTTAAAAACTTATGCTTGATTAGTCAGAAGACATTAGTTGTCATCATCAAAAGTTGATGTCCTTGTTAAAAGTATATCACGTGCTAAATAAGGTTCCACATTCTCCCATTTTTTTGATGATGACAACACATCTCTCAAGGAATGTGGCAATGGAAAACAACACATATATGTTTGGAGTAATTAAACTCCTGTTAAGTGCAAATTTTGACTTAAATTGAACCATATTTCTTGGCACTATTCAACTCATTTCTCATGTTTTAATGGATTTATTTCTTGTTCTTGTATGATTCTTCAACATATTACAAATACCTTTGGATTCTTTGATGTGTGTGTTATTATGCAGGAAATAGGCATAAAAAATCAATGATTAAGACACAAAGGATTGCACAAGGAAGCCAAAGAAATAAAGAAGATTCAGCATGTTCCTTGTGCGAACATCCGCGAGCAGCCAGCGAATGTTCGTTCTGCGAAGTTGCAGCGAGGTCCCAGCAAAGAGGAAATCTTGGATGGCAATAGGAAAAGGGCCCAAAGTTCGATGTGCGAAGCTGTAGCGAAGAAGTCGCTGTGCGAAGAATGAGTTCGCACTGCGAACTCATATATTTTCCAAGGGTGATTTAACTGTTCCTGAGGCACCTGAAGTGCTTGAAAGTGGACTTCGCTGTGCGAAGAAGGAATTCATTAGGGGAACATGACATATTTTTATTTTACTATATAAGTACTTTTCTTGCTTTTTAGAACATGACTTGTATTTTTTAGATCATAACTTTATCTCTCTTCATTCCAAGCATATTATAGAGAGAGAAACACAAACTCTAAGAGGGATAAGCACAAATCGAAGCAACTCGGAGCTTGACCTTCGAGTAAGTGCTTTGATTTCTTGTTGGGTTTCGATGTATTCTCTTGATACCTTATGTATTTCATCTAATCTATGTATTGTGAACTAGTTTTGATTCAATATTGGTGTTCTCTTTGATTTATTATTTGTGGGTCTTGACAAAACTCTTTTCAAATCTTAGATCTTATATATTCATCTATCAATGAGCAAACTTTTGACATAGTCTTGTAATTTGATATTCACTTGTATATTCTATTTTATTGTTTTGATTAGTAGCATGAGTAGGATCAATACGATATTGTGAGGATGTATGATAATAGAGATGAAAAACTATGTTCACTTACATTTGACAAATTAGTTGAATGCATGTAAAAAGGGTTAAGCATATGTACCTATTATGATCATGTCGTTTTATATGAATCAATCATGAGCTAATATGGATGTCTTCTTTGTTTACCTGTTTATCTTTGATTTGAACCGTTATAGACATATACTCTTCAGATCTGGATCTAGGATGATTATCTGTTAGGTTCTAGACTCTAGACATAGATTTAGGCTTAACATTTGCTTGAGTATCAGTTCTTAATGCTCTGTGTTGTTGAGTTGTGTGAGACATCACCAATGAGACAATATTGTTGTTCTCTCGACGTTGCGTTAGACATAACCTCTGTTGTGGGTGATACATGAGGATATCAGACGAATGATTGTTTGTGTTTAATTGGTTAGATGAATGCATATGTTATCAATTGATGAGATCCAATCCCAACAAGGCTCCGTTTATTGTAAATTCTTTACTTTATATTTTCCGTTTTTATATTTTCTGCCTTTATTTATGGTACCTTGAATCTTTCAACCAAATCTTTCACCACAAGCTTAGAAATGTAGAGTCTGTTGAATGACATTCTTTCCCTCGCACCAATCTCTGTGGAGACAATATAAATCCCAGAGAGAATCCTTCCAAAACTAAATTTTTGCTTCTTTCCGCTTTACTGCAGTTAGAACAAAATGACGCTGTTGTCGGGGATTGGTGTTTAGATATTGAATCACATTGCAATAGTTTCTATATTTATAAGCGTTGTACAGTTGTTTATATTGTATATATACTTGTTTCCTTTCACGTTTTCTCTAGTGTTTATTAGGGATGAATAATGAGAACTTCTTCTAGATTGGTTGCTATTTGTATAAAAGTATCTAATGAATATTCTCCCAAGTTTGGATGGTGATGGTAGGATGTTGAACATGTGAATGCAAGCAAGATAAATTGTACCGCTTTATAGAATGTTAGAATGATTTAAGAAATTTGTGATTTGTTCAAATGTGTATTTTTGTTTCATTTTTCAACTTTGTTTGAATGTTTGTTTCACTTAGGTCCAAAAGCCACAAATTGTGAGAAACCTCCATTGTTTACTATATGCTAGGAGGACTGATAACTTTGTTTAATTCATTCGATTCATGCTTAATCTTTTGATTATTGTGATTTTGTGAAAGCATTAGAAATGATCAAAGGCATTTGTTTATATTGAGCACAATCATATCCAAAGGTACCTTACCTGTGAGTAGTGAGCATTAATTAACCCCTTTGAGTATAAACAATTTAGATCTCATTTTAGTGATGAACGTGGTTTATGTACATAATTTGAAAGTTTAGTTCATCATTGAGTTTTGTAAGATTCTAAAAAAATTTCTTGAACCTTTGAACATTGTTTAAATTGACTTCCTTTCCATAAAAAGCAAGGAGCATTCACTTGAGGTTTGGTTGAATTCAAGTTGGGGAGATCGAAAAGGAAAATGGTAGGTTGCTAAAATTTTTAAAAAATTTCAAGCAAACATGGAAAAAGTGTGAATATGAATGTGAAAAAAGAAAAATAAAAAGAATGCTTGTTTGAAGGAGAAAAATAGAGAATTAATAATTGCGCAAAAGAAAGTTTGAGAAGGTTTACAATTGAGAAAAAGAATTGGTGAATGAAGTTGTGATGTGTAAATATCATGTATAGTGAATGTTTCTTTTGCATTGGCAATTTCGATTCAATGGATTTTAGAAATGACCCTTTGTTGTGAACCAGACCAAGCTACAACCTTAAAACCCCCCTGTGATCTCTTTGCTTCCATATTTTCATTTTTGATTGTTAGATGAATGTATGAATTGAATTGTTATTAGCATTGCTTGTCAGATGATGAAATTGCCCTGCGGTTGCAAACACATTAATGTCTTCATTCTTATTTTGAAGAGGAGTGTTAGAGTGATTCAAGCATAATAATTTAGTTGTTATTTGAAACATTGCATGATATTTGTTTAAGAACTAAATTCTTTATCATTGTTCGATTCTATTAAGTGGTGAACATTGCTTGTGCGCATTCTCATGTTTAAGCAAATCCTCTTATTTAAGCAAATCTCTCTTGTTTGAATTTGAACCGTTAATCATTTCTTGGTTGAATCTTATGCTTGAGCAAATCCTCTTGTTTGAGCAAATCTCTCTTATTTTCATGAGGGGCATACTTTTCCAGATGCATACTCTTTTGTAGACCCTTGCTTGAGTAGCTTGAGATGAGGCTCCAGTTACATTTCATTTGATTGCCATCATCGGATAGTCAAGTCCATCAAACTCTAATACTTAGGTTTGCATCTTTATCCGCTTAACAACTTATGCTTAATTTGTTAGAAGACATTAGTTGTCATCATCAAAAGTTGATGTCCTAGTTAAAAGTATACCACCTGCTAAATAAGGTTCCACATTCTCCCCCTTTTTGATGATGACAACACATCTCTCAAGGTATGTGGCAAAGGAAAACAACACATATATGTTTGGAGTATTTAAACTCCCCCCGAGTTAAATGGACATTATACCCTACTCCCCTTGAGAGTGTACTTCACCCCCTTTATCAAAATCAAAATGGCGGGGAAAGATGCATTTGCAAAAAATAAATATGCAAATAAGGGTAATTTAGACATTTAGAGAAGGAAAAACAAAAACTCATATTATTACTTAAGAAATTCAAATTACAAAAGGGAAATTTGCGAAATCGAAAGTACAAGAAACGAAAATACTGAACTTAAAGTTTGTAGGAAAGAAAAAAATAGGAAAAACACATAAAGTGAGATTATTCTATGCCATAAGTTTCACCATTTCTTACCATGAATTTCTTCACATCCTCAGCTATGGTTTAACATAAATTGAGTATTTTGTCTAGCTTGGTGTCCTCGTCCTCAATAGATTCATCTTGTTCTTTTTCCTTAAATGATGAATCTTCTTCTATCTCTCTGAGCTAGATGTGAACTGTAATCTCTTTCAAGGAATTGTAGGTGATCTTATGGTTTTTTGATTCTTTTGTTTCATCCATTGTGTCAAGACTGAAGGTGGCTAGAAGTATTATGATTATTGATCCATAATGTTGATTACTAGGTGGTTGATGATAGTTGAATGCTTAAATTTCTTGAAGCCTATTGGTTTATCAAGAGTACAAATCATCCCTTCAAAGGGCAGCTCAAATATTTTCCCAAAGTGGTCTTTGTGAATGGGGATTTCCACTCCTCTTAGAGATGTTCTTAGAGAAGATCATACAAGTCTTATGTTTATGTAGAATTCTTTTACTAAGCTTGGGAAGGTCATATCAGGTATTTGGTTGAAGTGTTCTTTGAGGGAAGCCTGTCGTATTTGGTGATAAGGCTTGTGGCTTCACTACGCCAAAGAAGACCTTTAGCAGCGCTTTTTTTTGCCTTTAGCAGCGCTTAAAAGCGCTGCCAAAGGTGGCGCTGCTAAAGGTAAATACAACGTTTTTTTTCCTTTTAAAAGCGCTGTCTTAGGTCCCCCTTAGGACCCCCTTTAGCAGCGCTTTTAAAAGCGCTTTCGTATGACCCCCATATAGCAGCGCTTTTCCAAAGAAAAGCGCTTTCGTAGGACCCCCTTTAGCAGCGCTTTTTAAAGCGCTGCTAAAGGCCCTCCTTTAGGCAGCACTTTTTCAAAGAAAAGCGCTTTCGTATGCCTCCTTTAGCATCGCTTTTAAAAGCGCTGTCTTACGTATACGCCATGGCCCCCCCTTTAGGCAACGCTTTTTTTAGAAAGCGCTGTCTTTTATAAAAGTGTTTTTTAAAAGTTTTTTTTAAATCAATTATTAAACCTGTATAATTTAACCTGTATAATTTAACAGAATTCATAATCATTCAACACATGGCCTTTGATACCATTATATTTCAACACATAGGCCTTATAGCATTATAATTCAACAATAGGCCTTTATACGATTAAAATTCAACACATAAATGGTAAAAACCATTATATATACAACACCAAAATAACCATTACATATATATATATATATATATATATATATATATATATATATATATATATATATATATATATATATATAACTCAATACAAACTATACAACACCAATTCCATACACCAATTCAAAACCATATACACCACATCCATCACCTATATATACAACACCTTCCATAAACCTAACACAATTTCTAAAACTAACAAATTCTCATTTCAACCATGTATTGACACCAATCCTCCTTTATTTCTTCCAATTTTTCTTTCGTGTAGGTGGCACACTTGAATTCATCAAAATACTACATTTAACATAATATGCATGATTTAGTTAAAAGTAATTAATTAGATGAAATATCCGATAATAAATATTAAAATAAATCATAACTTATATATAAATCCATACCATGTTTGGAATCTCTATTTGTTCCAAATGAATAATTTCTTTCATGAATCTCAAGAAAAAATAACCACAATCGATACCATTACATTGCCGAGGACACTACACATAGAAAAAAAGTATTAATAAGTATCATAGATGACTTGTGTTATCAAGTAGCATTACTATTATAATAACAAATCATACCTCAACTCTTATCCATGTAATGTTGTTTGCTTTGGTCTTTGGTACCCGAGCTTGTCGTTGTGATCGGAATATTTTTATGGATATATCATATTATAAACAAACATTTAGAACAATCTCACATAAATAAAGAAATACACACGCGCATATTTAGAACAATTGCATCACTTACGTATCAATCATCTTCTTCATCTCCGGGTATTTTGTTTGATCACCCTCTAGCGAATCCAGATAATAGACTATTTCTTTTATCGGATTAATTGCAAGCAACAACCAGTGTCCACTGTAAAATAAAACAAAAGTATAGATGGAAATATTATACACAACGTAAAAAAGCGAAAGATACACCTACTACGTGATCTTTGACCGCATATGTAGTTCGATTGAGTAAACGATCCTACTTTCACACTTCACAAGTAACCCCTATATATAGCAAATTCAATAAGTTAGTTCCCAATCATTGCAAGCAATGCACATCCATCATAGCAGTTCATTCACATGGTTTTACCTGTAGAGAAGTAAGCAACTTCTAGACCCACACAGTGTAAGATTCTTGTAAACGATCAGACTTTCACTCTTCACAAGTAACCCCTATAACAAATTCACAAAGTAATCACCACCACAATATATCACAAATTAAACGCCCTTGCAAATAATTTCATAGCCGACCTCGTGACAAAGTAACCACAACAACCTGATAACTAGCTCATAACAAATTTTCAAAGGCATAACAATTCCATTTTGTTTTACTAAGCAACAGACCAAGAAGAACAACACTTTTTCACATTTGCAAGCCATAACAGAATTTGAGATTAAGCCATAACAAAGCTGACTGCAATAAACTAATTTCACAAGTTCACTCATCACAAGCTCATAGCAGTTAGCAAATACTCCTATTCGCAATAGCTAATACACGAGCAAAACATGATGGCAAACATAATCAAGCTAACTATACTCCGTATACAACAATTTCACAAAACAGATTTTTCAATATTCATGCTAACCATTTCAAACTAACTACATAACTAACTTAAAAGCTCATAACCGAACTGCATTTTAAACTTGGTTCAAGTATTTCACCGAACACTTGGTGTGAGAGTTACGGAACGATAAGCATTCTAACCAACATTGTATCAACAAAAACATCACCAACATTGTATCAACAACAACTGAACCACATTCAGAAAATACAGAACCACATTTTATCAACATTGTATCAACAACAACTACAGAACCAACATTGTATCAACAACAACAATAGAAGCAGCATTCAACAACAACAGTGGCGAGAGAGAACGAAAATGGTACATACCTCTCCTTCTACTTCGTTTTCCGCTTCTTGTTCTTCTTTGAACGAAAATGAAAATATTGAACGAAAACGAAAATAGCAGACGCGAGAGAGAACGATGGCGGTCGGAGAAAGTACAGTGGCGGTCGGAGAATGACGGCGGTCGGAGAAAGTACAGTGGCGGTCGGAGAAAGAAGGAAGGAGAAAGGAAGAACAGTCGCGAGAGAGAAAGGAGTGAAAATGATTAGAAAAAATGATTAGGGCTCTTCTGAAAATGTGGTGTTATTATTTTTTAATTAATAAATGACCTAAGGCAGCGCTTTTGGAAAGCGCTTTCTTAGGTGCTAGATTTAGAAGTGCTTTTTCCTTAGCAAGCGCTTTCTTTTCATTGGCCTATAGCAGCGCTTTCAGAAAGCGCTTTCAAATGGGGGCCAATTTAAGGACTTTAGCAGCGCTTTTCAAAAGCGCTTTATAAAAGCGATTTCTAAGGTTATACCTTTAGCAGCGCTTTTATAAAATCGCTTTCTAAAGTGTGGCCTAGGTACGGCCTTTAGCAGCGCTTATTTTCAGCGAATTTTTTTCACAACATATAGCAGCGCTTTGTGATAAAAGTGTTGTCTTTGTAGTGCTGCTAAAAACGATTTTTGGCGTAGTGCTTTTCAAGAGGCTTGCATCAAGGTACCAAGGTTGAGTTACTCTCTTGGAAAGGATTATCATCTTTTCTTCTTGCTTGCAGTTTATTAACCCTGCAATGAAGGGATTTGTTCTTCGTGTATCTCTGGGTTTTTGGCATGAGGAGGCCATGGTAAAAATTATAGCAAGAAAAGAAGGAATCACAGGAGAAAAGATGTAAGAAAGTATGAGATGCAAGAAATAGTGAGGGGAGCATACCTATTTATACCGTGTCATTTGAGAATTTAATTGCGTATTCCTGGATTGCATTTAATGCAGATTGTGCTGATCAAAAATCAAATTAAAATCATTCTTATTTGAGTATCCTAATCGATTGTCTAAGGGATCCAATCGGTTGGATTTCCAAATTTATCAAAATTTTATGAAATCTTCAGGAATGCTGTGATTTGATTTCCTTAAGGCACAAGTTAAGCTTGGATTTGATCTAAAAATCTCAGTGTCAAGCTTTTCTAATCAGTTTTAATTACGTTCTAACTGATTGGGCTTACATATCTCAGACTCCTTGGTGCGTGTTGGGCCTTATGTTGGATTTTTTTTACTTTTCAGCACCCTCATTTGTCATTTTTGCACCCTTTTTGCTAGAAAATACTAGAATAATCATTTTACGGTTTAGTAAAGAATTTATTTGGATGAAAAAAAAATTAAATCATTATTTTAAAGAGTTAATCAGATTTTCCTGATTATTTCAGCCTTAATAATGTGTACCTCTTTTATCAAGAAAACTTATAAGATTTTAATATGGGTTGATCTTGAACTTATAAGATTTTAATAAAAGTGCTACCCCCAATTTTTATTTAATAAGAACGTTACATAACATTTAACTATAATAAATCCTTAGGCTGGAAACATTCCAAGCCCTTAGTATTTCCATTCCTTCCAAACTTTCAAGTTTATAAGCTCCATTATTCAGCTTGTATCAGATGCGGTAAGGTCCTTCCTTGTTTGGGGAGAGCTTTCCTTTCTTATTTTTGTCTGTAACCTTCTTTGAAACTAAGTCACCCTCTTGAAAGCTTCTCCGACGGACTCTAGTTTTGAACCTCATGACCATTCTCTTTTTCGCTGCACATTCTCTAACATGTATGCTTTTGATTTCTTATATGAGGTCAACCGGGTTATCTAATCCCTCCTCGTTAAGATTATTGTCAAAATTTGTTCGACGCCAAGTTGGAGTGTTGACTTATACTGGTATCATTGCATCGGCCCCGTACACCATTCGAAAGGGGTTCTCTTTAGTGATAGAGTGAGGGGTAGTATGGTAGGACCATAAAATCTCGTGCATATATTATGCCCAAAGCAAGCAAAATTTAGCTTATTTTTCATTCTTGACAATATGATTCTATTTGCTGCTTCTGCTTGTCCATTAGTCTGAGGGTGTTCAACATAAATAAACTGGTTCTGTATGTCGAGATGCTTACAAAATTCTACAACTGACGAACTTGCAAATTGTGTGCCATTATCGAAAATGATGATCCCTAGTAAACCAAAGCGACATATTATATTTCTCCAATTAAAATGCCTTACCCTTTCTGTCGTGATCCAGGGTACGGCCTCGGCTTCTACCAATTTGGTGAAATAATCCACTGTAACTATAAGAAATTTTAGTTGCCTGGCGGCTAAAGAAAGGGTCCGAGGATATCCGACCCCCACTGGTAAAAAGACCAAAGGGAAATTACTGAGTGCAACAACTCGGTGAGAGAGTGTTTGAAAGGTGCATAAATCTATCACTCATCACGACGATTCACAAATTGCGCACAATCTTGTAGCATACTCGACCAATAATATTCGACTCTGAGTATTTCCCAGATAATGACTTTCCTCTAACATGACTCCCACACACTCTTTCACGCACCTCCTTCATTATCAGTCCTACTTCTTCTTCAGCGACATATCTTATCATCAAAGAGGATCTGCCCATCTTATTGAGATGGTCTGCTACCATGAGGTATCAAGATCTCCTTTTGATGCGCCGAGCTTCAGTCTCCTCATCTGGTAACTTGTCTTGAGTCATATATTGAATGATGGGTGCCATCCATCCCCTTGCATTTTCTAACACCACGACTTCCTCTGTTTCCGTGCTCGGTGCTTCAAAAGTTTCTTGAATCACCGTTCTATTTAACCTAAGGCCTTTAGTACTGGATAGACGGGCTAATAGATCGACTATGACATTTTCTTCCTAGGGAATATGTGATACTTCAAATTTCATAAACCTCTTGGATAATTTCAGAGCCCGTTGCAGATACTTGAGTAATAGTGTATCCTTTGTCTGATAGTCTCCTTTAATTTTACTAGAAATTAATTGTGAATCGGTGCGAACCAGCAAATGGGTAACTCCGATTTCTCTAGCTAACTTTAAACCGGCAATCACAACTTCATATTATACTTGATTATTGTTGGCCTGGAAATTAAAGCAGGGAGATTTTTCTAGCAATAACTCCCCCGGTCCATCTAATACTATTCCTGCTCCGCTACCTTTGAGATTGGATGAGCCGTCTACTGATAGGATCCACTGCTTAGGCGATTCTTCTGGAGTGGGCGAACTCAACTCTATTAGAAAATTAGCAGTACTTGTGATTTGATGTTGTTCCTGTGTGTGAATGTGATGTCGTACTCTGATAATTCTCTGGCCCAGGCCACCATCCCGCCTGTCAAGTCTGACTTCTTCAAAATTTGTTTTATGCGATAGTTCGTCTTCACAATGATAAGGTGGCCCTGAAAATATTGTCTGAGTTTCCTGGAGGTAATCACTACTACCATAAACTAGTCATTCAATCTTTTGATAATGGACATCTGCTCCTTTGAGAACCTTACTGATAAAATAGACTGACCTCTCACCTTTATTGCTGTTCTAAACTAATACCGAGCTAGCAGCTTTCTTTGAGACTGCTCAATATAAGGTAAGGGGTGAATTTTACTTTAGATGGACCAAGATCGGTGGGGCAGACAAGAACTGTTTCAACCCCATAAACGCCTTCTCACATTCTTCCTTCCACTGAAAACTTGTAGACTTCTTTATAGTTGTGAAGAAGTATATGGACTTATAGCCTGTACAAGACAGAAATTGGGACAAGGCGGCCAGTCTCCTGGTCAGCTGATGAACTTCTTTTACCGATGTCGGGCTTCTCATATTAATTATCGCCTGGAACTTGTTTGGATTCACCTCTATTCCTTGGTGTGTTAACATGAAACCCAAAAATTTGCTTGCCTGTACCCCAAATGTGCACTTGTCGGGGTTAAGCCTCATGTTAAACTTCCTTATTAACTCAAATGTTTCTTCCAAGTCTTTTACATGATTCATTTCTCCCATGGTCTTGATCGACATGTCGTCAACATATACTTCCAAGTTTTTCCCTATTTTTGATGAGAATACCATATCCATAAACCTTTGATATGTACCTCTAACATTTTAAAGATCAAATTACATTACTTCATAGTAATATTGCTTTTGTTGGTCATGATTTTCGTTTTAGGAGCATCCACCGAGTTCATTCGTATTTGGTTGTAGTCTAAATAGAAATCCATGAAGTTGAGCAGGTGGAACCCATATGCCCCTTAGATCAGCCTATCAATGTGTGGTAGTGGATAAGGATCCTTTGAGCAAGCCACTTTCCCGATTTCTTCTTTACCATGACGACGTTGGAAAACCATGTGGGATATTTTATTTCCCGGATGAATCCCGCCTTCAAGAGCTTCTCTACCTCCTCTGTGACACCCTTTCTTTTTTCTTCTCTATTTTCCCGCTTCCTCTATGCTTCGGCCTTCGATGATGGATCAAGAGAAAGTCGATGGCATACTATATTTGGGTCAATCCCGGACATGTCCGAAGTCTTCCAAACGAAGAGGTCGACGTTATCCCTGAATACATTGGTGTTGTCTGCTTCCTCTTCTTGAGATAGTTATGAACGTATATGTGTGATATGAAAATCCTTAGCGCTGATTTGCATTTTTTTAATTCTCCAATAAGAGTCAAACTATCATCTGCCGGATCCCCTAGAGGGCCGAGGTCAACCAAATTCACCTTTAAAGTATTTTGTGTCATTGAACGTCAGTCTTCCGATGATGATGTTATATGGAGAAAACGAGTTTACTATCATGTATCTCACGTTGATGCCTTTTGCGTTGTCTCCACTTTCAAAAATGGTCATGATAGGTAAATGCCCTAGTACCTGGACATGTTCCCCATAAAACCGACCAGGATACCTTTGAAGGGTAGTAGCTCGGACGTATTCATGTTCATGCCTTTGAAAGCATCCTAATACAGTATGTCGACGAAACTACCCATGTCGAATAACACCCATTTAAAACTCCAATCATGAATATTTACTTTCTGAATCTCGTCTTGAAAAACAAACAATGACAGGTTTTTCTTCTTTTTCTGAAAGCATTTTCTATGACACATGCATTACTGATCGGACATATCTCTTTTTGGTCTAGCTTGTTTCACCTCCACCCACAAAAGCTCCTGAGATGGTGTTAAGCATGTAGCAAGCTATCTGAGTCTCATGCACCTCCTCATTATTTTTCCCTTCTTGGATGAGAGGTTCTATGCGTTTGGCTCTCTCCTAGAAGGACGTCTCTTTCCTGCTGATCCTTCGACATCTTTTACGTATGACAACAACCAGACTCTTTGGATGAGAATCTCAATTCCCTTTTTAACTGATGACAATCTTCAGTATGGTGGTATCTCAGACAGTGATAAGAACACGAGGTGTCCCCATCCTTTCCCAGCACAACGTTGACCCTCTTGGGGTGAGTAGGCTGCGACAACAGTTTGAGATGATATACTTCACGCGGGATATCAACTCGCTTTACATTGAGTGGTGTAAAATTCTCAGTGAAGTTTTCATATGGCATTCATGAAGGTTTTATCACCGACCTTTCCCTTGACCCCTGCTTGTGGTGCTTTTTCTTGGGCCCAGATCCGTTATGCCTAGTTTGTATCTTTTCTTTAGCATCTATGGATCGCTTCTCCATATTGCTTTCTTCACCCTTGATATAACATTCTTCTCTATTCATTACTTTCTCCATGCTAGTGGCCGATTTTTGTGCCAATGATTCATTGAAATGACCAACCTTTAGGTCGTTTTGGAAAGTTCCCACAAACATTTCTTGATTTGGATGAGAAAATTTTATAGTTTCTTCATTGAATCGCGCCATGTATTCATGGAGAGTGTCAAAAGGCCCTTGGCGCACATTGAGCAAGCTGGCAGTGGTCACCTTTTTATGTTTGCTGGCGGAAATATGTTGCACCATCTTCCTGGTTAAATCTTGGTATCCAATGATTGATAATCTGGGCATGCTCATGTACCAACGTAATGCCACATCTTTGAATGCTCCCGCCATAAGCTTGCATTTCAAAGAGTCGAAAGCCCATACTATTTCCATTTGATTGTTAATTGAGATTATGTACTCATGTAGATAACTTTTGCCATCAAAGGATGGCAAAGGTGGTGGTTTGAATTTTTTTGGGACTTGATCACCCTAGATCGCTTCTGAAAGAGGCTGAGATCAAAAATTTCCTCCTCTGCTTCCTCTTCCTTAGTGCTTTGCATTTGCTGAAATGTGTGAACACTTTCTTGCAAGGATTCATTATGCTGGCGATTATTCTTCATAATCGTGAAAAGTTGTGCCATGTCTGGTGGAGTGGTATGTTCACTTCTACTGGGACATGGTCCAAACATCGTGATATTATGGTGTTTTTAGCCTGGGAAATGTTTTACTAAGGCCCCATGGTGGGCACCAAATCTTCCTGCTAAACACTTTCAGATAGTCTCCTTGAAAAGGATTAGGTGAGTACACAAACGTAAGGAGATTTTCACAATTGCTTGATTTTTGTCCCCCTCATTCCTCTGTGGGAAGGCTTTCATACCCATCTTACTCCCAAAGATCATTAAGAAGTGAATCCTCAAGTTCCATGTTTAAAGGTTAGTTATAGCATCCTCCGCTCTAATTATTATCATGTAAAGTCTTCTTGTTTACTTTATGTAACTCTCATATGATTTTGGAGCTACCCTATAACCGTTATGTCGACTTGCACATGTCATTAAAGAACATACCTCTAATAACCCTACTGCTCGGGCTCTAACTTGATTCATCTGTAGCAACTCGACACTTTTCATTCTCTAAAAGTACTCGAAACACTGACTCTTCGTGCTCAACCTCAATGGATTATAACCCGTCTTTGAGAATTCCGAGATGTACAGGTACCAAAGGCGAAAACCTAATTTGTTTTGTAGGAATGCTTTTCATCTTTAAATGAACACATAACATGTATTAAAAGAAGTTGTGCAAATAAAGATGTATACCTTTGAGTATACAATGTTTGCTGAATGGAATTTGATTCTTGTGATCCAAGAATGTTTGGTGATGATGTATTTCAATGGACGTGATCAATGCTTCTTTTGGTGAGGATGGTCTCAACACTCATGATATGTGATAATGAGTTAACCTTTTAGTAGGTTGAGATGATAAATGTGTAATGGATTCATTTATATTGTTGTTTGTTATTAACTCTTGTATCCAACTATTCATTGAGAAGAATTCATGACATTGTTTAGTCGTCCCTCAAAAAGAGGGAGATCTTATCAAGATTACTTGATGTTTAAGGTAGTACACTTATTAGAGGTTGAATAACTAGAAAACTCTGATTAACCCTATAAATAAGTGGTTTTATATTTGGTCATCATTTAAAATTCCTATCACTAATGAAATAAATGAGTTTTTTTTTAGCATTTTTCAAGAAAGGGGTGCAAACAAGGTGTAAAAAGCAGTATGCCAAATCCAAGTTTCAACCTAAGGCTCAAAAGAACCAAGGAGGCTAGAAATACACTAACTAATTGATTAAACTCATGGCCTGATCGATTAGAAGAGTTCAAAATTCAAAATTTCAAATATGGTACACCAAATAATCAATTAGGGTCAAGTGATAATCAATCAGAACATTGGAAAACAACACAACAACTAGATACCAACGTTTATCTATGCACACTTCTAACTTATCGCACCTTTATCATTCATACTCCCTTTATTGTTGGCTTAATACGCCTTTATACTCGATTACTTCACTATGTGGTGAATGATGTTCTTTTCCCGAGAAATAGAAACTCTAGCTACATAAACAAATCCTACATACTTCTGGTTTGGTTTTTGGATAATAAAGTTGAAAAAAATTGGGTTGATGCGGCGATCCATCATATGATGGGAAGTAAAAGGAGCAAAATGCTTCTACCATATTGTGAACTAACGAAATTCTTAGTGTACACTGGCTACAATTTAGAGGAAGAGGAGGAGGAGTCATATATTTAATTCTCAAAAATAGGAAAAAAAAACATCTTAAGTCAGATGAGGTTCATAATTGAAAATAGTGAACTAATTTCACTTCCTCCAAAAGCACTGCAAAGAGAACGACAACAAGCAAAGGAGACTGACCTCCCTTCTTCTTCCTCCTCCAATTATATTCTCAACAACCTCCTTCAGAATCAACAAGAGATAATATTGCATTTTTTTCTATTTGATCTTATTCTTTCTTTTCTTGAACAAAAAAATGTTTGATCTATCTATGGAAACTTGTTTTGCATGTGATGTGCTTTTAACACGGACATCAATTTTTGATGATAACAACTAATGTTAAGTCAAGCATGAATGATTAAATTGATAAAGATGCAAAAACCTATCATTGGGATTTGATGGACTTGACTATCCGATGACGGCAAACAAAGATTACAACTAAAGCCATATATCAAGCCACTCAAGCATGTGTCAACATAAAGAGAAGCATTCGACAAAGTCTTGAAGCAATGTGGTGATCTGTTAACTTAGCAATGGTGATATCTTATTTTAGTAATGAGTGAACGATTTTAAGGAAAAGTGACTTTTTCGTTAAAGCATATGGCTAAAGCACACACACACACATTAAAATATTAAAAAAATGCTTTACCAAAAGAAAACATTTTGATAAACATCTGGAAGTTGTGCTAGATGACTTAAGAGATGTCAAAATAGCTAGAGGAAAATTTTATCTTATCTAATGGATTAGGTCCTTGTCTAATCGATTAGATTAGTTCAAACTTACACCAAAGCAATTGGGACAGCGTCTTAATGACGTGCAACAACAAGATATATTTTCCTACCTTTTATAGAACGTGCAAACAATTATTTTCAACATCTAATCGATTATAAAGTTGCTCTAATCGATTAGATAACGGTAAAATGTATTTATTTCAAACTCTTTTTTGAGCCAACCTCAGACCTATAAATAAAGGTTCCATTTCTCATTTCAAAGCATCCAGAATCGTGTTTTGACACTTTCATCTCTCTCTCTCTCTCTCACACACACACACCCACACACACACACACACTCTCTCTCTATCTCTCTAAAAATTTCTTTAACTTTCAATCACTATGTTTTAAGCCTAAGTGCTTTTGTGAGAAAAGGCCTTTTGTGAGTGAGATCAATTTTGTAATTCTGAAATGGGTGAAATTGTAAAATTCACCAAGGGAACCTTTTGTGTATACCTTGGTTGAATAATATCCTATTAGGGTTTTATTTGGGTTAAAGCTAAACCCGTATAAAGCTTTTGTTTGAGATTTGGTATTTCAGTCCTAGTTTAGGTTGGAGATCAGCCTATATAAACTCTCTTAGGTTCTTGGTCAACTGGGTGTTAAAACCAAGATAAATTAAAGCTCAGCTCAGTATTAAAAGCTTTATAGGTTAAAGATCAACCCAATGTTAAAATCTCTCATGTTTTTGGTTAGCCCTTGTAAAACCAAGGTATTGAGCTTAAAGGTTTTGGAACTTGAAGACTAACCGCTCGTGGGTTTGTGTCTTTGGAGAGAACTAACCGCTTCAAACCACCGTTTTGGTAAGAAGATTGTCCCCTTCACTCTCAAGCTTATTATGAAGAAAATACGCAAACACCTACATCCATCATCTTGTATATTGTGATTGAAGGTCAATCACCATTTCCTTGTATAAGGGGCTTCATGAGTCTTTCCTGCTTAAATCTCTCAAAGTATTATTGGAAACTCTCAAGATCAGATCCTAGGGAGAGGACTAGGTTCTTTTTTTGACCAAACCAATATAAATATTGATGTTCCTCTTTTCCTTTAACTCCTTTCATTTCTGCAATTTATTTTCTGCATTTTATTTTTCCGGTTCTATGTTTTAAAAAAAATGCTTTTTAAACTCTGATTTTATTTCCCAAAAGTTTTAAAACCAAGTTTTTCCAAACCATACAATTTACCCCCATCTTGTGTGTGAAGTTTTAAGTCCAACAAGTGGCATAAAAGTCTAACTCCTATTTGAGAACTAATCGTCTCAGTAGGAAGATTACTTCCAACAAGAGATATTTTTTTAAACACACCATCACTTTTTGAAAATAGCTGATTTAATATTTTTCAAGCTAGGTTTAGAATTTTTCTTCAAAGTATAAACCATGAATTATGGATGTCGCGGATGGAAAATTATAGAGTCGTCATCATCCTTTATTTGTTCCTAAAGTTAAGGGTGAGACACCAGGATTCATGAGTCAGTTAAGTGAGGGGAAGATATTAAGCTTCCCTCATCTCCATTGTACTCGATGAAATCCTTCTATAATTCTAGGGTTGCTATGTTACCTATGGGATGTTTGCTTAAGTTACCTATTATTTCTTAACATATTTATTTACAAGGGATTATTTCATTATTATTTACAAGAAAATTAAGTTATACATTTAATAAAAGAAAATTTAATCATGAAATAGGACAAAGAAAATGTTTTTGTTATTGTACTCGCCAGAGTGTTTCAACTCTTACCTATGTACCATCAAGCAATATCAATAATCAAAGTACCGTAGTTCCTCTAAAAAATGTTTGTGTTTGTTGTTTTTTAGTTTTGAAAAAAAAAATCTCAACGCATCGGAGCGGAGAAAAGTTTGATTTAAAAATATCTCAATCCACAATGGCAGAGAATATTATGTTTCGATTGGTTTGTTGATTGGTAAGGTGTGATACCAACCAATCAATTTTCAAAAATATGTTCTTACTTTGATTTAGAAAATAAAGTGATATATATATATATATATATATATATATATATATATATATATATATATATATATATATATATATATATATATATATATATATAATTTCTGTTATTTGGAAATTTGATATTTTTTATTACTTTTGTGTGTTTTGAATAGGGGCTAAAATAGTTTAAGTTAATTTAATATAAAAATATAATAACTAAATAAATTTAAATAAAGTTAATCTAACTAAAATAACAAGGAATATGTTTTTTTTGTTTTTGTATATTTATTATTTTATAATTAAGTAAATTAAATATTTATTCTATTTTGTATTTTTATTTTTTTATTTTTACTAAACCTTTTTATTCTTACTTTTATAGTGTTTTTAACTATTTGATTTATCATATTAAAAAAATTAGCATAATATGATGGATAAACTCACCTATCTTCAATTAAACTAATGCTCCCTTAGAGTATTAATCGTGAAGGCTGGATCAGATCCTGTAGAATCAGGTCGCCAAGTGCGTCAGGGATGCTGGTCGTATGGAGAGGAGGGGAGGTGTACCTGCAAGGCACTCCGACGCTCAAGTGAGAAAGGGTCAGAGAAAAAGGGCAAGTACAAAGTATGAATTCTTAGGGTGAATCTTGGATACCTGACCCTCTCAAGCGAGAGGGTTTATATAGAGCCCCCAGCGCGTGGCAACAGTCCTATTTTCGGGGCGAAATAACCGTTTTCCCCAAAGAATAGGTAACTGCCCAAACTAGCCGTTAGGCCGGGCAGGGTGCTCGAAACTAGCCGTTATGTCGGGCATAAACGCAGTTTCGGGCACCTGTCCTTTGCTGTCCGGGCAGCGAGGAAGCCGTGCGTAACAGGCATCAATGCCGGGGAGGAACGTTGCGTTCCTTGCCCGATTGGAGGGGCAGAAAGGTCACTTTTTCCCCTCTGTGGATTGGACTTAGGCAATTTGGGCCGCTCTGGAGCAGAGGCGGATTGAGCCAATTCTAGCCATTGGTCCAGTCCAGAACAGGAGCCCCCCAAGTAGTTGCTCCCGAGCATGGGAGTGATGACTTAAGGACTGCTCGTTGCTCTGGGGAGCTAGCATAGAGTCGTCGTTTGTAGGCGAGGAAGGTTGTCTCAAAGTGCTCGTGACCCCAGGTGTTCGTGAGATTCGTGGTCATGACCATGTTGCCCGGTGTACGGGGAGACTAATGGTTAGTCAGAATTTGAAACGCTGGGGCACCACGTGTACCTAGAGCTCTGTGTAGCAGTTAATAGGCAATGATGGCTAGCGGATAGCCATAATGGCCTACACACGCGCCTCTTTGTATAAAAAGGGGGGAAACCGTTTCATTTGAAACTTTTTCCTTTCTGATTCCTCTTCGTCTCTTCTAAGCTCTTGTTCGTCGCCGTCTTCAGTGCTTCCAGCCACCACTTCAAGCTTCGAGCAACCTTTTTCTTCTACTCGAATCAAGTAAGTTTTCTGATTTAAGACTTGTTTTACTCCCTTTCATTGTTGCTGGTAGATTTGCATGCGGTTAGGGCTAGTTTAGAGGACGAAACGTGCGATTTTCCGGCGATTATTGGTGGCGCACGGTGGTTGTGCCATTTTTATGCTCCCAATATGTCACCAGACCTGTTAGAGCGTTTGGTGAGGAAGGTGGTTCACGGCGAGGTTGCATGTGTAACCACCTCGTCCGTTCACCTTCTGGTGGAGCGATGAGTTTTTCGGTAGATCGTTCCCAGATTCCGGTGAAGCTTTGCGATTTCCGGCGAAGCTTCGACCGGAATGTGGGCGTGAGCGCGGGGAAGCTCCTCGTTCTGGGTTGAGAGTTCCGGGCATATCCTCGCGGGGAGGTTTTTGCTTTCCCTTTGATGTTAGGGCTTAGGCCGGGGACGTTGTCCTCAGCCCTTTGCGCGCCCTTTCACTTGATTTAGCAGTGGAAGGGTGGATTTGATTTGCTGTCGAATTCACTGTCTTTCTCTGCTTTTCAGGTGATCGTAATGGCGACGGGGCCAGACAGAGATGTTATTCTAGATACGTCCGAGGAGGAAACTGGCTCCGAGGAAAGTAGTAGCTCGACGGCTTCGAGCTCGGCGGCCTCAAGTTCCTCTAGCAATGTCGGGGAGGAAGAAGAGGTTCGGGATGATATGGAGGAGGATGACATTGAAGGGTTCTCCGCGGAGGAGTGGGAGGTGGCCGAACCTTCCGAGCACATTTCTACGTTCGCAAAGTCTTTGACATACGTCTTTACGGAGGTAGGACCAGAAGGGGAGTAGATGGTGCATTTCCCTACTGTGAACGAGAGGGTCTGTATGGACTTCGGGGTGGCCCAGGACAGTACATATGTCTGGGAAATCGAGGTTGACGAGGATGGAAATGAGCTGCTTAACGAGGAGGGGAAGTATATTAGGCAGAGGCTCTACAAGTTCCCCATCCGTTGGGCACCCGACCATTTCTCCAAGAAACCCAGTGGTTATGTCTTTCAGCCGAACGACCTGCGCGGGCAGGACGCCGTGGCGTACAAGAAACTGGTGAACTGGTTCAACTCCTTCAGTCTTGCAAGCTGTTGGACGAGCAAGGGCAGCCCTATCTTCGAAGAGGATGGGGGCCAGAGAGTTGAGCACATATTCGTCAATGTTAAGGCACTGCTGGAGTGCAAGACTCCCGCGGACCCTGAGAAGCTGCTCGGTAGTCTTAGTTATTTAGATTTTGCTTGTGTTATCTCTTTTCCTCGTAGCTAACGTGCTCGTTTTTTCTTTATTTATGCAGGTGAGATGCCTCAGGCTCGCAATCGCGTGGTGAGGAATGCTATGGCGAGGAATAAAGCTGGAGCGACTCCTCCTAAATCTCGGCCTGCTGGTGCCCGTGCTCCTCCTCTTGTTCAAACTGTCGCGGGGGCCTCTTCTTCTCCCTCTCCTGCTCCACGGGGATCTCCTCTACCCTTGACTGGTCGGTCGAAGCGGCCAAGGACATCAGACGCTGTGGACCTTACCCGCGTACCGGAGAAAGGGAAGTTTGAGCTCCCTCCGTGTATCCTTGATAGGAAGTTCTTTAAAGGTAACTCTTCGGTCGTCCCCCGGGCGGAATCCTTTTGCTTGGAAGGCATGGATCGCCCGAGCAAGAGGGCGCTGGTGGCCCAAGATGCTTCTGCCCTGGTCAGGATGCTGGAGATGGTTGCTGTCTACGCAGAAGGGGACTCTGCACTTGAGTCCGAACTTAAAGCTGCCCGGGCTTCTGTGGCGGCCCTCAAGGAGGAAGTTAAGAGTGTCTGCGAGGCTCGGAGGAAGGACGAAGAGGAGACGGCCAGGCTGAAGGAGGATGTCTCTAAGCTGGCGCGAAGAAAAAGGCTGCCGAGGAGCTAAACAAAGAGTTGATGGCGGCCAGCGCCCCGGGTGCCGACGAGCCGGATGATGTAAAAGAGTTGAAGACTAGGTCTGAGCTGGTTGCCCGCATCCTGCTGGCCGAAGATGATGGCATCGCCATGGCAGAGGAGTCTTTTCAAAGCGTCGTGGCTCAATTGTGGGTGGTGAACCCTTGGCTTGAGATCTCTACCGAGGGTACTCACTATCTTGCGCGTGTTGAGGATGGTCGCATTGTCTTGCCCGAAGGTCTCCTCGTTGTTACCCTCGAGGATCAGCCCGCAGAGGAGCAGGGACCCGAGCCAGAGTCAACCGAGCACGCTGATGAATGAGGAATTTGTTATTTTGTTGTAATTTGTTCGGCCTGCATGCCGTTGTAATTTATTTTTGGGGGGCATGGCCCCCGTTTATGTAACAATGTACAATTGTGGTCCTTGCGGCCACTTGTTAAATTATCGCCTATTTACTTCTTTTGTTTGCATGACTTTACTTGCTTTTATTTTTGCTAAGTGTCATATGCATGCTGTGAATGTATGTCCGCCCATAATAGGGGGTACTTGACTTGTGTGACTATTTCTGGGGGCTTGCTCGTAATAGATGTGTTTGGAAGTGTGGGGAACTGGTTGAACTGTCGGGGAATATCCTGGCGGGGAGCGGAGCTCAGGTCGCGTTTGAGGCCTGAGTTCGCGGCGTGAACGTCCCATCGCAAGCTGGGGTTCTGCCAATCGTGGTACTTTGACGACGGCGATGCTCGATCGAGGACCGCTGTCGAGCAATTACCCGGCTCGTTACTGAGCGGGGCTATGCTTTAATCGTATGCGACGCTTGTACCTAGACGTGCATAGTGGTCGGTGGTTGATGTTCGTCATCGCGACGAGTCGGACCGAGGATTTAGCTGTAGTATTGTTTTAGCTTTTCAGCGTTCCATGGTCGAGCGAGTTCTTCCCCAGTGAGATGTTCTAGGTAGTAGGCCCCATTTTCCGTTTTTGCCCGGACGCGATAAGGTCCCTCCCAATTGGCTGCTAGTTTGCCTTCGCGATAGTCTTTGTGGTTTCCTCTTAGGACAAGGCTTCCCACGCCGAACTCTCGTTGTATCACTTTGGCGTTGTGCCTGATGGTGATCTTTTGTTTCAGTGGGGCCTCGCGGAGAGCTGCCCCCGTTCTGATTTCCTCGACGAGGTCGAGCTCTTCCCTTAAAGATTTGTCGTTCATCTCCTCGTCTAGGGGCGACTCTGTCTGCCTAGTGGGCACGTGAACTTCGACGGGAATTACAACCTCGGTTCCGTATGCTAAACAAAAAGGTGTTTCCCCGGTCGTTGAATGGGGAGTTGTACGGTATGCCCAGAGCACGCTGTGTAGCTCCTCGACCCATGCCTTCTTTGTTTCGTCCAGCCTTCGCTTGAGGCCTCGAAGGATGACTCGGTTAGCTGCCTCAGTTTGCCCATTTGTTTGAGGGTGTTTGACGGATGCGAAGTGTTGTTTCGTGCCTAGTTAGGCGACGAAGTCCTGAAACTTCCTGTCCGTGAACTGCGTCCCGTTGTCCGTTACTATCGCTTGTGGAATACCGAAACATGCAAGGATGTTTCGTTTGTAGAAACACAGGATGTTGAGCGCAGTTATTTTGGCTAGAGCTTCTGCTTCTATCCACTTTGCGAAATAATCTACGCCCACTATGAGGTACTTGTTCTGACTTGATCCTACCACGAAGGGTCCTAGGATGTCTAGGCCCCACCAGGCGAATGGCCACGGGGAGGACATAACCTTGAGCTCATTAGGCGGAGGCAGGTGCATGTCCCCGTGCTGTTGGCATTTGTCGCCTTTCTTCACGTGTTCTTTCACGTCGTTTTGCATGGTCGGCCAGTAGTATCCTGCTCGGAGAGCCTTGCGAGCAAGGGACCTTCCGCCGAGATGTTGGGCGTTGATTCCTTCGTGGATTTCGCGCAGGATGTGCGTGACCATTTCTACCTCGACACATTTGAGCAGCAGAATGGAGAATCCCCGTCTGTATAGTTTGTCTTTGACCAAGACATAAGAGCAGGCTCTTCGCCTGACTATGCTGGCCTCCTTTGGGTCAGACGGGAGTTCGTCCTTGGCGAGGTAGTTGTAGACTGGGGTCATCCAACAATTGTTGTTGCCGATCACCTGCACGTCGAGTGTCGGGGAGGCCTTCTCGATGCTGGGTCGAGGAAGTACTTCTTGTATGACGAATTTGTTTCTGCCTTTCTTCTTTGTGCTGGCCAGTTTAGATAGCACGTCTGCTCGTACGTTATGTTCGCGGGGAACATGTTTCACTTCTACTGTTGTGAACTTTGCCATTTCCTTCTTTACCAGGGCCAAGTATTCGGTCAGGTTGTCGTTTTTGGCTTGGTATTCACCTCGGACCCGGAGGGCCACGAGTTGTGAATCCGTGCAGATGACAACTTCTTCCGCTCCCAGGTCCTCGGCAAGGCGTAGCCCAGCGAGGAAGACTTCGTATTCATCCTGGTTATTAGAGGATGGGAAAGACAGTGTGAGTGATACCTCGACGATAGTCCCTTTGTCGCTTTCCAGTATGATGCCCGCGCCGCTTCCTGCAGAACTCGAAGCACCGTCGACGAAGATGGTCCATTTGCGCGCTTCGCTCGCGGGGAAGTCCGCGAATGTCATTTCCGCGACGAAGTCGGCCAGAGCTTGGACCTTGAGGGCCTTTCTGCCTTCGTATTGAATGTCAAATTCAGATAGTTCCAGCGACCACTTGAGCATTCTGCCGGCCATATCTGGACGACCGAGTAGCTGCTTTATGGGCTGATATGTCCGAACCATGATCGTGTGAGCCAGGAAGTAATGTCTCAATCTCCTGGCTGCGTTGATGAGGGCTAATGCCACTTTCTCTATCTGCTGGTAACGTAACTCTGGTCCTTGCAGCGCCTTGCTCGTGAAATAAATGGGCTTCTGCCCGTCAGGTATCTCGCGGATGAGGGCGGCGCTTACTGCTTCGGCAGCTATGGCCAGGTATAGGTACAATGTTTCGCCATTGTCCGGGCGAGAGAGGACCGGTGGCTCTGAGAGTGCTCGTTTCAGATGGAGAAGGGCATTGTCGCACTCCTCGGTCCATTCGAATGCAGCCTCTTTGCGGAGGAGCTTGAAGAATAGTAGGGCGTGCTGGGCGGACTTGGCCACGAAACGAGATAGTGACGTGAGCATCCCGTTGAGGAACTGGATGGATTTTTTGGACCTGGGCGTAGGAAACTCGGAGAATGCCCGGCATTTGTCGGGATTGGCTTCGATTCCTCGTTTCGTTAAGTAGAAGCCGAGGAATTTGCCTGCTCGGACGCCGAACGTGCACTTCTCCGGATTAAAACGCATTTTGTATTTCCTGGCCTGTTCGAAGACCTTTCGTAAGTGGGCTGTATGATCGGTTTCCTCGTGGGACTTAATGATCATGTCGTCCATGTAAACTTCGAGCATGTCGCCTATCTGTCCCCGAAACACTTTGTTCATCATTCGTTGGTACGTTGCTCCGAAGTTCTTCAAGCCGAAGGGCATTACGTTGTAGTAATAGTTCCCCGATTCGGTCATGAAGGCCGTGTATTTTTTGTCGGACATTGCCACTGGGATTTGATTGTAGCCCGAGTAGGCGTCCATGAACGATAAAAGTTTAAAACCAGCAGAATTATCAACAAGTTTATCAATATTGGGGAGGGGGTAGGCATCCTTCGGGCGTGCCTTATTGAGATCGGTATAATCAATGCACATGCGCCATTTTCCATTAGATTTTTTAACCAATACAACGTTGGACAGCCAAGTGGTGTACTTGGCCTCCGAAATAAATTTGGCCTCGAGGAGGTCCTTTACAGCTTTTTCGGCAGCCTCCATTTTCTCCAGAGACTGCTTCCTCCTACGTTGTGCTACGACCTTGATGGCCGGTCAATGGTCAGCTGGTGACATGCGAAGGATGGATCCAGGCCGGGCATTTTTACGGCGCTCCACGCGAAAAGGTCGGCATTATCTCGGAGGCATGCTTTGAGCTGCTTCCTCGCGACGTCAGGCAGGTCTGCTCCGATCTTCACTCCCCGTTGGGGGTCTTCGCCGAACAGGACTAGCTCGAAGTTACCATCCGAGATTGGGCGCATCGGATGGGAGCTGCTGCTGGATGACACGGATGGGCTGGCTGAAGCTGCTCGTTCCTCCTGTTGGTCCTCGGGGAAGCGACTGTCGAGGTCAATAGAGTCGACCTGGGGCAGAGGCTTGGCCTCCTCGGAGCTGCTCGGCAGTGCTGGCTTGCTCGACGCTTTAGGCTTGGGCGCGATGGCGTTGAGCCCGTTTGTAGCTGCTTCAAAACACCGTCGAGCAGCTTCTATATCACCGTGGAGGGTGGCGACCATTCCTTTCGAAGTGTAATACTTCATCTTCAGGTGGATGGTTGATGACACTGCTACCAACTCGGCTAGAGTTGGCCTTCCGAAAATGAATTGGTAAAGCGACGGGCAGTCGATTACCAGAAATTGCACCTTGATGGATCTGGCCGTTTCAGCTGCTCCGAAGGTCACGATCAACTCGACGTAACCCCATGGCTTGGTCACAGACCCGTTGAACCCCTGCAAATCGGACCCTACGTAGGGGGTAAGGTGCGATTCGTTCAGCTGCAGCGTTGAGAATAGCTGGGAGTACATGATGTCGACCGAGCTACCCTGGTCGACTAGGATTCGGCGAACATCGAAGTTTGCCATTTGGGCTCTGACGAGCAACAGAATGCTTGAGTTTGGGGAGCCGCCGAGGAGTTCCTCCCTGTAGAAGAAGATGGGGACGGAACCCTTTAGGGCCTGATCAAGCATGGTCACTTTGTTCGAGCTGGTGCTGATCAGGTGTTTGAATTTCCGTTTCACGGAACCCACAGTGACTTTGTTGAATCCCTCGCCAGAAATGACCATGGCGGAAGGAAAAGTCTCCCACGGGCTGTGGGCCGCGAAATAAGCAGGGGCGTTGAGCCCGTCTGGGACGTAGAAGTCCTCTGACTGCGAGATGGACATCGCGACCTGTATGTTGGCGTCGTCCGAGGAGGGTACCTCTTCCTCGACCTTCTTGGACTCCTGGGCGTCCTGCCGAGGAGTGTCCTTATTCTTCGCGAACTGTTTCAGGTACCCGTCCCTGATCAGTATCTCTATGGCATCCTTCAGATGGATGCAGTCCTCCGTAGTATGGCCATGACTTTTGTGGAAGCGGCAATATTTCGACTTGTCCACGTTTGGTCTGTTCGGCAGCTGTTTGGGGAAACGGACCCTGGCTTGTTTGAACTCCGAATTGGCACATTCGGACAGAATCTTTTCCCTGGAAACGGTCAGGGAAGTGTAATCATGGAAACTCCCGGAGGGCCCTTTGCTGTCACGGGAGTCGCGGGGACGGTCCTCGTGTCTTCGTTCACCCCGACGTGACGTCGAGGCTTCTTCTCCTTTAAAAGCCCGGGCGTTCTCCTGGCGGCGAGACGCTCGGACTTTACTGGCCGCAATCTTCTCCTCGTACTGAATATGAGATTGGGCTTTAAGGAGGAGGGCGTCCAAGTTCCTCGGTGGCGCGAGGCCAATGGCTTTAGCGAACTCGGAGTCTGGGCAGACCCCTTGTTCGAGCAGAAACTTCTTCATCTTATCTGTCGTCGGGACCTGGACAACTTCCTTGTTGAACCTCTAGATATATGCTCGGAGAGGTTCGTCTTTCCCCTGGATTATGGCTCCGAGGGAGGCCTCAGTTTTGGGATGGCGGCGAGATGCCGTGAAGTGCCGCGAGAATATCCTACCGAGCTGTTTCCACGAGGTGATGGATTCCTCGGGCAGTTGTTTATACCATGTCATTGCTCCCTTTCGGAGCGTGGTCGGGAACAGTCTGCACTTGATGGCGCCCCGTACGCCGCGGTAGTCTAAGAGCGCATCGATATTCTCGATGTTCTCGTCTGGGTCAGTGGTCCCGTCGTACGTGCCAAGTGACGGGGGTTTCTCCAAGCCTTTCGGGAGACGGGTAGCCAGGATCTCTTGGGACAACGGGCCGTGAGGCTCGTCGTCGTCACTAGAACTGGTGTATGATGGTGACCGGACGGGTTGCTCGTGTCGGCGATTCCTTCGCGGAGAGGGTGAGCGGTTCCTTCGAGGAGAAGGTGAGCGGTTCCTTCGAGGAGAAGGTGAGCGTGCCCATCCTTTGGACTTGATCGGAGATTCTTCATTCCTTCGAGTCCTTTTGTGGTCGTGAGCGTGCTGGTCACGCGGGGAGATCTGGTCGCGCTTTCGGGCTACGCGAGGATCGTGCTCTTGGCGCAGTCTTCGGTCGATTTCTCTTCGTGGCTGCGGGCTTCTAGATCGTCGCTGGTTCCTCTGCGTAGGAGGGGATCTTGGACGGCGAGACTCTTCCAGTGCCCCGATCCTCTCGTTCTGCTGCAGGATCAGGGTGTTAGTCTTGTTGAGCGCCTCCAGGAGAGCTGCCACGGTCGGGTCGGCGTTGGGCAGAACGGGAATGGACTAGAGGTCAAGAGAAGGTTGATCGTTGTTGCGATCAGCAGGGGTAGGGGAAGGAGAAGCAGTGGCTCTATCCCTAAGAAAACTGGCATCTCGGAGGAGAGATGATTGGCTGTCAACGTCAGAATTGTTGACGGGGAGGATGGTGGAATGAAGAGCATCCTGGGTGCGATCTTGGGAGGCCATGATCGTGATGATGTTCGAAAGTTGTTTTGATCTTCGGTTAAAGAAAGAAGGGGAGAACAAAGTTTCCCACAGATGGTGCCACTGACCGTGAAGGCTGGATCAGATCCTATAGAATCAGGCCGCCAAGTGCGTGGGATGCTGGTCATATGGAGAGGAGGGGGTGTACCTGCAAGGCACTCCGACGCTCAAATGAGAAAGGGTCAGAGAAAAAGGGCAAGTACAAAGTATGAATTCTTAGGGTGAATCTTGGATACCCGACCCTCTCAAGCGAGAGGGTTTATATAGAGTCCCCAGCGCGTGGCCAACGATCCTATTTTCGGGGCGAAATAACCGTTTTCCCCAAAGAATAGGTAACTGCCCAAACTAGTCGTTAGGCCGGGAAGGGTGCTCGAAACTAGCCGTTATGTCGGGCATAAACGCAGTTTCGGGCACCTGTCCTTTGCTGTCCGGGCAGCGAGGAAGCCGTGCGTAACGAGCATCAACGCCGGGGAGGGGCGTAACGGTTGGAGGGGCAGAAAGGTCACTTTTGCCCCTCTGTGGATTGGACTTAGGCAATTTGGGCCGCTCTGGAGCAGAGGCGGATTGAGCCAATTCTAGCCATTGGTCTAGTCCAGAACAAGTATTTTAATTTTATGATTTGTACTAACCATCCTAAAATCATTATAATTATTATTTGGGAACAAGCTATTTATTTTAATTTATTATTAGTTAGAAACTAAACAGCCCCATTTCTTTATCTTAACATAAATTATAATTCTTGTTCTTCTATTGTACTTAAAATAATTTTAAAAATCTTGATTTTTAGTTTTATTCAATTTGGTATAAGGTTTGACTTAATTGGAGGTTATCATAACTTAAGGCCCAAATCAACAAACAATCTATAATATAAGAACATTAATTGTTCTGGTTAATACTACACTAACCCTTTGCCAAACAATGTCACATCATGGATTAAGGGGTAAAATGTATCTAAATCTAACAATTTGCAACTGGATTAGACATTAGTCACACAACAAGGTTAGCATGAAATAAACACAATAAGTGGCATACTGTAACTGAATAGTGTAAACACTCTTCAAAGTTTAACCATACAATGGTAGTGAATTAACAAACAATTTGAACTTGGGAACAACTCCCAAGGTTCATTTTGCTCAGAATTCATATGGATCTCTCTGCCAACAACGAAACCCTAATTCTCTCTCTCTCTCTCTCTCTCTCTCTCTCTCTCTCTCTTCTTCTTCTTCTTCTTCTTCTTCCTTCACTCTCTCTCTTCTTCTTCCTTCTTCCTTCTTCCTCTTCTTCGTTCCCCCTCTTCTTCTTCTTCCTCCTTCCTTTTCTTTACAAACAATAATGATACCTTCTTCCTTCTTCCTATTGTTTGAGTGTTGAAGCGCATCAGAAGCAATTTGTTAGGTTAAATGTTCGTCGTCGAGTTATACACCCCATAGTATATTTCAATTCTGCTATTTGTTGAAGTTACTGCTGAATTTGTCGTTTTTTTGTTCTGATATTTTTTATTTGATGGAGAAACTGTTTTCACTACAACAACTGGGGTGTAGATCTTGCAGGGAAATGAGATTACTGAGTTGAAAATCCTGCCTGAGGTAAGCAATAGTTATTATCCTTTATGGTTTTCATTAAGGAAACTATTATTGACATGATTATGAAATTAATTCTGAGACAGGATACAACATCTGTGCAGAAAAACAAGATTGAAGTGGGGTTTGCGAAGAAGAAAACAAATGAATCTGAGCATATTAGAGACACATTGAATTTTGTTTTCATTTTCTGACTTTACTTGGATGTATTTTTATTTTTGTTTTAGCTGTTCAGATGATAAGGGTCATCAAAAGATGTGGATCACACGGTAGTTGAAAGTCCAAGCTGAAACAATCGTTACGGGATTTGTTTAGTGATTTTTCTATTTTGCTAGGTTTCATACATCCAATGAATATGAAGAAGATACACAAAATTATGGCTTCGAAAAACACCGGTATCAATTATTTTAAGTTTCTGCATTACGGGTAATCCATTTTCGTTTTTGATTTTTCGTTTTAGTTGAATCATGTGTTTCCGTTGACCGCATGTTTAATGTAGTTTCTATTTCCTTCTTCATTAGAAGCAATCCGTTGAAAATGTTTTAATTTATTTGGTTTTTCAGAACTTTGCCTCTGATAGCTCTTAAAGCTTACGGAGTATTCTTGAATAATTTTCTGTTATTTGTATTAGTTAATAATATGTCATGTAGCCTTTTGCATCAATTAAACATGATTATACCATTGGTTACAGTAAAACGGATATGGTTGAAGTGGGAGGTTGTTGTAATTTAGTATTCTTAAAGAGAAACTACTTTAACATTTTTTTTATATACATCAATGTTCATGCTTGTGATGTACACACTCCTGGTATTGATGAAGCAAAATTTACACCACCAAGGCGACTAAGGACAGATGAAATTCCAGGCATTGTCAATGACTTTAGATTTACTGTAAGAAATACTATTGAAGTTGGTAAATTTACTAATCTTTTTAAATCTCTCCAAAACTCATAAATGCTTTAATGTATCATTGCACAATTTTTTTATACACTGAATAATTTGTTGCATTAGAGTGCATTAGGACACTTTTACAATTATGTAACATACTCATTGGGATGCAGATTGCAGGATTTGATGGGGGGTATAAGATTACTGTGAGGGAAGTGATTTGTGCTGCTGTGAGTGGTATTTTCACTGCAGATTGGTGTGGCTATGGAGATGTTTGTGTGTTATGGGATGTTGTTGCATAAGGGCTATTACAGATGGAATTTTGTGGTATTTGTGGGCTATTAACTTAGATAAGTGTGCATTGGCGGCGCGTATTTTGTTTTTCATATCAGGAGGCTGTCTAAACTAAACAATTTGGACTATGCGCTTAGATAGTTTGAGTTTGATGGCAATTAGAGGATAGATATAACTATTCTCCAATTCTGTTTTTGGTGTATTTTGGTTTTCTGTAGCTCTGGCAGCATAGGGTTTGTATTTGATGCGCAAATGCTGCTATTGTTCTTCTTGACTGTGAGGCCAAGATATACTGTCAACAGTGTGAAAAATAAGATTGAATTCATTTATTATGAATCTTGACATGTTTATACTTCAATTAGATCATTTTATGGTTTTGTGATTATATTGATTGTTAATAATAGATGTTGTTGTTATGATAGGTTCACGTTCTATCGGATTTTTAGAAAGGCAGACATAGTTGTAAAAGAAATTTGTTGCGTCATAACGCTAGGAGGCAAAGAAAGCCTGCAGATTCAGTAGCAATTGTTGCTTGTGAACTTGAAACTTTTATTCAAAGTGTTGATTCCAATTATGATGGAGAAGTAGAAATAGGTTAGTTCATATTCAGTAATCAGTGTCAACATCACTTGAAAGTAGTTAGTGAAAATGGCGTTGTTTTTTATAACTGACATTGGGCTAATGAAATTGTGAAATGATTGTATGATGTTTAGGTTTTTATAGAGAGGACTTGCAATTGTATATACTTTTTGTTTCAGCAGAGACTGCGTGATGTTGAGTTTAGAGAGTCGGCGAATGAACAAAGACAACGGTAATTGTTTGACATTGACATTAGGTTGATGATTGTGTTTTTGTGTGTGTGAGATATTGTTTAACTGTAAGTGTTTTGATTTTGATGTGGTAGATTGTTATCTGATATATCGAGGTTTGAGGCCAAAGTTGAGAGGCTTGAAGGGAAAATACAAGCCAAAGACAGAGAGATAGCAACGTTAATTAGAGAGGTGAGGACTGAGGAGATAATTATAAAATATAGTTTTGGTAAATGTCAAGCATTGAATGGTTGAAAGTGTGTATATGTAATGTGAGCATTGAATGGTTTTCGTATTTACAAAATAATACTATTAGTTATGTTTGTTTTTGTTATTGAATGGTGGGGTTTAATTCATGAATTATTTGTTTTGTCTAGGAAGCTAAAAACACTTTAGCTCTTAAGGCCACAATTGATAAGCTGCAACAGGAGAGGGATGAATTTCGGATTAAGATTCACTACAGTTGGTTTATCCTGCAGTTACTGCAGTTCACTCACAAAATTGAACCTCCCGATTTTTTATGTTTGGAAATTTGTATTCTCTCACTTTTTAAAACTACACCAATCTCTCACAAATATATGTGACTGTGGGTAACTGTGTGGATTTTCAACTGCAGGCAATCCAAATCCATGAATTTCAGAGGATGGTTATTGGTAATCAGGTTAGAGGTTGTGTTGAATGGGTCCAAGGAATAGGTAGATATGATATTATGTATAGATCTATATTGGGCAGTCCTTTGCTAACGGTTGATTTAATTCCTCAACTTGATTTTATGACCTTTGGGTTATACGTGGGTACCAAACCTGACATCTCTTCTAGATAAGATATTTTAGGTTGCTATCTTAGTTAAAATAAAATACTACCTCCGTTCCTATATATAAGAGACAACTCATTTTTTAGGTTCATTAAATAATTAATATATTTAGTCAATTTATAGACTAGATACATTGATTATTCAATAATCCTAAAAAGTGACTTGTCTCTTATAAAAAAAACGAAGGTAGTATATTTTAAAGGTATACACTTTCTGCTAGAAACTTTTAAAGGTCTATACTTATTTCAAAATGACCCTATATGGAGGCTGAATGAATATTTTAGATTATTTTATTGTATTATTGTCTATTAGTTTGCCAAACGTTTATGTCATTGAAGTTTACGGAAAAAAGAAAGTATGTAGAAATGGTTTGTATATCTAATAAAGAAATTAAACACGCGCCGTATACTTAATAATGCTATAGTTTGGATGTTACACGAGTCTACTTATCAAAATTACAATATTTTCATATAAAAAAAATAGTGTATACAGAATTTACCTCCTCCAACTTTCAATGTTAATAAACTCTGGTAACTTTTTCCTCAAAATAAGATAGATTAAGAGTATGATCTTATAGCATAAAGTTGTAAATGACATACTTTTATACAGGTCATGATATGGTTATCTTGCTATATTATTATGGATAATATTTTTATACAGCTTATGATATGGTTATTTTGCTATATTATTATTAATAATACATGGAGACTGTTAGAAGAAAATAAGTTCTATTTGAAATGCTTAACTTGGGCACTATTTCTTTTTACTTCGTAAAACTAAAAGAAAACAGGAAGGTTTCAATATATTATTGTGTTAACTTTGTTGTTCACATTGCAGTATCTCATATCATATTAATCTGTTAAGGTTTATATTACAGGTATGCTAATGGACCTCATTTGACCATTGTTTCTCATATTCATCTTATTATTGACCATTATTTTTATATTTATATTATTTAAAATTAATATTTTATATACGAAAAAAATATTATATTGATCCAAATATTTTTATATACGAAAAAATATAATTTCTACATTTATATTTTTTAAAAATAATATTTATACACTGAAAAAAAATTGTTGTTCTACTTACATTTCGTATTCTCCATGTATATTTTTTTAAAATAATAAATTTTTTTGATTAAATAATTTTGTCTTTTTTATTTTATTTTTATTTTAACTTTTATTAAATTTTGAAAATAAATACACCTACTATACCAAATACATGTATGGATATCCCACTAGTTATACACCTCACAAAAACAATGACAGTAAAAAAAAGTCACATACCCAATTGTCAAAACAGCATTGCTATTTCTAAACCACACTTACATCTACACAGTATGTCCGTACGGTGAACAGTGCCATCCGTACATATACGGACAACACTGTTTATATACGGATAGTTACTGTTCACGTACGGAAATATGCTACTGTTCATGTATGGACGACACTGTTCACTGTACGGGACATACGGTGTAGGTGTAAAATTGGGTGTAGGAATAATATTTTTCTTGTCAAAAAGAAAGTTCATACTTGAGTTTTCAATTAAAACCAAAACCAGAGAATGAAAACTCCTGCTGCTTTCCTCTTTCTTTCTTTTCACAAACTCATATGCATCTCTCTCAAATTCAGAAAAATGGTCACCGTGAACGTGGAGCAACCGAAACTAATTGAATTTCCTGCAAGAGCGGTTTTGTATGCATGGTGGCGAATTCGTGGCGGTGAATGAGTGCTCGCGATTGGACGTGATTAGAGAGGGGCGCGGATCTCCGGTTCAGTGACGGAAATACGTTACGGTTTGGCTTTGAGTTTTGTGCTACAACCCAGGGTCTGAACACTCAACACATGTGAATAATTCCAATTTTCAAAATCAAAATTCCAGTTCTGCAGAGATTCGGACAACTATTACAGATACGAATCCAGATAAGAAAACCATGGATCATTGCTTATTGGAGTTGGAGAAACATCTTCTTGAAGACAATGACGAAGAAGAACAAGAAGCAAATCCTGGGATCACAAACAATGAATGGTCTGATCTTCAGAATTTGATTAGTTCCCAACAAAATCCAGCAGCAGGTGAAACAGCCAAGGAAGAAGGTGAAACTGGACGATGAAATTATTATCGGATTTTGTTGTAAACTAATCAAATTCTGAAGATCAGACCATTCATTGTTTGTGATCCCAGGATTTGCTTCTTGTTCTTCTTCGTCATTGTCTTCAAGAAGATGTTTCTCCAACTCCAATGAGCATGTGTTGAGTTTTAGTATGAATCACAATTTGATTGAACCAAATCAAGGATGATTGTGCTTTGAATGTATTTGTGTGTATTTTGGAAAGAATCATGAACTATTAAGTCAAATTTATAACTCATGAATGAATACAAAAGATACTATTTTTTCTATCTCAGTTTTAGTATGAATCACTATTTTTTTTCCAATGTTTTATTTATTTAATTTTTTTTATTTGACTTATAATATTAAAAGTAGTAATAAAAGAAAAAAGGAAAAAAAACGTTTAATACCTATTAGTAAGGAAAATTATATTTAATAATAACTTAACTAAATTTAAAATTGGAAAAAAAATTAGTGTTGACATAAACTTAATTAAATGAGTTTAATGGTAGTGTACTGTCACTGTAAAGAAGTATTACACATACGTCCAATCAAAATATTTTAAAGTACCAAATCATATAAATAATTTAAAATTTACATGCTGACTTGGCGGGATACATGGTTGTCATTGGTTGACAATGTAAAAATAATTTACATTGTCAATGCACCATCCATTTTCTCAATATCTTACCTTAAATAAACCTAAAGCTAAAATTAATAAAAACAAAATTGTTAATGGTTATAATAAAATGATGTGATAGTAACAATTACTCTAAATAATAACCAATATACACTAAAAATAACATTATTGTTTAAAAGATAAAATAATATGAATAAACAAAATAAAAGCGAGATAGTTTTGCTAATTAATTGTAAAAATGGAAGAAGTTCCGGTGAAATACAAACTAATAAAAGAGAAAATTTGTTAATAATAATACTAATGATAGTAATAATAATTCTAATGATTCATAATTCAAATAATTTAATAATACTAAATGATAATAATTTAAAATAATACTAATAATCTAATTAAATTACTAACTTTGCTAAATAACTTACAAGATGACGCTTAATACTAATGATCCTAGATTGATTTTGTTTCTGATTCTATCTTGATTTTTTTATAAAATATATTAAAAATAATAATAATAAAAATAAATTCGAAAATAAAAAAATACACATTTTGATTTTTTTTAGAAAAATGTATTAACAATAATAGAATAATTAAAAAAAAATCGAAAATTAAAATAAAAAACACAAAATTTTGACATTTTAGATTAAAAATGCATTAACCATAATATAATAATTAAAATTCAAAAATTAAAGTAAAAATATACTAATTTTGATTTTTTTAGATTAAACTTGGTAGAACCCTTTGATAAAACTCTCAGTGAGACCCTGGTGGAACCCTTTGATAAAACCCTTGGTGAAATCCTTTGATATAACTCTTGGTGAAACCCTTTGATAAAACCCTTGGTGAAATCCTTTGATATAACTCTCGATGAAACCCTGATGGAACCCTTTGATAAAACCCTTGGCGAAACCCTAGTGGAAATCTTTGACATTTGATGGAACTTATCCCGTATGAGAGATAGGTTGCTAAGCTGGGGATGTGAGAGGTGAAAACCTGCTCACTGGTTGGTAATGATCATTCAAGATGACCTGCTACTGGATAGATTCTCTTGAAGACTCAGCATGAGTGAGCTTGTTGGGGAAATCCTTTATTGAAAAGGCTCTGTGGAGACGTTATTTACTGGGGAAGGCCAATAAGTCTTCCTGTTTGAGGAACTGTACTAGTGTAGCTGGGGATTGGACTTCTAAGACCGGTCACAAATCCTATGTTATGTATGCATGATCGTATGTATGCATGTTTTGAATCGATGTATGTGTTTATGCATGATTTACTTGGGTTGACGCCTCTTTTATGATATGTAGGATGAAATGCATGGACTAATTGATGATTTTCTTGCCAGGCGAGAACTGGACTTGAATTGATTTGACAGCCAGGTGATAACCGGACTTGAACATAGTTTGCCAGGGGGAAACTAGGCTTAGTCAGTCAGGAGCTGAGCTCTGAGATGGTTTGCCAGACGGTAACTGGACTAAACTACCAGAATGGGAACTAAGTTTGATTTATCCGTCAACGAAGATTTGGGCTTTGAAGGACCTGAATGACATGATACTGATGACAATCGTTCTTTGGGAATGAGGGCGAGCGCCACATATGGCTCGTGTTATGCATGATAATTGAATGTGCTTTTATGTATGAAGTGTGATGACTAATGTTTGTCATGTTTTAATCTTCGGTTGCACCGCTGAAGATTGAGCCATTTGTAGGTATTGAGTGCCAAGCAAGGTTGGGCTTCTGGGGTAGATACCAAGTGATGTTGGACTTTTGTAGATGTTAGGACTCATAGTATGGGACTATTCCAGATGAATGCATGGTTAAATGTTATAGTGAAGCGACCTGACCAATGCATGGGGATGATTCATGTGATGATTTGAATGCTTTTAACTGGTGCCCATATGGTAGGACATGGACGGTTAAGGCTTAGAGATGTCGCTTATGTAAAAAAGTTGTTTTCACATGATGGTAGGGTGTTATGCCAACATGACTTCCCGATACTCGTTTCAAACTCGAATATTGTTGATGTAGGAGAAGGCTTCACTCGGGATCGTGAAAGTATTAAGAGAGTTTGCCCCTTTGTGGCCTGTCTTGCCCCAATCTGTTGGATCTTTGAAGGAGTTGCATGAATATGAATTTTGAAGCGGCTTGGTCATACTATGCAATTGAGATGGATGACCCCACAATTTTGAACTTTGAAGCAATATGCCCATGATTAACTAGCTCCTGGAATGATTGGTGCACTGTGTTCTTGAGACAGCCTTCCCTGGGATAAGAATCAGAGAGATTTTTCCTTGATTAGTCGGCTTTTGGAATGATTTTCCCCTGTTGAACCATTTCTTTTGAATCATTTTATTTTGATCGAGTTTCACAACAGTCTTCCTGAACATTTGAATCTTGAAGGGTTTGCCCCAAATTATTAGGGTATGGAGGAGTGTCCTGAGAAGGAACTTGGATCCCGCCATGCTGTGATATGAACTTGATATAGACTGCCCCAACATTTGAGTCTTGAAAGGTTTTCCCCAGATTATTATGGTCTGAAGGAGTGTCATGAGAAGGAACTTGGATCATACCGTGCTGTGATATGACCCTGTTAAGGACTACCCCTAGTATCTGAATCTTGCAAGGTATGCCCCTGATTAACTGGTTCTTGGAGGTGTGACCCTAGATTGACCAATTTTTGGAATGATTTACCCCTGGTCAATAAGATCTTCAGATGAGGTTCCCCTATGAGCATTAGGATTTCCCCCTAATTAGCAAAACCTCTTACATGTTTTGCCCCTAGTTAGGAACCTCTTGAAACGGTTCGCCTTTGATAAGACCACTGCTGAAATTTCCTTGATGCTTAGTATTGCACATAAAATTGTACCTTTTGAAAAGTAATTCTTACGTGATGCACTTGCAAGTTTTTGAAAAATCATTATAGAAAACAAATGTGGTATATAGGTGGATGATATTTGACCATGAGATTGGCATGAACGAAGGTGTGAAAAAACAATATGGTTAGCGATGATTTAACAAACAATCAGAGCCAGTTTAACGCAAATTTTGTTGAGTTTGCTTTCATAATGAACTTAGCTTCAGTTCGGACTTTTGAAGGTTGTAATGTGGCCTGGTTCACGGTTTAAGAAACAGAGGATATAAGGCTCAAATTTATATTTTAACCCACCCCAGTCTTCTTGATGTTCTTCATTTCTAATTCCAATTAACTCAACGGATACGTTCAGTCTGCAAGAGAACTTTGGCAGTCATGGTGATGAAAAAGGTACAATGGTTTAAGCACTTGATGAGATCTTTGAGGTGGCGGTCGCCTACTTCCATTTATAAGCATTTTTTCCTTTTTGATTTTAATCCCTATTTTTGCATGGATCGATTCTTTTGAACTTGCGCTCCATCGGGATTCCCTAACTTTTGCCTAAGTAAACTTTTTCAGTTTTTTTTAGTTCTTGACTTAACGGGCTCTTTTTTTGAAACTATTCTTGAGATTTCGCTTTTGGTTTAGAACGGTTGTGACTGCCATGTTGACTTTTGTGAACTTTATCTTCATTGCTTTCTTGATGTTGAATGGTGTGATGAAGAAGATGTGGTGAGCTTTATTTTATTGCTTCCTTGATGTTGGATGATGTGCGCGAGGAAGAGGACACGCTTAAACTTCTTGCTTAGATAAACTGATTCTCTTGTGATTAGAATGCATCATTGAATTAATTGAAATATACCCTGCCCCTGGTTAAGATTAAGGTTTTTTTTTTTTAAATATAAAGAACACTAACTTCTGGCTCGAGGGGGTTGACTATGAATTAACTCCTTATTTCTTCAGTGTTTAGGGAGTGAAACAATGTCTTACATCGTCATCCAGGTCTTACTATTAAAAGCATACATCAGCAAATTCTGTTAATGGTTGAAAAGTGAAATGGAAAAGCGTTGAATTTTTTTGTATAGAAAGTGATGGCATAGAAAATAGTGTATACGAATGGATTGACCTAAAAAACATGCATGCTCATTTTATTTGAATTACTAATCAAAAAGTAAAAATTTATAACAGATGAAACTTAGCAACAAAGAATTTACAAATGGAAATCAAAAGTCTAATGATCCTAAGGACGAGCTTCCCTGTTGATCCACCAGTCTTGAGAGACACTTCTTGGTGTTCTTGCATTTGTCTAAGTAAGGGGTGACCTTTGTCTTTTCTTCAGGTGGGCATACCTATTCTGGTGACAAGGTTACTGCTGCTGATATTGTGGCTCTTGATGTGGGGGAATCACCCATGGTAACGCCATCTAAGGCGTTGTGTAAACCTGTGGTTGGCATGGTGAAAGGTGTTTTCTCTCCTTAATAGGACTTGTATTTCTTGAGCTTCTTAGCTTCTTGAGGCTTACTTTGAGTTCATTTGTGAGTATCGGGAAATTTGCTAGCTGGATGAAAGTTGGATAAGGGCCAAAGCGGAAAGGATATGCAAATGAATGTGTATGTATGCAAATGCATGAAAATGCTTGGGTATGCAAAAATATATGTCCTTAGTTTTTAGGTATGCTAAATTTTTTTTCATGGAGATGCAATGCAATGCGGGGCTAGGATAAAGATAGACCTAAGGAAACCAAAATGAGTTTAAGGATGGCAATAGACATATGGAAACCCCTACGGGTTTAGGGATTATGACAGACAAAAGGAAACCCCTATGGGTTTAGGGATTGTGATGACACAAGGAAACCCCTACGGGTTTAGGATAGTGATGGACATAAAATCCACATATAGGTTTAAGGATAATGCTGAATATAAGGACACATTGTTTAAGAATGCTCCTAATAGATAGGGATAATGATCGGCATGGGAAACTCAAACGGGTTTAGGGATAGGTAAGGTAATATGCAAGTATGACCTAGTCAAGTTATTCTTCTTATGACAAGTTAGTTTTACGTTTAGACTACCCAATCCCCTCACTTGTAGGATCTAGAGTTTTGGGATAATAACCATATAGTCATGAACTATACCCTTTGTTTTACCATGAGAAGGGGCAAGCCTTTTTACGATAATCCTTCAGGATAAGTTTCATCTAGGCGGGAGCTTAGTAACGACCCTTGCGGGTTGATAACATAAGGTCACCATGGGTGAAACAAGTTTTAGATAATGGTTCCCAGAGTCATGGACCACATTAAATCATCAGCATAGTGAGGGGCTAGCCTTACTATGAAGACAAGTTTGAGGGGTCTATTATGAGTGTAGCTTTCATGAACCTTTGAGATGTGACATCTCACCGGTTAGCACTACGGTTCAACGTCTTAGCTTATGTTTTTCCTCCAAGTCTGGGTTTTAGCTTCTCACATATAAAATCTCAACCACATGATATGCATATATAATAATAAAAATAAAATAGGAAGAATAAAAATAAAAAGGAAAAATCAAATAAATAAATAAAAAGCAAGGATATATAAAAGCAAACAAAAAAAAACACACACACAAAGACCCAAAAACTAGAGATTAGGATGGACTCTCTTTAGGGAAAGTTAGAGAAATCCCTAGCAGAGACGCCAGTTGTCGCGGCTGGAAAATTACAAAGTCGCCATCATCCTTTATTTATTCCTAAGGAACAGGGAAATAATGATAAAACCTAAAGTTAAGGGTGAAACACTAGGATTTGGGAGTCAGTTAAGTGATAGGAAGGTATTAAGTACCCATCACCTCCATTGTACTCAATGAGATCCTTCTCTAATTATAGGGTTGCTATGTTATCTATGGGATGTTTGCTTAAGTTACCTATTATTGCTTAACATATTTATTCACAGGGGATTGTTTCATTATTATTTATAAGAAAATTAAGTTATAAATTTAATAAAAGAAAATTTAATCATGAAAAAGGACAAAGAAAATGTTTTTGTTGTTGTTCTCGCCAGAGTGTTTCAACTATGCGCCTACGCAACCTCAAGCAATATCAAGGATTAGAGTACCGTAGTCCCTCTATAAAATGTTTGTGTGTTTGTTGTTTTTTTGGCAAAATAACATTTTTGGTCCCTTAAGTATACCCCCTGGTTCACTTTGGTCCCTTAATTTTTTTTCATGCCATTTTGTCCTTTAATTGTATAAACGTATCCACGTTAGTCCTTCCGTTAATGGAACGTTAGTCAAATTTAAAAAATAGCCTCCAGCTGCATTGGAACAGCTTACGTGTACTGTCAAATGGACCAAAAGTGATACTAAAATACATTGAAGCCACTCTTGTCAAAGTAGTGGCTAGAGAAGAAGAAGAAGCGACATTGAAGACGAAGAAGAAGGAGCTGCGAAGTGGAAGAAGAAGAAGATGTGAAGTGGAAGAAGAAGGAACTGTGAAGACGAAGCAAGTTAGAAGAAGAACGATTCCAGGTAAGTATTCGCTCCATAAACTGTGTTAGGGTTTGTTTCGATTTAGGGTTTAGATAGATTTAGGGCTTTCTGTAGATTTAGGTTGAAACTAGAATTAATTAAGTTGAATCAATCGTATTGAACTGTGTTAGGTCTAAATGGAAGAATTTTTAGAGCTTAAAATTCACCACAGTGGTGAATTCGTTGAACCTGAACTTAGTGTGTATGTTGAAGGAACGGTAGTTGAACTGAAAGTGGATGTTGATAGGTGGAGTTTTTTTGAGTTAGTAGGTATTTTGAAGGACTTAGGTTATACTGGCTTTAAAAAGAGCACACAAGATATATGAGAGCTTAAGGGGAGTGATGATGATAGTGATGATCTTCAAAGTGGTTGTGATAATGATGACAGTAGTGTAGTTAATAGGAAGAAGTACCCACTTTTCAAAGAAAGGAAAGATATGTCCAATTACAAATGGGAGCTTGGTATGTATTTTACTTCCAAAAGTGACATAAAGGATGCAGTTGCCTCATATGCTGTACAAATGGTAGAGACTTGAAATTCAAAAAAATGATAATAAAAGGGTGAGGGTGAGGTGTAAGGATGGTTGTGATTGGGATTTGTATTGTGCAACGCTACCAAATGAGGATTCTTGGCAGGCAAGGAAAGTAATTGACAAACACAATTGTAGTAGGGAGTTCAATGTGAAGATGCTGACTATAAAATAGTTGAGCAAAAGGATACAGAATGCATTGAAAAACAATCCTAGGTTGAAGGTTAAGGATATAAAAGAAAAGGCTTTAAGAAAGTGGAATGTGGGGGTAAACAAGACTAAGGCAATAAGAGCAAGGGTGGCTACCAGAGATAAGGTTGATGGGTCTTTCTTGGGGGATTTTACTAGGATATACGACTATTGTCATGAACTGCTGAGAGCTAATCCAGGTTCAACAGTTAAGATGAATGTTGAGCCTGTTCCAGAAGGTGTTGTTGACCAAAGACCACATTTTAAAAGACTCTACATATGCTATACAGCTTGTAAGGAGAGTTTCAGGCTTTCTAGACATGTTATAGGGCTGGATGGTTGTTTCTTGAAGGGGCTTTGTGGAGGGAAAATTCTGGCAGCTATAGGAAGGGATCCAAATGATCAGATGCTTCCTATAGCATTTGCAGTGGTGGAAGGTGAAAATAAGGAAAGTTGGACTTGGTTTTTGGAGTTGTTGATTGCTGACCTAGGTGGTACTACTGAGTGTCTAACATACACTTTCATTTCAAACCAACAAAAGGTACTTAGTTGTTTCTTTTTTTCTGTTTTGTAAACTTGGTATTTATGTTGTTTTTTTCCTGTTTTATAAACTTGTTATTTATGTACATTGTTATTGCAGGGGCTTTTACCTACCATGGGTGAGTTGTTGCCCAATGTTGAACAACGCTTTTGTGTTAGAAGCATGACATAACAAATTAACCTGCAAGGACATTGCTAGTCAGGCTACAACATCTAATGTAGCACCATCTCAGACCAATTCCAGTCAGGCCACAGCTAGCAATGTAGCACCATCTCAGACCAATGCCAGTCAGGCCACAACTAGAAATGTAGCAGCATCTCACACCAATGCCAGTCAGGCCACAACTTCTAATGTGGCAGCATCTCAGGCTAATGCAAGTCAGGCCACAGCTAGCCATGTTCCAGCAACTCAGTCATCAACAACACAAGGTTACAAGGCTGCAACCAAGTCTTCTAAAGGTAAGGCTGTATCAGGACAATGCTCAAGGGAAACAGCAAAAGCAACTGTAAGGCCACAGAAGCTTGGTGTAAGAAGGCCATTTGTAGCACCAGGACCTACAACAAGATTGTATGCTTCAAAGAATGTGGTTGGTCCTGCAACCAGAAGGACAACCCCAACCAAGTGGATCACACCAAGGAGAAACATCTAGTATTAATTAGGCTTTATTTAGTATGTTGTTTTAAGTCATTTTGAACCATTTGGTATTTTGTAATGTTGTTTTAAGTCGTTTTGAACTGTATGTTGTAGTGTATTTTGAAGTCATTTTGAACATGTCTATGTAACATGTCAATGCATTTTGGAACCTTTGTGGAGCTATCTGTATGTCTTTCTACATTATCAATCAAAGTCATTTTGTGTTCATCTTTGAGTAATGTTATAATTTTTGCCAATTTGATATATGTTTGAGCAAAAAATGTATCTACCAAATAATATGTTGCTAGAAATTAATATATACCAAACAAAAAAACTCATAACATTGATTAAATTGTCATCTGTTACAAATTTCAATACATCCTATCTATCATATAAAGTTCCACTCCTAAAACATCCTAAGAAACCATACACATAACATTACAAGACACAAAATTTTCCACCTCCACATCTTGTTCAGTTCAACTTGAATTTCAGTCACAACCTTTCCTAGTTCTTCGTTTCGAGACTTCAATTTTTCAAAATCCTTTGGTAAGCTTTCCAATCTATTCACCAAAACTTGATTTGTGTCTTCTACTATTTCTTCATGGAACCAAATGAAAAAACCACATCCTCTTTGCAAGGACCCCTGCAAAATAGATATGGATCAAAATCGTATTTTTACCATATTTTAACTCAAACTACATTTAGGGTTTACCTTATAATTGGGACAACCCCAAAATTTCTTTCCGAAATTCTTCTCAGTGTTTTCCCTAAGAAGCACTGCCTCATCTCCACAAAGACACAATGGTATAACTCGCGAGCAACTTTGCACACATGAATGTCCACTTTCAGATTTATTCTCCTTCAGAAACGAATGGCCATGGCTAACCTTCATGTTGAAGCAATTGAAGCAATTAGAACAATGAAGAAGAAGAACAAGAATGGAACGATGAAGAAGATGAAGAAAAATGGAACGAAGAAGAAGAAGAAGAAGAAGAAGAAGAATGAAGGGATGAAACACTGTGCACAACAAGATTGTCTTCTGGAAACGGTGAACGATGAAGATGATATAAACAAGAACGTGCCAGACATGCCAGCTCAGACACCAGTTGGACAAAACAAACGTCCGTTTGCATCCAATGGACGGAAGGGACTCTTTTGCAACTTTTATACAATTAAAGGACCAAAATGGCACAAAAAAAAACTAAGGGACCAAAGTGAACCAGGGTATACTTAAGGGACCAAAAAGAGTATTTTGCCTTATTTTTTAGTTTTGAAAAAAAAGTTCTAAACGCATCGGGGCGGAGAAAAGTTTGATTTGAAAATGTTTTAATGCACAAGGGCAGGGAACATGAAGTTTGGATGAGTTGAATTTGATTTTAGATTGGTTTATTGATTGGTAAGGTGTGACACCAGCTAATCAATTTACAAAAATATGTTCTTACTTTGATTTAGAAAATAAAGTGAGCTATATATGTACATAGATATTTTTTGTGATTTTTAACTAAATGAAATAAAGCTCACTCTTGTATTATTTTTATATTAATAATGAAACTAGATAATTAAATTGATTTTTATAAAGAAATAAATAAAAGCTAAATTAATTGAAACTAAATTTAATATAGCATTTGATTTTTTTTTTTGTTTTTTTTGTGATAAATTGAATATCAATAAAATGTTAAAAGAAACAAATTGTAATTTTATATTAATAACTAAGATTGAATAACTTAAATTAATTTAACTAAATTAACTAACCAAATTTAATTATTTGAAAACTTGATATTTTTATTACTTTTGTGGGTTTTGAATAGGGCTAAAATAATTTAAGTTAATTTAATAAAAAAAACCAATAACTAAATTAATTTAAATAAAGTTAATCTAACTAAAATAACCTAATGAAAATAACAGGAAACTGTTTTTTTTTTGTTGTGTTTTTGTATATATATTATTTTATAATTAAGTAAATTAAAGACTTATTCTATTTTGTATTTTTATTTGTTGTATTTTCACTAAACCTTTTTATTCTTACTTTTATAGTGTTTTTAACTATTTGGTTTATCATGTTAAAAAATTAGCATAATATGATGGATTAACACACCTAACTTCAATTAAACTAACACTCCCTTAAAGTATTTTATTTTTATGATTTCTACTAACCATCCTAAAATTATTATAATTATTATTTGGGAAAAGCCATTTATTTTAATTTATTAGTTCTTCTATACTTAAAATAATTAAAAAAAAATTGATTTTTAGTTTTATTCAATTCGGTATAAGGTTAGACTTAAGAAAATTGTACCTCATACCCCTATCATTATCCCTCTACCCCTACATTTTTTAAAGTATTCCAATTCTGCCATTTTCACTTATCAAATAATTTTATTATTAAATATTTATCATTCCACAACCCTATCAAAGTGTATCGATATGTATTATAATTCTTCCCTTTTCCGATATGTTTTTGAAACTTATGAAAAATTGTATATCCCACACATAAAAAACGGTTGCCTAGTATTTTAGACAACGAATTTATTTACTTTAGGCCATGGTTTTTCTTGATTGTTCAACTTATGAAATATTGTATATCCCATGCATGAAAACCTGTTGCCTGATACTTTAGGCAACGATTTTATTTACTTTAGGCCACCGTTTTTTCTTGTTGCCTAAACTCAAGTTATTCAATGAAGGAAAATTACATACCGGAAAACTTGATTGCAAGTTATCCGGTGAATAAAAATTACATACCGGAAAACTTGATTACAAGTTATCCGGTGAAGAAAAATTACATACCGGAAAACTTGATTGCAAGTTATCCGGTGAAGAAAAATTACATATCGGAAAACCTGATTGCAAGTTATCTGGTGAAGAAAAATTACATACTGAAAAACCTGATTGCAATTTATCCGGTGAAGAAAAAATACATACCGGAAAACTTGATTGCAAGTTATCCGGTGAAGAAAAAATACATACCGGAAAACTTGATTGCAAGTTATCCGGTGAAGAAAAATTAAATACCGAAAAATAATAAATATTAAATAATGAAATAATTTAATAATTGAAAAGGGTAGAATTGGAATATTTTAAAAAATGTAGGGGTAGAGGGATAATAGTAGGGGCATGAGGTAAAATTTTCTAGACTTAATTGGATCTAGGTTATCAAAATTTAAGGCCCAAATCAACAAACATTTATACACCTAAGACAAAAACAATGACAGTAAAAAAAAGTCACATACCCAATTGTTAAAAGAAAGTGAGAATTTCTTATCTCACCCCTTGGCCTTCTTAGGCACCATGCACTCTGTCTAAATTATCCCCTGATTTCGGAGATGTATCCTGGACGCACATTTTTTCCAGCTTTTTTAATTAATTCAGTACATGCATCTACGTAATATTTTTGTATGTGTATTTACGGGAAAAAAAACCAGAAACAGAATGCCAGAAAATCAACATTGCAACGATAAAATCAACATTCATAAAATAAAATCAGCGTTACATTGATGATTTTGACAGAAGTTTAAATACTATATTTCAATAGCCCGATGGACGCTTGCACATCTCTAAGATGTCATCGACCGTTCTTCGGACCGTCGCCTCCAACTCGAGCGGAATTTTCTCTTCGAAACCGAAATACATTCGCCACATCTCCCTAACATCGTCTTGATTCTTGAGCTCAAACTTGCTATAAACAATGTTCCCTTCGTTGTCAACTGAAGGTGAACGATACTCAAGCTTCACAACCTTTTGTTTGTCATTGTAAGGTAGGCGATATTGGATATCGTTTATGATATCGGCGAGGGGGTGAGATCCATGAGCTTGAACGTCCTCCCGGGTGTTTGGCCGTTGGAAAAGGATACACTTGCAACATACCATTGGATCTTGATTTCACACAATTGAGACATTTTTGTATTTGTGTGAAAGATAACAAATGAAACCCCAAATTTATAGAAAACCTAGGTGAATATGGACTAACCATTTTCTGTCAAACTTTTTTCCAGAGCTACATCCACGGAACGACCACATAATTATTGGTTCCGGAGGTGTATCTCCGGAACTTTCCCTGAAACTGCAAAATAAAGAACCTTCTGTAGATACATATCTTGAACTTTTTCTGCTACATTTTTAATGTGAGCAATGTTACTTTATTTTCCAAAAGTTTGATGATTAATGTGAGAAATGTAGTGGACAAAGTCCAATCTTTACCTGAAATTCGATCTTCTCTTGCTCCCTTTGTTTTGTTGCACGAAAGAGTTGGAGTTTTGGAGTGAAAATGATATTGAGAATGTAGAGTTTTTTTTGGTTGGTGAAGGTGAGTGTGGAAGAAGAAAACGCAACAATGTTGGGAGTGATCATACAGGTTTCAAATATAGTAGAAACTTCCGGAGCTGTATCTACGGAACAATCTGACGCTTAGACGTTCCAGCGGTGCATCTACAGAAGTTTCCCTGAACTGAATTATTTTAAAGTTTTTCCCAGCGTTTACCAGTTTAAAATTATTCCGTAGATGTAGCTCCGAAAAAAACCAAATTTTGGCAAAAAAAAAAGGTGTGTCCGAATATGTATCTCTTGAAGCAGGGGGCATAAAAGGAAATGTGTTAGGTGCCTAAGAGTATCAAGGGGTGGAATAAGAAATTCTCAAGAAAGTTCATACGTGAGTTTTCAATTAAAACCAAAACCAGAGAATGAAAACTCTTGCTTCTTTCCTCTTTCTTTCCACAAACTCATATGCATCTCGCTCAAATTTAGGAAAAATGGTTACCGTGAACGCGGAGCAACCGAAACCTTTTGTGTGCATGGTGGTGAATTCGTGGAGGTGAATGGGTGGCCACGATTGGAAGTGATTAGACAGGAGGCGCAGATCTCCGATTCAATGATGAAAATACGTTACGGTTTGACTTTGTTTTTTGTGCTTCAGATTTTTCTCCCACTTCTACTCCTTCTAATGTAAAGAGTTCTCTTTTAGTTTGTTGTCGTTCTTGGATGTGAAGATCGACTAATTCAAACGGATCAATTCCATTGTCTATTAGCAGGAGTCTCGTTTAAAGCCAGAGCACCTATCAGAATTTTAACCTAAATGGTAAAAATGGAAGAAGTTCCAGTGATACACTATATATAAAAGAGAAAATTGGCTAATAATGATACTAATGATATTAATAATAACGCCAATAATTCATAATTTAAATAATTTAATAATACTAAATGATAATAATTTAAAATAATACTTATAATATAATAACTTTGCTAAATAACTTAAAAAGGATGCTTAATACTAATGATCCTAGATTGATTTTGTTTATGATTCTATCTTGATTTTTAATTATTTTTTTAATAAAATATATTAAAAATAATAATAATTAAAATTAATTCGAAAATAAAAAAATATGCACATTTTGATTTTTCTTAGAAAATTGTATTAATAATAATATAATAATTAAAAAAAATTAAAAAAAAAAACAAAATTTTGATTTTTTAGATTAAAAATGCATTAACCATAATATAATAATTAAAATTAAAAAATTAAAGTAAAAAAAATACAAAATTTGACTTTTTAGATTAAAAATGCATTAAATTTGAAAATTAAAATAACAAATACGAATTTTGATTTTAAGATAATGTAATTGAAGTTAAAACATAAAAAAGGAGAAAAAATCTAATGGTGATGAGAGTGAGATTCGAACTCAAGGCCTCTGTCTTCTAACTCCTTACACATGCTCATCTACTAATTATGCCATTTCATTTATTCGAAATAAAGTGACACTAGAAAACATATGAAGGGTGAGCAAAATTTAGGGTACGACAATGGGAAACTATTGTCAATGGTCCATTTATCTCTACTCATCAAGTAAATGATGAAGTAGTAGATAAACCTGATTTTTCTTTTGACCGAAGAGGAAAAGAGGAAATTTGAAATAAATTTCAAAACCAAAGGATTTATAATAATGTCTTTAAATCAAATAATTTTTCACTGTGTTCATCATTGCAATACCGCTAAGGAAATGAGTGATACTCTTGAAATGATATATGGAATTTCTCCAAGTATCAAACAAAGAGAAGATGAACACATGAGGCAATGAAGATAATCATGTATGTCTTTCTAAATTTACATGTATTAGAAAGTTTGTTGGAAACTGTGTTACTAACAAATGTCTTAGAATTAAGAATTGGAAGTTTAATCCAACTTTTAAATCAATAGATGGGAGCCTTCATGAATTTCAAGAAAAATCAAGAAAGAAGGAAATTGTAGAGAAGATGAACGGAACAATTCAACAACTCAAAGATGAAGGAATCCAAACTGCAAAATCATCATCCTCATCTGACTCCTATTATACAACTCCTGTAACATCCTTCAAAAGAACACACTAAGTAGTTGATCGATCTTTGGAAAATTAACATCAAATGGAGGATCCTCTTGTTCAATAAACAACAAAGAAGATCAATAAATTTCTTCAATACTCGAACGAAGAAGAGGATGCGAAACATCAACCTCGAGGAGAAATCTAAAAGAATCATCTTCCAACAAAAACGATGGAATATGCTTAAAAACATCCCACGAGGGAGACACTGTTCCAAGTATCAACCCTTCATATGCTCAGTTGATTAAGATGAGTGGACACTTATTGGAAGCAAATGAAAACTAAGAGAGTGTACCCTAGATCTTAAGGAATCCCTAAAATACCTTAAAGAAATCTACAACTCTTTCAAAATAGAGATGACTAAACTTAGAAAGTTGAAAAGAGAATATAAGTGATGCGATTCCCTTATAAAAGAAGTAATTGATCTACAAGGAACCTTAGGAAAATATACCCAAAGAAAAAGGAAAAAACTTGACCTATGTTTATTTATTCAAAGATCGTCTTTTAATAAAAATGGTATAGGTTTTAAGAAAGAAAAACTAGATCATAAAATTACACCACATATATAATCACTAGGTCATTTAAGATCTTTCTATTTTAATAAATTTGAAAATATATAAAGGCAATCACCTTATATCGTATGTGACTAATGCAGTTGGCCCCAAGAAGTTATGGGCACCAAAGGTGAAACATTAGTCTTTTGCAGGTAGGCTTTGCTGCTTGATGTCACACACCAATTTTGTAACACCCAAACTCCCACACATAAAATTATCAAGGAATTTGACTAAACATAATACAACCTTAGGGTGTCACCCACAAAAAACACATAACTTGCTCCGTAACACAAGTTACAACATAATAGTTTAATACACACATTTGTACATGAGATGTTTACACGACATTGTACATGTTATCTAAGAGAACAATTCTGTATGATATGGTTTCTGTCTAGTGTGTGGTTGTTGTCAATATGATTATGAATCTGATAAGAAGACGTGCGACGTCATCAGACTCTGTTATCAACACGCTGGAAGAAAACATATGCGTGTACAAGATAAAGTCAAGATTCATGAATGTTTATAATACAACGGTTCTAATGAACGTTAGTTCTGGACATTCTAATTGAGACTTTATGAGAAAAGCCTATAAGGCTTTCTAATGTGATGCGCTTCTAATAATGTTACAAGTTCTGAAGATTCTGAAGACGTGGTTCAAGTGAACATGGTTCTGAAGATTCTGAAGACATCATTAATGAAGATCAAGTTCTGAAGATTTTCTGAAGAGAAGGTTATGATTGAACGAAGTACTGAAGACTCTGAAGATAAAGAATGTGCTTAATGAAATATGAAGACTCTAAAGAAGAGGTTATGATATAACAAGTTCTAAAGACTTTGAAGATAATGCTTCTAAGAAACCAAGTGCTGAAGATTCTCTAGATAGTTTCTGCTGAACGAAGATCTGGAATTCTGAAGACTGTGGTTCTAAAGATTACACAAAGAATGACTCTTCTACAACACACTTCATCAAGTTAATATTTGAAGCCTCTAAAGATGCTAGAAGACTGAAGATCAGAATGGTTTTGAGTTGAATATAATAGTACTAAAACTCTATGACCCCTACCTCGATAAGATGGCGCAAGGAAAACTTTTTGTACAGTGATGTTGACCATTCCTTCATATGAATGTTGGGATTTTGTTGTTGGAATATGTTTCCAAGAATGCCCCTCAACGGATGTATTCTCTCAAGCTCTATAAATTGAAGATCAAGAAGCTTGAAGATCAGTTTGTTGCTGCTCATACTAAAGTATTATTATTCAACGCATCAAACAATCAAGATGTAGCAAGCAAAGTTGAAGCTGCTACTACAAAGTGTTCACAAATGATGATCATGCTAACATCATATGAAATTAGTCAAGTGAAACATTAATAAGTGAAGTATAGTAACTTAGTTGAACTTGATAGTTGAATTGGAAGAAGAATTAAAGCTCAAGAAAGGAGTACAAAATGCTACAAGCTAAAGCTTAAATGAAGAATGCTCAATGAAGAAGAAGTTGAAGCAAATTGTTGAAGAGTGTACAACGATGCAACATGCTAAAGCCACGTGAAACTAGTCAAGTGAAACATCAATAAGTGAAGCATAGTAATGTAGTTGATCTTGATGGTTAAACTGGAAGAAGCATTATATGCTCATGAAAGGAGTTCATCAAAGGAAGCTTAAAGCTCATGAAAAGAAGTTGTAGTGCTCAATAAGAAAGCTCTTAAGCAATACAAAACTAGTGTGCTTTATAATCTCTTAGAGATTAATTCTTTAGATAGTTTCTGTATTAGAAAGCAAGGAGCTGCTGCTCAAGAACTTGCTAGAAACACTTAGGTGTTATTGTACTTCATTTGTTTAATCCGCTTGTAAGAAGCATATTAGTGCACAAGAAAATCCTTGTAAAAGGTGTTGTTCCTTGAGCGGTCAAGTGAAGACCAGAATGCTTGAGAAGGCTAAGCATGTTTCTAACAACTTAGTGGATGTTGTTCCTTGAGCGGCCAAGTGAATACCAGGATGCTAGAGAGGGCCATGTCGTTGTCTAACGGCTTGGAGGTTTATTCCTTGAGAGGCTAGTGAAAGTCAGGATTCTCAAGAAGGCAATGGAAGGTATCCATTGTGGTTGTAATCGTTGATGATTATTGGATTAAGTCCTTGTGATAAGGCTAAATCACCTTGGTGGGTGGACTGGAGTAACTTCGTTAAGAGTGAACCAGGATAGAAATAATCGTGTTCATTTATTTTTATTTACATGTTAACGTCATTCGTTTAAATTCCGCAAATGGGGACGAAATGTGAAACCCAATTCAAACCCCCCTTTCTTGTGTTTCTCAACCTTCAGACATCCAACTCATCTGATCTGTACTTGGGATGTTTACACAACATCCAACTCATATGATGTTTAGGGTGTCCTCGCAGTGGAATCATTAATAAAAAATTAACAACACTTTTGCAACTCACAACATCTAGTCTCTTAAATGTTAAATTCATAACATAAACAAAAGGAGTTTCATAAAAGTCAACTAAAAAAACTTAGAAATCTCAACAACATAAATAGTCTTGAATTCAAACATAAACGACATAAGAATCAATTCAAGCTTTTATCCTCAACCCGATGTTACATGATTAGATCAAGGCACCACTAGTCAAAGAGATAAACTAAAGAAGTAACTCCAAGATATCTCTTCTACTTACTTCAGCAATGCTACTCCTGAGTATCTGCACGATGCCCATGTAAAGGCAACATTCAAACAGAAGGGGTGAGAAATACATTCAAATAATCAGCGGTGCATAAATAATTAGAGTAGATTATATACAATACAGTTCAAACATAATCCACTATGTACCATAACACATGTATTCAAGTTTCATCCACTTAACAATAATACACAATCAATATGCAAATGTGACTCTCGACGACATCAACAGACTCATATGCATGCGATACCGACTTCAAAAATGGTTCCAATTACGAACCAGGTCCCAATCAAGTGCGAACCCATGGGCTTCACTCATCAATCCTGAGCCACATACAGAGCTGCAAGCCACAACATCAAGCTCAAGACAATTATCGGTCACTTACATCGAAACCTGTAATTTCCTCTTTCACAACAACTACAACTCATGATGCATGAATGAATGTATGAATCATCACCACAACTTAACAACACAAAGGGTATCACATCAAACCGCATAATTTCCTACACAACCTCAATCGCATAGTTTCACATTGAAACTATAGATCACAACTCACATGTCATCAAAACACAACAATTAAACAACTTGTAATTATATTAGAAATTTACCACAACAATTCATCATCAACGGAAATTAAATGTTTCGCTAAATGGTTCATAACATCATCATGAAACCACAACAATAGTACACACATAATCCTAGTTTAATCATCTAGACATTCATTATTAATGTGTAGTTTAGCATGTCATCTTTCCAACAATTCGAACGACATCTAAATCGGACTTACTAAATGAAAGTTATTACTAAATTTGTTGGGATATGTCAACAATTCATTAACCGAACACATGAATAAAACTTCACCCACACACTAGGCATATGAAAAATACTCCAACAATTCACCTATCACTATCATGTTATATCTCTAAGCCTCAACTTTCTAACGCTTCAAACCCCAACCAAAATTATTCACGAGTTGGAAGTTTTGATCAAAACCGTGCACGAAGGCGTTACTAAAAAGTTGTTGTTTTTTGTAAAATTTCCAGCACGATTTTCATCTTATTCAACCCCAAAAAAGTCCATGAAATAATCACTAAAAATATTTTATCCTTGAAACAAAGTTATAGTCCTCTGTTTCAACTATCCAACGCTTCAAAAGGAACTTAATTTAGACTTACGGATCAAAAGTTATGGCCAAAACGATTTCGACCGAAAAACACGAATAGCGGCTCCCGCGCTGAGCGTGGTCGTGACAGACAGAATGCAGAATTTTCTGGATTTTTCATCGTTGGGGACCTTCCGGACCTCTGATTCTGTTTCCGTAAAAACCCAAATGCTCATAAAATTACAACTCATGCAATGTTATAATTATCTCAAGTTAATTTACAATTTAAGACAATTAAATCATCAAATCATTGTTTTAAGATTTGCCTAAAACCTTTGAAATTGCAACAATGGTGGATATATGTTTAATTATCCAAACATAAAAAATACGCACATATAAGGCACATGAAATTCATCATATAATCATCATATAACAACCATCATAGCATCCCAATTCAAAATTATGAATCAAAACACTCAACCTTATGGAGGTTAAGGATCCCTCCATCTACCCCTCATGCTTTACCACCCATTAAAGAAGCACATCTCCCTCTTACCTTAGATTTTAGAATTTCCAGCAAAGATGAAAGAATCCTTGAACTTTTTCTTCTAAACTCTTCTTCTCCTTCCTCTTTCCCTAGCCCTTCTCTCCTCTCTTCCCAAAATTTTCACGTAGTATTGCAAATGACTTTCTCTCCACTTCTCTCTTATTTCTAATAACCTTATTCCTCATAATTATGTTTTCTCTATACTAACCTCAACTTAACCTTTTAATTACCAGTTTGCCCTCAAAATCTCTACAAATTCCCCTTTTTCTCGTTTTTTTTATTATTTCAATATTATTTACTCAATTAATTAAATAAACTCCTATTATTTAATTACCAAGATAATCATAAATAGTTCTACTTATTCCAAATAATCTATGCACCCCACAGATTATAATCAAATAAAATACACCAATTCACAATTAATTCATGGATAAATTGATTAAATGACTAAATTGAAAATGGGGTGTTACAACTCTCCCCACTTAAAGAATTTTCGCCCTCGAAAATTACCTGAGGAAAATAGAGCCAGATACGGCTCTCTCATATGCTCCTCATGCTCCCAAGTCTTGCTTCCACCACCTGGTCCTCCCCACACGACCTTCACCAAGGCAATCTCTTTACCACACAACTGTTTCACTTCCCGATCCTCTATTCGTATGGGTGATGTCCCAACAAGAAGGTTATCTCTCACCTGCACATCACCCACTTGGACCACATGAGACAGATCAGGAATGTATCTCCTCAATTGAGACACATGAAACACATCATGAAGATTAGCAAGCGGCAATGGCAAGACAATCTGATTGGTCACCTCTTCTATCATCTACAAGATCTGGTACGAACCAACAAAGCGTGTCGTGAGCTTTCGAGACTTCATAACTCTACTAACACCAGTTACCAGAGTAACCCTCAAAAACATGTGATCTCCCACCTGGAGCTCAAGTGCTTTCCTCCCCTTGTCATGATAAATTTTTGACGACTCTGTGACACTTTTATTTTCTCTCGGATCATCTTGATCTTCTTAGTCGTCTGCTGAACAATTTCAGCTCCGAGCACAACACTCTCGCCTGACTCATACCAACACAAAGAAGTCCTACATTTCCTACCATAAAATGCCTCATACGGTGCCATTCTAATACTGGAATGAAAACTTTTATTGTAGGTAAACTCAATAAATGGCAAGTAGTTAGCCTAAGCACCACCTTGTTCTAGCACCTAAGCCCTCAGTAGATCCTTCAAAGACTGGATAATCCTTTTTGTTTGACTGTTTGACTGTCCGTCTATGGATTATAATCAGAACTCAATTTCAACTTTGTACCCAAAGCCTTCTGCAAACTCTCCTAGAACCTTGATGTAAACCTCAGATCCCTATGTGACACAATACTCAAAGGTATACCATCCAGACTCACAATCTCTTCAATATACAATTCATCTAACCTCTGCACGGAATAATTAATCTTCATTGGTAGAAACTGAGCCGATTTAGTCAATCTATCCACTATCACCCAAATCAAATCATTTCCCTTAGCAGTCTTGGGAAAACTCGACACAAAATCCATAAAAATATTGTCCCATCTCCATTCTGGAATACTCAACGGTTGCATTATACCCAACGACTTCTGATTTTCAAGCCTATTTGATGTTTGGTGAGATGTCTAACTGCTTCAAGCCCTATTCGTTGTTTGGTTAGAATTCATCCTAAAACTCCAGCTCCTTGTATAAGGGGGTTCGTGGGCTTAACCTTCTAAAAACTCTCAATCACTCTCAAGATCAAATTTTGGAAAGAGTATTAGGTCACTTCATTAGACCGAACCTCTATCAATTTTTGGGAAAATGATTAGGTCATTTCACAAAGTCCTTTGGTAACCGTTAACTTAAGTGTGAAGTATGCCATCTTATACAAGATTGGAGTGGATAACTGAGCTTCCTCATCTCATGGATCAAGTATCACTCCTAGCCTCGCTGGTCTTCTATACCAAATAGGAGCTCTTGCTACCTTGGATTATGGAGAATATGTTTTTGATCAATTTGTTAAGCATGCTATCAAACTGCCTATTGATTTTCGCTCTTTAATATTTGGTAATTTGAGTATCCAAAAGAATGATATTATTATTTGTGATGATGGTATTGGTTCTTCCCCGAATGTGTTGAGTTTTAGTCACAAACTATTTGTTGAGAAACCTGTTGCTGACATTGCAATGCTCACTGTTGCTCATGTTGATGAAACTGGTTTGGGCTTTGATAATGAAATATTAGTTGTTGCTCGTCTTTCTGAGCCTATGAGAAATCATATTTTTAGGGAGTCAATTCATGAAGCAAATGGTCTCCAAGAGATTATAATCACATCCTCTACAAGAAATAATGTGTGAAGGCATTACCAAAATGTTAAACCCCACCCCTCAAGCCTCCTTATTTCAGCCTATTATTTCTAATAGTGAAAAAAATGCAGCACATGTAGATCAGTTTGAAGGTATTCAACTCAGGAGGTGATGATGTTGGTGATGACATGGATGAAGTTAGGCGTGACAAAATGGATTCGAATTTCCGGACATGCCCATTTTGCCTGAATTTTTTTGCAGAACGAGTTAAAATTTTATGCTCTCACCCACTAATGTGTCCGCCCCATTTTTTTTTTCAGATGAAAGCATTTACATAAATTTTTTTATTTTTAAACTTAAAATATACAATTTCATCATATCTACCTTAATTTTTTTTACGAAAATGTCTAAGTACATTTTACAACACTCAAACACAAAAATATAAGAAAAAAGAAGAATATAAGAAAAAAGAAAAAAAAAACAAATATAAAATACTCATGATTGATACATCTTATAACTTAGCATTATAATTATAATACGTATATTTAGTCTTAATTTTCCTCTTTCTTTATAATATTAGACGATGTGAGAATTTTGCGGACATTCCCTGCACGGAAGGTACGTTGGATGCGAATAGCAGCATTAGTCTCCTTCCTTGCTTTGTAGTTATGAAAGGCATGCTGAATCTTAATTGCAGCAACTCTCTTACGTGCTTCATTTTCTTGACTGAAAAATTGAAATTCCTTTATTTCTTTTTCCGTGTGTTCTCTAAATACAGCTCTTATACGTTGTGCAACATCAACAAATTCGTCGTAAGCAGCTAAACTCTTCCTTGGCTGCATCTCGTCTGGAGCAGATGTAACTAAATGCCTAAAATCATAATCAATATCATAATGTATTTCATATTTAATCATCTAAATGCATATATTCCATCATAACAAAACGAAGGGAATGCCAAAAACGTATTACAATTTTAGTTTTAAAATACAAAACAAGCTTTTAAAATGGGAATGTTTGATAAGCTACAAATAAAGACATTGATGTAATTGTTGATTTGCCGGTTGATGTTTTGATAAAATATGAACTAGTTTTAAGAAATTTGCGGCAAGTGTTTGAGTCTTAGGATTACTTCACATTTAAATAGTAGGGGTACTTCCCATAAAACACCTTTAATGATATAACTTCAATGCCAAATGATTTCAGTAGCTGCTTGATCAACAACAATTCATACTTGAGTTATGCTAAGATTTTTATTGGATCATCTATTTACTATCGGATTTTTGTTATTGGACCACTCATTATTTATTTCCACGTTACATATGTCCAGTTCTGGACGTTAAGGAGGGTGATAAGACTCACACTTCAGACAATACGTGTCATGAACATATATTTATAAGTGGAAACAATTCTCTTCTTACAAATCGATTTTATAAGGTTGAGTTAGACAAAACTCTAATTCTAAAATGATATCAGATTCTATTGATCGGACAATGGATCACCCACCATTTATATCAACACACCAAACCCAATAGTATTGGACATGAGAGGGTGTTTTGAAGAGTCTCTACACTAAAAAAGAATATAATCTCAAAATATATTTATAATTGAGGACAATCATCACCCTATTAGTCGGTTTTATAAGGATGAGTTAAGTTCAAACCGAATTCGAATATGGTATTAGAGTCTATCCATATTTATGTTAAAAGAACCAAATATCATGTATATTCATGCTACAGATGTGCAGGAGGTGCATTGAAGAGTCTCACATTGAAAAAAAAATATGATTTCAATATATATATTTATAAGTGGAGTAACTTTTCTCACCCTACTTTCAATTTGTGTGTTGATGAATTAGGCTCGAAAAATAGTATCAAAACCTATCAAAGATCTATTGGATCTTCTCCTATTAAGTTTATGCTATCAAATAATCAAACATGTGTTATAGGTGGAGATAATCTTTACTATGCAAATCAATTTTGAAAAATTAAATTAGTTTCAATCACATTTTTAAAAAAATGTGAGCGATTAACTCTCACATTGGTTTCTAAGCAGAACCGGAATCAATCTAAAATATAAAATAAACTAAACTAATAGTATATCAAAGAGACAAATATATGGTTGAATGTGATTATTGAATTATGGCCAAACTAAAACCATAATTACAAGTTAACAAAAACAGTTACATTTTTGGTTCCATGATCAGAAACTAACCTTTTGCGCAACGAGGTTAATTCTTGGCATTGGTTGTCATTTATTGCGGCACCATCAATTTCTATGGCAACATGATCAGAGACATTAGCATCAACAGTCCCAACTCCCTCTTGTTGTGAATCCAAAGAAGCCCGAAGAACAATAACAAAATAACAAAACACACCTCCAATAAAAGCAAACATCAAATTAAAATTCATAAGTTGCACCGTAAGACATCCAAGAAAAAAGTTAAGCAAATCGACCTCAAATCCAATGTCAATTTGTCTCGACAAACTTAATGACATCAAAGCAAAAGCAGCACATGAAATCAAACCTAATACATCTGACTTTCCATTCACATTTTTGTCATTGAAAAATGAGTAAACAGATGTTAGCATAAGAACTAAAAACGCTATGTGAGCTTTTAGTATTACACTCCTTGATAGTTGGAATTTCTTTGCAAGTAACACAACGCTACATGTCATGAAACTTACAATTACATAGACAAAAACCTTTGGTAAATTCCACTCTCCAAATAAATGTTTGAAAGAGGAGCTTAGTGCGTAACAGAGTAGTCCAATTATACTTGATATGAAACCTGTAAATCTCCATAATAATGGGTGATTTAAGAAGCTGTTAATTGGGATGATTGAAATCATATTTTTTTTATGAAATATGTTGAGATTGTAATTTTACACAAGAAGCTCAAAAGAAATGGAACTCTATAACAATTATTGTTGTACATGTATTATTATGATGTCCGTTTTTTGTCTTTTCATACAATGACGCGTAGAAAGAGTGTTACTGAACACTAGCGACAATATTTTCTGATATATATTAAAACTTTTCTTCTTATAGAATTACATCTATGAACTTTCCATAATTTTCTTCTCTACGATTTTCACACCCAATCGAGAGTGTGACACTGTGGAATTTTTCTTTTATTCAATGTAATTAGTGAAGCAACTTGAAAGCGATATAGGAATCATAATTCATAGATGGAAACAAAATATGGTAACTAGATTTTTCATAAAGGTAAATCTATTTATTTTTAAAATGGGAAATGATAGAACAACTTGTGAGCAAGTGATGTTCATTATGGTGATTCTAGGTAGGGTGGTTGTTAGGGGCCAGCCAAAAAGCTCAATAAAATCAGTCTAATACGGGAGAGTTCAGTCTAGTACACTCTCATTTTAGATCGATAAAAAGATGGACTCCCGTTAAAAGGACGCGCGACAAAGTCAAACCAATTGTTCATCTTAAGTTGTTAGATCCAATCTAACGGTATTCCCGATCCATGTTGCGCTAGCAGGAAGTGGTTTCAACCTCCAACCATATATAAGCTTGTCTACGCGTCGTAGCATTTACAACTTCATTCACTCTAGCAAAGTTACACATTTTTGACATCGTTGACTTGAGTGTTGGAATGCTAACCTTGCATTTAACCTCACTCCACTGTATCAAAGACCTGCACCAATGTACCAAAGAGCTTTACATCAACATGTCATCAATATTCTATTCTACACCGGAATAATGACATCGTCTGTGAGAGTCGTTTTCTAATTCTCACGAATTTTCACGCCGAATTCATTAGAACATTTCGATTGCGTCGTCGCAGGCGCTCTTGTCAGCCGATTAAATCGCCGTTAATTTTTGAAACTGGTAATGGTGGCTTCCAAATCAGCTCAATTAGCCGAAGCCGCCATGCCGATCCTCACTCTCGCACATTAAATGTATGGAGATCAAATGATTGGCTAAAATGATGGATCTTTGAAAAGGAATTCATGACACACTGCATGTTCCATGTAAAGTTAGCGATGCATGGTGTAACACCCGGATTTAATTATTTATTTAATTTAATTGAATAATTTATTTAAATAATTATTTTGTGATGTATGACATGTTTAGATGGTGACGATATTTGTGGTGATTTGTGTTAATTAATTAGTTTAGTGGGAGTTAATTAATTAAACAATTAGAATTTGGAGAGAATATGAAGAATTGGGACATATTTGTGAATTGAGAGAGTTTAGTGGTAAGTGGAGAGAAGTGGAATGTTAGTTGGGCCAAAAATTAATTGAGAGGAATTAATTATAGTATATATTCTAAAAGTTAGAGAAATTAGGTTTAGAATATTTTTGGTCGCTATGTGAAAACAAGGAGGTTAGAGAACAAGAGTGGAAAGTTAAGGCTTGGAAGGAGAAACCTTTGGATCTTGCTTTTGATTAATGATAATTTGATAGATGATGTGTGCAAATTCTGTTTTGAGGTTGTTAATTTCTATGATATTATGTTGTTGATGCTATGATGTTTTTTGTTCATGAGTAAATTGATTCAATGATGAAATTGGTGTAAAATTGGGTGTTTTAGGGTATGGACATGATTGAATAATTCATGATGAAATTGATAGGGTTGTGTTGATTAGTGATTATCTGATGTGTTTGTCCTATTAGAATGTGATTTTGTTGTGTTTTGATTGTTGCAATTGGAAAAGGTTTGAGGAGATAAAGATGAGAGATGAGGAATACGAGCGATACTTTGAAAAAGTGGAATTCTGGAAAAATCATATAAAACAATCAATTGAGAGGGGGGTGTGATCGATTGGTTCACCTTATTTCAATATAAATTTTTGGAAGAACGCTTAGACCAATCGATTGGTCCAAGTGTGTAATCGATTGGTTCTATTAAAATTTGATTTTTTTTTGCCAAAACGAAGGGAACAATCGATTTATTTCCTAGTTTAATCGATTGGTTTCCTTTGGAAAGTGAAAAATCAGCAAAGCAATGAATTGAGTGTAATGGATTTGTCCCGAAGTGTAATAGATTGGTTCACTTACCATTTTCGCCATAACTTGAGTTTTGTGACTCATATTGAGGCGCAGTTTGTAACACCCTGTTAAAATTATTTAATTCATAGAGTATTATGTTATTATTATTGTATGTTTTATGGTTGTGTGGGAGGGAAGACCTTTGGGTGTAGGGTAGTTTCCTTAGATTAATTGAGTTCCATAGGGTTGGGATTTAATTAAGTGTAGAGTGATATAATTAAAGTGTTAGACTGTGAGAAGTTGAGGTGTGTTGAAGCGGTAAAGCGACAAGCAACAAAAGTTTTTGAAAGTATTTTTCCGGGAATTTATCGTGTCCACAGAGAAGAAAAACACAAAGAAGAAGAGAAATAAACCAAACATCTCGCGGTTTGTCAACACCGGTTGATGAGATATCCACCTCAGATCATCCATGTGCAAGCTCCAATGTTGTTTTCTAAGCTAATCCTACTGAAAAATGAGGTTGATGGAGTTGGGAGCAAAAATCCCCCAAACCATAACCTAAAAAATGAATGAAATGAACTTAAGTAAAATTCTGGTTAAGACAAATTCGCCCGGCGAATTTCCCTTTTTCTCTCACACCAGCTGCGTAATAGTACAGCCTGGAAAAAAATATCTTCTTTCACTCGGCGAAGGGAAGCTTCGCCCGGCGAAAGTCTCAAAACTCGCCCGGCGAACAAGACGCGAGCACTATACAGAAGCTACTGGAATTTCCTTATTTTCTCTCGTCGTAGCTTCGCCTAGCGAAAGAGAGTTTCGCCCAGCGAAAAGAGTATTCGCCCAGCGAGGCATGACAGACAACATTTTTCCTGCTGCATTTCGCCCACCGAAATGAAGTTTCGCCCAGCGAAACTTGGCAGTCTGTACTTCTTTATTTTGGCTTCCTAGTTCTCTGCAATGGCTTTCTTTCTTTGCCTTCTTCCTTTTATTGATCCAAATGGTGCATCCTGGAGCTTTTAGTACTCATTGCTCCAACAATGCTTAATTACCTACAAAATGAATGGAAAACTATTAATCGTTACATAAATGAATAAAAAACACAAGTATACACTAACTAATGTATTTATACACAAAGTTGGAGAATTATTCACTGAAATTACACTAAAACTCGATAAGTGCCACAAAACTATATAAACAAAAACACTATAAAATGACACTTATCAAACTCTCCCAAACTTAAACTTGTTTGTCCCTAAACAAGAAATAACTAGCTCAAGGAAAAAGACTCAAAAAACCAAAAAACACGAATCAACAAATTTTTAAAAACGGAAACAAATGTATGGTTTAAATGAAAAACGGTACATGCAAAGTAAATACTTACCACTAAACTACGACGATAACATAATCACGAAACAAATGCTAAATACAAAAATCATGCCAAACATCCTAAAACAACACAAGTTCAAACGTGAATCACACCTAGCAAAAACAATCATCGGTAGATGAAAAACACAAAATGAGGTACTTTTCACTCACACAACAATCTTGCAAACAAAAGACTAAATTATGCATTCATCCAAAAATTCACATTGAACCTGCAAAGGCAAGAATCACAAGGGCTTTCAAGGTTATAGCGTGGCCGGGTAAACAAATAAGGGGCAATTTTTAAAGGTAATTGAAACAAAAACTTGTCTAAACCTAAGGGAGTGATCAACTCACAAAGACTCAAACACAAAATTCCAATCAACTTCTTCCAAAATCCCAAGTGTTACATAAAACACAATACTTATTTAGCACAATTATATGAACTCTTTTTGTTTCCTTTCACAAGGATTTTTTTTTCTTTTTTTTTTCTTTTCTTTTCTTTTCTTTTCTTTTTCATATTTTTCTCTTTTTTCGTTTCTTTTTCAACCTCATAGAAACCAACCAATGAGTAAACAAGCATTCTCTCCTCAACTTGAATTCAACCACATCATCATGTGAATACTCCCTACTTTCTAAGGCAAGGTAAAAATTCATACAACAACACAAAGTTGAGGGTTCAAGAAAAAACAATCAATCAAAATCCATACAAAAAGTGAATTCAATACTCATAGACAAGCATTAAGTTCAAACAACATGGATAATGATAGAAAGGCACAAAGGGGTTTAACAAATGCTCACACACTCACAGGGTGAATTGACTATTTGGCTAGGTAGTTGTGCTCAAAATGAAACAAAATGCCTTGATCCTTTTCATGCTTTCATACAATCAACATAAACAAAAGATTATGCATAATAAAATCCAGTTAGAACAAGAATGTTGGTACTCCGCGCATATATGAACAATGGAAAGCTACCTCCCAAAAAGGGTGGGAACTAAAGTGATTCACATCAAGAACAAGTATACAAAAGAATGAATGGCATGGAAGTTTGTAAAAAGCCTAAGTATTATGAATATGCTAAAGTCTAGAAAGCGATAAACACATACCTTAGACGTGTACAAAACTTAACAATATCATTACCATACATCCGCAAGTTGAAACGATCAAACTTGGAACATCACCTTAAATTCCTCAAGCCACTAGAAAAAAGCTCATTGACAAACACAAGAATTATTAATATAAATATACTAAAAGACCGGGTGAAATTATCTAAACAAATTTAAAAATGAAGATTTGAAATTTCAGAGCTGATCCGATTTAAATTTGTTTAGACAAGTGCACCATACTACCTAAACTAAACAACAACAAAAAAATAATACAACATGCTTGTTTTACATCGTAAGCTCGACGCCTATTATTTACAAACCTGCAAGTTGCTTCGGATGGGTCAAATGCTTTCACTCCCACCATTGCTCTCATCTCTTCGAGCTCTAACCGGAACTACACATCTAACCACACTTTTGGCAAATGTGAAGAGAAACAAATACATACACTATATTCACAAGTATGCAAAACATGTAAAATTCACACATATGGTAAACATATACAAGTATAAATATAAACAAGGGAAAATAGACAATATATACGATATCTACAAAACTAAAAAACAAAGAAACTATCGCAATGCGATCCAATAAAAAACACTAATCCCCGGCAACGGCGCCATTTTGTTGAAGCGGTAAAGCGGCAAGCAACAAAAAATTTTGGAAGTATTTTTCTGGGAATTTATCGTGTCCATAGAAATCGGTGTTATTGAACTTCCGTTCGACAGTTTCCGCAATTCTGAGTTTGGTTTAAAATGTTTCAAACATAGAAACAGAAAAGTAAATATTAACACAAAAAGAATTCATTCTTCAGAGAGAAGAAACTTGTCAGGCATGCACATAATCGACTCGTCGTAAACTTAAACCTATCGACCAGCTATACACAACCTATAATACTCCTCAATATCATCCAGCATCGCTCACAACAATGTCCATCTCTGACACACTGAGCTGAGAGAACAACTGTGTTACCCTCATCGACGCTCTCGCACCCAACTCGAGATACGGAGGCATTAAGCTTCGACACCCATAAAGATTGTTAACTCTAAATCTATCTCTAGCATCCAGAAACTAACAGATAATCATCCCTAATCAAAGTTTGTGATGTTTATCTCTAACACAACCCAAACCCTGAGCATAAAGCAAAAATCAAGGACAATCATCGATAAAGATTTGTAAAGCAAATTAAATATAACGCCATGGGCGACAATATACATTAGTTCAAAGTAAATACATATACAACAACCCAACAAAGAAGAAATACACAAAGAAGAAGATAAATAAACCAAACATCTCGCGGTTTGTCAGCACCGGTTGATGAGAAATTCACCCCAGATCATCCGTGTGCAAGCTCCAATGTTGTTTTCTAAGCTAATCCTACTGAAAAATGAGGTTGATGGAGTTGGGAGCAAAATTCCCCAAAACCATAACCTAAAAAATGAATGAAATGAACTTAAGTAAAATTCTGGTTAAGACAAATTTGCCCGGCGAAATGAGGCTTCGCCTGGCAAATTTCCCTTTTTCTCTCACACCAGCTGTGTAATAGTACAGCCTGGCAAAAAATATCTTCTTTCGCCCGGCGAAGGGAAGCTTCGCCCAACGAAAGTCTCAAAACTCGCTCGACGAACAAGATGTGATCACTATGCAGAAGCTACTGGAATTTCCTTATTTTCTCTCGCCTCAGCTTCGCCCGGCGAAAGGGAGTTTCGCCCAGTGAAAAGAGGCTTCGCCCAGCGAGGCATGGCAGACAACATTTTTCCTGCTGCATTTCGCCCAGCGAAATGAAGTTTCACCCAGCGAAAGGAAGTTTCGCCCAGCGAAACTTGGTAGACTGCACTTCTTTATTTTGGCTTCCTGGTTCTCTTCAATGGCTTTCTTTCTTTGCCTTCTTCCTTTTATTGATCCAAATGGTGCATCCTGGAGCTTTAAGTACTCATTGCTCCAACAATGCTTAATTACCTACAAAATGAATGGAAAACTATTAATCGTTACATAACTGAATCAAAAACACAAGTATACACTAACTAATGTATTTATACACAAAGTTGGAGAATTATTTACTGAAATTACACTAAAACTCGATAAGTGCCACAAAATTATATAAACAAAAACATTATAAAATGACACTTATCAATGTGTGAAAGCAAATGTTGAGAGACATAGGGGTGTAAAAGAAGAGGAGAAATTAATAGTAATAACAATAATATAATTTTATAAGATATAATAATAATAATAAAATTTGACATTATTTGTATTTAAAAATATTAGATTATATTTGCAGCTATAATAGTAGATATTGTAATTATTATTAAGTACTAGATTTTTGTTTTTATTAGAATAATAATAATAATAATAATAATAATAAAAATATTAGATTTAGTTAGGAGGTTATAAAAAGAGAGTAGAGAGAAGAGAGAAGATGTTTTTCAGTTACGTGTAAAAGAAAGGAGAAAGAGAAGAACCAATGGAAGAAAGAACTAGGGAAAAGAAGTCTTGCAAGAGAATCACCATTGTTGCAAAAGCTAAGAAAAATCAAAGGTAAGGGGGTGAATTTCTATTCTAATAAGGGTGATTTTAACATGAGAGTGTAGTGAGAGTCTTTCCCTCTTAGATTTTGTGAATTGTATGATTTTGGATTGAATTGATGCTTGTTTGCGTGAAATTTAATTTGTTGATATTTATTGATGATTAGTGATGTTATAATGATTGTTATTGTGTAAATTGCAATGGTTGGGTATGTCGAATTTTTTTTTTAAGGTGAACATTATTCATGATGAACATGGTATGAAAGTTGCAATATGTTATTGAATGATTGTGATTATGAAAGGAGTATTATATGATGATCATGAGTGTTTAGAGAACACTACAATGCGGTGTTTCTGGTGTTAAGGGGAATTTTTTGGGCATTTGGTATTGGTTAATTCGTGCTGAAATTTTTATAAAATATCAGTTTTTCAGAATTGTAAGTCTGTACGATTTTTTGCATAACTTTTGACTCGTAAAACATTTTTGAGTGGGGTTTAAAGGGTGATTTAGCTTACTCAGTAAGCTACAACTTTGTTTCTGGAAGTTTTCTATTTTGACAGTTTTATCTGATAGTGGTTACAGATTGAAACAGAAGTTAAATTTTTATAAAATAGCAGTTTTTCAGAATTGTCGGTCTGTACGAGTTTTAGCATAACTTTAGACTCGTAAAACATTTTTGAATGGAGTTTGAAGGGTGATTTAGCTATTCAGTACGCTACAACTTTGTTTCTAGAAGTTTTTTATTTTGAAAGTTTTATCTGACCTTGATTGCAGATGGGAAATAAGGGTTTCCTAAAATGCTTTATAAGTAAGATTTTTTATGATAATTGGATTGATGTGTATGATTGATCAAACCAATGTAGTTGTTGATGTTGATGGTAGTCCAGAAGGGTGGATTACGGAGTGCATGATTGTACTCGGGTGATCGACTGTGGATCACATATTATTTTTATGACGACTTGTGTCAGTTGTATAAAACATGTCATGCATTCATGTTGTTGTTTTGGTGGAGATAGATTTTATGTTCGAATGGGGAGATAAGGTCTATCCGGAACTTCGAAGGGGGAGTTTGGGATTCCGAAGGGGGAATCATATTCTTATAAAAAATCATTGATGATAAAATGGTACCACGTGCATTGAGTCAAGAAATAGTGTCTCATTGCATCATAATTTGGTGTTAGTATATTGTGGTGTGAATTGTGAATTATCAAAGTGTGATTTGTGATAACTAATTATGATACTACTCCTTAACATGTTTTAACACCGATTAATATTTGAATATGAATCTCACCCCTTTTTTGTTTGTGTGACTGTGCTCTTCGGAGTACAGATAAGCAGGTATTTGAGTAATTGGAGAAGCACTGATATGTCGTTATCGGTCAGATCTATTAGAAGAGTCGCTCTGATGCGTAACACTGGGAGTTGGGGCTGTTTTTAATTATGTTTGTGTTATGTACCTTTTGTTTTTTTTTAATTTTTGTTTGGACCACAAGTGGTGTGGATAACCTTGTTGAGGCCATTGTGCCATTAAAATTGTTTTCCGTTGCATTGGGAATTATGTTTTTATATATGTATGAGGTAATTTTTGGACTTCATAAATTGGGGATGTAACATCCTAATTGCATTATTTTTCATTTTAATTTATAATTATTGTAATGGGAAATAGGGTGTTAGAAAGTGGTATCAGAGCAGGTCGGTCCTTCCGACCAAGTGTTGTAGAGTATTAGTAGTGTACGACTGTAGTGTGAACATAGTCGTTGTTAAATCTTTCTAATCTTGTTTTGTTGGTGTTGTTTAGAATATGGCTGGAAGGAATGATGCTGCTTTTGCCGCCGCTTTGCAAGCAGTGGCTCAAGTTGTTCATAATAACAACTAGAATGTGGTGAATGATGAATTCCGCCACTTGGGAAGATTTTAGGGGAACAATCCACCTACCTTTAAGGGCAGGTATAATCCTGACAGAACTCAGACTTGGATGAAAGATATTGAAAATATCTTCAGAGTTATGATGTATACTGAAGCAAAGAAGGTGCCGTTTGGTACTCATATGCTAGCAGAAGAAGATGAAGATTGGTGGGGTAACACCCGCCAGAGGTTGGAAGCTGTAGGTAATGAAATTACTTAGGCTGTGTTCAAAGGACAGTTTCTTGAGAAGTATTTTTCAGAAGATGTTCACGGAAAGAAAGAGATTGAATTTCTAGAATTGAAGCAGGGGAGTTCTTTTGTTGCTGAATATGCTACTAGGTTCGAGGAGCTCATGAAATTATGTATGCATTAGAATGATGCAATTGCGGAAGCTTCCAAGTGAATTAAGTTTGAGAATGGGTTACGTCTTGAAATCAAGCAGGGCATTGGATATCAACAGATTCTCCGGCTCCTTGAACTAGTGAACAAGAGTAGAATTTTTTATGAGGATGGCAAACCTCGGTCTGCTCATTACAAGAGTCTGAGCGAGAAGAAAGAAAAACAGATGTATCGTGGAAAGCCATACAGTACCCCAGCTGAGAAAGGTAATCAGAGAATTTATGATGGTAAAAGGCCAAGTGGGGGAGGAGCTCTCGTTTAATTACTCCTTTAATTACTATTATTGGTATTGGTGCTACGCACTCGTTTATTACTGTTAATTGTGTGAAAAGGTTGGATCTTGTGATGTCTTCTATGAACGGAGAGATGGTTATCGATACTCTTGCTAAGGGATCGGTGACTACTTTTTTAGTTTGTTTGAATTATCCTCTATCAGTCTTTGATAGAGATTTTGGTGTTGATCTGATTTGTTTTTCATTCAGGGATCTAGATGTGATCTTGGGAATGAACTAGTTGGAGTTCAATCATGTTCATATTGTGAGAGCAAAAATTGTCTCTACAAGTCAATCTATGTTTTGATGATAACAATAAGTATTTGTGAAAGAACCATTTTATGGTCTAACGTGTGTTGTGTGCAGATCATAAGAACTAAAGACATCAGAACCAACATACACCAGCTAGATGTACTATGATTGAATATATATATATATATATATATATATATATATATATATATATATATATATATATATATATATGTGTGTGTGTGTGTGTGTGTGAAGTTACTATGTGTGACTAAAGTCGCGAGAAGCAAGAACGTTTGTTTATCTAGTCATGATCAGCCAGATCCAAGGATGCCAAGATTGCTGTAGCAATGCTCTTGTGGATGCTCTCTGAAAGTGATTAAGATTCTGAAGATAGCGAAGCTTCTGAAGAAGTACACTCAGAAAGAACTAAAGTTCTGAAGACTCCTATGACTTGAAGTTCTGATGGCTGAAGGCGCTGAAAACCAAGTGCAGAAAGAATCTGAAGACTGACAAGTTCGGAAGATCAAGGTTTCAAACAAGAAGTTCTGAAGACTCTGAAGACAGGCTCTGAAGATTTGGAAGACTTAAAGCAGAAAAGGATAACGCTCTTAACGACTAAGTACTGGAGTTCTGAAGACTGATTCCTAATGGACTTCTTCAATTAACGGAAGACTTGAAGCATCAGATATTCTGCTATAAAGACTTCACTCATGCTTCATCAAATTAACATCAGAAGCCACTGAAGTTTCGAAGTCTAAATATTACCGTTGTGAGTTAAATGTACACACTGCCCAAGAAAAGATGTCTGGTCACTTCCTCCTCTGCAAAAAGAAGATGTGTCAGTACAACTCATTATATCACAACGTCTCTTTTCCAAACAACCAACAGTATTCTCTAACGGCTATATTTCTACTGGCTATTTAATGGAAAGAGTTTTTGCTTATGATGTGTCGATCACTTGTAGAATCACGAACTGAATGTTCATCTACAAAATTGACCAAGTCATTGTGAAGATAGCAACAACGATGAGTTCTCGTTGTAACACTTAACATATTCAGAGCTATCACTATTTAACTAATGGCGATTGTAGTTGAAACTCAAGAAGATAAATCAACACAACAACAATGAAATAGAAGCTGTTGATGAAGAAGACAACATTGAAGATCTGTCAAGTCATCAACCTACCTTCTCGTCAAGACTACATTGAAGATCTGAAGCAAGGAGTTGCTGCTCAAAGCTTGCTCAACCTGAAGACGAAGAAGAAGAAGATCTACAAGATGTCAACAATTGTAATATCTAAATACATCTTTGTAGTTTCTTAGGAAAACAAGGAGTTGATTGCTCAAAACTTGCTTGAACACATGTGTGTGTTCTTTGTACTTAAACTTAGGAGAAACTTGCTTATTAAGAAGCACAATTTGTAATCTCCAGTTTGCCAATTCAACTAAATGAATTAAGACTCCTCAAGTGAATGTTATATCCTGATGGGATCCCTGAACGGTTCAGCTGTGAGTTGAGGCCCTTGAGTAGATCACGTGGTGATCAGATACTTGAGATGACAATGGTTGGGTGTCATTGTGGAAAATCCTGAAATAGGGCCAGTAGCGTTATATTCATTAAGTTGAATCCCTGAACGTCTAGCTGAGAAAGCCTAGCAGTAGATCTCAGAGAGATTGGAACCTGCAGGTCAATGTTTGTTATATTCATTAAGTTAAATCCCTGAACGGTTCATTGTGTTGTTAGTCACAGTGCGGCTGTGCAAGTTGTTAGTCACCGGCGTGGCCCGTGCAAGTGTAATCATGATTTGATTATAGTGGATTAAGGCCTTGTGTTCAAGGCGAAATCACCTGAGGAGGGTGGACTGGATTAGCCCGCATGGTGAACCAGGATATATCGTGTGTCCTTTACTCTCTTGCTTAGTATCTTTATTTATGTTTCTGCATTGAATATCAGAACCTCATATTAAGCAAAGTCAGAACCTTGCAGCCTATCTCTGATAAGCTTCCGCACTGCAAGTTCTGAGTATCGTAACTTATGAACAGAACCTATACGGTTCTTATACTCTTTAGTTAATAGATCAGAATCTCTCAACGAACATTGAAGGTTCTTGAGCGTCAAATTAACAAGATGCGAAAAGTTACAAAAAGAGTAAATACACAATTCAAACCCCCCTTTCTTGTGTATTTCTCGCACCTTCAATTGGTATCAGAGCTCCGTTTCTGTTATTGATTTACATCAAACACTTAACAGTGTCAGAAAAAGATCCAGATGTGGTGCGTAGAAGTACTCTTGGTGAGATTGAAATCCACTTACAATTTTTGTAACAGTTCAGCAGTTAACTGTGTACAAAATTGTAATCAATCTGATTACTTCATGAGCATTTCACTGATTCGAGATGAAGCCTCACTAAAGTTGAAGAATTAGTTGATAAGATAAATTCATCAGATAAAAGGAAGTATCTATTGAATGCTCATTCTGGAAAATACGTGTGGATAAAACCACTTATATGATTAAAAGATGAATCATCAGAAAGCAAGAAATCTTGTTTGCTGAAGATTAATCCTTTATGAGTTTTTGAGATGTTTTCAAGAAACGGATTAGGTCCACCCTTGACTTTCTCGTTTAAAACTCATTCTGGATCTCTTCATGTAAAGAAGAAAGATTGTTGTTCTAAGACTTTGAATTTCAGAAAGAAATTTGTTAAACTCAGAATCTGAAGAATTCAAATTATTAGAAATGATTCAACGTCAGAACCTGGAATGATCAAAAGATTCAATGGAGAACTGAATCCCAAAGACTCAGTAATCACTTGATTCCGAACGAACTCGTAAGATCTTAACTAGTTTAGTGATCAAGCTTCAACAACCTGAAATCATCCTAGTAAAGATCAAATGTTGATAATCTGATTTTTGACAGATCAAGTGTTCTCAGAATCACTTGTGATATGAAATTAAATGCTATCATTTCAGGTATCTAGGTTCTCCAACTAAGACGACGTTAATGATGTTTCGTTTAAAGAAATTAGTTAAATCATAGATATGTGTGAACAACCCCAAATAAGTTGATCATCATTGTGAGAATAAGAGGTTCATGCAAATCATGTCTAGTGATGTACACATGAGGCATGATGATGTTTTGGTTCTGAACAAGTTCTGAAACAACCTTGAAGAACAAGTCAGATACTGATATGATAATTCCTCCTCATATAATCTCTCTAAGGTTCTTACTGAACTGGTGAAATCAATCATCTTTCAAAGAAAAGAAACTCTCACAAACGCAAACTGAATTCGGGCTTTGAAAGGAAAACTCAACCAATTCTTGAAGTTTGTCGTTTAAGATTCAAATCCATATCTTAGGAACTGTATCGGAACTAAACATGTTCTATGGATCAAGGAAATGAGAAGTGAGAAACATTCAAAATAGATGTAATCTGTTATTTATGAATGGGGTCATCAAATGAAATTTACTGTTCACTCAGTATTGCTCCCACGCATATTGAGTGTCGTCTTATAAAAAAGGATTGCATGTAATTGGCTAAGTTCAAATAAAATGGTCACTCTGATCATGCTAAGTCCTAATCTCGGTTATTGTAACCTAGAAAACTAAAGGACAAGGTTGAACAGGAAAAGAGAGAGAAAGCTATAATCCAACTAGGATCATCTTCCAAGAAAATATTCTCTTCAGGAGTCAGAAGACAAGCTTATCTTGAAGAACCCAAGAAACATCTGCAGCTTACTCGGAAATAGGCAGAATCAGAAAGATGCTCAAAGCAAGCCAAGGCTGAAAGAAGTCGATCAAAAGCTCAGAAGAATGCACTTACGAAAAATTACGAGGATTTCAAAATTCATCAGAATAAATACCAAAGTCAAGACAAAAGTCAGTTAAGTCTGAAAAATCTAAGGTACACTTTTCTTTTCACTAATAATCTGTTAAACTCATGAGATGCCTTAATTAGAATTCTTTCAAATTTGTCATAGCATGTTTTACTAAGTAATTACTTAGGGATCCTTACATGTTTCTTTAGGGAAATATTCAACCAATAGAAAATCTGTTAAGCATGGATGAAAGAAATTGTTAAATACAAGAAAAACCCTTTAACAAAAACTACACGCAAAAGAATACAATAATAATTGTGAATCTATTGAAACCACAACATATCTCTGACAACTTAATGAAATCTTACTAAAATCTTTTGAAATGTCCTATATCTTCCCTAGACTAGGCATAATTCAATCTACACACTTACTCTATAAAGTCACGTCTTCCTATCATATATCTTACACTTAAAACCCTGAAAGTTCAAAATATCATCCAACCGTCGTCATGCCTTCACTTACTTTTCTTGATAATCAAAACTCGAATCTATTCTTATTTTCTTGAAACAAACTCTTAAGAAAACCTTCTTGCCCTCATGTGTATTTGTTTGCACATGTCTTCTAATTAGTTAAAAAAATTTAAAATCAGTCACAGATAAAAGACTCTACCCATCATATTACTCAGTGTCTAGTCAAATCCTACAACCCGTAGATAAACTCCAGCTAGCACTCCTACTAGAACCTAAATCTCTATCTCATAGAGTCCCTCCAGTTAAACTCAATCTATTTTGAATTTTTTTTTAGAATTAAATGACACTCATTAATTCATCTCATCTAGGAAATTGCGTACAAATGGCTTCTCCCTAATTTCTTACTAGAAATTTATCAGCCTTTCAAATATCGTGAAATACGCATAATAAATGACAAGCCACGCTACTATTAAATTATTAGGGAGTATCTCAGTCCCTCTAAACGAATGAAATATGGGCAATAACAACGGTTAGACTCAGTACCAGTTGAACGCCAAATACATTGAAAATACAAACCTATCGTTTAAAATCACATGCACTCATTAAAGCTCACTTGTAACTGGTCCATTTAAAGCACGAGATACCTCTCTCTATCTCATTTTCCTGTTAGCATTTCCTCTCACTCACACTCTGTGTATCAGTTCTAAAAATGTCTAACTCACAAACCTTAGCTAGCAGAGTAAATCACTCTGAGTTGATTGTCCTTAAAGAATCCTCATTTAATCACAACTCTCTCAAAGATCTTGGATTATTAAGAACCTCCTCTGAACTCCTGTGTCAAAATTGGAATGGGTATCTTAACATGCTTCCTGGTATCATTTACCTAGATTGTGTCAAAGAATTCTGGGTAAATGTAGATGTGTTTTCTAATGCACACAACCAGTGTATCATTAAGTCAACCGTCTTCGGAATCCATGTTGTAATCAATCCTTTTATCATTGCTCAGGCGATAAAGTGCAATGAAAGTGGTGACACCCTTGAAGACTACAAGGAAAGGACCATCTTCAACGATATCATTTGTAACATTCACAATGGAAACGGTGCCTCCAATTGTGTCTCCACACTCAAACCTTCACCAAAAGTATGGCACAGAATAATGGAGAAGAATCTTCTACCTAGGGATATCGGAGGAAAATTTCTTACTTATTCAGATAGGTTATTCATCTTCCTCCTCACTTACAGAAGAAGAATTAACCTTCCATCAATTGTGTTCAATCACTTGAAAGAACAAATTCTTCTGTCTAAAGACAATCCCTCTCTTAGTATTCCTTATGGAAGGGCCATATCTCATATTCTAGAGACTCTGGATGTGATTTCTAAGTTAGAATATGTTGGGACAACCGAAGAATGATCTCATATGGATTTTTCAAATCTATAAGTACTAGGATTTAAGTTTCTGTCTGTCACTTTAATTCTTGCACTATGTATTTCCAAATTATTAAATGAAAATCTTAAGTTCTTGAAAGTGTGAGAATCTTTCGCTACAAAAGTCACGCTAAAGAATTGCTAACATAATCAAGCATGCTTGCTCTTAAAATCATCCGGACAACACATTCTTAAGGATTCAAACCCTTGTTAATGTCTCTAGTTCTTGTGTAAACACTATGGAAGTACGAAATGTCTGGAACGAGTTCCATGGATGGATCTCAGAAGAAACAGTAAAACATAAGAAGCTTGTAATGACTCAAACAGAAGGAACTTCTCTTCCCTAAAGCCCAGATAACTCTGGAAGTTCCTCCTCATTTTCCCTAAGCTTCTTTCAGTCTAACCTATAGGAACAGTTTTGTCTAGTCTAGCGTTGTATGTTTTTGATAAAATCCATCCGTAATACAATCTATAGTTTTATGTTTAATCTTTCTCTAATGAAATCTAGTTTTTATCTTGAACTTGTCTAGATTAAGCTCAACCTATGCTCTGAATTATAAAACCAAAACGAAATGATGAAATACTGAAATATTGTTACTTCTATCTGTTGTTCACAAATAAAATGATGTAATCTCTACAGATGCTTTAATCCTTCAATTAAGTAATCAGTTAATTCCGTCTATCAACCTTCAATTAAATACATACTGGGTATAGATGTGTTTCCCTAAAATGAGTCTAATTGCTTCTGAATGTTTAAATGACTCTGTGACTCTGTATCTGAATATAAATGACTACATGCTTAAATGCTCATATGCCCTGACACTTTTTGATGATGTCAAAAAGGGGGAGAAATATATTGATTGATTTTGATTGAAAGAAGGAAATCTGAAAGAATGCAGAACTCAAACAAAGTATTCTTATAAAATGCGTTACTACTAACGTTTGTTGTTTGATGTTATCCGAGGAACTCTAAACAAGTTCACTAGGCATTCTAAAGACAGGATAAGAAGAAGAACTACGATCATAGAATAAAGAATCAGATTAAGTAAGAAAACTCTGAAAGCAATCAAGGCAAAGTCTACATTTCAAGATGCTCACTCAGAAGTTCTGTACAAATCAAAAGTCAAGAACTGTTTGAAGACCTGGATTAAAGATCCAAGCAAGAAACCATTCTGATGTTTATCAGGAACCAATTTGAATTAAAGACGATTTGCTATCAGACTAAATCATCAATTAGAAATCAAATTCAGTACATAAAGATTAGTATCAGACTCTCAATCAAAGCAAAGTTGTGGATTACTGTCAAAGTACCTTCATTGGTATCCTATCAGCATATAAAGGAAATACTCTTCAAAGTAATATCAAAAGAACGCCTTCAGCATCAGAATCAACAAACTCTGGTATAAGAGTCAGCACATCATTTTTACATCCGACTAAAACAAGATGTACCAAATTCAGAATCAAGCGTTAATTGATCACAAGTTTTAACCTTCAATTGGTATCTGATAAAAAATCAAGCTTTGATAATTTAACTGAGTTGTGACAATAACTAGGTCTGAAATAAACCTGTGTTCAAAGTCAAACTCTGAAAAGTCATGATCAACACTGGTGATTAAATTTAGAAACTCTGAATTTCGATTCTGAAAGATCCCAATATCTGACTTATGGAAATTATGGGGAGATTACCCAGAAGACTAAAATGCAAAATCTAAAATCTTCATATAGCCTGAAACTCAGGGGGAGTGTCTCAAAAGATAGTTTCTGATATACATCGAAGCTATGTTTATCAATCGAAGAACTGCTCTAATTTTGTGCTCAATTGAATCTACTGAAAAGTAGAATGCTTCAGACGACTCTGAAGATAACAAGCTCTGATATGACAACAAAGGAAACTGAGTTCTGAAGATCTAAAGATGGAAGTTCTGTTGAACTAGTCCAGATGCTAAAGACTCTTTGTTTTCCTAAGGACAAGATAGAAAAGTAACTCTTTTCTATTTCTGTTCTGGCAACTCAAGTTATTACTCTGTATATCTTTGGATTATATAAAATCCTAGATGATCTTAGATAAAGCTTTGAGGATAACTCATTCAGGGGGAGTTGTTGTTCCATACTCTGAATTTGTTTGCTTTGGTGATTACCTTGTATAAAATAACTCATTCAGATCCTAAGAACTAAAGACATCAGAACCAACATACACCGGCTATATGTACTATGATTGAAAATATATATATGCGAAGTTACTATGTGTGACTAAAGTCGCGAGAAGCAAGAACGCTTGTTTATCTAGTCATGATCAGCCAGATCCAAGGATGCCAAGATTGTTGTTGCAATGCTCTTGTGGATGCTCTCTGAAAGTGATTAAGATTCTGAAGATATCGAAGCTTCTAAAGAAGTACACTCAGAAAGAACCAAAGTTCTGAAGACTCCAATGACTTGAAGTTTTGATGGCTGAAGGCGCTGAAGACCAAGTGCAGAAAGAATCTGAAGACTGACGAGTTCTAAAGATCAAGGTTTCAAACAAGAAGTTCTGAAGACTCTGAAGACAGGCTCTGAAGATTCGGAAGACTTAAAGCAGAAAAGGATAACGCTCTTAACGACCAAGTACTGAAGTTCTGAAGACTGATTCCTAATGGACTTCTTCAATTAACGGAAGACTTGAAGCATCAGATATTTTACTATAAAGACTCCACCCATGCTTCATCAAATTAACATCAGAAGCCACTGAAGTTTCGAAGTCTAAATATTACCGTTGTGAGTTAAATGTACACACTGCTCAAGAAAAGATGTCTGGTCACTTCCTCCTCTGTAAAAAGAAGATGTGTCAGTACAACTCATTAAATCACATCGTCTCTTTTCCAAACAGCCAACAGTATTCTCTAACGGCTATATTTCTACTGGCTTTTTAATGGAAAGAGTTTTTGCTTCTGATGTGTCGATCACTTGTAGAATCACGAACTGAATATTCATCTACAAAATTAACCAAGTCATTGTGAAGATAGCAACAACGATGAATTCTCGTTGTAACACTTAACATATTCAGAGCTATCACTATTTCATTAATGGAGATTATTGTTGAAACTCAAGAAGATAAATCAACACAACAACAACAATGAAACAGATGCTGTTGATGAAGAAGACAACATTGAAGATCTGTCAAGTCATCAACCTACCTTCTCGTCAAGACTACATTGAAGATCTGAAGCAAGGAGTTGCTGCTCAAAGCTTGCTCAACCTGAAGACAAAGAAGAAGAAGATCTACAAGATGTCAACAATTGTAATATCTAAATACATCTTTGTAGTTTCTTAGGAAAGCAAGGAGTTGATTGCTCAAAAATTGATTGAACACATGTGTGTGTTCTTTGTACTTAAACTTAGGAGAAACTTGCTTATTAAGAAGCACAATTTGTAATCTCCAGTTTGCCAATTCAACTATATGAATTGAGACTCCTCAAGTGAACGTTATATCCTGATGGGATCCCTGAACGGTTCAGCTGTGAGTTGAGGCCCTTGAGTAGATCATGTGGTGATCAGATACTTGAGATGACAATGGTTGGGTGTCATTGTGGAAAATCCTAAAATAGGGTCAGTAGCGTTATATTCATTAAGTTGAATCCCTGAACGTCTAGCTGAGAAAGCCTAGCAGTAGATCTTAGAGAGATTGGAACCTGCAGGTCAATGTTCGTTATATTCATTAAGTTGAATCCCTGAACGGTTTATTGTGTTGTTAGTCATAGTGCGGCTGTGCAAGTTGTTAGTCACCGGCGTGGCCCATGCAAGTGTAATCATGATTTGATTATAGTGGATTAAGTCCTTGTGTTCAAGGTGAAATCATCTGAGGAGGGTGGACTGGATTAGCCCGTGTGGTGAACCAGGATATATCGTGTGTCCTTTACTCTCTTGCTTAGTATCTCTATTTATGTTTCTGCATTGAATATCAGAACCTCATATTAAGCAAAGTCAGAACCTTGCAGCCTATCTCTGATAAGCTTTCGCACTGCAAGTTATGAGTATCGTAACTTATGAACAGAACCTATACGGTTCTCATACTCTTTAGTTAATAGATCAGAATCTCTCAACGAACATTGAAGGTTCTTGAGCGTCAAATTAACAAGATGCGAAAAGTTACAAAAAGAGTAAATACACAATTCAAACCCCCCCTTTCTTGTGTCTTTATCGCACCTTCACATATCAATTGTTATAATAAGTTGGTGTGGTTTCTTGCTCCTGAAGATGAGGAAGAAGCTGGGTTCTAATCGTCTAGACAGATGAAGGAGCTTTTGCAAGACGAAGCTCAGGTGCTTGCTGTAACGCCCCGTTTTACTTTAATTATTATTTTTTGTAATTAAAATTATGTGATTGGTGTATATGTATGTGATTATGTGTGTTTTGTTGTGTTTGGTGATACCCTTGGTGTGGGGTAGTGACCTTAAGACTAGACCTTGAGGAATTGGTTGGAGGTGTGTGACCCATAGAGATGAGTGGTGTGGTTAATAACTAATTAGTAATATTAGTTAGTAATTATTTAATTGAATAATAGTAGGTGAATATTATTTAAATTAAATAATTAGTATTATTACTATGGCAATAGCTGGTTACCATGGGTGTAACCGGTTACCTCACTTGAGTAACCGGTTACCTTGAGACCAATTTTTCTAAAACTTTGAAAATTCATATCTTTTGATTCGTAAGTCTGTTTCAGTCGCCGTTCAAATCATTGGAAAGCTGGTTTCGTGTACTTTTTGTTAAAATTATTTTCAATGTCAGAATTCCAACCATTCGACGCGTTAATTGTGTTGTCGTGTACGTTGTGATATGTTGAACATTGAAATGTTGAGTTCGATTGTGCGAATGTGTGTTGTAACTGTGGATTGCAATCGTTGCATGTTTTGGCAGGTATATGCTGCGTGTTGGACAGTTGTGGTGTAATGTATTGGCTGTATGATAGCCATATGCATTGGTCGTCGTTGTATGTTGTCGATGAATGCATATCATGTTGCATAAGTTGTATGATAAGTCGTTTGCTCAAGTGGGGTGTGAGCGCCTTATCCGGATTCCTTGAAATAGAATCGTGTTGTTGTTGTTGTTGAGGTAATCGTGTGTCCATGTGGGGTGTGAGCGATTACGGGTGTTCGTGTGCTCATGTGGGGTGTGAACGATCACAGATGTCGTGTGCCCATGTGGGGGTATGAGCGACTTATATGGAAATTCCGACGGGAATTATGATCATGAAAAAGGGATCGAATTGGTATCACATGCATTGAATCAAGTTGTTGAGTCTCATTGCATTGCATAATTGTTGCATCTGTTGTTGCGTGAATGTTGTATTGTATGTTGGATGTTGTTATGGTATGTTGTGGAACGGGTGATACGCATGATATACTTTGTTGCCTACTTTTTATCATGTTTTCTTTTATATAATTATGATATCTCACCCCTTTTGTTTGAATGTTACCTCCACGTGGGTAACGTGCAGATAATCAAGGATGTGCGGAGTCGCGGTTAGTGAAGACGAAGTCCTTCACTTTATGTTTTGAGTTAGCATTTGCTCTGATATGTAACACTGGGGATTATGGAACACGTTATGTTTTATTTCCGTTACAGTTATGATATTGTGTTTTAATTGATGATGAATATGTGGTTTAAACATGCTAAATTTCGATTGTCGATTCGATGAAGTTTTCCGCTGCGTATTGAGGAGGATTTTTAATAATGATTTCGTAGTACCATTTATAATAATAAGAAGTGTTACATGTTATTTACTTGAGCAGGTGTATGTTGGAAGTAACATCCTAAGTGCTGAATTTTTCTTTGAATTTTTACTCTGATAATTGTATTATTTTACGTGGGGATTTAGGGTGTTACACTTGCGTTGTTCGCATTCTTATCTGTTGAAAGTCAAGTTGTAATTGATGAGTTGTACCAGGTACCATACCTGTTTCTATGGCACCGTACAGGATGTCAGCATCAGAATTAACATAATTGAAAAAACAATTAGAGGATTTGTTAGAAAAGAAGTTTGTAAGACCAAGTGTGTCGCCTTGGAGAGCTCCGGTGTTATTAGTAAAGAAGAAATATGGTAGTATGAGATTGTGTGTGGATTACCGAAAGTTGAATAAACTGGCGAGTTAAGAACAAGTATCCACTTCCAAGAATAGATGATTTGATGGACCAGCTGGTGGGTGCACGTGTGTTTAGCAAAATAGACTTGAGGTCGGTTTACCATCAGATTCAAGTGAAGGGTGAGGATATTCAGAAGACGACTTTATGGACTCGGTATAAGCACTATGAATATTTGGTGATGTTGTTCGACGTTTCTAATGCACCTGGAGTATTTATGGAGTATATGAATCGTATATTCCATACTTACCTGGATCAGTTTCTCAGTTATATCTCAAGCCTCTTTGGAAGTTGTCGCCTTTGAGATCTTGTCAAACACTTTTGCATCAAGGTGAATGTGGAACAATGTCTTTCTATCCTTCTTCTTCGGTTCCTTAAATGTTGCTCTCTGAACTTCTGGTGGATTTTGAACCAATGGTTGAAGACCTTCAATTACAATTCATTCATATCTTGAACATTGAAGACGACTCTCGTTTGTTTACATCGCGTGTCCCAATTTTTACCATCAAGAATTGATAGATTTGTTAGAAAATTGTTGATTCCCACCTAGCTATAATTACTTTTTTCCTACAAATTGAACCGAGCTCACTGATACTAGTTTTTCAAATTTTGTGTATTAATTAAAGACAAAAGCAAAATGAGTGAACACATAGTATTATTATTCAATCACATAGAATATTTGTACAACTTTGTGACTAAACCCACGTCGTTTAGCTAGCAAAACAATAAAACTAACTATAACACTCTAACTATTGACAACAACAACAACTATGCCTTATCTCACTAAGTGTGGTCGGTTACATGGATCAATTTCCCCCATAAAATTCTATTCAGGACCATGTTTTTATCTAAATTGTTAAGCTCGAGATCTTTCTTAATAACTTCTCTTATAGTTTTCCTAGGTATTCCTCTACCTTTAACTATTTGACCCCGCTCCATCTGATCTACTCTCCTTACCACGGAATCTAAAGGTCTTTTCTCTACATGTCCAATCCACCGAAGTCTATTCTCCACCATTTTTCTACTATATGTGATACCCCAACACTCTCTCTAATATTGTCATTTCTAATCTTATCATGTCTAGTCTTACCATACATCCTACGCAACATCCTTATCTCTGCTACGCTTACTTTATTCTCGTGTTGATTTTTAAGCATCCAAAAGTCTATCACATACAACATCACAGGTCTTACCGCAGTCCGATAAAACTTTCCCTTGAACTTGAGCGGTACCTTTCTATCACATAAAATCCCTGAAGCCCTCCTCCATTTCAACCACCCAGTTTGAATTTGATGGTTTACATCCTCGTCTATTTCTCCACCGTTTTGTATTATAGGCCCAAGATATTTAAACCGCGTGACTTGTGGGATGATATGGTCTCCAACTTTCATCTCTGAATTAGAAACACTTCTTTTTTTCCTAAACTTACATTCCATATATTCTGTCTTATTTCTACTAAGGCGAAAACCGTGCATTTCTAAAGTTCGCGTCCAAATCTTCAACCTCTCGTTTAAATCCTCCTTTAACTCTCCTAATAGGACTATATCATCTGCAAAAAGTATATATCTCGGTGATAGTTCTGGAATGTGCTCTGTGAGTACATCCAAAATTAAAGAAAATGTATGGACTTAGGATTGAACCTTGGTGCAAACGTTTTGTAATGAGGAAATTGTCTATCTTTCCACCTTGTGTCAGCACAGTAGTCGATATCCCTTCATACATATTTTGAATAGCTCAAATATATGCAATCCTCACCATTTTATTCTCTAATATTTTTCACAAAATCTCTCTAGACACTCTAAATATCTAACTAACTAACAGAAAATAACTAACTTGAATTAAGGCTCAACAACTTTTGTTTAAAACACTTATAACACATATTTTATTCTGGACATTATATATATTTAGAGGATTATATACGTGATGGGATTACCTCGCGAGTTAAAGGTGTTTATAGACGTTTAAAGTTTATTTGAGATGCGAGTATATTTATAGTGAAATTATTTGCCTTTAGAATAAATTTCAATTCAATGTTTTTAAACATAATTTTTAATTTGAAACATGTAAATACATCTAAGCATAAATTACTCAGAAACTTTAGTTTTTGGATGCTACGTTAGTGGATTAGTTATAAAAAAAAATAGAAAAAAATAAAAAATTCAACAGCAATTTTTTTTATTTCTGTTTATTTTGTAAAAACATATTTATTTATATTTTTTAAAATATGCATTTTGTTTTTACTAACAAGAGGGTCTAAGCCCATGAAAAAAGAACTATACTGAAATTAATCAGTAGAGATCCCATTTCACAAGCAAACAAATTAAACACTACATTTTAGCAGAAATTTATGGCACACAAATTAAATTAGTTCCTCCATCTTGTAAATGTTCAGGAAAAGTCAAGAACGTTTTAACTAAGTCATTTGCCCAATCTAACCATTATTCATATTAATCTCAACAAGACATATTCATAGTCCACTAGACACTTGTGTTATTAGTTTCAATGCTATTCTCAATTTTCCAATTGGGAGATGATGCTCGCGAACACCTGGTAACCTTGTGACATGTCTGAAAAAAGACAATACTCATTCTGAGCATGGTAAGTTGCCATCAGACCTGGACATAACATGAAATGCAATGAGTTAATACTTTTATTACTTCCAAATTTAATATATATACATAAGTTTGTTCTTAGGCAGATCATACCATAGCCAACACACTGAACATCAAAACCTTCATCCTGTGACAGAGAAAAGAAGTTAAGAAATGAGTAATACAAAAGCTTTCATGGATGAGAATAGGACTATATCTTCACCTGTAGTTCCCGAATGAGAGGCAAACTCCCAGTAATTGAAAACGGCTTTACATTTCCAACTATTTCCTCAGTTGCTTTGCGTAAAACATGGAAACCTCTCGAATTGAGATCACAAGCAACTCCAGAATTAGCCTCGTCAAAAGTTAGAGTCAGGCTGTAAAAGAGGAGCAAGGGAACCATAAGTAGTTGCAGAAAATCAATAAAGAAAAAAAACTAAATCAAGAGATGGAAACAAATTATCAAGTCGTTAAATATTCAAAAGTAAAACAAACTGTTTATTAACATTATATGATCTAGAGAAGTCAAAACTGAATTTATTCGAAAGATGTCAAAACTCGTGAGCAGAGCAGACTTCTTTGTTAAGTAAGGATAAAAAAGCCTCACCTCCCCCTTAAGTTGTCATCTGGTAGGACATATTTTGAAACTGGACCCCGACATTCTAGCTTCTGTATATTCTCATTAATGTCATCCACATATTCTCGCAGCTTCTTCATTACATCCTTCACACTGAAAAAATCATTAGATCACTGGGCATGAAAATTCATATAAAAACAGAACTCTTTCACATGTTTGCTTCTATCTGTGCATTTACCAATTGCAAGAAAGTAATGAAATAGAAAAGTAAAAAGTTAGCCGAAAGCTTCCAAAAGATTGATATATGGCCACAATATATATAAGATGAAACTTACTTGTAGAATGGAGTTAATCTGCAACAAACAAACACAAAAAATATCTCAGTAAGGCCACATCATTGATAACAAATAGCCTCAAGTAATTCTAAGGAGGAGAATAAACCTGACATCTCCTGAAATGTTACATTCCCCTGGAATTTGGTTGATTCCACCTCCAGGATCTGCAATAGGGAATGCAATGATAACAGTTGAAGGGTTTTGTTTTCATTAAAAAGATTAATTATGAAAATAATTACTTAGACAGTTGGACCCCAAAACTTACAACTCCATTGAGTTGGTTTCATGGTCGAAGGGGTTGCAAACCCATAAACCTGTTCCTGAGGATGAGGTGGGAAGTCCTTGTAAAATTTCAGCTGGATTTCTTTTATCGCATCCATGGCTAGCTCCAGCGGATTTATAGCCTACACGTAACCAAATATATATGATTTTACAACTGCAATACTTAGCACAGTCAAAACAACCTCTTGATTGGAGATTGAGCATCATATTAGTTTTCCTTAACTCCACAAACTCATGGATAATCAAGTGAAACTGAAACTCATCGATAACAATACACATAAATGTCAAGCTAAAATACTAACATGTGATGGATTTGTTATCAAATTAATTGCGCCATATCACAATATCTCGTATAACTTACAAGGTCCAAGTTCAAAATTTTACTAAACTCTACAAAAGGCAATAGTTATTATATTTGATGTTTGCTTCCCTTCTGAACCAATGCCCTGCACTCTTCTCACAGGTTATGATGTTATAGTAGGTAGTGTATAGCAATTCAACTCTCTTTAAATGGTTAAATTTATCTGAGCGTGTCCGTGTGTCCATATGTATTTTACCGGCTCTCAGAGGGTCGGGACTAAAGTATATGTGTTTATTATTAAGGTAGCATTTAGTAGATGGTTCAAAACAAGACAGAACATATCATATGATCCTCCTATGAGTATATTCTATTTGATACGTATTAAAAGCAGATCAGAACATTACATAATGTAAAAAACAAAAAAAGAGATTCCGCTATAAAAGGTAGAACCAAAAGACATAAATTAACCGTCCAGTGTCTGTCAAACACTGCCACAGTTTGCAATCACATCATAATGAAGAATATAATAAAATTACAGAAATAATTGTAAGAGCATACCTTGTGAGCCAATCCACTATGAAAAAGTTTCCCAGTGACGTGAAGTTTCCAAGGTATCATACCACCAGTTCCAATACACGGTTGCTTATCAGCTACATCGATCCAAAACCTGAGCAAAAACTGAACAAATTAAATCCTACAAATATATTATAATTGAAATTGAAATAGCTACTGTAACATCGAACAAAAACAAAGTTCTGCATAATAAAGCACCGACACTTGACACAACACAGACAAATAGATACCGATAATAATGTAAGAAAATAGAAGTGATTGAACACCCGAACACCAAAACATTCAAACACGCCTTCGATTCAAAGTGTTGATGCTTCTAAGATTCTACATACATACATGCATAGAGAGATTTTCAACTAAATAATAACTTACAGAGGACCTTCCTTTAGCTTGTTCAGAAGACCATGTTGAACAAGTGCATCAATACCAACGCCAGTAATCGCAGAACTTTCTTCATTCGCTATAAAAACCGCAACAACAGTTGATTTCAAATTCGGCTTAGTTTCACCAAGCTTCCTCATGAGTTCAGCAACAAGTGCCACGTGTCCCAAACAATCAGTAGTTCCACGACCCCTAAGTTTATCACCATCGATGCTCAAAGTAAACGGATCAAAATCCTTAACATTAACACAAAATTCAACACATTTAACATAAAACTATAAACAAATTCATGTGATATAAAACGAAATTAATAGTAAATTAACAATAATGCATGGAAAAAGAAATACCCAATTGTTAGGGTTTGCAGTGACAACATCCATGTGGCAGCCAACAAAGGAGAGGATCTTGCCGGGAACGGTTCCGGGGTACTCGACAATGAGGTTACCTCTGCCGGGGAAATAGGTGACATGGTTGAGGATCAAGGGACCGCCGCCGGTGGTGGTGCTGAACGGTAGGAGTGAGTTTAACAAGTGCTTGACAACTCTGTCCTCTTCGGGAATGAGTTCGGGTGGATTGTTCTGGACGTGTCTGGATTCAGCGATGAGATTGGAGAGAAGGGATACGAATGAATCTCTCTCTAAGTTCCCTAATGATTCTACCAATTTCGTGGATGCAGCCATTGAATTTGGAAACTCTTGTTCTTTCGCTTCTGCGTTCTGTCACCTTTACCTCGTACTTGGAAGTTATCTTTTCGGATCAAGGACAGGACATGCGTTGTTTTTACTTTATTTTTTACTTGGAAGTTATATTTTTCCTATGGCCAAAATATAAATGGTATTTTTTGTGTTTTTATTTTTACTTTAATTAAATTATTTATAAATTAATAAAAAAAATAATAGAGTGAAAAAAATATTTAAACTACTATATATCGGTTAATAGGAGAGAAGTTAGATTTTAAAACAAAAACTAATTAAAAAAAAAAATTGAGATTTAAAACAAAAACTAAAATAAGTATAATTAAAAAGAAAAAAAAAACTACACCAAAAGTCATGTTTTCTCTTTACATATCTAATATGACTTTTTTACTATACTGCCCCTATTTGAAATCATATATACCATAATACCCCACTTTAAAAAAAAAATTCCAAGATACCCCATATTCTGAGGGTGCTCGCCATTTGAAAGTAAGAGCACATGAAGGAAAAAAAGTGCAGTATGTGCTCGCCATTTCAAGTGGAGAGCATGTGAAGGACTTTTTTTTTTTTTTTTTATAATTATTTAATAGTTTATATGATTTAATAAAATTATTTAATTAGTTTTAATAATATAAATTAATGAGATATTAATATAATAATAATAAAAATATTATTTTTTTCAAAAAATTAATATTTTTGAAAGATTATAATTTTAATGATTTAAAATATTATATGTTATTGAATTAATGATTTAAAATATTATATGTTATTGAATTAATGATTTAAAATATTATATATTAAAATAATAATATTAAAATAATTAATTAATTTTTTTTATACAATATTAAAATAAAATGCCATAACATAATACATTAGTAATACATACAGTAAAACAATAAATTTTCTATTCAAGACTAAGAAACGTTACATCAATAATGGCCGTCTGTCCCACACCTAGTGCCCCGTTTATGTTGACTACCCCACAAAGACAACTGGCCAAAATATGAAAGATTTACACTTTGCCACGACGATTCCATGAGAAGAAATAAGAAGGGGCGTCCAACCAGTAGTAGAATTAGAACCGAAATGGACGACGTTGAAAAGGAAAAGAGAAGGTGTGGAATTTGCAGAGAAATATGACATATGCGTCGAAAATGTCCTAATGTTGCCGGCCCATTAAACCGACCGACTAGATAATATTATTTGTTATCCAAGTTTCTAATTAATTAAGGTTTATATGTAGCTTGAACTTGCTTTCTCTGTAATCCAGCACAAATTTATATTTCAAGACAACGTTTTCAAACAATTACACACTAGGACTTGTTCATAAAACAACAACACAATGCTTGATTTAAATAATTCAACTAATCAACAACAACATTAGAAGATTACAAACTCAACAACCAAACATACAAGCTAATCCACAACAACAATCAACACAAATGGATCTTCGACTCCTCTATTAACTTCTCCACTATGTGCTGAAAACATACATTGTACATCTTCATCATTTTCTATACGATCCATGTAATACATGTATGTACCCTCCGGTCTTGCATCAGTCAGCGTTATTTACAGACAACGATACTCCATTTTCCTCACCTTCATGCGACGGCCACCCAACTGGCGAAAACCTGTGTTAATTGCTGCAACCACGGTTCTGAAGTTCCACAATGGATCTAGGTAAACACTCATTTTTTTTCTTGCCCATAAAACACAAGAGCTTTGACCGACATTTTTTAATACGCAAATACCTCGCTGGAATGATTAATGTTGATACACAACGACGTTTATTTATAGAAAAATTTTACATTTCTGCTCGCCAACTCATTCGACGAGTATCACTCATTTTTAAATAATATTTTTTAATTATTATATTATTATTTAATTAATTTATATTATTTTAATTAATTAAATAATTTTTTAATACATATAAACTATTGAAAAATTAATAATTGCCTTCAAATTAATAATTTTTTATATTATCATTAATTCAATAACATATAATATTTTAAATCATTAAAATTATAATCTTTCAAAAATATTAATTTTCTGAAAAAAAATAATATTTTTATTATTATTATATTAATATCTCATTAATTTATATTATTAAAACTAATTAAATAATTTTATTAAATCATATAAACTATTAAATAATTAAAAAACAAAACAAAAAAAAGTCCTTCACATGCTCTCCACTTGAAATGGCGAGCACATACTGCACTTTTTTTCCTTCATGTGCTCTTACTTTCAAATGGCGAGCACCCTCAGAATATGGGGTATCTTGGAATTTTTTTTTCAAAGTGGGGTATTATGGTATATATGATTTCAAATAGGGGCAGTATAGTAAAAAAGTCATCTAATATAGTATAGATTTTGTTCGGCCAACCACATCCGACAATTTCCAATTTTCTATAAGATCCAAAATACTATTGTCAATTTTTTAAAATTAAAAGTAACACATGAAAAATTGAATAGTATAAGAAAAAAAATCATATGAAAGTAACAATTCTAAATGTCCGATATGAATTTTTTATTGATTTTTATATTAAAAAAACATATGTATGAAAAAAAAAATCAACTTTTTAAAAAGCTGATGTATTTACCGAATATTTAGCAAAGTTGTAAAATATGTGGTAGTTTAAATTTTTACAGTTGAGATTTAGCAAAGTATAACAAAGTCGGTTGAAAAGAGTAAATCATCGACCTTAATAAGAACATCTTCCAAAATTTCATACAGATAAGTGATAGATCGGTCGGCCAGACTTAGAGTCATTTTGGTAGGTTTATGTTCTTCATAGTTTAGTTTCCTCATCATAGACAATGACATTAAATTTATGCTTGCTCTTAAATCATATAGTGTTTTGCCAATTTTTAGAAGACCTATAGAGATAGGGATAGTGAATCTACCGCTACACTTTTCTACCAAAGCTACATTTTCATCATCCCTTAGCTTGTGTTTTCCATTCAGAAGTTCCTTCATGAATTTAGCATAAACCGACATTTGCTCCAAAACTTCACAAAAAAGTATGTTTACTTGTAATGCAGTGAGCATCTCCATAAACTTTTTAAATTGTCTCACTTCCATTTTCCTTTTTGGTTTCTTTTTACTCAATGAGTAGGGGGTTGAATGTAATATGGTTTTTTGTTCTCCTGAAAGGTGAATCTTTATCAATCAATTTATCCAGTGTTACTCCTCCCCCAAAATCACTGCTTGGATCCTCGTTTTCAGTTGAGTTGGATTTTGGTTCTTTTTCCTTTTTCTTATTCTTCTCCACTATTTTTTCTTTGTATTTCCAACTGGAGCGGAGGGAATTGTGCGATTCCTCAACTCTATTGCGTCACAATTTCCCTTTTCTTGGCACAATAATGTCAATTGTTGTGACAGGTGGCACATTTGCTCACCCATCTTTCTCATTGCCTCCTTATGAGTTTCGTTTATCCAGTTATGTGATTTATTTATCCTTACGAGTTCATCTTGAGTTACCATCATGAATTTAGCCATGGTTTCCTCCAATGATACAAGTTTGTCTTCTATAGCCATTTGTGATGTGTTTACAATAGCTTGCACTTCCCCTGTAAGTTGTTCTTTAGTACATTTACCTGTAAAATGTTCTTTCTCACAGTTAGTACATAAGACAAACATCACTTCACTTACAGATTCTTGACTTTTCTTGACTCCGTGCAACTTTTGATTCAGCCCTTCCAACTTCGTGAGGAGATCTTCATAACAACCTAGAGTTAGTTGATTATGGGGATTAGCTTTCGTCTCCATACTTTGAGTTTCTATAGTATTCGCAAAGTTGTACACATTTAGACTCATTTTTTCTATGAACTCTCTCACTTGTGGCCCGGTCAATGTTCTAATTGATCCGCTGGCGGATGCATCTAAGAGCATTCTTGCTTGCATTTGTAGTCCCTTCACAAAGATCTTCATTTGTTCCATACTGCTCATATTATGATTAGGACACCTTCTCAATAACAATTTAAGCCTTTCCCACACGTCATATAGAGATTTTATCTCTTGATGTTCGAACTGTGTAATTTCACCTTTTCTTTCCGTGAATTGAGCTGTAGTGAAGAATCTCTCTAAGAATTTGTCTTCCAGTTCTCTCCACGTGCTTATTACCCCATTTGGAAGACATAATAACCAATTTTTCGCTCTTCCAACTAACGAGAAGTTCCCAAGGTTCATTATTCGCGCTTCCATCAAATTGCTTGTCTCTCAATCCTAACAATACATAATATTTGATGTTGAAATGTACCGGGTTTACGGGAAAGAATCCTAAAGAGACCTGGGATGCATCAGTAGACCTACAATAGTCCCCCATAGTTTGTGCTATCGGTTCGGTTATGGTACCTACGCTGCCTGCACACAACCAAAAATACCTCAATTGCACTATGATAAACAAGAAAACAAATCAAAGCACTAAAAACTAAAATAAAAATAAAATAAAATAAGAAAAATACGTTGCACAAAGCATTGCCCTATTGCAATCAACAGTCCCCGACAACGACACCAAAGACTTTATGACTTCTTAGCAAGTGTACCGATAATGTCGCAGTAATAAAAAGATCGAACCCACAAGGATTGTGTTCGAACATAACAATTATTTGTCCAATATTAAAGAAAAACAGTAAACAGTGGGTTTTGCAAGTTTTTTGTGCAAAGAGTAATAAACGAGAAAATTATGTCACGAAGGCGATTAGGTTGTGTTTTAGAATCTTTTTATCCCTTCTTGTTGATGTACAATGCCTTATATGAATTATCTTATCATTATAATTTTACAGCGAATTAACACAACCGTTATAGCGAGTCCCCCACGAAATAAATCACTAACAACTACTCAGGGCTTCCTATCCCTAGTTCGCCAGCTTAAATAGTGTCAGGAGATGCGCATACTGTTAATTCTCTGTGCCACTACTCGAGGTCTCTTATCCCTATTCAACCGGCTTAAGTAGAACATTTTCCCTAGGTCTAATACATAGGCTCTGGGTCAGGAATCCCTATGTATCTAACAACATATTAACAAAGTATCTCAAATAATACGCATTAAGCATAAGAAATAACTGAATAAGATTATAATTCAAAAGGTTCATACAAAGTCAAACTGCCATATAATGCCAACAAGATTGAATAAAGTTCATCATAACACAACCTAACCTAGGAGAATTAAGTTACACGTAATGAAAATTACAATACCAATTGAATAAAGATGAATAGCATGTGAATTACCTTGAAGGATTGGCCTCTAATGCTCTCAAAATCACCCTCTGATGTTGTAAAATCGTGCTCCTAGTGCCAAATTTTGTAACCCTTGTAAAATTGCAGAAAATCCCCTTTTAAAGCTGTCAGGACACGTTAAAAAAGCGTTCATAGCGTGGATTATGGTATCATCGCGCGCACGTTAAACCCTTTGCTTTTCTATCGCGCGCGCGATAGCACGCGATGCTGCGCGTGATTATTCCAATAGCTGCGTGTTTTATCACCCTTTTCACCAGAATTTTCACTAAGTCCCATTCTTCCACACTTGGCTTTTTTTACTCATTCTTGGGTTTTTCTTCATCATTTTGTCTCCTCTTTTTCTCATTTTTTTCCCGATTCTTCGACTGATTTTATGTAATGACAAACTGTCATTACAACCCCAAACTTGAATCGTTGCTTATCCACAAGCAACTCACCTGCAACTGCACATTTCAACAGACAACAAGTCGAACAATAACAATTGAGCATCACCATATATTTTTAGTTACCTGACCATTATTCTGGCTTCCAACTTCCATTCACCAATTTCGGAAAACGTCTTCAACCATGACTAGTACTCAACCTATCTCTTAGCTCACGTAACTCACTTAATTGATAGGGTTACACTCAATCAACATACAAAATCAGTTAGACTTAGCTTGATTATGTTATAATAGAGTCAATCATAGAAATCACAACACACACATTTAGAAGACTTTTCAGTTGTAACTTGACTTATGTCAGGGTAGGATATATTTAGGAAAGTAGGGTTAAACTTTTGGTGTTAGGTTCCTAGTTCTCCCTCATTCATCATACCTCTTTGTTGGTACTATAGATTTGTTATCTTTCTTACAATGTCATTCTTTTTTTTTTATCATTTATTCATCAATTTTTTTTTTTGAAGAAGTGCCTTTTTCCACTTCTTTTTCTCGACAAATTTTTAAATTTCGGATCTAATTCTTTAGTTATTTTAAATATTTCCATTTAATATTAGTTAATTAACTTCTTAATTAATTTTATTAAATTTTTATATTTAATTTAATTAATTTAGTTTGTTAATATCTTTTATAATATTAAAAATGCAAAAGTATGTAATTGTCAATTACTTTAAATAATTTTATTTAATACTAATTAATTAAATTAGTAATTAATTTTATTAATTATTTATATTTAATTTGATTAATAATTTTTCCCTTTTGTTTGATTTTATTTTAATTATGTGATGCTTGATTTTATGCTTATACATTTGCTCATATGCTTTTTACTTATGCCATAATGCACTTTAATTTCATTCCTCATATGCATGTTCAAACATTTTCAAACTAATTCTTGATTTAATTTCAAGCCCTTTTTAAACACCCTTGCAAGTCAATCGTTTTCACGATGCCATCAACCTCACATAGCCTCCTATTGGGCTTTCATACAACGAGATTTGATTTATATTCCACAATCCTATTTGCATGCATTCCTGTGATGAATTTATTTTTCTATGGCTTGGCATTATCCTCATTTGAGAAAATGTATCCCTATTCCCATAAGGTGTAACCTTTGTTATCGCTTTTTCTTTATTTGCCTCCGCTTAGGTAGCTATAATGCAAGAATAAAATCAATCACCTTTTTTCAAAGAACACAATTAAGCTTGATCCAACGTCAAGCATTTTTCACAAAACAAATTCAATAGGACTTTTCACAATCATTAACCATTAACCCATTCCAAAGCATACTTGATCCACATCTCAAGTTCCATTATCTCTTGTAAGTCGATTGCTTCATGCATCACCATCAACCTTACCCAATACCCATTAGGTCCTCCTTTCCATTCGTTCAAACCCGTACACCGTTTCGAACGCAAATTTAAACCTTGATCAACATCGAGTATTTTATCTAAGTCAAATTAATCTACTTAATAATACTTAGACCTTATTTCATTAAAAGATGAAAATGAAGCTAGTCTCGAGCCTTCAATTCTTCTCCTGAATTGTTTGGGTACTAGGAGACTTCCTTACTATTCGAACAATTGTCTTCTCTAAAAGACTTTCAATCCGATTCAAACTCAAATCATTTTCATAATTACTTAAACGAAAAGGAAGAGTCTAGAGCCTTCTATTCCCTTCACGAGACCCCATGAACAGATAGATGTCTATCAAATGCTTCTGACGCTTCTTATCAGCCTCATTCGAAGGGACCACACCCCCGACATAATCTAAGCGGTTGAAAAAATCCAACAACTTCTTCTTCTGAAAAGAATCATCGACACTAAATTCACTTTCTCCATAAACATATGAGTCATTCTCCAAAAAAAATGTTTCACCGACCAACAATGGGGAAACAACAACTTACATTTACTTTCCCCCAACTCAATCTTGAAAATAGTTGTGTGAGCTCGGGGATTAAGGGGTAACCAAAAAGAACAGGTCCTCAAAAGATGGTGGCTCAGGAAAATCTTCAAAAACCCGATTCGTCGGCACCAAAAGAACCAAATCTTGCTCCCTTAGTCGGGCTAAAGTACTCTGGTTGTAGTGGAAGAGATGAAAGAACAAAACAATAGAAGGTTTTCCCTTCAGATACTCACACAAGTACTGATAGGCCTTAACGTACGCCCAATTGGTGGGATGAAGCTGAGATGGACCCGCCATCAAATAGTTAAAAACATCCACTTCAAAAGCAGTAAAGGGCAAACAAACCGCCAAAGAGGAAAATATATACTCATACAGAGGAATGGTACAGTTATCATATTCATTACAAATTATGTCTTCATCGCTAGGAATAGTAAGCCCCCAAAGTGTTGGTCCACTCACATCAGAAAATGCTCCATTAAAGTTCCCCTCATTGGTAAAGATTGAGACATTTTAAGAAAATACGAAACCTTCCCATGGAGAGGATGGCTTCACCAAATTCTTTTTCATAATATTCCGAGATCTTTTTGCCATATCGCGTTATTAAATCGAAAAACAAGGAAGAAATACTTTAGAGGAGAAAAAGAAGTAACCATTCAAGGACGAGGAGAAAGAAAACCTAGAAAAGAAGTGGTTTTAGTTCTTCCTACATTTATGAATTGACCTTATGAAACGAAAGATGTCCTATCAATAATCACTTATATCGCACGTAATAATTGAGTATTTTAGTTTCCTAGAAATACTATAATCACTCCTCCAATGACATCTGGAGTTACAAAATAGTTGAAGTAAAGAAAGTACGACCGAAAATCGATGTCTAAAATCCTTCGAACCCTCGCGCTTATTCCTTTAACTCGAGGGATTGGGGGGGGGGGGGGGGACTTTTTCGGGCCAGTTATATCCATCTCGATCCTGCCACACCTCCATAGACCCAACCACCATAATACGAGAACTCCCCGGACCGCTCCAGACCGGTCATATCCCCTTTTAGTTTAACCACCACAAGACATGACGTCCCAGATTCAAATCGGGTATTTGCCAAACTTCTTGGATATTCTCCTAACCACTGGACATTCAGAAATATGGAAGCAGAAGATCCATACCTCCAACGCATCCAACGGTCCTCCGCATTCCAAGCCGGAAAAGTAGTGAGGCAATTATTTCTCTTCTTTATATATACGGGATGACGTCATTTCAGGTAACATGTTTGAAACACAATTTGAATACTCTCTCATCATTCACATACTGATTTGAGTGTCAGAGTGCTAACTTTGTAATTACATCCCCGCTTCGTCGTATCGAAAACTCTCCCCCATCACAGCTTCCTCCACTCTACACATTTTTTATTCCGGAACGAAACAATGTCAATGAAGTTGTTTATATGAAGGTACCACAAGGAGTGCACTCTCCAAAAATAGGACAGGTTTGCAAGCTCACTAAATCATTGTATGACATAAAACAAGCAAGCAGACAATGATTTAACAAATTGACCTCCTTCTTACTAAGTCATGGTTTGACACAAGCACAATCTGATCACATTCTCGTTATCAAGGCCACCAACAAAAAATCTTTCCTGACTCTACAAGTGTATGTTGATGACATTTTATTTGTTGGGCCTAACATGACAGAGCAACTAAGATTTGCAATGACTTTCATTTCTAAGCAACACCTGAATATCGAGCACTTGCTGAGCAACTGAGATTTGCAATGACTCTCATTTCTTCGATCTTAATTAGTCATGCATCAAACAAATTGTTCTCTATTGTGATAGCCAGAATATTATGCATATCACTATAAATCCTTTTCACTAAAGCTTCTTATGTAACTTGCTCAATAAGTCATCCTTTTCCATGAGTTAGTTGGAGTTGTTAGAGGGCTAATTGTTTTTGTTTTGGTTAACTAACTAACTCTCCCACCTCTGCTCATATATAAGTTTGTATTGTGCCAATTCTAACCAACGAGAAATTTCAGATTTACACTCATTCATTTCTTTTCTCTAGTTTGTTCACGAGCTATAGATATTCTGTTAGATCCTTTAATGGCAGAAACAATTGCTTTGCAATTGGTTATTGATCTGGGATGTACTGTGTTTTCTGCTTCGAATCTGACTATTTGAACTTGGTTCAAATTTTTGGTACAAAGGAGGGAAACCTTAAAACTCAATGAGAAAAGTCAGAGAAGAAGATCATATGCGGCTAACTAGGTTCAGGCAAGCAAAATTTGATTATTTTCAAAATAAAAAGGTAGTGGAGGTAACATCTCCCTACATTTTAACAGATATTCATTGCTGATAAATTAGTACACGATTTAACCACTATTCATATTAATCTTAACAAGACATCTTCATAGCCCACCAGATGCTTCTAACATCATAGTTTCTCAACAATTCTCAATCCTCTAACTGAGTGATGATTCTCCCCAGCACCTGGTATCCTTGAGACATATCTGTAAAAAGACAATACTCATTCTTGGCATGGTAAGTCTCCGCCAAACCTGTACATAACATGAAATGCAACGATCAATTACTTTTACAAACTTCCAAATTTCATATGCACACATAAATTTGTTCTTTATACCATAGCCGCAAGACTGAACATCAAAACCTTCATCCTGTGACGACAGAGAAAAGAGAAGTTAAGAAAGAAAAGTGTAATACAAAAGCTTTCATGCACAAAAATGAGAACATATCTTCACCTGAAGTTCCCGAATGAGAGGCAAACTCCCGGTAACTGAGAAAGGCTTTACATGCCCAACTACTTCCTCAGTTGCCTTGCATAAAACATGGAAGCCTCTCGAATTAAGATCACATGCTACTCCAGGTAAAACCTCATCGAAAGTTATAGTAAGTCTGTAAAAGAGGAGCAAGGGAACAATAGCCAGATAGTTACACAAAATTGATAATGATAAAAAGAAAAAAAAATCCCAATCAAGAGATATAAACCTACCTCCCCCTTAAGTTTTCGTTTGGTAGGACATATTTTGAAACTGGACCCCGAGATTCTAGCTTTTGTATATTGTCTTTAATATCGTCCACGTATTCTTGAAGCTTCTTCATCGCATCTTTCACACTGAATAAGTTATTAGAGCTTTGTGTATGATAATTGATAAATCACATATAAATTAAACAATATAAGACGTAACTTACTCGTAGAATGGAGTTAACCTGAAACAAACAAAAACACAAGAAAATATATTTGTAATGTGACATCATTCATAACAAATTGGATTGAGTAATTGTAATAAGGAAGAGAAAAATAAACCTGAAATCTCCTGAAATAGTACATTCCCCTGGAATTTGATTGATTCCACCTCCAGGATCTAGGAATACAATTATGAAATTGAACTGTTTTAATTTTCATGTATTAAAATAGTTGTTTAGACGGTTAGAATTTGAAAACTTACAACTCCATTGGGTTGGTTTCATGGTGGAAGGGATTGGAAACCCATAAACTTGTTCCTGAGGATGTGGTGGGAAGTCCCTGTAAAATTGAAGCTGAATTTCCTTTATCGCATCCATGGCTAGCTCTAGTGGATTTATAGCCTACAAGCAACCAAATATATAACACAATTCATTTTATATACTAGATCATAACATTACTATATTCTACACTTTACATCATAATGAAGACACAATAATATCAAAATTCATAATAAAATTCTAGACAATAATGTAAGCGAAGACCTTATCAGTTAACCCGCTGTGAAAAGGTTTCCCGGTGACATGAAGTTTCCAAACTACCATACCCGCAGTTCCAATACACGGTTGTTTATCAGATGAATCGATCCAAAACCTGAACAAAAATGTTGGACAACTTAAAACATAATGCAATTGCAGACGTAATATTGCTGATGTGGATGCCTCTAGACCGCATTAGAGAGATTTTGAAGTAAATAATGACTTACATTGGACCTTGTTTTAGCTTATTGAGAAGACCATGTTGAACAAGTGCATCAATACCAACTCCAGTTACAACACCACTCTCTTCATTCGCTATAAAAACCGCCACAACAGTTGATTTCAAATTCGGCTTTGTTTCACCAAGCTTCCTCATGAGCTCAGTAACAAGTGCCACATGTCCCAAACAATCAGTAGTTCCACGACCCCTAAGCTTATCACCATCGATGCTCAAGGTAAACGGATCAAAATCCTTCGCATTAACACCAAATTCAAGTTCAACACACTTAATAATATTAATGCATGTATCATAATAATAGTAAAATAATAATAATGGATGCATGCATGGATAGATAAATACCCAATCTTTGGGATTTGCGGTGACAACATCCATGTGGCAGCCAACAAAGGAGAGGATCTTGCCGGGAACGGTTCCGGGGTACTCGACGATGAGGTTACCTCTGCCGGGGAAATAGGTGACATGGTTGAGGATTAAGGGGCCACCGCCGGTGGTGGTGCTGAACGGTAAGAGTGAGTTTAAGACATGGTTTACTACTCTATCCTCTTGAGGAATGAAGTCTGGTGGATTGTTTTGGACATGTATGGATTCACCAATGAGGTTGGAGAGAAGAGATATGAATGAACCTCTCTCTAAGTTGCCTAGTGTTTCTAACAAGTTCTGTGTTGTAGCCATTGGATTTCGAAACTCTTGTGTTACTCTTTCGCTTCTCCGTTTTGCTAGTTATTCAGACTTGAAATTTGTAAGGTTACTACTTACAATGTTGGTCCAATTAACAAAGAAAACGGTCCAATTAAAATACAGTACTTTTATACATTACCTTTTAACGTTGTCAATTAGTTTAGTTGTCAATTAGTTTAGTTGTTAAGAGTTTAGTAAAATTTAGGCTTAATTCATCTTTGTGTCTCTTAATTTAATTTACTGTTTTACTTTGGTCTCTCAGTTAAAAAATGTTAAATTATAGTCCCTTAAAACGGTTCCGTCAATCAAATTAATTCATTCCGTTAAATTTTGAAAAAAAAAGGTTAAACTATGCTTATGTGGCAGTCTATTTGGTAATATGTTATCTTACTTGGCTTTTTGATTTGTTTATTTTCAATTTATTATTATGTGTTATTAAACATGTAATAGTAATATTTGTTATTAAACGTTATTTTACCCTAATGTTTCTAACATTCCTTCTGCAATTTCTCATCACTCTCCGCCGTCGTCATGTATGTTTCTAGTTTCTAACCTTCTTTCTTTCTTTCATTTACTATCTCTTTCATTTGCCCCAAATTTCAAATCTAGGGTTTTGAAACCTTGTCGTGAACAACGAAGATGAAGCCCAGCCGCTAGCACCGATTGTCACCCCTTAATTGCATCCGCCGTGGAAGATCTGTGGGTGAGTTCGAGATTATATTCAAGCTCATGTTCGTAGCCAATGTTCCACCACTCAAGATCAACATACCACATTCATCAGTCACCGTCGTACCATGGTTTCATTGTTGCCTCCGGGATTTCTCGCTCATCACCATCGTCTTCTATACTTTTGGTTAGTTTTGCTTTTCAACTTCTATTTCACAAGATATGTTCTGGGCATAAGAGTTTTGGTTGTTTTGTAAAGTACAAGTTGTTTTCCTTTAATGGTGATTTGGTTTTTGTTTCTAAATTTAAGAATGATGTTTCGTTTGTATGGTTTTTAAGAGTGTTTCGTTTGTATGGTTTTTAAGAGTGTTTGATTTTTATGTTTTTCTCCTTTTGGCTGAAACATTGAAACGTGAAGGAAGAAGAAGACTTCTTTTAAGTGGTTATTTGTGAAGTTTTAAAAAAATGATGTGTGTATGTTGCATAGTGCCTTTCGTCCCCTCTATCAGTATTGTTAGAACATTAGCAATGCAAGAAGCCACAATAAGGCAGTGTTGCTGTTCTTTTGTCTATTGTCTCCTGATTTACTAATTATGCCTAAATTATTTGAATTTGGTACAAGGCTGATAAATTTTAGTATGAATTTAGGTAGAAAATATGTTGTTTCATTTAAATAAAATGTTGGTTTCAATTGTTGCAAGAATGGATTTTTATGAGTTGCTGGATATTCCGCAAGGAGATCGGAGGAAGTATCACGATGAGTTACTGTTATGGTGATATCACTTGAAGGAAGAATATGAAAATCTTCAGAGAAATATTTGAGGTCTTCAACTTTCTGTGTTCTGGTCTTGCTGTTACAGTTGTATCCAGAATTAAAGACCCAAATGCAATTTGTTATGGAAGAATGAACATCGCAACTTTTGGAAATTTTCTTTATGTTTATTTATGTACAGGATCTTGTTTTTGGTTTGAATCAAATAATGTAAAGATGATGGTTTAATGTAATTTAATTTAAGATTATGTTGATATCAACGATTTTATTAATCCAAAATGCTATGAAATTGTTACAAATGCACAATAATGATAGTTTGATTATCTTTCCTGATCTGGTCTTTTAAATAATGAGAATTTCTAACCTCATTTGATGACTCACATTTGATCGTTTAAATAATTATGAGATTTCAATTTAAGAAACTCTCTAAATAATTGTGAGATTTCAATTTAATCCTTTAAATAATGTTTTACTGCACACATTTGATGACTCGACATACACTTGGCACGCCACCGTGGCATTCACTAACGGCTAAACACAAGAATCAACGGAATGGATCGAATGTCTTAACGGAAGCAATATTATAGAGCTAACGCAAAACGTCTTTTATTGAGGTATTAAAGCGAAACTCAAAATTAATTTACGGGACTTGGGGACTAATTTTGCCTAAAATTTAAGCATATTGATTAGATATCTAGATTATGCATTGCATATGCTTCATTTTACCATTTAAAGTTATTAAAAAATCTTCCGGTTATGCATTTTTTTTTTAATTTAAAGTTATGCACGGGTTCCCTCTTTAGCATTGTAAGGATACACTAACTTAGCTTTGTAAGGATACACTTATAACAGTCAAAATGGGTTAGCCCAAATGGGCTGGTCCGTCAAGCCCGAAAAATCATAGGGCTTGAGCTTTAAAATTAGAGTTCATATTTTTAGAATTTTTTTAGCCCCAGCTCTAAAAAGCCCGCTGTCTATTAGGACTAGCCCATATGGGCCGTGGGTAGCCCATTAAGCCCACATTGCTATAAATTTTAAAAAATTATATTAATATTTATATTGTCTTATTCCAAAATAACACATTAATTTTTCTCACCTCACTAAATTTTATCTCGATTCTATTCAATCTTTTTCTTTTAAATATTATACATTAATATAATCAACACTCTTTTCTCGTATTCTATTAGTTTCTCTTATGTTAAATATTCAGTATCATTTTATACAATTTAGACATGTATTGTATTTAAAAACACATTATAGTATTTATAAAAGATAATATAGCACTTAAAATGTATTAGGTCTAAAATAATATAATTTATAATTTTATTTATAATAAATATTATGACATTTATATTTTGATTTTTAATTAAAAAAACCCGTTTAGGGCCGGGTAGCCCGAAGTCCATCTAGGGCCGGACTCGGGTAGTAATTTTCGAACCTATATTAAAAATGAGTTTTTTTGGTTCAGCCCTAAAAATTCTGAGTCCACCAGGGTCGGCCCGTTTAGGGTCGGGTAGCCCATTTTGACAGCTTTAGATACACTGACTCGTTAGCATTTTTTTATAAAATTTAAAGTTATGCATTTTTACTAAATTTAAGAATATATATTTTGATCGGGTTAATTTTGATTTTGACCACTATCATAGGCGAATTAGAAAAAAAGCTCTGCAAAAGAAAACACGGGTTCCTCTTTAAAGTTTTAAGATTTTTATGTTTTAACCACTCATTAAATTTGGTCAGCATAATCATTAACGTGGCAAGGATACACTGACTTTTCATTTTGTTTCTATTTATATTTTTATCTTCGTGGCTGTAACACGATATATTATGTTATATTTCACGTTTTATTATTTTTCAATTAAGTAAAATATGTAACGAAATTAAATCACAATTATTTAATAAAGTTAGAAGTGATTCGATTGATCCACACCTCCCCTCGAAACCTAAAAAAGAAGCTTGGGACTTACAGTTCGTCTTCTCACCCAAATTACTTGAGAGTTATAGTTATTCTTCCCAATGATGTTTGTTATTTCTGGAGTTGCATGTTCGATTCCAACACACCACATGTGCTCATTGTTTTAGGAAGATATACTATTTTGTTCATTGTTGCTCGTTTGTTCCTAGAAATCCACATTGTAGTATTTTCACCGTTTCAAGGTACTTCTTTTTGCTTCCCAAGTTATGTGTACAATTTTGTTTTCTATTGTTTATGACAAAAAAGTAGTCTTTGATTGTACCATTTTTGATAACATATAGGTATGAGTGTGTTCAATGTTATTTTTCACCATGGGAGAGAGTTTGTCTGTGATAGGTTCATTTTCGATAAAGAAGGTATTGAAACAATAATTTATGGGTAAGATTTAGTTAAATGGTCTTACTTTGAAGCACTTAACTTTGTAAAATAATAGGGTTATGATGGCAGTGGAGTTAGAATATGGAGAAAGATTAAAGTTATTGATAAAAGTTTCTTCCACATGGTTGATGATTCTCATGATGCTGAAGTTGCAAATCACTCCAAAACCCATCCCGGGGGACTTAGGGTTTCCCTAGACAGGTTCAAACTAAAGTCTCTCTTGAGGGACTCTACGAAAGTATGGGCTGAGAGACTCAACCAAGGATCTCAAATGAGGGATTTAATTTAAGTCTTGCCTCTAAACGCCTTGCCTGAGGAACTTAAAGTCTCATCAAATAGGCTCATCTCAATGCCTTGCCTAAGGGACTAAGGGTCTTATGAGACATGCTTAACTTAAAACCCCGCCTTGGGGACTTAGGGTTTCCCCAGACAGATTCATACTAAAGTCTGGCCTGAAGGAGTCAATGGAAACATGGACCAATAGACTTAACATAGAGTCTCGCCTGAGAGGTTCGATCAAAGTCTTACTCAAGAACTCACCTCTAAACACCGCGTTTGAGGGACTTAGAGTTTCATCAGGCAGGCTCCTCTAAATGCCTTTCCTGAAGGACTTAGGGGTTCATCATACACTCTTAACTTAAAACCCCGCATGAGGAAATTATGGTCTCACTAGAAAGTACAACCTAAAGTCTCTTTTGAGGGACTCGACAGAAATCTGGCTTAAGAGACTTAGCCTACACTCTCACCTGAGGGATTCGACCGAAGTATTACCTGAGAGACTTGCCTATAAACGCCACGCCCGAGGGACTTATAGTCTCTTAGACAGGCTCCTAGGTACTTAGGGTCTCATCAGACATGCTCAACTTAAAACCTTTCCTTGGGGGCTCAAGGTCTCACTAGACAGATTTAGTCTAAAGTCTCGCCTGAGAGACTCGACAAACATCTGGCCTGAGAGACTCATCCTAGAGTCTCGTGTTAGGGATTCAACCGAACTCTTGATCGAGAGACTCACTTCTATACGCCTTTCCTGAAGGACTTAGAGTCTCATTAGATATTCTCCTCTTAATGCTTCGCCTGAGAGATTTAGGGTCTCGTTAGACAGACTCAACTTAAAACCTCGCTTGGGGGAATTAGGGTCTTACCAGACAGGTTCAGTCTATTGTCTCACTTGAGGGACTCGACAAAATTTTTGCTTGAGAGACTCAGCCTAGAGTTTCACCTTAGAGATTCGATCAAAGTCTTGCCCGAGAGACTTGTAACACCCCGAAATCAGTAGAATATTTATTTAATTGATTTATTATAAATATTCGTACCTTGGTGAATTTTTGGTGAATTATTGTGATGTCTGATGATCTATATTGTGGGGTATAAACGATGTTAAGGGTGTGTTGATTTATGTTAAAGGTATATGATTTATTAAGGATTATTTCGATAATATTAATAATAGAATAATGTGACAAAGTTATTTAAATTATTATTATTATTCTAAAATAAAAGGAAGGGCTAAGTGGTAATTGTGCGAGAATTAGTGAGGACAATGATGGAAAAGAGTATTAGGGGTCCTAGGGGTAAGTTGGACAAAAGGAATTAGAGAAAGTGGAGAAGTTCAGTTTGTACGATCAACTTTTGGGAAATCGCTCTGAAGAAAAGAGAAGAAGGCTAGGGTTCAGAGAGGCTTGAGAGGAACTCAGAGAGGAGATTTTGGAAGAAATTTACTAAGGTATGGGGAGTATTGTTTATCATTATATTTGATATAGGGGTAGAAAGATGTAGGTATTTAGTTTCCTAGTAGAGTTGAGGAGTTCATGTCGAAATTTGGGGTTTTGGGGATGTAATTGATGTTAGGAATAAACCGACGATGATGAATTGGGGTTGCTGTGTTGTTCTGTGACGAATTCTGATGAAAACTGGTTGATTTGGTACTGTAATCGCAGACCTCTTAGGGTCTGAGTTAGTGCAGAAACGCGACTGAGAGTTGCTGGTTCGCACACTTTCGCCGGGCGAAATTCCCAGCTCGCCGGGCGAAAGAGGAAGCGAAGGGAAGGTGGAAAATGGGGTCTTTGGATTTTGTATAGGGGAAGATGTTTCGCCCCAGCTTTGTCGGGCGAACATCCAAGCGAGCTAGTGGCTTCGCCAGGCGAGAAAGAAGCGGAAGGATAGGGAAAATTGTGAACTACTGGAATTTATATGGGGAAGGTGTCTCGCCCCTGCATCGCCGGGCGAAACCTGGGCGAGTGCGCTGCTTCGCCGGGCGAGCTCCAACTTAGCAGAAGCTGTGGCTTTGTTTTATTTTTATTTTTTTTCTTTTCTTCTTCTTTCTTTTCTTTTCCGTTTTGTGTTGCCTTGTGCTTTGATGATGTTGTGATGTTCTTATGATGACTTTGATGCATGATGATGTGATGTTTTTATGACGACTTTTGATGCATGATGATGACGAGGTAATATGATGTTTTAATTTTATGAATGATGATGCAATGTGACGATTTTATGAGGATGGCGATTATGACGCTGCATCACGCATTCATAGCATCCTAGGACTTCGGTCCAGTGACGGTTTTCGGACTTCGGTCTAGTGGTGGCTTCAATCCCATTGTGTGGATTGGAGTGTATGACGTTGCTCCGGTTCTTATGTAGAATCGATCCTATTGGTGGGGATCTTTGGAGGGTGATGACCCAGTGTCCATCAATTATGACGAGTTGGTACCACATGCATGAGTCTGTGTATGCATTTCATACTTATGTGACATTGAAATTCTGGTATCAGATGTGTGATGTTAAGGTGTGATGTCACAACAACACACTCTGCTATATGAACAAGGTAAAAGGAACAGTAAATAACTCAAAGAATTGTTCACCCAGTTCGGTCTAACTACCTACGTCTGGGGGCTACCAAGCCAGGGAGGAATTTCACTATTAGTAGTATTAATTTACAGACTCAACAATCCCAGTTGACATCTACTAAACTTAATCACTACCCAATGAACCTTCTACCTAAGAAACCACTTAGATATGAGAAACCACTCGCTCCCTAAATCACCACAGTGATACAATCCAATGATTACACACTAATCACCCAACTTGATTCTGCTTAACAGCTTTGATCAAGAACAACACACTCGTGCTTAAAAGCTTTGAGTGAATACACTTACAACTCAAAAATAGTAACACCAATTCACACACGAATGGTTTACAAAAACACACATGAAGACACAATTGACACTCAGTCTTTAGCTCTCTTTCTTCGTCATTTAACTTAGGGTTGAGGCTGCTTTAAATATCATTCTGACTTGGGCTTGGATCTCCTCCAAAGATTCTGATCTGATTTGTTTTTGAAATCAGGAATTAATGCAGATTTGATCTCCTAAATCTTTTCAAATCAGCCCTAATGTTTGTTATATGATTTGCTCCATGATCTGCTCCAACTCTGATTGCCAATATCTTCTCCAAGAAATTCGCATTCAATCACTCTAACAGATCTCCTCAAATCTCACTAACACGCGCAGCCCTAAAACATCACAAACTGATGTTCTGATGTTCTGGTATAGTGATGTCAAGACATCACTTATAACATCAGCAAACAAAACTTCCAACCCTGCAACAGTTAATGATAAGAACCAATGTTATGACATCAGACATATGACATCAACATTGTTCAACTTTGTTTTACCAAAATTCCAGCTAACACAAGAACCAACAATCTCCCGCTTTGGCTAATTTTGGCTAAAACAAATTCTGCCATCATCAGAGAACCCAGCAGCGGATAAAAACTTCAAAAAAAACTAGCAGCACCTTTTCAACAAGCTGTACAAACTCACTAACCAGCAGCAACAAAAACCAACAAGCTGCATACACTCACTTTCACATCAGCATAGGGCAAACTCCCCCTCAAAACAAGAACCAGCTCACAGCTGTTCATACACTCTCCCTTAAACCTAGAGCCACACCAGACAACTAGGCACCACATAGGCTAACATATACCTTTATCTCCCCCTTTTTAGCCACAATTTGACAACATCAAACACAAAGATCTGACATCCAATAAGACATGGTCAAAAGCAAGCTTCCCAAGGAACACAATATCCCAAAAACTTTGACTGGTCAGGCGATACAACCTATGGATTCTTATAGTACTATAAAATCCATGCCTTCTTCCTTCTAACAACACCAGACACCACACAAGAATGAGTCAGTCAAACAAAGATGCAGGAAAGCAACATAAGCTTGAGGACAAAAAAACCATATCCACTGAAGAACAAGAGCACAACAAGGAAAGTTGCTGGAACTTCTTCAGGAGCAACCAGAACAAGAAAACCATCTGAGACAAAAACCCTCAAGAAACCTCCAGTGCAACACCATGCTTCTGATGATGAATGGGATGAAGATTGGAAAACTTTTCTTGATGCAGGGGGCTGGGACAATCTTTAGATCTTATATATATTGCTACTGATGTACCAAAGTCCAATCTTGTATGCTTTCAGCAGTTGAATAAAATGTTGTTTTCATTAAATGCACAATCATAACTGCATACTTCTTCCAGCACACCTAATCCTCATAAATGCAAATTCCCAGTTTGCTTCTCAAACTTTCAAATTGATTTGCATCTAAGGCTTTAGTAAAAATGTCAGCTAATTGTTTATCTGTAGCAACATGTTCCAATGCAACTACTTTATCCTCAACCAAATCTCTTATAAAATGATGCCTTATATCAATATGCTTAGTTCTATTATGTTGAATAGGATTCTTAGAGATATTGATAGCACTCAAATTATCACAGTACAATGTCATGACATCTTGCTTGACATTGTATTCTGTTAACATCTGCTTCATCCAAACAAGTTGAGAACAACTACTCCCTGCTGCTATGCACTCAGCTTCAGCAGTAGACATAGACACACAGTTCTGCTTTTTACTAAACCATGATATCAGATTATTCCCTAAGAAGAAGCACCCTCCTGAAGTACTTTTTCTATCATCAGCACTTCCTGCCCAATCAGCATCACAAAAACCACATAACTCAGCGCCTGATCCATGACTGTAAAGTATTCCATAGTCACTAGTCCCATTCACATATTTCAGAATCCTCTTCACTTGATTCAAGTGACTAACTTTAGGCTCAGCTTGATATCTGGCACAAACTCCAACAGCAAAAGAAATATCAGGTCTGCTAGCTGTGAGATACAATAGGCTTCCAATCATGCTTCTGTACAAACTTTGACCCACACTAACACCATGTTCATCCTTGGACAACTTTAAATGATTAGGAGCAGGTGTCCTCTTGTGATTAACATTCTCTAGACCAAACTTCTTCACTATGTTCTTTGCATACTTGCTCTGAGAAATTAATATGGAGTCCTCCATTTGTCTAACTTGTAGACCAAGAAAATAGTTGAGCTCTCCAACAAGACTCATTTCAAACTCAGACTGCATCTGTTCCACAAAATGTTTCACCATTGCATCTGACATCCCACCAAATACTATGTCATCAACATATATTTGAGCTATCATCAGTTTTCCTCCTTCCTCTTTAACAAACAAAGTCTTGTCAATCCCTCCTTTTCTGTAGCCATTCACAGCCAGGAATTCAGTAAGCCTTTCACACCAAGCTCTTGGTGCTTGCTTCAAACCATATAGAGCTTTCCTTAGTTTGTACACATGGTCAGGAAATGTTGGATCAATAAATCCTTTTGGTTGATCAACATACACCTCTTAATTTAAGTACCCATTCAAGAAGGGACTCTTAATATCCATCTGAAAAAGCTTAAATTTGAAATTACAAGCCACTCCTAAGAGCAATTTGATACATTCCAGTCTTGCCACATGAGCAAAGGTTTCATCATAATCAATTCCTTCAACTTGAGTGTATCCCTGAGCAACTAATCTGGCCTTGTTTCTGGTGACCACTCCTTGTTCATCAGATTTATTCTTGTAAATCCACTTTGTGCCAATCACATTTACTCCATCAGGCCTTGGTACAAGATCCCATACTTCATTGCTTTTGAATTGCTCCAGCTCTTCATGCATAACATTGATCCAAAACTCATCAGTCAGGGCTTCTTTGACATTCTTGGGCTCAATTTTAGAAACAAAACAAGAATTTGACACAACCTCTCTTGATCTAGTGCTGACCCCTGACTTAGGATCACCTATGATAAGCTCCCTTGGATGGTTCTTTAGCACTCTAATAGATGGTTCTTTATTATATTGTTCAGGTTCAGGCTCAGCATCAACAGGACTGGGAGACCCACTTCTGTCTTCAGTTTCTTCTGTGACTTCTTCAACTGATGTTTCAACATCATCCAGGTGTAGCAACCCAAAATTTGCCCTCCTTACTTTAGTATTAACTGGCTTATGTTTCATTTCATTTTTGCATTATCATGTGTGCATATCATTGGTTCATAGCATGGGGTCAAGGTGCCTGAGGCAGTTCAAGAGGAGAAGATGTCCTTCAAGTAAGAGTCCTTATATTGTCCAAGAGAGCTCAAGTGGATCACTCTCTCCTAACCAGTGCAGAAAATTAGGGTTTTGAGATTTTTGGGTTTATTGCTCCAATGGCAAGCTTCTTGGGTTTTTATCATCACCAAATGACATATCTTATCTTTGTTGGAGAGGATACACATCATATTCAGAGGAATTTGGATTTGGAGACTGTGTTATTTCCTCCTAGACTGAGGGTACCAAAATTAGGGTTTGCCATAAAGACAGTTTATTTCTGATTTTTTGAGCAAGACTTGATTCCATGGTATTTCTTGGGTCCCTAAGTACCTAGGAATGGAAGATTGTCCATCAGTTTGGTTCAGGAGAAGTCCAATTGGCCAATGGATTGGGAATCAGGAGAATTGGGGAAAAGTCAACAGTGAGAGGGGAAGTCAACTGTGGAATTTTGAGGTTCTCTCCAAGGTTTTCAAGGTCTCACATCCTCACATGGCCTTCAAGGGTCAATTTTCATACCATTTATCAAGAATCAAGGGTTGGTACAAAAGTTACTAAATATGGAAATGACCTATAATTTGAAAGTTTCCTTTTTGGGCAAGTTCTTACACTACATTCAACATGACTTTTCATCATCAAAGAAGCTTCAAGTGAATTTTACTCAAACATGAAAGTTTAAGATCTTTTTCTCCCCTTTCCAACAAGTACTAGATGGTCTCCATATCATTTGTGAAACTCAAGTTATGACCAAAAGAAGGCAAGGTGGTTTTTAGGGTTTCCTTATGGTTCCATTTTCACAACTTTTTCATTTTGGGACATAGTGACCTATAATTGATTCCTTTGTTTCAAGCCACATTCTAACATCAAAGAACAATCCATAAGGATCATTTTTGGCCTTTGAATCAAGTGGATCCATGGTTTATTCATCACTTATTTTCCATTATGCAAAATTGCAAGATCATTGAAAACTCATGAACCAAGACATCTCAAGGCCCAAATTCCATACAGGTGTGATTAGCAATTGAAACATAAGTGATCCATCATAAGAGGCTTGGGTGTGCATGCATGGAGGAGGGTGTGTTTCACATTATGCAAATTTGTCAAATGGCCCAAAACTCATTAACCAAGGAGTGATTAAGACCTAAATGATCAGATGTAGAATAACCCTAGATATTTAAGCAAAAAATCATAGACTCATGGGAGAACACGTGATTTTGAGGAGAACAAAAGTTTCAACCCTAATTCTTCTCTCCTTCGAATCTCTCAATCAACAAGAGCTTTTCCAAAGATTCTTCCACAATCTGAACCCTTGGGATCCATAGAGCACGAAGCAACCACCATTTGAAGCTAACAGCAAGGATACGTGTTGCATAATCTCAGGTTGGTGATACTTTGCATGCTCTTAAAACTCCTCTTTTTGATGCGTATAATAATCTTTGATATCCACTGATGATTCTAATGTGTTTTGCTTTGAGTTTGGACGCATGGTATGGTTGTATCGTGAGTTTCAAAGTTTTGGACCTAACCTTTTTTCATTCGTGTTGCCTTATGCGTTGCTTGTTTGGGATTTTTGATGTGATAATATTGATCCTCGTGTTTTTCTGATCAGTTTAGTGTACTCACATGCCTTTTCTGGGATTTTTTTAGGTGGTGGTTACCGGAGAAGACGACCGGAACCCTAGTTCCGGCGTGTGGTTGCGTTTTCCAGCCAGCTAGGGTTTGGGTGAGGAAGATGAAGTTTCAGTCGTTGATGGCTTTGATCCAACGGTCCACTATGTGCCATGTGTTTTAAAATTTTGTTTTATTTTAATGTTTGCGTGTTGGTCACCCATGCGTATTATCATGTGCCACCAGATCATGACCTTTGATCTTGATGAATTTTGGTTTTTGTGATTCAATGTGAGACGTTTGATGCATCTGACGGTGAGACTTTTGACAACGCATTAAAATGCGCGCCTACATGTCATGTGATTTTTCGGTGTTCAGAGTGTTCGTGTGTGTGCGTGTTCATTTAATTATGGTGTGTTTGGTAATCATGGCCATTGATCTTATTTACTTTGTTTTGTGTTGGCTTGATAAGAAGCGCATGATCAATCTGATGGTGAGTAGTGAGTCAACCGGGTTGACTGAAGTCCACGCGTGCTTCACTTTTTTATTTTATTTTTTGCTGATGGATTTAAGTTTTGGGCTTTCTATTTACGCCCCCTCCTCCAAGCCCATGTCAATTTTCAACGCGTTATTGCTGCTATTCACACCCTCCATGTCTATTTCAATTTATTTATTTTATTTAATTGCATCATTTGCATTTTTAATTTTTAAAAATAGATAAATGCATTAAAAAATTACCAAAAAATTCATAAATCATATTTATAATTTTATAAAATTTTATAAAATTTTATTTTATCATTTTATTTTATTTTTATCATCTAAATTAATTATTTGAATAGTTTCTTTTTGAATTTGCTTCATTTTGCACACATTGCATTGTAGAATTTATTTCTCTCCTTCCATAAAACCTTTTGAGTTCATTCTTTTTGCATTGTTTCACCAACACATTGAATTGCATTAAAATATTTTTCTCTCATTTTTAAAATCATTTCATATTGCATTTTAGTCCTCCTCTTTTGCATATTGAGTCATGTTTCTGGTCTGAACTTTGCATAATTGTTTGGGTGACCTATCTTATGAATTTTTGCATGAGTTTTAACATGATGTTTGTTTCTGGTTGAGCTATTTTGATAATTAATTTGGTAATTTTAGAAGATGTTTTACTAATTATGTGATTGCTCTTTGTTTGAGGTCTTCCTGTATGCACATCTTTGACTATGTCTGATTACTTGTTTGAAGAGGCACTTGTGCCATCATTTGGGTTTGCTTCTTTGACTTCTTAATTCATGTTTAGGTCATCCATATTCTGTCTTGGGTGAATTCCATTTGGTTTGTAACCATTTCTCTTTGGTTTGTGATTTGTTTGAGTTTCATTTGTCTTATTGTCACCCATATCTATTTGTACTAACCTTTTATACAGGGGCTGAGGTAAGTTATTTGGGGTGTGGATAGTCACCCATGTTCACTCTCACTCTTTCTTCCTCTCATCTTTTCTGTTCTTTAGGCTTAGGTTATTGTCAAACCTCCCCTTAGGGCCATCTTTGCATGATAACATTAGGATAGATTTTTCCCCGTAGTCTTTTTCTTTTCTTTTGAGTCTCTCTTCTCATCTCAAAACATCTCTAAGATACTTAATAAGGTCAACTTGCCTTGCACACGAGCCTTAAACATAGGAAATGAAGATTAAGGGGTTCCCCTTCTCTCTTCTAGAGTGTTGAGCATACGTCCCATTGGGGACGACTATGCGACGCATTCGTTCCCGTGTCATAGACTTTGGTTCAAGTTGAGTTATGAACTAACTCAAGTCACTTCTGTCTTAAAAAATACAAACAAATCTCAAATCATTTTTGTCCTGCGGGATTGTCAAACTAAAGGCTATTTTCAAAAAGGGCACGTTACTTTCCGTTTTGTCGCAAACAGGCATCGATCCTAACTGTCGGATGCGAACTTAACGTCGCTCATAAAAAACACAAAAAGAACTTGGTCCGAACTACGTTGACTCTGAATTTCCCATTGCACAAAGGGAGTACGTAGGCCTAGGACGACGACGTCCTACCGAGTCTATCTTTGTTTTCCCCTTCCCCGTTTTAGTGCAGCCCTAGATGTTAGGATAACTCACCCTTAGAATGGACAACAAGCGTGGATCCCATCGAGTATGATGGACACGTGGGGTGCTAGCACCTTCCCCTCGCGTAACCGACTCCCGAACCCAAGCTATGGTTGCGATGAGCATTCCTTTCCCTCTTCCTCAGGTTTATGCGGTGTTCCCTTTCCCTCTCTTGGGATAAATTTACACGGCTGGCGACTCTGTTTTCCGCGCCACTCTCGCGTTTGTACCTAGATGAAAATCCTGGGAGCGATAGCTGGCGACTCTGCTGGGGACTCTGGTTGACCTATGCTGGTCCATCCCTAAGCGAGTCAATCCTAGCGCTTACTTGTCTTTGTTCTCTTTGGGTGTTTTGTTTTTTGTTTTGCTTTATTTTGTTGTATTTTATTTTTACCGCATTTTCTGCATTGCATATTATTATCAGCTGCTGCACTATTTTTCTGTTTGGCGGGTTGGGAGTTCTGAGAGATAAGCCCAATACCCAGGCTTGAGCATACACGTAGGATTAACGTGGCAAGTAGTGTGACTCGTGTGGCATTTGGCCAGACGTAGTATACATGAAAACTCCACATCCAGACGAGGTTTTCTTTGGTAATGTTCTATCCTGCGCATTGGTGCAGATGATTGAATGTAACCTGGAAAACTGTCGACTCTGGCGACCATTCCCGAGGACTCACTAACGGCACTCCTCCCGAGACGTGATAATGGCAGACCAGAAATGGCAAACCCATTACACATGTCGATCCGAGGACCCAATGCTGGGAACTTGCTATAGGGTTTCCTTTTGGGAAAGAATCAGTGGAAGCACTCCTCGTTTGGCGATAGTACTGTACCCCGAGGGATGAATGTACTATTACTTCTCGACCTCAGTGCTGAAGCTGAGGACTTGCCATATGATGTTTTCTTTTGAGGGGAATCAGTTGAGGCCTCCTCGATTGGTGATGATGCCAAACCAGAAATGGTGAACGTATCATCATTTCTCGACCTGAGAGCCCGTGATATTGAGGATCCTCGGCTTTCTAGTACCCACATGTGAGGGGGCAGGGTGTTTACAGGTTTACAGGTAACCTTGACCTTCAACATACCCGATTTTCTTATCAGCAGATGTATCAGTATGGTACTATGGTTATTTTGTTATTCTGGGTAGTTGGGCAGACCTTTGAGATTATACAGTTGTTCAGTGCAGCAGTTGTCCAGTCTGTGTGGCATCATTGATCCCATGTGTGCATTTGCATCATCATTTTGCATCCTAACATGTTTATTCATTTGCAGGGCTGCATCCTAACTTTGATTCTGGTTTTTGAAGACTATTAAGGATGAGTACTGAGAAGTGAAAGAACACCGTAGTGTACAAGTTCCCATCACTTTTTCTGGATACTGTTCACAAGATTGTGTTTATGGCAGAACCTGGGGTATTGGCAGGTTTTAGCGAAGAGTATGGTAGAATTCTGAATTTTGCTCGCAACATCACCGAATACGAATATAGGGCTTTGCACACTCTGGTGCAATTCTATGACCCTCACTTGCGATGTTTTCTATTCACTGATTATCTTTTGGCTCCGACATTGGAGGAATTTTCTCTCATTCTGGATGTTGCCATTAAAGAAGAGGCTCCTTTCTACCCTTCTGAAGAACTTCCTGATTTAGAAAGGGTCTCCGAGGCTTTGCATTTGGATCCATCTTTGTTGAAAAACCACGTTGCCAGTAAGGGAGGGTGTAAAGGCTTTCATGTGAAATTTTTGATAGAACAGACTGCTGTGTATGCTAAAGCTAGATGTTGGTCAGTTTTCAATGCCATCTTGGCTATGTGTGTCTATGGAACGGTGTTGTTTCCGAATATGAAGGATTTTGTGGACATGCACGCTGTCCGGATATTTACCATGAAGAATCCGGTACCTACTTTGCTTGGAGATCTGTATTATTCAGTGCATTATAAGAACGAGAAGAGGAGGGGATGACCCCTTTATTTTTGTGCGCCAGTCTTCTACAAATGGTTTGCTGATCGTCTCCCCACATCTGGGGCATTTGTAGACACTCAAGGAACTTTGGAGTGGTCCAAAAGGTTGATGGGCTTGAGGGCAAATAATCTAATTTGGGTTAACCGTGACTTGTTGGGCCAAGATATCATGATTAGTTGTGGAGGTCTCCCAAATGTGCCTCTAATAGGAAGGAAAGGGGGAATTAACTACAACCCTATTCTTGCTATTAGGCAATTCGGGTATGCCTTGAAAGAGCCACCAAGAGACGAGGAGGTCCAAGAATCTTTATATCTGAGTGGGGAAATTAATCCAGAACTGTTAAAAGAAGCTGCGAATACTTGGGGAGATCATCATAAGAAGGGGAAGATTTCTTTGGGAAGAGCAACAACAGAACATTTCCTACGTACGAAGATTGGATTCAGAAAAGGGTAGAGGAGGAGCTTCTGCCATTCTCTAAAGAACCACCATCTTACCCCTTGCTGATTCAGCCTCCTGCCACAGTTGAAATAGAGAAGTTTAACAAGTTGTGGACTGAAAAGGAAAAGCTGCGAGAAGAAAACAGTGAGCTATAAAGAGAGACTTACTAGTTGAAACATGAGCGGGGTGAAGCTGTTCATATCGCCAAGTTGAAGACAGAGCTTCTCGCTAAGGCAGAAGAGGAGCTAGCTGACAAGGTCACAGCCAGACAAAGGATGAAGCAAGCTCTAGAGGGTATCAGTAAGGTTCTCGAGTCTAAGAAGGAGGAATTGGACAAGGCTTTGTTGAAAATTCACAGGTTCAATGCTCACCGAGACACTGCAATGGCTGAGAATAAGCGAAAGGAAGACGATTATCTAGCTCAGATTGATCAATTAAAGTTGAAGATCAAGAAGAAAGACGCTGAGATCCTATCAGGGGTATTCCAGAGACAAGCAGTCGAGGGTCGACTCAATGAAGCCATAGCCTCCATAGAGGAACTAAAGATCCAAGCTGAAGTGAAGAGACCTAGAAATGAGGGTCCTAACATGAATGGTGTTTTTGAAGAAGACGCTTGGGAGTTGCATTGCCGATACTTGAAAGGGATCATGCATAGGAGAGATGTTCTCATTCAAGAGCTAATTCAGAGGCCGAAGCATCCCGACACCAAAAAGCTGTTCAAGGAAATTCAAGACTGGAGCAAAGAGCATAATGGATGGGGGGATTGACACTTGTGGACTTTGATGACATGCCGTAGTTTTCTATTTTCTTTCATTATTTGGACCACCGCCAGGCTTGTTGGTTGGGATCTATGATTATTATGTTCAGACTTGTTATCTTGGATTTGTGATTGTTGACATTTGGTTTTCCTCTGGTTTTCTTAATATATGAGCAGAAGTCCCGTTATATCTTATTGTTAAACTGGAATCAAGGGGTGGATCGCCCTGCGAATTTCTCAACATGTTCATTTGCATTTACATATTCATAATCATTTTGCATAATCATTTTGTATAATCATTTTGCATAACAGGTGTTTATCTCTGGTGTTCTTACTTCGTTCTCCTCTGTAATACAGGATTGATCAGCCAGTTCGTCGGTATTCTACTCAGTCTGTGATAACCAGAGGATAGCCATGGAACAACTCCGTGCAGAGATGCTTGAAATGAAGGTTCAGATGAGGCAATTTGGGGAAGACATGCTGGTCATGTCCCAGGAGCAGAAGATGCTCAGGGAGGAGGTCAATCAGATGAAGACTCAGATGGGTTTGGTTATGGAAATCTTGAAAACAGTGTTAAAGAAGGAAAACCGTCATGTGCTCGCTTCTGCGACAGAGATCCTTACTCCTCCTATCTCTTTGGGATTTGATCTAGATCGTGGACTGCCTCGTGAATCTCTTCCTCAAATTGAGGTTCCGGAGCTTTCCCAACAACAGCCAGGTCGTGTCTCCCAAGATAAGCCTAAGAATAAAAAGTGTGCACAAGAGACCGAAGCAGCCTGAAAGAGTTTTTCATCCACTCCCTATGCCGTATTGTTAACAATTGCAGCATCTCCTTCAGTTGCAACTGGTACAGAAAAGGACTTTGGCTCCTCTCACTGGTAATCCCCCACCAGGCTACAATGCAAGAGCCCATTACGATTTCCATTCTAGGGCACCAGGGCATACTGTGGAGAAATGTAGGGCCTTTCAGCACCAAGTCCAGGATTTGATTGATGTAGGGGCGATTGAATTCATGTCGGGCGGCGTAAGTATGCCAGGTGATTTTACCCCAATTGTTGCAAAAGAAGTAGAGACTCCTCCCCTCTTTGCTGGATCCACCTCATGTCATGGTCTTTCTCCACAACCTTTTGCTGCAGAAGCTCTACGTCAGCAACCTTTGTTTGTGCCTCAGCCAAATGTGGAAAGGAAAGTGCAAGCGCAGGTGGGGCGCCCAAATCAGCATCGACAACAGAATTATCAGCAGCAGGGGCAACCGAGACCAAGAAGGCCCAAGAGGATATTTGATCCTATTCCTATCCCTTATAGTCAGTTGTTTGCTCGTCTGCTCAAGAACTCTCTGATTCAAACGAGGAGTACCACGCCGGTACTGTACCCTATTCCTCCGGATTATGACATGACTGTTAGGTGCGAGTTCTACTCGGGAACGTTTGGGCATACAATTGATAAGTGTAATGTGTTCCAGCACAAGGTGCAAGACTTGATCGACTCGAAGGTCATCACGCCGGATGGTACCCCTTTGCATTGAAGCTTCTTTGTCAGAGTAAGCATCAGATTGCAAGAGCGTCATCAGAAATAATAAGTCCAGACTGAGCCGAGTCTCCTCAACGATGGCGATCTTCAGTTTCTTTACTGCATTTTCATTTATAGTTTTTTTTCATTTCTTGTTAAAGCATTGTATGCATATAAGACTTGTTTGTTTTTAATGACAATCATAATACAATGAGCATGCTTTCCTTGAAGTAATCCATTCATGTTCACTCTTAAATGTTTATATGCACTGCAATACCAATTTTCTTGTCTAGAACTCTTGAGGGAGGATGATGAGATGAAAACGCAAAATCTCTGGTTGTATGTTCATGGATAGAACCCTGTTGAGGTTGGACAGGCATTGTTTCAAACCCCTAAAACACTGGAGATATAAGGGAGGTAGACCCTCGTTAACCCCTTTTGAGCCTTGAAGTAGGAGTTTCTTTCGTACGAAAAAACCCTCATACTTAACCCAAGGGCAGGGTAGGCGTCAGTTAGTTTGACCAAGCGTTCAAATTCTGAGGAGAGTGTGCATCCGAGGAACCATTACCTTCTATCCCACCGTCAAGAGGTCAAGAGATGTGAAACCACAATGGTTATCCATCAACAACCAAGGAGTGAGGCAGTCACAACCCTGTCAGGCAAGTAAGACAACCAGTGTCACACGCTTTGTTTAAAAAGGGGAATAAAAAAAAGAGAAAGCCCGCTAAGTCGAAACTTGAAAACAAGCGACTTAGGCAAAATTTAGGGCATCCCGCTGGACTTCAAAATCGAAAAACTCAAAAGAGTCAGTCCAGGCAAAAATTAGGGATAAAAAAAAACAAAAGAATGAGAAAGCGAAAAGCCAAAAGGATTACAAAGAAAATCTTTGAGCAGAACAAAGTCGCGTGACTACAGACACAAAAGACAAAAAGGGGTGACTGTTACTCCAAAACCTCATTGGGTGTCGAACCATCAGATGCATGGGTTCCTTTAAGGATCATAAACCTTTTGAGAGATGAGCGTTTGTGTCAGATTAACTGAACATAGGACTGGAGAACATCACGAAGAATGGGTGGGCACCGATAAACTTTGAGCCTTAAATCTTTCTTTTTCTCAAAACCGCGAACCAGGCCACGATACAACCCTTAAAAGGCCTAATTGAAACAGGGTTTATTCCGAAAGCGTACTTCAATAGGATAGCATTCCTAACTCCTATGAGTTGTGCTAATAAGATTGGTTGGTATTGCATGTGCGCATTGTTTTTCCATTCAAAAATCAAGGTCGCATCCCAGCTAGCGATTCGTTCACAAGGCTTGGCGACGCATTTTCAATAAAGCTTCAAGGTTAACATGAGTGTTGCATTAGAATTGTCATTCTCATAATAAACATTTTTCTGCTTGCATGTGTTTGATATCCAAGAAGCTTACACGATGAACGTCAGTCGAGAAGCTCGATCACGCCAGGACGAGATGGTGAAAACTCTAAAGGGCAATCATGTCAAGGGGTATGTGGCCAAGAGACTGTGCGCAGCCTGGAGGTTCCCGATAAATGGTGATAAGATGCAGCTAATCTGGAGCAGTCACGTTGAAAACTCTCCCTCAAGCAGCCAAACAGGGGCAATCAGGTCGATTTGACAAATCTCTGTAAGATCAGTCAGGGGAAAAAAGTTCCTTCAAGACTTGGGGCAGGCCAGAGCATGAGAAATTGTCCACTCCTGAAAATGGTTAATGGAAAACACCTCTTCAAAGTTCAGAATACTGGGACAGAGTATTTTTGAATCATTACAAATCCTTTCGAGGTAATGTACTTCATGGATTATGAAGTCTGGGGCAGTTATGTCGAGATATGATAAATCTCTCCGAGAGTTTGAAGACTCTGGGGCAGTGCGAACGCCCGGCCTTCTATAAAATCCTCTTGAGATGATTTTTTCCATTAGACCTGGTGGTCTGGGGCAAGTGAAAAGTTCAAAGGACCGTCTATGACCGTAGAGACAGGTCAGGTGGGATAGCAACAGGATTGTACTTCCCCAGTAGGGTTGCTCTCCCCAACATTGAGATTGCACCTTTCCCCAGCAGAGCAAACCTTCCCCAGCAGGAGACGTGGGAAGTATTTTCTCTGGATCAAAACGTTATTTCTCCACAGAATCAGGATGTTCACTTTCCCCATCCAGTCAGGAAGCGCGCTCTCACCGAAAATGTCATATTCTAATCCCCAACAAGGCGGGAGTAAAGTCATTCTCCCCATCAGCAGGCTAAGTTCAGTAGTATCCCCAAGCAGGATGGTATTATGGGCTGGCATCCCCCAGCAGGTCCTAAGCCCATCTGTTATTGGCAATCCTCAGTAACAGACTTCCGGTTCCGTTATCGGCATCCGTTCTCAACTCCCCCAGCAGAGGAGGAATCTCAGGTTCGACGCCACCTTCAGTAAAGGACGTGTGTAATCCCCGGTAGAGTGTATATGCTTTTGGATTTCATCCCCGACAGAAGTTGTGGATCCAAAGAGTCGGTCAGTGTGATCCTTCTCAGCAGAGTTCCTGGATTCAGAGGACAATTTATTTTTGTCATCCCCAGCTGAATTGGTCTTTTCTCTCCAGCATTTATTTTGCTGGGGGGGGGGGGCCTCTTTGTATATCATAAGCATTTGCATTGCATCCTCAAATGCGTAGCATTTCCACTTCGTGTGGAGCATTACGGCAAAATTCAAACATAGGCATCCGAAGCATAGACCAGGTTTGAGTCTTCCTTCGTCGGGAGAAAAGCAGATTTCAGAGAATATCATTCGACTTTACACCACAAGTGTTGGGTTTAGTCATTCAAATCAATATTTGACATTCCCTTGCAGAGTTGTTTGCCAGGAGCTCTAATCCATGATTTCATTTTTAATCCTTCGTCCAGGTGGTCCTTTAGTTTATTCCCTCGAGGGTTTTTACCGTCAGACACCCGTCCGTGTTCCTTTCAGCACCCGTCCGTGTTTGAACCTTTGTTTCAACGCCCGTCCGTATTGACTTTTGGCACCCGTCAGTGTTCCTTTCAGCACCCGTCCGTGTTTGAACCTTTCATTTCAATGCCCGTCCGTATTGACATTTGGCACCCGTCCGTGTTCCTTTCAGCACCCGTCCGTTTTTGAACCTTTCATTTCAATGCCCGTCCGTATTAACTTTTGACACCCGTCCGTGTTCCTTTCAGCACTCGTCCGTGTTTGAACCTTTTAAGCCAATGCCCATCCGTATTGACTTTTGACACCCGTCCGTGTTCCTTTCAGCACCCGTCCGTGTTTGAACCTTTGTTTCAACGCCCGTCCGTATTGACTTTTGGCACCCGTCAGTGTTCCTTTCAGCACCCGTCCGTGTTTGAACCTTTCATTTCAATGCCCGTCCGTATTGACATTTGGCACCCGTCCGTGTTCCTTTCAGCACCCGTCCGTGTTTGAACCTTTCATTTCAATGCCCGTCCGTATTGACTTTTGACACCCGTCCGTGTTCCTTTCAGCACCCGTCCGTGTTTGAACCTTTTAAGCCAATGCCCATCCGTATTGACTTTTGACACCCGTCCGTGTTCCTTTCAGCACCCGTCCGTGTTTGAACCTTTTAAGCCAATGCCCATCCGTATTGACTTTTGACACCCGTCCGTGTTCCTTTCAGCACCCGTCCGTGTTTGAACCTTTTAAGCTAATGCCCGTCCGTATTGACTTTTGACACCCGTCCGTGTTCCTTCCATTCACCAGCGAGATCAATCCCCAGTAAATTTTCCCCTTTTACACCCGTCCGTGTACCTTTTCGTACCTGTCCGTATTGAATCCTTTTACACCCTTCCGTGCATCTTTTCGATACCCGTCCGTATTGAACCTTTTTACACCCGTCCGTGTATCTTTTCGGTACCTTGTTCGTATCTGATATTGTTGACTCCTTGACACCCGTCCGTGTTTATCCCCAGCATAGTTAACACTCGTTTGTGTTCATTTCATGACATCCCAATACATTGTTCGTACGTGCTGTAACAAGTGCAACATTTATTGCTTGTTCCCCAGTGGAGTCGTCCCTCCTTTGAGGATTGCAAATTTTAGGTTTCTTTTGGTATTCAATCCCCGTGAATCCTTCGAACGTATGACATCCGTCGCTATCATACCTTCAGGACCAAGTCGATTGAATAGGGGCAGCTGTAGCATCCCAAAATTTGCCCTCCTTACTTTAGTATTAACTGGCTTATGTTTCATTTCATTTTTGCATTATCATGTGTGCATATCATTGGTTCTTAGCATGGGGTCAAGGTGCCTGAGGCAGTTCAAGAGGAGAAGATATCCTTCAAGCAAGAGTCCTTATATTGTCCAAGAGAGCTCAAGTGGATCACTCTCTCCTAACCAGTGCAGAAAATTAGGGTTTTGAGACTTTTGGGTTTATTGCTCCAATGGGCAAGCTTCTTGGGTTTTTATCATCACCAAATGACATATCTTATCTTTGTTGGAGATGATACACATCATATTCAGAGGAATTTGGATTTGGAGACTGTGCTATTTCCTCCTAGACTGAGGGTACCAAAATTAGGGTTTGCCATAAAGTCAGTTTATTTCTGATTTTTTGAGCAAGACTTGATTCCATGGTATTACTTGGGTCCCTAAGTACCTAAGAATGGAAGATTGTCCATCAGTTTGGTTCAGGAGAAGTCCAATTGGCCAATGGATTGGGAATCAGGAGAATTGGGGAAAAGTCAACAGTGACAGGGGAAGTCAACTGTGGAATTTTGAGGTTCTCTCCAAGGTTTTCAAGGTCTCACATCCTCACATGGCCTTCAAGGGTCAAGTTTCATACCATTTATCAAGAATCAAGGGTTGGTACAAAAGTTACTAAATATGGAAATGACCTATAATTTGAAAGTTTCCTTTTTGGGCAAGTTCTTACACTACATTCAACTTGAGTTTTCATCATCAAATAAGCTTCAAGTGAATTTTCCTCAAACATGAAAGTTGAAGATCTTTTTCTCCCCTTTCCAACAAGTACTAGATGGTCTCCATATCATTTGTGAAACTCAAGTTATGACCAAAAGAAGGCAAGGTGGTTTTTAGGGTTTCCTTATGGTTCCATTTTCACAACTTTTGCATTTTGGGACATAGTGACCTATAATTGATTCCTTTGTTTCAAGCCACATTCTAACATCAAAGAACAATCCATAAGGATCTTTTTTGGCCTTTGAATCAAGTGGATCCATGGTTTATTCATCACTTATTTTCCATTATGCAAAATTGCAAGATCATTGAAAACTCATGAACCAAGACATCTCAAGGTCCAAATTCCATACAGGTGTGATTAGCAATTGAAACATAAGTGATCCATCATAAGAGGCTTGGGTGCGCATGCATGGAGGAGGGTGTATTTCACATTATGCAAATTTGTCAAATGGCCCAAAACTCATTAACCAAGGAGTGATTAAGACCTAAATGATCAGATGTGGAATAACCCTAGATATTTAAGCAAAAAATCATAGACTCATGGGAGAACACGTGATTTTGAGGAGAACAAAAGTTTCAACCCTAATTCTTTTCTCCTTCGAATCTCTCAATCAACAAGAGCTTTTCCAAAGATTCTTCCACAATCTGAACCCTTGGGATCCATAGAGCACGAAGCAACCACCATTTGAAGCTAACAGCAAGGATACGTGTTGCATAATCTCAGGTTGGTGATACTTTGCATGCTCTTAAAACTCCTCTTTTTGATGCGTATAATAATCTTTGATATCCACTGATGATTCTGATGTGCTTTGCTTTGAGTTTGGACGCATGGTATGGTTGTATCATGAGTTTCAAAGTTTTGGACCTAACCTTTTTTCATTCGTGTTGCCTTATGCGTTGCTTGTTTGGGATTTTTGATGTGATAATATTGATCCTCGTGTTTTTCTGATCAGTTTAGTGTACTCACATGCCTTTTCTGGGATTTTTTTGGGTGGTGGTTACCGGAGAAGACGACCGGAACCCTAGTTCCGGCGTCTAGTTGCGTTTTCCGGCCATCTAGGGTTTGGGTGAGGAAGATGAAGTTTCAGCCGTTGATGGCTTTGATCCAACGGTCCACTATGTGCCATGTGTTTTAAAATTTTATTTTATTTTAATGTTTACGTGTTGGTCACCCATGCGTAATATCATGTGCCACCAGATCATGACCTTTGATCTTGATGAATTTTGGTTTTTGTGATTCAATGTGAGACGTTTGATGCATCTGACGGTGAGACTTTTGACAACGCATTAAAATGCGCGCGTGCATGTCATATGATTTTTCGGTGTTCATTGTGTTCGTGTGTGTGCGTATTCATTTAATTATGGCGTGTTTGGTAATCATGGCCATTGATCTTATTTACTTTGTTTTGTGTTGGCTTGATAAGAAGCGCATGATCAATCTGATGGTGAGTAGTGAGTCAACCGGGTTGACTGAAGTCCACGCGTGCTTCACTTTTTTATTTTATTTTTTGCTGATGGATTTAAGTTTTGGGCTTTCTATTTACGCCCCCTCCTCCAAGCCCATGTCAATTTTCAACGCGTTATTGCTGCTATTCACACCCTCCATGTCTATTTCAATTTATTTATTTTATTTTATTGCATCATTTGCATTTTTAATTTTTAAAAATAGATAAATGCATTAAAAAATTACCAAAAAATTCATAAATAATATTTATAATTTTATAAAATTTTCTCAAATTTTATTTTATCATTTTATTTTATTTTTATCATCTAAATTAATTATTTGAATAGTTTCTTTTTGAATTTGCTTCATTTTGCACACATTGCATTGTAGAATTTATTTCTCACCTTCCATAAAACCTTTTGAGTTCATTCTTTTTGCATTGTTTCACCAACACATTGAATTGCATTAAAATATTTTTCTCTCATTTTTAAAATCATTTCATATTGCATTTTAGTCCCCCTCTTTTGCATATTGAGTCATGTTTCTGGTCTGAACTTTGCATAATTGTTTGGGTGACCTATCTTATGAATTTTTGCATGAGTTTTAACATGATGTTTGTTTTTGGTTGAGCTATTTTGATAATTAATTTGGTAATTTTAGAAGATGTTTTACTAATTATGTGATTTCTCTTTGTTTGAGGTCTTCCTGTATGCACATCTTTGACTATGTCTGATTACTTGTTTGAAGAGACACTTGTGCCATCATTTGGGTTTGCTTCTTTGACTTCTTAATTCATGTTTAGGTCATCCACATTATGTCTTGGGTGAATTCCATTTGGTTTGTAACCATTTCTCTTTGGTTTGTGATTTGTTTGAGTTTCATTTGTCTTATTGTCACCCATATCTATTTGTACTAACCTTTTATACAGGGGCTGAGGTAAGTTATTTGGGGTGTGGATAGTCACCCATGTTCACTCTCACTCTTTCTTCCTCTCATCTTTTCTGTTATTTAGGCTTAGGTTGTTGTCAAACCTCCCATTAGGGCCATCTTTGCATGATAACATTAGGATAAATTTTTCCCCGTAGTCTTTTTCTTTTCTTTTGAGTCCCTCTTCTCATCTCAAAACATCTCTAAGATACTTAATAAGGTCAACTTGCCTTGGACACGAGCCTTAAACATAGGAAATGAAGATTGAGGGGTCCCCCTTCTCTCTTCTAGAGTGTTGAGCATACGTCCCATTGGGGACGACTATGCGACGCATTCGTTCCCGTGTCATAGACTTTGGTTCAAGTTTAGTTATGAACTAACTCAAGTCAATTCTGTCTTAAAAAATACAAACAAATCTCAAATCATTTTTGTCCTGCGGGATTGTCAAACTAAAGGCTATTTTCAAAAAGGGCACGTTACTTTCTGTTTTGTCGCAAACAGGCATCGACCCTAACTGCCGGATGCGAACTTTACGTCGCTCATAAAAAACACAAAAAGAACTTGGTCCGAACTACGTTGACTCTGAATTTCCCATTGCACAAAGGGAGTACGTAGGCCTAGGATGATGACGTCCTACCGAGTCTGTCTTTGTTTTCCCCTTCCCCATTTTAGTGCAGCCCTAGATGTTAAGATAACTCACCCTTAGAATGGACAACAAGCGTGGATCCCATCGAGTACGATGGACGCGTGGGGTGCTAGCACCTTCCCCTCGCGTAACCGACTCCCGAACCCAGGCTATGGTTGCGATGACCATTCCTTTCCCTCTTCCTCAGGTTTATGTGGTGTTCCCTTTCCCTCTCTTGGGATAAATTTACACGGCTGGCGACTCTGTTTTCCGCGCCACTCTCGCGTTTGTACCTGGATGAAAATCCTGGGAGCGACACCAGGACATCAGCATCTTCCTGCTTATCAATGTCATCAATCACCACATTTATAGACTCCATCATAACCTTTGTTCTGGAGTTGAAAACCCTGTAAGCTTTGTTATTTGTAGAGTATCCTAGAAAGATTCCCTCATCACTTTTAGGATCCAATTTTCTCCTTTGTTCACGATCTGACAAGATGTAACATTTGCTTCCAAAAACATGAAAGTACTTCACATTTGGCTTTCTTCCTTTCCATAGTTCATACAGAGTAGCTGAAGTGCCCCCTCTCAAAGTAACTCTGTTGTGAATATAGCAAGCAGTGTTTATAGCTTCAGCCCAGAAATGGTAAGGAAGCTTTTTGGCATGAATCATTGCCCTAACAGACTCTTGAATAGTTCTATTCTTGCTTTCAACAACTCCATTTTGCTGAGGAGTGATTGGAGAAGAGAACTTATGACTTATGCCTTCAGCAGAACAATATTCAGCAAACTTGCTATTTTCAAACTCTCTTCCATGATCACTCCTTATTCTAATAACATTACTCTCCTTTTCCCTTTGGAGTCTTTGACAAAGATCTTTAAAAACATCAAACACCTCTGATTTGTCTTTAATGAAGCTCACCCAGGTGTACCTAGAATAGTCATCTACAACAACATAAGCATACTTCTTCCCTCCAAGACTTTCTACCTGCATAGGTCCCATCAAGTCCATATGAAGAAGTTCCAAAACTTTGGAGGTGGTGTTATGTTGAAGCTTCTGATGTGACATCTTGGTCTGCTTCCCTATTTGACAATCTCCACAAACTCTTCCCTCTTCAATATTGAGTTTAGGAATTCCTCTGACAGCTTCTGAGGATATTATTCTCTTCATTCCCTTCAGATGAAGATGTCCTAACTTTTGATGCCAAATTTTGACTTCATCATCTCTAGAAAACACACATGTTGAGGTACTTGAGTCTTGTTGCAGCCATAGATAACAGTTGTCCTTAGACCTAACACCCTTCATGATGACTTCTCCTTTCTTATTTGTGACATTGCACTTAGATTTTGTAAAGTCTACTTTGAATCCTTGATCACAAAGTTGACTAATACTGATCAAGTTAGCTGTCAACCCTTTGACAAGTAGAACATCATCCAGTATAGGAGCACCATCACAATTCAGCTTTCCCATCCCCTTGATTTCTCCTTTAACACCATCACCAAATGTAACATGACTTGAAGACTGAAGCTTAACATCTAGCAACAAATTTTTAACTCCTGTCATGTGTCTTAAACACCCACTATCAAAGTACCAGTCTTCTTTGGTAGAAACCCTAAGAGAAGTGTGAGCTATTAAGCTGGTAACTTTACCTTTTGGAACCCATTTCTTCTTAGAATTCAAAGCCTGATTACCTATGGGAAACTTCTGTGTGGGAGTATACTGATGTGCCTTCTGAGGATACCCATGTAGCTTATAACAATAGGCCTTTATGTGTCCAAAACGCCCACAGTGATGACATCTCCAGCGCCTGAATTTCTTCCTAGAAGGACTCCTGTCAGGATGTTTAAACATCTGTTTTACCATCACTGGTTTGGAACTGGTAATACCATCATCAGAAGCTGCAACATTGTTGAATCCCAAACCACTTTTGTCTCCAGCAATTTTCCTAATACTAAGAATGTTGTCTAGAGCATCAGTACCATTGTTTAACATTCTGACAGTTTTGGTCATAGAATCCAATTTAGAGTTAAGCATACTGACTTCATTTTCAAGTTCAGTTTTTTCAGCCTCTAACTGCACTATGGTTTTCTTCAGCTTCTCTCCTTCAAGACACACTTGTTCACTTCTCATGCACAGTTCTTTATAAGAGGCAGCAAGCTCTTCATAAGGAACCTCATCATCACACGAATCATCATCTGACTCATAAACCCCAATCATAGCTCTAACAAGCTTAGCTGATTCATCTTCAGATTCACTTTCACTATCAGACCAGGAAGTAGATAGCCCCTTTTTCTGTTTTTTGAGATAAGTAGGACATTCCTTCTTGACATGACCATACCCTTCACACTCATAACATTGGACTCCCTTATTGGACTTTTCTTCATCATTAGTTTTCTTCCCCTGATCTCCTGATCTGTTGGTGTCAGATGTGATGTTCTTGACATTAGGATTATAACTCCTATTTATCCTCTTCATAACCTTATTAAACTGTCTTCCCAGCAAGACAATGGCCTGGGACAGCTCCTCCTGAGACTCAGCACCATTCCCTTTCTTCTTTTCTTGAGTATTAGATGCCAAAGCTATACTCTTGGTCTTCTTTTTCAGGTTCCTCTTCACTTAACCCTAACTCAAAAGTTTGAAGAGATCCAATTAGCTCATCAACCCTTATTTTGCTGATGTCTTGAGCTTCTTCAATTGCAGTCACCTTCATCTTATATCTCTTGGGAAGAGATCTAAAAATTTTCCTCACCAGTTTCTCTTCAGCCATCCTCTCTCCTAGGGCACTAGAAGCATTTGACAGCTTAAGGATGTTCATGTGGAAATTATGGATTGTCTCATCCTCCTTCATCTTCAAATTTTCAAACTTTGTTGTCAAAAGTTGAAGTCTTGACATGTTGACTTTAGAGGTCCCTTCATGAGTTGTCTTCAAGATATCCATGCTTCCTTAGCAACTTCACAAGTGTTGACTAACCTGAAGATGTTCTTATCAACACCATTGAATATGGCATTCAAGGCTTTAGAATTCCCAAGGGCAAGCTCATCTTCTTCCTTGGTCCATTCTTCTTCAGGTTTCAGTTTTGAGCTACCTTCTACTTCCTTTCCATTCTCATCCTTTTCCATAATAACAGGATGTTTCCATTCTTTCACAATAGCCTTCCAAGTCCTGCTGTCTAGTGACTTCAAGAAGGTAACCATCCTTGGTTTCCAATAGTCATAATTAGAGCCATCAAGAATAGGGGGTCTATTCACAAATCCACCAGTCTCCTTGTCCATTGCACCAGAAAGTATAAGCCCTAGATCTCACCCAGATGCAGAGCAGGATGCCTGCTCTGATACCAATTGAAATTCTGGTATCAGATGTGTGATGTTAAGGTGTGATGTCACAACAACACACTCTGCTATATGAACAAGGTAAAAGCAACAGTAAATAACTCAAAGAATTGTTCACCCAGTTCAGTCTAACTACCTACGTCTGGGGGCTACCAAGCCAGGGAGGAATTTCACTATTAGTAGTATTAATTTACAGACTCAACAATCCCAGTTGACATCTACTAAACTTAATCATTACCCAATGAACCTTCTACCTAAGAAACCACTTAGATATGAGAAACCACTCACTCCCTAAATCACTACAATGATACAATCCAATGATTACACACTAATCACCCAACTTGATTCTGCTTAACAACTTTGATCAAGAACAACACACTCGTGCTTAAAAGCTTTGAGTGAATACACTTACAACTCAAAAATAGTAACACCAATTCACACACGAATGGTTTACAAAAACACACATGAAGACACAATTGACACTCAGTCTTTAGCTCTCTTTCTTCGTCATTTAACTTAGGGTTAAGGCTACTTTAAATATCATTCTGACTTGGGCTTGGATCTCCTCCAAAGATTCTGATCTGATTTGTTTTTGAAATCAGGAATTAATGCAGATTTGATCTCCTAAATCTTTTCAAATCAGCCCTAATGTTTGTTATATGATTTGCTCCATGATCTGCTCCAACTCTGATTGCCAATATCTTCTCCAAGAAATTCGCATTCAATCACTCTAATAGATCTCCTCAAATCTCACTAACACGCGCAGCCCTAAAACATCACAAACAGATGTTCTGATGTTCTGGTATAGTGATGTCAAGACATCACTTATAACATCAGCAAACAAAACTTCCAACCCTGCAACAGTTAATGATAAGAACCAATGTTATGACATCAGACATATGACATCAACATTGTTCAACTTTGGTTTACCAAAATTCCAGCCAACACAAGAACCAACAGACATTATGTGTTTGTGAATGATGATGTGATTGATGACATGACTGTAACTGACGTATGATGATGATGATGATGTATAATGACGATGTTGTTCTTTTTGATGCATTTTACCTTATTATTTCTCATCTTATATCTTGTATAATGGTTTATGATTACTCACCATTCCAGTTTGAATGTTGCCTCCACGTGGGTAACATGCAGGTGATCAGGATTAGCTTCTAGTGCGTGAAGAGCTTACTTGAAGTACTTTTGGTTATGTTGGTCGATGTAGAGGGTATTGATCTGATATGTAACATCAGGTCGGGACGTTTGAGTCAAACCGTAGTGTTCTATATTTGATGATGTTTTGAGTTTTGATTTTTAAAACCTTTGGATTGTTTTGAAAATTATGAAGCTTATGAAGTTTTTCATTGCGAAGTATTTAAGTTAATTTTGATGTTTACGAAGCAGGATAATGCTATTTATGATGTTATGACGAAATGTTACGCCTTTGTGGCGAATTTACTCTGATAATTATTGTTATATTATTCGTGAATGTCTGTTGGGTACAAGGGTGTTACATTAGTGGTATCATAGCAGGTCGGTCTGTCCGGCCAGGTGTTGTATGATGTTATTCCCTGTCAGTCGATGAGTGTATGTACACTGTCGATATTTTGTTTCTTATAACCTTGTTGGTGGTGTGCAGAATGGCTGGAAGAAACGGCCGTGTTATTGCTGACGCGCTGGAATCACTTGCTCAAGTGATGGCTCAGAATAATCAGCATGGTAAAGCTCCTGATGAGTTCCGTGCTATGGGAATGTTCCAGAGGAACAATCCGCCAACTTTTGTGGTTACTCATGATCCAGAGGGTGTGCATAAGTGGCTTAAGGTGATTGAGAAGATCTTATGGGTGATGGGGTGTACGGATCTCAACAAGTTCAGTTCGGTACTCATTATGCTGTCAGAGGAAGCTGAGATTGGTGGGATAACACCCGTCAGAGGCTGGAGGATGTTGGTACCGAAATAACATGGGCTGTGTTTAAGAAAGAGTTTTTGGGAAAATATTTTCCTGAAGATGCTCACGGTAAGAAGGAGGTAGAATTCCTTGAGCTGAAGCAAGGAAATATGACTGTGGCAGAATATGCAGCAAAGTTTGAGGCGCTGGTGAAGTTTTGTCCGCATTATAATTGTGCTGATGCTGAGATGTCCAAATGCCTTAAGTTTGAGAATGGGCTGAGACCAGAGATCAAGTAGGGTATTAGTTACCAACAGATTTGGAGGTATGCTGAGCTAGTGGATAAGAGTAGAATCTATGATGAGGATAGTTCAGCTTCATCTGCTCACTACAAACAACTTAGTGAGAAGAAAGAGAAGGGTCAGTTCAGAGGAAAGCCTTATGTGACTCCAGTTGACAAATGGAAATAGAAGCCTGCAGAGGGCAAAAAGACAAGTGGGGGAGCAACTCCCACTTCTGTGAAGTGTTACAGGTGTGGCGAACAAGGCCATCGTGCTGAAGTTTACAACAACACTGTGCTGAGATGCTACAAATATGGTAAGAGAGGCCACAGAGCTACTGATTGCAAAGACGAGGGTCCGACATGTTTCAACTGTGGTGAACAAGGTCACTTCAGTACTCAGTGTCAGAAGCCGAAGAAGATTGCTACTGCGGCTCAGACTAATGGAAGATTATTTGCTTTGAGCGGTTCGGAGGTTCCTAAGAAGGATAACTTGATTCGAGGTACTTGTTTTATTAATAACGTTAAGTTGGTTGCTATTATTGATACTGGTGCTACTCATTCGTTTATTTCGCTTAAATATGCTAATAGATTGGGTTTGAAATTGTCTAATATGAATGGTAATATGTTAATAGAGACTCCCGCTAATGGTTCTGTTACTACTACGTTTGTGTGTTCGAGATGTCCTTTGATAATTTTTGGGAAGAGTTTTGTGATGGATCTGGTGTGTTTGCCCTTGCACCAAATCGATGTGATGTTGGGGATGAATTGGTTGGAATTCAACTACATTCACATCAACTATTATAATAAGACTGTGGAGTTTCCTGAGTTTGGTGATAACAGAGAGTTAATGTTCTTGTCTGCTAAGCAAGTAAACAAACTCTTAGAAGGCGAAGCCTTGATGTTTGTGTTGTTTGCATCGTTGCAAGTTGATCGTGAAGCCGCGAGTGTCGAATTACCTGTCGTTTGCGAATTCCCATAAGTGTTTCTGGATGACATAAGTGATTTGCCTCCAGAACTTGAGTAGAGTTTGCGGTGGATTTGATACTAGGTACGAGTCTGGTGTCAATGGCTCCTTATCGGATGTTAGCTTCTGAGCTAAGTGAATTAAAGAAATAATTAGAAGAATTTATTGAGAAGTAGTTTGTTCGACCGAGTGTTTCTCTGTGGGGTGCTCCTATGTTGTTAGTGAAGAAGAAAGATGGTAGCATGAGGTTGTGTGTTGATTATCGGCAGTTAAATAAGGTGACTACAAGAATAAGTATCCACTTTCGAGAATTGACGATTTGATGGATCAGCTAGTAGGCGCTTGTGTGTTCAGTAAGATTGATTCGAGGTCTGGTTATCATCAGATTCATGTTAAGCCTGATGATATTTTGAAGACAGCTTTCAGGACAAGGTATGGTCACTATGAATACACAGTGATGTCGTCTGGTGTATCCAATGCACCTGGTGTGCTCATGGAGTGTATGAATCGGATTTTCCATGAGTATTTCGATAAGTTTGTTGTGGTTTTCATTGATGATATTCTGATATACTCTAAATCTGAAGAAGCGCATGATGAGCATTTGAGGATAATGCTGCAAGTATTGAAAGAGAAGAAGTTGTATGCAAAACTGTCGAAGTGCGAGTTTTGGTTGAAAGAAGTGAGTTTTCTTGGCCATGTGATTTCAAATGGTGGAATTGTTATTGATCCTTCTAAGATCGATGCTGTGTTATAGTGGGAGACTCCGGAGTCTGCTACTGAGATACGAAGTTTTCTTGGGTTGGCAGGTTACTATCGCAAGTTCATAGAAGGTTTTTCTAGATTGGAGTTACCGTTGATGCAGTTGACTCGTAAGGGTCAGGGTTATGTGTGGGATGTTGCTTGTGAAGAGAGTTTTGTGGAATTGAAGAAGAAATTGACGACCGCTTCGGTTTTGGTTTTGCCTAATCTGAATGAATCTTTTGTGGTGTATTGTGATGCTTCGAAGATGGGTCTCGGTGGAATGTTGATGCAGAATGGACAGATTGTTGCTTATGCTTCGAGACAATTGAGAATTCATGAAAGGAATTATCCTACGCATGACTTAGAATTGGCAGTTGTGGTGTTCGTGTTGAAAATTTTGCGACATTACCTTTTTGGCTCTAAATTTGAAGTGTTCAGCGATCATAAGAGTTTGAAGTACTTATTCGATCAGAAAGAGTTAAATATGAGGCAGAGGAGGTGGTTGGAATTGTTGAAAGACTATGATTTCGATTTGAATTACCATCCTGGTAAGGCAAATGTGGTGGCCGATGCATTGAGCAGAAAGTCATTGCATATGTCTATGCTTATGGTGAAAGAGTTAGAATTAATTGAGAAATTTCAAGATTTGAGTTTGGTATGTGAAAAGACTCTTAACAGCGTGAAGTTGGGTATGTTGAAGTTGACTAGTGGTATTCTGGAAGAGATCAGAGTGGGACATCAATCTGATTTGAAGTTGGTTGATCAGGCAACTTTGATTAACCAAGGTAACGGAGGTGAATTCCGGATTGATGAGAATGGTCTGATGAGGTTCAGAGATAGAGTGTGTGTCCCAGACGTTCCCGAAATTAAGAAGAGTATTCTTGAAGAAGGACATCGAAGTAGATTGAGTATTCATCCCGATGCTACGAAGATGTACCAGGATTTGCAGAAACTATTTTGGTGGCCAGGTATGAAGAAAGATATTGCTGAATTTGTCTATGCCTATTTGATTTGTCTGAAGTCCAAGATTGAACATCAGAAGCCTTTGGGTATGATGCAGCCGTTGAATATTCCATAATGGAAATGGGATAGTATTTCTATGGATTTTGTGTTGGGATTGCCGAATACTGCAAAAGGGAATGATTATATTTGGGTGATTATAGACAGGTTGACTAAATGATCTCATTTCTTGCCCATGAAGATTAACCGTTCTATGCAGAAGTTAGTTGAGATGTACATTGAGGAGATTGTGAAGTTGCATGGGATACCTTCGAGTATTGTGTCAGACAGAGACCCGAGGTTTACGTCGAGGTTCTAGAAGAGTTTGCAAGATGCTTTGGGTACTAAGTTGAGGATGAGTTCTGCATATCATCCGCAGACGGATGACCAGACAGAGAGGACTATCCAGTCTTTGGAGGATTTGCTGAGAGCTTGTGTGTTGGATCAAGGAGAATCTTGGGATAGCCATTTGCCGTTCATTGAGTTCACATATAACAACAGCTTTCATGCTAGTATTAAGATGGCGTTGTATAAAGCTTTATATGGAAGAAGATGTAGAACTCCATTGTGTTGATATGAATCGGGCGAGAGTGCAGTACTCGGACCTGAAATTGTGTAGGAGACGACTGAAAAGATTAAGATGATACAAGAAAGGATGAAAGCTTCGCAAAGTCGTCAGAAGAGCTACCATGATAAGAGGAGGAAATCACTTGAATTCTAAGAGGGAGATCACGTGTTTTTGAGAGTTACGCCAGTGACTGGTGTGGGATGAGCTTTGAAGTCTAGAAAGCTCACTCTACGTTTTGTTGGTCCGTATCAGATTTTGCAGAGGATAGGGGAAGTGGCCTATCAAATTACTTTACCGCCGTCGCTTGCGAATTTGCATGACGTTTTCCATGTGTCTTAGCTGAGGAAGTACATTCCGGATCCATCACATGTGATTCAGATGGATGACGTACAGGTGAGAGATAATCTGACCGTTGAAACATTACCTGTGCAGATAGATGGAAGAGAAATGAAGCAACTGTGGGGTAAAGACACATCGCTGGTGAAGGTGTTATGGGGAGGACCAGCTGGTGAAAGTTGGACTTGGGAACGCGGAGATCAGATGAAGGAGTCGTATCTGACTGTATTTCCTTTAGGTAATTTTCGAGGACGAAAATTCTTTAAGTAGGGGAGAGTTGTAACACCCTGAAATCAGTAGAATATTTATTTAATTAATTTATTATAAATATTCGTACCTTGGTGAATTTTTGGTGAATTATTGTGATGTCTGATGATCTATATTGTGGGGTATTGAGGATGTTAAGGGTGTGTTGATTTATGTTAGAGGTATATAATTTATTAAGGATTATTTCGATAATAGTAATAATAGAATAATGTCACAATGTTATTTAAATTATTATTATTATTTTAAAATAAAAGGAAGGGCTAAGTGGTAATTGTGTGAGAATTAGTGAGGACAATGATGGAAAAGAGTATTAGGGGTCCTAGGGGTAAGTTGGACAAAAGGAATTAGAGAGAGTGAAGAAGTTCGGAAGAAAGGAGAAGAAGGCTAGGGTTCAGAGAGGCTTCAGAGGAACTCAAAGAGGAGATTTCGGAAGCAATTTACTAAGATATGGGGAGTATTCTTTATCATTATATTTGATATAGGGGTAGAAACATGTAGGTATTCGGTTTTCGGGTAGAGTTGATGAGTTCATGTCGAAATTTGGGGTTTTTGGGACGTAATTGATGTTAAGAATAAACCGAAGATGATGTATTGGGGTTGCTGTGTTGTTCTATGATGATACAACTGGTTTTCATCACACTTTTGTGGATCAGTCTTATCCTGCTATTAACAGAACTCACACGCAAGTTGCAAGTGCTTCTTCCTCGACAAGAGTCCAAAAATCGCAGGTCCCTTCTTCTTCTTCTTTCTGTGCTGTATCACATCACTCTTCGCCGAAATTTCATGGCCGCAAGTCAGAATTTTGTGGGTCGCCAGTGGCGGTGAGCAATGTAACGCCCCGGTTTTCTTAGATTTATTTAATAGAGTAGATTTAATTGGTTTTGGTTTTATATTATTTTATTATTGACTTTTATTTGGCAATATATTATGTTTCATCGCTGTTTATGTTTTCTCGCATTTTGAGAGCGTTTGGGAGATATTTGAGTGTAGGGGTATTTTGGTCTTTTTGGGTAGTTAGATATTTTTATATAAATAGAGAAATAGAAAGGAAGAAAAGGGAGAAAAGAAGAGAAAGAAAAGGAAAAGGAAGGAAAGAAAGAAGGGAGAAGAAGGGAAAAGAGGAAAAATTGACATAACTCCGTTTCAAGCGCGAATAATCGGGTAAGGGTGAGAAGTTTCGATTATATCTTGCTTGTATATGTATATGTGTATGTTTTCCTGGATTGGTTTGGTTATTTTCTCTAGTTTTCAATTCTAGGTCGAAATGAGAAAAATGAATAGAAAGCGATGTTTTCACGGACGAAAGTCGGAATAAATCGCGTAGCAGAGTCGTGTGATGTTGGGTCTTGATTTAGAGTGATCGTTTGATTGAATCGAGTCGAATTCGTAACTGTTGAGTTTTTGATATATATTGATGTTTTTGTGCAATTGATGTTGTGATCGAGTAAAAGTGTTTGGATATGTCTGGTAATGTTGGTATAGGTGTGGGTTTAATCGGGAATGGGGGTTTGCGTGTTTTCTCGCGGTTTCGATCGAGTTCGAATTTAGAATTCAATGATAACATTATGTTTCAAAATATGTCAAAAATGGAAAATGTGTTGAATGGTTTTTAATAGTGAAAATATTGTAGTACGTTGAATTCTGAGATCGTAGCTTTTTACGGAATCGAAAACGGATGTCCGGAAGTCTAAAAATGGTGTTTTTAAGGCTGAACTTGCAGCAGATTTCGCGCTCAGCGCGCAGGTCTGGACAAAGTGAAAAATTTAAGAAACTTCGAAAATTCATAACTTTTGATCCGTAAGTCCGTTTTGGCCCCCATTCGAAGCGTTGGAAAGCTTATGAAATGTTCTTTCTTGTAAAAATGGTTTTGGGATTAGTGGCTGATTTATTTAAGTCGTGGTTTTGGAAACGTGTTGTTTTGTCGACTTTTCCCGCCGTATTTGTGTGCGATTGATGTGGTATCATGGTATATGCTTTTGTTATATAACGTATAGCTTGTGTGCTATTACATGATGTGAATTGATATGGGTGTAAATGATGAAATGCTATTTGTTGTGGGTTGTAGTTAGTGATAAATACATTGTTTAAGTAAGTATCAATGTATGTGGTTTCGAGTGTATGATTAATGTATGATATGGTGGCCTCTGTGGCGTAGATCCATAGCAAGATGAATGGTAAGATATTGATTATCATGGGATTGCTATAATAGTAATATTTTGTGTGTGGAATGGATTTCAATTATGTTAGAATACTCATTGGGGTAGAATGGCTTATATGTCATTCTTAGTGAGGTATTAATGTTTTGGTCGAACACTTTGGGGTACCATGACGTTGATGTCGTTCCTAGTGTGGTACTCACTAGGTTAGAATGACTATGTTGTCGTTCCTAGTGATGTACAATTGAGTTGTCGTGTCCACTGGGGTAGAATGACTATGTTGTCGTTCCTAGTGGGATACTCATTGGGGTAGAATGACTATGTTGTCATTCCTAATGAGGTGTGCACTGGGGTAGAATGACGTTGATGTCGTTCCTAGTGTGGTACTCACTAGGGTAGAATGACTATGTTGTCGTTCCTAGTGATGTACAATTGAGTTGTCGTGTCCACTGGGGTAGAATGACTATGTTGTCGTTCCTAGTGGGATACTCATTGGGGTAGAATGACTATGTTGTCATTCCTAATGAGAGGTGCACTAGGGTAGAATGACTATGTTGGCGTTCCTAGTGACGTATGTATTGGGGTAGAACGACTATGCTGTCATTCCCAGTTATGTGATGCGTGGTATTGTCGGGTCTTGATTGGATTGGTGAATTATGCATGATGTATATGTTGTTGTGGAATGAGTAGAATTGTGCAGGTGTGCATGGATAGATAAACATGAATATGTGTGTTTATGCTGAATGATAAGCATTATGAGGAATATGCTTGGTTATATATATATATATATATATATATGCCTTGCGATGTATATTGAGTGAGATGTGATGATTGTGACATAGTAAACATAATATGTATGTTTACGTGGTATGATGGAATGGTGAGAATATGTGGTATATGTGATTTTTATGTGTTTTAGCATATTATTATGCAATCTTGGTTTAGTTGTTATTTCTTACCCTTCTGCTGTTTTATGATGCTCTATGAGGCATTGCAGATTAGGTATCTGGTGGTCTTTTGTGAAGCGTGGCTTCATTTCCTTTTTGGTCGTCTGGCTCTGATATGTAGCACCGGGTAGCTAGGATGTGTTTATGAGCTTTTCTGATACTTTTGTACATGTATCTAGCTGATGAATGTTTATGTAAACATGAATGATATTGGTGACTACTATTGGAGTATGATATATATATATATATATATATATATGTTTGTGAATCAATGTTTAGATGTTTCCGCTTTTATTCTAAATGTTGACATGTGGGTATAAGGACTGAGATCCTTGATTGTTGAAAGTTACCCCACTGTTGCATATCATTTTGAGCAGGTGTTGTATGTGTTTTAATTTCAAGCATAATGTGACATACCTTTTTATGCCGTGTTTGCAATTATACTCTGATAAAATTTTCAATACGTGCCTAAATGATTTAATTAATTATTTGAGGGTATAGAAAGGGGTGTTACAAGCAATTCCTTCCAGCCCTTGATGAGACCGCGGATCGTCAGTTCGTCTCAACCTAAAGTTGCTTCATTGACATGTTCATCGGAGGAGAATGTTGCGTGTTTTATTTCTAATTCCAGGTGTGTCAACTCTGCAAAAGTGGGTCCTGTTAATTCTTTGGAGGTTTCGGCGTGCGACGAGATTTCAGACTCTTGTCTTATGCAGGGCAACCATAGGTTATGGGCTAAAGAGATAAGGGAAGTCGCTTCCAAATTATGGGATAAGGCTTCATCTTTTGGGGTAAAGGGAGGGGCTTCAAAGGATGAGATAGTTGAATCTTTCAAATCTATGGAATTAAGGGACTCGAGAATTAAGGATCAGAAGGTGGCAAACAATTTAGGTCAGTTATGAATCTGTTGTCTTACAATGTTTGTGGGTTGAATAATTTTTTGAAGCGGAAACAGGCGGGTTCACTAGTGAGGAAATAAGGTTTCGATGTGTGTTTCTTTCAAGACACAAAACTCTCTTTGATTTCGGCTAAGGCAGTGTTCGAGTTATGGGACGGAGCTGATGTTGAGTGGTCTTTTAAAGCATCTATTGGTAATTCTGGTGGTTTGTTGACGCTCTGGAAATTAATTTTTTTCTCTTCTTCCTTTAGTTTCTTAGGGGAAGGTTTTGTGGGGGTGGGTGGGTATTGGAATAATTCTCTGTTTTATCTGGTGAATGTGTATTCCTCTTGCTCTCCTGCCAAGAAGAGGCGTTTGTGGCTGGATTTGGAGGAGACCAAGAAAAGGTTACCGGTGGGTGAGTAGATCTTGGGGGCGACTTCAATGCGGTTAGATTTGATTCTGAGCGGATAGGCTGTGGTAGTCGGATTAACAGGTGTGAGATGCTTGATTTCAATGCGTTCATTGAGAGGTTGAAGTTGTATGACCCCCCTCCTATTGCTAGGAATTTCACCTGGTTTAGTTTAGATGGGAGAGTCATGAGCTGTCTGTATAGATTTTTATTTTTAGATGGTTTGTTGGAGGCTTGGAAAATTAAGGGCCAAGTGGTGGGTAATAGAGATCTTTCTGATCATTGCCCTATTTAGATTAAATGTGGAGGTCTTAACTGGGGTCCGAAACCGTTCAAATTCTTTAATTGTTGGACAAAGCATGATGATTTCTTATCTTTTGCGGAGGAATCTTGGAGGAAGATGGAGTTTAGAGGTAAAGCGGTTTTTTTCGTTCAAGGAGAAATTGAAAGTTCTACGTGGTTTTTTTAAGAGAGTGGAATACCAAGGTTTTTGGTTACTTGAATCTTGAGGTGGACTACGCTATTAAAGATTTGAATGATTTGGATTTTTTGGCCGTGGACTCAGATTCGGTAGGGCATGTTGATTTAGCTGCAAATAGGGCAGAGGCTTCCTCTAAGGTGTGGGATTCTTTGTGCTTTAAGGAGAGTGTGCTTCGACAAAAGGCTAGGTGTTTGTGGTTAGAGGAAGGTGATTCTAATTCAAAAAATTTTCACAAGTCTTTAAAGTTTCGTCAAAGAAGAAATTCGATAGTGGGTTTGAATACTTCTAATGGTTGGATTGACAACGTGGATTTGGTTAAAGAAGAGGTTAGAGCTCATTTTGAGAAGAGGTTTTCGGAACCTTTGTCTTCAAGGCCTCTTTTGGATGGTATCTCTTTCAATTCTCTTTCGGTGGAGGATGCCGCTTTTTTGGAGTTGCCGTTTTCAGTGGAGGAAGTTAGATAGGTCATTTGGAATTGTGACGGTGATAAGAGTCCGGGTCCGGATGGGTTCACTATGTCCTTTTTTAAGGTTTGTTGGACGTTTTTGAAGGAGGAGGTGTTGGACTTTGTTAATGAATTCCATTTTTTTGCTTCTTTACCCAAGGTGGTCACGGCTTCCTTTTTAGCCCTAATTCCCAAGATTAAGAATCCTCTTTCCTTAGACGACTATAGACCGATATGCCTTATTGGTAGTATGTATCGCATTCTTGCTAAGCTTCTTGCTAATCATCTTAGGTTGGTCGTGGGCAAACTTGTGTCGGTTTGTCAGTTCGCGTTTATCTCTAAACGAAACATGATGGATGGAGTGCTGATTGTAAATGAGATTTTGGATTATGCTAAGAGATTTAAGAAGAGTTGTATGATGATGAAGGTGGATTTTGAGAAGGCTTATGATTGTGTGTCTTGGGATTTTCTTAGATATTTGTTGAGAAGAATGGGGTTTGGTTATAAGTGGAGAAGCTGGATTGAAGCTTTGGTTTTTAATAGTTCAATGTCTATTCTTATGAATGGTAGCCCGACTAGAGATTTTTTGGTTCATAGAGGCTTACGGCAAGGAGACCCGCTTTCTCCTTTTATTTTTTTGTTGGTTGTGGAAGGCTTATCAAGAATGGTGGATTTGGCTTCTTCTTTGGGAGAGCTCAAGGGGTTCCGGATGGATGATCAAACTTATTTTGAAATTCTTCAATTTGCTGATGATACCATTTTTATTGGTGAGGATTCTTGGGATAATCTTTGGTCGTGGAAAGCCATTCTTCGGGGCTTCGAGCTTGTTTCGGGTTTGCGCATCAACTTGAACAAGAGTAAACTTATTGGTGTGAATTTGTCTTCAGATTTTGTTCAAGCAACTTCCTATTTCCTTAATTGTGAGATTGGTTCTTCTTCTTTTGTTTTTTTGGTATCCGGGTGGGCATTAATCCTAGGAGACGTGATGTTTGGAGTCCTATTGTCTCCAAGATTAGGAAGAGATTAGGAGGTTGACATACTAGACATCTTTCTTTTGGTGGTAGACTGGTTCTTATGAATTCGGTTTTGTCGAATCTCCCGACCTTCTTCTTCTCTTTTTATAAAGCTCCTCGTGCGATTATTAAGGAAATTATAATGCTTCAGAGATCCTTTTTGTGGGGAAGCGATGAGCAGAAGAAGAAGGTAAATTGGATTAAGTGGGAGAAAGTTTGTAGCGCTAAGAAAGATGGGGATCTTGGTGTGAAGCATTGTGGGAAATTCTACCAAGCTCTTCTTAGTAAATGGAAGTGGCGCATTTTGAATGAGGAGAATTCTTTATGGACTAACCTTTTTTCTTGCAGGTACGAGGATATCAAAAGGGCTATGCTCAGCCAGCGTTCTTTCGGTTCTAGGAGCAAGGTTTCTCTTTGGTGGAGGGATATTTGTTCTATTGGAGCTTTGGACTCTGATCAAGCTCCAAATTGGTTTTCTTATTCTATTTCTTTTAAACTTGGGTCTGGTCATTTTTTGGAATTTTGGAATGACTGTTGGATTGGAGCTACTCCTTTTAGCCCCCTCTTTCCAGATTTATACCTATCTATGGCTAGTCGTTTTGCTAAGGTGGCAGATATGGGTGATTGGTGTGGTGATTCTTGGAATTGGTCGCTTGGTATGGATGGTACTTGTTTCAGGCATGTCGCGGTTGAACAAGGTGCACAGTTGCTGCAAATTTTATAGCAAGTGCAACCTGTTCAGTCGATTCCGGATTCGTTTGTTTGATGGAGACAAGTAAGTGATTTCTCGGTATCTAATACTTATTCCACTATTTTTCTTATTGTTGTTCCGAGGGAGCCGTTGCTGGACTCTCTTACTTTGGCTTTTTCTTGCTTATGGAAGACCAAGTTACCTAGTAGAATTTTAGTTTTTGGTTGGAGGTTAATTTGGAATAGACTTCCTACAAAGATGGAGTTATCGAAACGAGGTATTTTGATTGGTCCCCATTCTTTGATTTGTCCTTTGTGTTTTGGTGTCGAAGAAGATTTAGATCATCTTTTTCTTGGTTGCCCTATTTCCAAGAGTTGGTAGAACTCTATTAGTTGTTGGCTTCGAACCGAAGAGGTTTCTTCGTCAAGCTCTATTTTGGATGACCTCCTTTTGTTGGACAATTCTTGTAAGTCGGGATGGTCCTTGGACACAGGTTGGATGTTTGGTTTGACTACTTGTTGGGTCATTTGGAATTGTAGGAATGAGATTCTTTTTAGCAATCTTCTCTTATCTAATTTCAATGGTGTGGAGCTTATCAAGAAGCTTTCATGGGATTGGTTCCGTTCTTTTTATAAGGTAGATTCTAGAGTTTCTTGGTTGGATTGGTGTAGTGATCCCACTCTTTGTCTTTTCTAGCTTGGTTAGTTGGATTGGTTTGGTGTAGGTAGTTTTGTTGGGAGATTTTATTCCTCTTTTTCTTCTTTGTTTGTAATTTGAGTTAAGCACCCCTAATGCTTTTTTTAATTCAATTTGCTTATTAAAAAAAAACTACTTGTAATGCAATGTGTGCAAATTTTAGAACTAGTTGTAACGCACATTTTGGAACTGATTTAGCTTTATCTCTCACTACTTGTTTGCAACGTGTGCTACTTTTGGAGCTAGTTGTAATGCATATTTTGGAACTGGTTTAACTTTATTTGTGACTTAGTATATTTTCTATTGGTTTAGCAATGTAGTAAGAAGAAACAGAAAATTCTAGTTTAACGATTTATCATTTCTGGTTTAGCATTAATAGAAATCATTGCAAGAATTTTCATTCATTTCAATTCCAAAAACAAATTACAAAATAGATTAAATTCAAACAAATTAAAAAAACTTTCATTCATTTCAATAATAAAAACATATTACAAGTAATTTGTTGCGTCACATTAGTGTTAGCATAACAAATTACTTGTAATGGTACACTACTGCAAATAAAAACCAAGAAGCAAGATAAATGGGTGCATTAATCTTCTTCATATCATTCACAACCTTCTTCTTGAATGTCTATATCTTATTGTTGCTTAGTGCTTTCCCAAACTCATGTTCAATTTCTTTGTCAAATTTACTTTCACTTTTTTTCAATCGTAACATCCAGTGTCAGACCTTAATTCAAATGTTGCACATTCAACTTGTTTTCCAAAAAATAATTCACTATCTTAGTAAAATATTTGACAATCATATAATTCAAACAACAACCTCACGAGAACCATTATTAATAAGATCCATTAAAGAGAAGATAAATGCAATTCTAGATGATTATGTTGTATTGTTTCAAAAACATGAGGATGACATTGGTTATAAGGAAACTTTGATTAAGGATAAGTACGTCTTGCTGTAAAAAAAATTATTCAAAAGACATTGATTATAAGGAAAATTTTTCTCTAACTTCCTCAAAAGATTCATTGAAGATCATAATGACATTAAATTGAGTAGTTGATTTAGTGTGGAAAGGTATATGCAAAGGTAAGTGCAGATAGTAAATTTACTTAAAGTTGAAAGTGCAATATTAGTAAAAGGCCCAAATTTCAAATGACAATTGCATGAAAGAGAGCGTGTTAAAAGCAGCATGGGCCAAACTCATTTATATACAATGTTATTTTTAACACTTCTATAACTAAAATAGAGACTCCAAATAATTAATCATATACCAAAATAAATATTTATATGATAAATAATAATAATAATAAGAAAATAGTTAAAAATAATTATATTATAATCATACACACACTTATTATTAATGTAATAATACATTTTTAAAATTGGAATGGTCATTAAAACCGGCGAAATATAAGTAGATGTGTCAACGGGGCAGAGAATGTGCAGAGGATGCTTCTCTATTTTTCGTCCCGTCCCTCAATTTTTTCTCCATTCTCATCTCCGATCCCCACTATAGGGAAATATTTTTCCTCATCCCCATCCCTACGGATCTCCCCTGTATCAATAGTAATCCACAAATTTCAAATCTTAATTTTTTTTTTCGATCAAAATTGTGACATTAGCATTTCATTGTTTCTTTTTTTTTAAACAAATATTTTGAATATTTATTATTCTAAAAATGGAGAAGACAAATAGTTTTGAGAAAAAAAAAACTCTTCTAAAAAGAAGAAGAAGAGACGTTTACTTTCTAATAATTTAATAACTTTTTTATAAAAAAATGTACAGTTACATAATTATTATATTTTATATAATATTATAAATATAAGAATGATAATTAATAATATGGCCGGATTCAGTGAATCCGAGTGGCGGAGGGTACTTCACTGATCCCTGCCCCGAAATTTCATTGGGGGAATTTTTACCTCTATCCTTGTCCCCGCGGGGAAAAAAACTCCGACTTCGGAGCTCCGAATAGATAATCCCTACGGAAATTCCCGTTAACAGATACAAATTGACACCCTTAAATATAAGATCACTAGTACTGGTTTATTGGTCGAACCACTGACTAAATCAATCTAAATTAGATAACTCAGTTGAATAAATCGATCTTTATTTCAAAATTATATACTACCTCTGTTCCTTTTTATAAGAGACAACTCACTTTTTAGGTTCATTGAATAATTAATGAATTTGGCCAGTTTATAGACTAGATACATTAATTATTCAATGAACCTAAAAAGTAAGTTGTCTCTTATAAAAAGGAACGGAGATAGTATTTATTAATTTGGTCGAACCGGATGACTCGATATCTAAAAAAAATCATGACATATATACAATTTTAAAATTTTAAAATATCATAATTTTACAAGTTCATTCTTCAATTTTAAATTCTAAATATAGTAAATATACACAAAAGAGTATAGAATACTAATCCAAATAAATTTTAAACAAAATCGAATTGCAACTTAAACTGAATAATAATTTAATTCTAAAAAAGAAAAATTATTTCAAATAAATGAAATTTTGAACAACATTTAATTATACTTTAATTTTTTTAATTATAAAAAACACGTCGTTTTATTTGAGAAAATAAAGTAAGTAATTATCAATCAGTTTTCCAAAATCACCATTCACTGATTTTTACCATTTTGACCAGTTCTAACTAATTTTCATTAATTCAATAGCTTACCTAGCTCCATAATCAAATCAAACTAATGACCCACCGATTTTCACTTCAACCAGTTCGATCGGGCGATCGATCTAATTTTTAAAACACTACGTCCAAACATATTCCCAAAAATTATCAGATCACATACACATATAAACCATCTAAAATAGCTTGTGATTTAATATAAATATAAATATCTAGAAAATCAATAAATAACTTTTAACTACCTTAAATAATATTAAATTAGTTCTACTTACTAATTACCCAACAAATCTAACACATATAAGAGGCTTCCACAAAACACAGAGACATTGTTTTCAATATCATAAATTCAGTTTAAGAAACATATGTTCATGAAATATGAAACTGGGCTAATAACAAAAGAGAGAAAAGCTTGAACTCCATAAACAGAGATTAATCAAAACAAATAGAAAAAGGCAAGTGGGAAAAGTGTCATAATCGGAATCTAGGGAAGCAAAGTGTGTCAATTTGTGAGAGAAGTGTCACTATTAAGAACAGTCAATTGTTTAGAAGGGAGGGAAACTGGAAAGAGAGAAGATAGAGACAAAAGAGACAAGGTTGGTTCCATGCAGATAAGGATGAGAGAAAGGCAATGATTACTGATATACTCATACGAGCCCACACATTGATCACGACTACACCTAAACCCCACCACACACTCTCACTTTTCACAACACTCTACTTTTTTCGGTAAAATTAACATAATACTTCCCTCCAATGAATACAAAAGACGAGAATAATGTTGAATTTTGTCTAGTTCTTGTGACTTTTCTGTCGTATTAATTGTAAAACAGGTATGTTTTTAGCAGCATTTAAGTTGTACCTACTATATGTAGGTTTATTCTCCCTGGGCGTATTCCACTTCGAGGGAGACATGTGAATGCAAAAGGCGCACACACGGGTTGGAGTGGAGATGGAAACAAGTATTGGACACTGAATTCATGGTTGTGAGATTTCTGAACATCCATATCAGTTTCAGAAAGAGAGAGAAAGAGAAAGAACAGTATTCAGAAACCTGCGTCAATAGTAAATACTACAACAACACACATAATGGTGTCACATTGTATATTTAAGGGAACAATCTACTATTCACTCTCTTTTAAACTTAATACACTTTTTCTTTTGTCATTTATATATTTTTATATTTACTGTTGTGCTATATTGCTATTCAAACACCATAAATGAAGACAAATAGTGAAAAATAATTTAACATAATTATAACATGACTAAAAGATATAAATTGTTAGATGATAGAATATATTGTTTTAGTAGGAAAACTACACTTGACATAGGGGTGTTAGACTACATAGTTGAAATAAGTTAAATAGGAGAAAATTGTATTCGACATAGTCAAATACATAATGCGTGTCAAAGTAATTGTATGTTTGGTTGCTTATACAAAAAAGGTAACGTTGTAAATCAACGTGTAACAATTTTATAAATCCTTTTTTAACACAATACAGTCTCTCTCTCACACACACTACGGAAAACACATATAATAACGGTTTCACGTCTATTGTTAGGTAGCGCGTGATTGTATGTATGCTGATTTCCACAACGGACAGGTGACCGTGGTTATAAGTTAGGTATCGTGCTAGTTATAATAACGGGTAAAGAAAACAACCATTGTGAAATAATTTATAGGCCTTGAGTTCGAATGCCAACAACGTCATTCTTGCGTTTTAACATTTCACTATAGTTATATGCTCCAATAGATTTTTGAGATAATATTCAGAAAAATTAAATTATTCTTGAAAAACAACTTAAACGGTCTAATGTTTTTCGAACTGCATGCATCTTATAATTCATGATTTTCTCATTAACCCTTATAATTTGATTCAATCCCAAATTCTTTAAGTAATGATGATGAATGAATATCTTCTAAGTCTTTTACACAAAATTTGATTTTCTTTTTTTCTAGTTTATTTTGCAAACATCAAGTTTTGTGTGAAAGACTCAGACTGTCATCCATTTATCATCATTGTTTTGAAGAATTTATGGCATTGAATCAAATTCTATAGGCTAAAGAGGAAATCATGAATTACAAGATGCATGTAATTCGATAAACATTGGATCGTCTAAGTTGATTTCCTAGTATAATTTAACTTTTCTAAGAATTAACTATAAAATATATTTAATGAATGCGAATTCAATGAGGAGTTAGTGAAACAAGCAATCACATATGATATAAAAAGCTAACTAACAATATTTATCAACAAAAAGCATCAATTAATTAACATAAATTAGGAGAACTTGATAACTAACCATTCCTAGAAGCTATGAAGAGGATAAAGTAGAAGAGAGAGTAGAAAACATGTGTTCACTATAGGAATATTATATGAAATACCCACATAATATTTCCACAATGAACACAAGCTCACAACTCTCTTAGATCCATGTACACACAACTAGCTGCATCAGTGATAAGTAAAGAACCATAACCACTTGCTAGCTACACATAAAAAATCATTTATTAACAAACAACACAAAACAACATTAACAACATGCAACAACATTTATCAACAACATACATACCTTTAATTGAAAGAATTTGTGGAAAATTAAGACCTACCATCATGTGAACCACACCCATAGTATGCAAACTTGTAAAATGAAATAAGGATGAAACTGAGGAGAAAACTGCAAACTTGTGTTAAATTTGAATGTATGTCATTCTAGGTCAATCACACAAGTTTGCATCTTTCACTTGAGCATCATCCTCTCCTGCATTTTTTCTTCATAGCAACACAAATCAATTGTAATCCTACAAACACCATGAAAAAAACAACATGTTAACATAAACTAGCAGTACATTGTAATTCAACAAAAATTTATTAACATACAAGGTTAACATGTGATCCAACAAAGATTAACTAGCAGTACCTTATAATCCAACAAAAAATTATCATCATGTTAATATGTGAAACATAATAATGTCTTCAATATTCATGCCTAGTTGAATTCATGCAGCTCTCAAGCTCTTCATCTGATTCAGAATCATTTGCATCCAGATTCATTAGGTCTTTCACAATAGCCTCTACCTTCCTTATATTTTCATGGTTAAGATTCTTGATAAGAATCTTCTTATAGCCTGTTCCACCAGACAAGGTTAACATACAAGGTTAACATGTGATCCAACAAAGATTAACTAGCAGTACCTTATAATCCAACAAAAAATTATCATCATGTTAATATGTGAAACATAATAATGTCTTCAATATTCATGCCTAGTTGAATTCATGCAGCTCTCAAGCTCTTCATCTGATTCAGAATCATTTGCATCCAGATTCATTAGGTCTTTCACAATAGCCTCTACCTTCCTTATATTTTCATGGTTAAGATTCTTGATAAGAATCTTCTTATAGCCTGTTCCACCAGACAATTCAACAACATGAATGAGATCCTTAACAACGTCAGCTTCCTTGGCTTTGTTCAACTATAACTCCTGCACATCAATAACCTCCTTTGAAGCCTTAATCTCTTGGACAAGTTTGCTCCCACTATTCATGTTGAGAAAATGATCTGAAATCTGAGAGAAGGATCTAAAATTTGAGAGTAGGATAGGTTTATATGGTGTCAAAATGATCGTAGGGAAGAGAAAATCTTTTTCAAAACCTAATCCTAAAGCATATCCAAACCAATAACAAAACATGTGAAACCGAAGTAAATAATATGAAAATCATGTGAAACATACAACAACATACACAGAAACAAGAGAATAAGGAAGAAGAAGAATACCTTATGTATGAAGAACAAGATTGAGGCTATACTGTAGAATATGAAAGCTAATGATGAAGAAGAAGAAGATAGAAAATGTGTGCTAGGGTTTTGCTGTGAGAAATAATATGATACTGTCAAGAAGCGAGAGCTAATTCGCTTATATATGGATTAACAATTTCAGCACGATCCTATTAAAAAACCGTGATGAAATGTAATGCTTTTACCAACTATTGACATTAACAACGATGGTGATAGATATTTCTATTCTAATATATATCATATTATAAGGACAACACTCATTGTAACAAAAAAGTAAAAAAATTGTTGGAGCTGAGATTCGAACCCTGTCACTCCATGAATGTATAATCACGGTTAATTGGTTGACCGTAATGCAATGTATTTTCGTAAATATAAAAAACAAAACGTGTCCAAAAATGAGGTATTACCACAGTTAACTATCAGACTGTTGTAATTTAGTGTTATCAAAGGTATATTTTGTAGTCTCTCTCTCTCTCTCTCTCTCTCTCTCTCTCCCCCATCTCTTTCTCCCTCTCTTCTTCTTCTTCTTCTTCTTCTTCTTCTTCTTCAATTTCTTGAAAATCGTAATTATTCCAACAAATCGGTATCAGAGTATGGTTGTGATTCAGAGTGAATATGTAATGGCAAACAGAAACACAATATCAACCCAATTTCCAACGAAGATTATGATTTTAAAAGGTGAGAACTATGAACGGTGGGTTACACAAATAAAGGTCATATTCAGTTTTCAAGATGTGGTTCAAATCGTGAGTGATTGAGTACCTTTGTTGGAAGCGAATGCAAGTGGTGTTTAGAAGGCTACACATAAGGAAAAAAGGAAGAAATATGGAAAAGATATTTTCTTGATTCACTAGTGTGTGGATCCAAATATGTTAGAGGGGATCACTGAAGTAGAAACGTCCAAGGAAGCATGAGACAAGTTAAAGAACTTGTAGGGTGGAGTCAAAAAACTGAACAGGGTGAAGTTGCAGACACTGCAAAAGCAATTTGAGATGAGTCAAGTTAAAGAAGATGATTTAGTTTCAAAATTCTTGCGTGTATGATGCTGCTAACAAGCCATATAAACACATGTGGTGAATTGGTCACTGATTTGCAGAACATTGAGAAAGTGTTGATATCCCTGACTGCAAGTTTTGATTACATTGTTGTGTCTATTGAAGAGTCCAACAATCTATATGAGATGAAGGTGGAAGAACTTCAAGCTTCATTGCAGGCTCATAAGATATGACTGAAGCAAAGGAGTTCATAAAGGGAGAAAGTGGAAGAACAACCACTGCAGGCAAGATCCATCAAGAAATCTGATAGAGAAAAAGAGAAACAGAGAAAGAATCTTGCAAATGATGAGAAATTAATTAAGAATTCAAATTATCACCCTGATTCAACCACGAAAGTCACGGAAAACAAGTATCCGGGGAAGAAATTTGATATGAAGGAGGTGAAGTGTTACAACTCTAAAATATTTGGTCATTATGCACGAGATTGTCGAAAAAAGAAGGAAGGTCAAAGCAAAAGATAATGACGAAGTGCAGTATGCACATGCTGGAGAAAGTGACTCTAATGATATGCTACTCATGGCAAATACTCAGTCGAATAATGAATAACCAATATGTGGTACTTGGATTCAGGATGCAACAACCACATGACTGGTGATAAAAAATGGTTCACTAATTTAGATGAATCAGTTAAGAAAGTGACTAGGTTTGCAAATGTCAGACATGTCACATAAACTAGAAAAGGAAACATAATTGTGTTCCGAAGAGATGGTTAGAAGGCCACTAATACTGATTATTTTATGCACCTTCGATGACAAGTAATTTGATAAGTATAGGCCAATTACTTGCAAATGGGTATACCATGAAGTTGGAAAAGAATCAGATGAAGGTGTATAATGGTGAAGGAAGAATGATATTGAAATCACCATTGGCAAATAACTAAAACTTCAATATTGAGATTGACATGGTTGATCATAATTGTCTTGCTTTGACTACAAAAGAAGACAAGAATTGACTATGGCATCACATGTATGTACATCTAAATTGCAGAGGTATAAATATGCTTAACCAGAAGAAGATGGTGTATGGCTTACCTCAAGTGAAGGAACCAAGTCATGCGTATGAGGAATGTTGCAAAGCAAATCAGGCTAGGAAAGCATTAAAACATGACTTATCCATGAAGTCGAGAGAAAAGCTAGAGCTTGTCCACTCTGATGTCTATGGACCCTTTGAAGTAAGTTCAAATTGAGGTAATTGTTATTTCCTAAATTTCATAGATGAACTCACCATATATATGTGTATTTACCTTATTGAAAATAAGAGTGAGGTGTTTACATAGTTCAAGAAGTTTAAATTGCATGTTGATAAACAAAGTAAATGCAAATTAAAGAAATTGAGAATTGATGGTGGAGGTGAATACACCTCTAGAGAATTTACAAGATTTTGAAATGAGGAAGGTATATAGCATGAGGTCACTGCAACATATACACCTCAATATAATGGTATAGCATAGAGGAGAAATAAAAGTATACTAAACATGACCAGGAGTATGTTGAAAGCTAAAAAAATGCGAAAGAGATTTTTGGGTGAACATCTTCGATAACAGTATACATTCTAAACAGATGTCCAACAAAGAAGATAGTCGAGAAGTCACCTTATGAGGCTTGGACATGAATAAATCCAAATGTTATCACCTTAGAGTTTTGGATCAATGTGTTTCAGGCATGTACATGAACAATTGAGAAAGAAGCTAGATGATCGATGTCAAGCCATGGTGATCATAGGTTATCATTTAACTGGTGCATACAAGCTGTATTCGCCAAATGATGATAAACTAGTGATCAATAAGGATGCTCTGGTGGATGAAAGAAAATGGTGAAATTGGACTCAGAGGTCAATTCGACATGAGCAAGATACAACCACGACTGTGCTTGAAGAAGACTAAGATACTGAAGTCACAACCAATCAAAATGAAGAACCGATTGAGCAGAATATTCGAAGATCGAATAAAATAAGAACCGGGTCGACAAGGCTAGCCTGGTATGAAATATTTCCATATCAAACAATTGACGTTGATTGTGACCTCATAGGGAAGTGATAATGATGGATGAATCAGAATCAATTGATCTAGATCAAGCTATGAATTATTCAAATTGGTTGGCAGCCATGCAAGAAAAACTCAGGGCAATTTAGAAGAACAATACATGAGAGCTTGTCGAAAATTCAATCCAGAAGCCAATTGATGTGAAATGGGTCTACAAGTTAAAACTAAGGCCAAATGATGAAACTGCGAAGTGTAAGGCAAAACTAGTGGCGAAAGGTTTTCTACAAAAAACCTGGTATCGATTTCAATGACGTTTATGCACCTGCTGCAAGGCTAGAAACCATTAGGGTTGTTGTGTCAACTGCAACATACAAAGGATAGAAAATACATCAACTAGATGTAAAGTCAGCATTTCTGAATGGATAGTTGGAAGAAGAGGTTTATGTTAGTCAACCACCCTTGACACCAGACCTTACAACATAAGTATATTTCCATGAATATATACCCGCACCTCCATTTACTTAACAAAGCAAGATTAAAAAGTATAATAGTATTAACCCCTGCCCTCATAGCCTTACACACATCCTCCCACTTCACCCAAACTACCCTGTAACCCCCTTTTGACTCCCCAAGAGAAACCACTTTTGCATACCTACCATCTTTTGCCACACCAAGACATGCAAAAGAAAACGAGGATTGAGTTCAACACCGAATTCAACAAGACCACTTTCCCCCAAGGCTAATGAACCTATTCCTCCAAGAAGCCAGCCTTTTAGAGACAAGCTTAACCAAAGGGTCCCGAGTCCCTGAATTCCTAAGATTTGTACCCATAAAAAAACCTAAATACTTAAAAGGAATGAACTCTACCTTACAATAGAGATACCGCTCCACCCTATTCAAAAAGTCCCTACTCACATTGAAACCAAACAAGAAACTCTTATAAAAAAATTCAATTTGAGATCCTGACCAACTTAAAACTCATAAGGATTGAGTTGATAGTCAGTAGATTATCCATCGATGGAACACCCACAATAATTGTATCATCGACATACTAAAGGTGGGTCACCATAACCCCAATATTTCTAATTTTAAACCCTACAAAGATCCCCTTCAGAGACATATGGCTTTAATGAAGCACACAACATCTAGCCCTAACCAACTTTAGACCCCAAAACTCCCGGACAACTAAGTCAAAACACAGACACCCCCCCCCCCCAAATAGAAATTATTAAACCAAAATCATTTTTGTAAGGATTAGTTAAACTCAATATAAAAACCAAATAGAGTATAAGAGTATGTTATTATGTCACTCATCAGTTATATATGCATAAAATAAGGTCTAATAGTATTGGATGTGCGATGTGATTTGGAAATTTTTTTTAATCCCAGGTAGAATAAAGATCAAGTTTTATAAGAGTTTGTCAAACTTTAATATATAGCCTAATAGAAATCAATTTCTATTAATATGAATCACATATCATTTATATTTTCAAATCAAATTCAATACTATTAAGGGCCTGTTTGCTTTAAAAAAAATATTTTTTTTATTTTTAAAAGTGATTTTTATAATAATATTTTTCAAAATATTAAATTTTTTAAAATTTATATTTATAAATTTAAAGATTAATTTGGATATTTTGTAACATAAGTATACATTATTGAAGATCAAAATATAGTCGAAATAGCAATTTTTTTTTCAAAAAGTTGTATCACAAAAATGATTTTTATGAAAACCTATTTAAAATAACTTCAAAACTAAGTGATTTTTTAAAATTTTGATATACAAAAATTGTTTCAATAAAATGATGGAATACCTAAAATAACATTTTAAGAATAACTATTCAAACCAAATTTTTATTTGAAACTGTGAAAAATTTCTTTGTAAACTTTTTTTAAACAAAAAATATATAAAATTATAAAATTTATTTTTAAAAAAAAAGCTAAAACAAACGGGGATCTAAGTCTAACGAGTCTATTGAAAAAAATTTAAATCGCACATAAAAAGAGAGATATAACTAAAGTTTATAAGAGTGTCATTCTAACTCTTTTTGTAAACCAAAAAGAAGAATTTCAATAAAAACAAAATTACAAGTAAACAAGGGAAGAACCAACCAAAGACTCCTTAAGAGAAAAGTATTTGTCTAGGGGTATCAATATTGTAAAACTAGTAATCCTTTGTAATAGTTAATATCACTATAGTTTCTTTATAGAAGTCACTGACCATAAAATCAATAGATTGAGAGAATGTTAAACAATTGACACTAAGCCAAACAAGGGAAAAGAGAGCGCTTTTTTTGGCCTATGACAGCGCTTAAAAGCGCTGTCTAAGCCAGCGCTGTCGTAGGTAAAGACAGCGCTTTTTTATTTATGAAAAAGCGCTCTCTAAAAGGGGACTTTAGACAGCGCTTTTAAAAGCGTTGTCTAATGTATACGTTTAAAATTTTAAAGAATTTTTTTATATACTTTACAGAGCGATTTTTTCTTCAAAAGCGCTCTATAAAGGGGGACTTTAGACAGCGCTTTCTAAAGCGCTGTCTAATGTATACGTATAATGATTTTTTATATACCTTTAGACAGCGCTTTTTTCTCAAAAGCGCTGTCTTTTGTCTATGTATAATTTTGAAGATTTTTTTAAAAAATCCAATTTTAACCATTTTTTTTATGCAGAAACCTGTATAATTCACATTTTCATAAACCTGTATAATTCACATTTCAATAAACCAGTATGGATATGCATTTCCATCAACAAATTCTATTTCAAAACTAGAATTTACATTAATGCAGAATTCGCACAAATTCTATAAACTAGAATTTGTACATTTCAATAAACTAGAATTTACATGCAGAATTCACACAAATTCTATTGTATGGTTTCAAACCTGTATAGAATTTACATTTCAATAAACTAGAATTTACATTCACAAAACTATACATTCAAGAAAGAATTCTTCTTGCAATAAAAAATTCGTACAATTCCTCTTTAGTATCTTGCAATTGTTTCCTCGTGTAATAAGGACACGCCATATCATCGAAATACTACATAACAAAACAAAATACGCATTATTTAGTTAAAAGTAATAAATTATATGACATATCCGATAAATATTAAAATAAATCCTAAGTTATAAAACCATGCATACCGTAATAGGAATCTCCAATTGTCCCATTTGAAGGATTTCTCTCATGAACCTCAAAACGAAGTACCCGCAGTCTATGCTATTACGCTGACGAGGGCACTACACATAGACAAACAAATAAGAAATAATATATAGATGTTTTGTGTTATCAAGTAGCATCACTAATAAGCAATATTGTGAAAATTAATATACCTCCACTTTGACCCATGTAATATTGGTTGCTCTAGCCCGTGCTACTCGTGCGTATCTTCCTGGTTACTAGACATTTGACCTGTAACTTGCAAAAATCCTGACTTATTCATTCGTACGCCATTATTATTTTCAACCCACTTGCAACGAAATATAGGAATCTGAAACTTCTCATAATCAAACACCCAAATGCGCTCGATAACCCCAAAATATGACAGATTTGCAAATTTGGGGTTTAAGTCTTTCACACTTGAAATGTGCATTGCTTCAGCTACCACAGTGACACCACTATTTTGCATAGTACTTTTATCATCTTGTTCTTTGGTATAAAATGTGTATCCATTAATTTCGTATGCGCTATAAGAAAACACGACCATACTTGGACCATATGCTAAACATCTCAACCTTTCTGTTATTGAATCGCGGTCTGAATAATACTTTGAATAAATATGATCCTTAAACCAAGGTATGAAACTTCGATTGTGCTCTCGTACTATCCAATTCTCATTTCTATTCGGATTTAAACCTCGGAGAACATCCTTGTGCATTTCAACATACGACTCAACCTCATTCTCATTGTGCAGAACATACAAATGCACTTGATCCCGTTCGACCCTTGATACTGTCACAACTTCATTTCCAATTAACTTTTTTCCTTCTTTTTTTCTACAATATGAGATTTGGGGAGTCCAATTGATTGTACATTGGACAGATATTCAGTACAAAACTCAACCGCTTCTTCAACAATGTATCGTTCGGCAATACAACCCTCTGGTCGACTTCGGTTTTTCACATACCCTTTTAATATTTTCATATAACGTTCAGCAGGGTACATCCATCTCATATAAGCCGGTCCACACAATTGTGTGTCTTTCACCAGATGAACAACTAGATGAACCATTATGTCAAAAAACGAGGGAGGAAAATACATTTCAAGATCACACAAAGTAATAACTATTTCTTTTTGCAATATTGGTAAGATCGCAGGATCGATCACCTTAATGCAAATTGACTTAAAGAAAAAACACAATTTAGTTATTGCGCTTCTTACTTTTTCTGGCAGAATAGAACGTATACCTATTGGTAGAAAATGTTCCATTATAACATGGCAGTCATGCGTCTTTAAACTCTTTAACTTGAGATCTTTCATAGACACAAATCTTCTAATATCTGAAGAGTATCCTTCTGGAACTTTAACTTCACTTAGAAACTTACACAATACTTTTTTCTCCTTTCTAGATAGAGTATACGCAGCAGATGGTAGATATGTTCGTTTTCCTTTCTTCAAGGGTCCTAATTAAGTTCTTATCCCCATATGTACCAAGTCCTTTCTTGCTTTAAGGCCATCCTTAGACTTTCCTGGTATATTGAGTAACGTACCAATAACACTGTCAAATACATTTTTTTCAATATGCATAACATCGAGAAAATGTCTTACATACAACGACTTCCAATATGGCAGTTCAAAAAAATTGACCTCTTCTTCCACCCACTCTAGACAAGTGTATGTGCAAAAGGCTTTCCAAACTGAGTTCTCACATCTTTCACCTTTTCAAAAATTTGATCACCTGTCAATATAGTTGGAGCTCTACCATGTTCTGGCTCTCCATTGAATGCTTTTCTCCACCCACGATAGTGATGATTAGAATTTAAGAATCTACGATGACTGAGAAAGACATTCTTCTGACCAAACTCCAATCGCGTCCAATCTGTTTTATCTTCACAAATAGGACACGCACATTGACCTTTTATGCTGTACCCTGATAGATTTCCGTATGCTGGAAAATCATTAATTGTGCCAAACAACATCGCCCTTAAGTTGAAACTTTCTTTCCTATACCCATCATAAACCTCCACACCGTTCTCCCACAAAAATTTTAAATCTTCGATTAAGGGTGCCAAGTATACGTCTATGTCATTCCCTGGTTGTCTAGGCCCAGAAATTAACATAGATAACATCATGTACTTACGCTTCATACATAGCCATGGAGGTAGGTTATAAATCATTATGATCACAGGCCAAGTGCTATGTGAGATACTTTGAATACCGTGTAGGTTCATTCCATCAGTAGATAATGCCAAGCGAAGGTTTCTTGCTTCTTTTCCAAATTCAGGATAATCATCATCAATTTTCATCCACTGTGGTGAATCTGCCGGATGTCGAAACTTTCCATCAATAATTCTTTCATCTGCATGCCAAGTCAAGTGTCTTGAATCGGTTTCACTACGAAACATGTGTCTAAATCTCAGAATTATAGGAAAATACCATAAGACTTTTGCTAGAGATAACTTTTTCTTATATCGAGAGACACTGCATTTAGGACACTCATTTAACGATGCATACTCATTTCGAAACAATACGCAATCGTTTGGACATGCATGTATCTTATCATAGCTCATGCCAATAGAGCACAACATCTTTTTGGCCTCATATGTTCGATTGGGAAGAGCATTATCCTCTGGAAGCATATCTTTCATAAGGGCCAATAATTCTGTGAAACTTTTATCCGACCATCCATTGCTCGCCTTTAAGTTGTACAACTTTAATACCGCAGACAATCTTGTAAATTTGGTGCAACCATTATACAACGGTTTCTCTGCATCGCTTACCAACCTCTCAAACATTTTGGGACAATCCTTAAGATCTTCTTCAAGTGCTTCTGCAATCTCTTCGACTCGATCAGAATCGTATGTATCTGTGCCATTGTCGTATGAAGCGTAGGTCGTATTATCCCCCGATTCAACATTCCCGTTAATTTTCTCACCATGCAAATTCCAACATGTATAACTTCTATCAATTCCACTCCTCAATAAATGCGATGCCAACTGAACCGCGTCAACCCGACTCCCAAAACAGCAACCCAAGCAAGGACATATCATTCGACTGGGGTCTTTGGCGTGCGCAACAGCAAACTTAACGAATTCCGATACCACATTGTCGTACTCTTTCGACAATCGACTTGAAGACATCTATTTCTTATCCATAGTTATACTAATTAAACTAAACAAAAACAAAAAGAAAAAATGTTATACCTGTAGGGAAACGATCCGACTTTCACACTTTGAACACAAGTAACCCCTATACACGTATCATAAAATGAAATATCATTAATTGACCAATTATGAGTCATAACTTGATAAGTGGCAACATGTAATCACAAACAAGCAACAATTAGAGGTAAACACCTACATATTCCAAGTACTCAAGAGCAAAATAAATACTTTAGAATCACTAAGTTTAGAGAACAGATCAAAATACAAGAAGAAAGGTGAGAGACAACCATTAATATAGGCTCATTGACTTATAATATAACTTTAAAAACCACGAAAAATTATAATTTAAAGTATCAAAAAAATTCTTTCCTCAATAAGTATAAAGTAGACAATTAACTTATAACAAAAAGTCACAAGTTCTAGAAAATAAAAGAAATGAGCTTGGAAAAAAAGGATAGACCAAACACAATCAATTGGAAAAATAGTACAACACAACTAGCGAAATACAATTTCAATCAATACTAGGTTGTTTATACTAATCAACTTTGCCAAATATACAGTAGAAAATATTTAAAAGTAACCTTCCACAAAACTAGGTTGTATCATGAAGTATCTTTTCAATAATAGTCATCGTTGTGAAGATACTTTAATATTAGTTTCCTTATGAAAATACCTTCCACAAAACTAGGTTGTATCATGAATGCATAACACAATGAGCTTATTATAAAAAAAGAGGGACATTTGTAAAAATAAGAGATGAAAGATTAAGGATTGATACTTTGCCAAATATACATGAAAAATAAAAGCAAAAAATAGGTTCGATTCTGCAACAATAAAAGAGGGAGCTTTTATCCTCATCGTGAAAACTTTTTCAGCATAAAAATCAAATCAAAAACAAAAATTAAAAACAGAGAAATGAATAATAAAAGAGTAACAACGTACCTTATTCGTTTTCAGAGGATAAGAGAATAAGAACAACAACAACAACAACATTTTCACGAATGGAATGCAACAATGACGACAACGGTGACGACAACGGTGACGGCAATGGCAATGCAAGAACGACAGCAATGGCAATGCAAGAACGACGACAAGGGTTTAGAGAAACGGTCGAGAGAGAAAATGAATAGAAGTGTCTCTGAAAATGTTTAGAATTGTTTTATATTTTAATTAGCAAAGGACTTTAGAGGGCGCTTCTCCTTAGAAAGCGCTTTCTAAAGTGAAAATAATTAGAGCCCTATAAGAGCGCTTTCTGAAAGCGCTTTCTAAGGTGGCCTTTAGACAACGCTTTTTAAAAGCGCTCTCTAAAGTAATACCTATAGCAGCGCTTTTTGGAAAGCGCTTTCTAAGGTGGTCTAAGGTGGCAGTCTTTTACAGCGCTTTTGAAAAACGCTTTCTAAATCCTTTCTTTTAAGGCGCTTTTTTTTAGCGAAATTTTTTTATTCTTTTTAACAGCGCTTTTGTATAAAAGCGCTGTCTTTTAGGTGCCGTCTAAACATATTTTTGGCGTAGTGTGAGTTGATAACATGCATTTTACTGTTTTAATTGAATCGATTTTAGTAAGTTTTAATGTCTTTTTATACTTTTATTTTACTCCAATAAGTTGGTTTTTATTTTGCATTGCAGACACAAAATGATCGGCATCAAATACGAAAAAATAATGTAGAAAAAGCAAGTAAATGTAAAAAATATATATAACTTGTAATGGGGGCCATGATGAAAGTCATGCACCATGATGCATGTCGTGGATCCTGGATCCAGAATCTCCACCTTCATCACGTCATGACGCTCAGGCAGTCATGCACCATGACGCCCATACCAAAATTTTCAGCATTTTTGTTATGTTTCAGCCCCATTTTCTCCATGTTGTACCCACGATTTCTCACATATTCTGCCAATTTTTGAGTGAGAATTTTCCTATAAATAGCCTTATAATGAATTGTAAAATGATCCAATCATTACGTTATGCTAGTTTTTCATTGTGTGTTTTAGGTACTGATCAATCGACGGCGATTGCGAAGAAAAACAAAGAAAATTGGCGAAAACAACACGAAAATGCACTTCTCAGCCTGTCATGATGGGTAGTCCAGGTCAAACGCTCGTCATGCCTCAGAAAGACCAGACCGTCACAACCAAAAGAGGAAGATCTAGCGCATGAATGAAGTCAATGACGTATAGACCGTCAGCCTGGCTGACGCCCGTCACGGGATATGGACTCAGAGGAATTTCAGTCAACACGTCATGATGAGCACACCGTCATGCATCATGACGCCCAGTTCCAAAAAAATGCTCACGTTCTTCAGAATGTTTCAACATTCCCCCACTTTCTCACACTTCTTTTGCACGATTTGTGGTGGCTTTGCTGTGCGAAAACTAGAATAATAGGGGTTGTAACATCTGACTTAAGGATCCAAGCTTACTTGAGCACTATAATCACTTGTTTTAGAGCATTAAAATTCCACATTGAAATTTTTATGCAAGTTTATTATTTGCACTTTTGGCATTAATTTGTTGTTGTTGTAATTTACATTATGCACTGCTCTTTTGCATTCTAGTTTGCTGTATTAGAACAAAGTCTCCTTTTAGAGTGTTTATTTATGCAAGATTCAGTTTTTATTCAAATTTCGTGTTCTTTTACTTTGTTGTTTTCTAATATGTGTTCTTTAAATGCATGCTACTTATTAATTTCCCTGTGCTTGAGTAGATTAATGTATGATTTGAAACATGAGCACCATTTACCAATAATATTCATATGAAATGCTAAATTAATAAATCGTAATGAGAATAAAATACCGTTTTGTGATTTCTTTTTCAAACCATTAGTCTTATTACAAAAGTATAAGCGCAGAGATATCGATTATGTATCGACAAAGCACATCCGATATCCAACACTGTTATTCAAACCTTTGATTTCAAGGTAGTGAAAACATCTTGAAATTAATTGAGAATTTATTTTAAGCTTTTAATTTTTTTTAAATATATTATTTTCACTGCGAAAGTCAGTTTTTAACATATTTAGAAATCCGGTGACGCGCCAATAAAAGTAGGCGTCACCACTAGTTGAGTAATTTCTATAGATAAATTTCATTCTCATTGTAATAAATTGCGGCGTTTTGTATGAGTAGAAGTGATAGTCAGAAATCGCTGTTTCAGTCCCTTATCCGTTATCTTATAAATTTAACCTACTTTACTGCTTTTTATTATTTTTCGCACAAACTTCAAATCTTTGAGTAGTTTTAATTAAACATATGATCGATAGATAGAAGTAATTATAATTAGACTTTGTAGATTCGACAATCTTTTATACTATATTTATATACTATATTTATATAGCCATATACTTTCGACATAGCCATATACTTTCGACCTATCATGAGCCATCTACTTATAATCCTCCAAGAAACCAATTAGAATTTGAAAAAGCTCTCACCACAAGGGAACAACCCGGTTCTATCCAAATTTTCTTCCAATTTCTCTCCATTGTCTGTGCTAAAGCTATCTTAACAACAAACATCTCAATCATCAATGCAATGCCAAAACTTAAGAAAGAACAAAAACTACCAACATGAATAGCTTAATTTTATAAAAATGAGTTAGACTAATATAAAAATTTAAAATATGGTAGGTTTAGAACCCTGCTCTGATTAAAGTGAAAACAAAAATCTTTTGAATTAATAGTGCAATATAAAAAATTAAAATGATTAATGGTTACTTTAAAAAAATTTATTAATATATTTAATTTTTTAAAGTTATTAATTTATAAATATCGACAACTTATTTACCTTAGCTCATAAATATAAATAAATATTATCACAAGATTAAATCCTTGATCAACCTTTTTTATAAATTTAACTCAACTAACATATGTTAGTTGATAATTATGTATAATTAAGTTAAAAAATTAAAAAGTTAATTATTTTTTATTTTAAAGCATATTTATACTATAATAAATTATCAACATTTTTTTCTTCTCTAATTTTTATTATCCTTTTATTAAATAATATATCAAATCTATTCTATTTCTCATATTTTCTCTCTTTTCATAATTTTTTAACCTATTTTTCTCTTCTCCCTTTCTCTTAATAACCAAACCCATCCATAGTATTGATTAACCAACTTCAACTCACCTACTAATAATTTAAGAATGTGAATTTCTTTTTCCTAATTTAGAATATTTTTTATCAAAATTCTTCAAATTTGAATAAATAAAATAGGGGACCAGGTAGTAAGGGACAGAGAACATAGAGGCTAGGTAGATGAAGATGAACAGTACTATGGTGTGGCAAATGAGGGTTGAAGTAGTCATGCAGACTATTGCAGAAACCATAAATATATGTGCTACCACCTCTTAGCTGTCCCTCCTGTCCTCTCCTCCTATACTTTTCCTAAGGTCCACGACAAAGTACTGTTATTATTATTCTTATGTATAAAAAGAATATTTTAACTTAATCTCATATTATGATTATCATTACTGGTCCCCTCTTTCAACATACTTGAATATTATTAATATGATCTGTCGTCTAAAGAAGTTTGTAGCAGTAAAGACCGATCATAAACTCATGTTTTTAACAGAGATACAGTATCTGCGTTTGAAAGGTACTACCAACGATAAAAGATTTACTTACACACTGATTCAATGCTGATTACTCACTTTCCTTGATTCTACACAAACATTTTTTGTTTTATTTGCAAGCTGATTTATGTTCTTCAAGTGTGTCTGACATGAATATTTTTTTTGGGGGGATGTGTTTGCCATGCAGAAGTTCTTTAAATGGTACTCCAAAAGTAGCTGCTAGAACAAGAGCAACATATACATTTTGTTATATAGATATCATATTGTCGAATGCAAAAAAAAAAAAAAAAAAGTATACAAAGCTTATATAAATTTGATTGTGTAATATATAAGGTTTAGACCAACAGCAAGCAGCAGCCCAGGTTAATATATGAAATCATTTAAATAACTAAATTTGTGTTGGCCTGTTTTAATTTTTAACAGCATTTAGTTTATAGGAATTTCTTATTTATTTATTTATTATATGTAAACGAATATGTAATAATTAATAGAAATTGATGCACAGAACCGTGAAATTCAGTCCAACAAAATCATTGCGGTAAAGTATAATTCAACCTTATAAAATTGGTTTCTAATTTAATCATTGTAGTTCTATTTGTAAGGAAGATGAGATTTGAGATTTTTCCAATAGACCTCTCACTTTACATCTAACACTATTGAAATTGATGCATGAATATAAACAATGGATGGCTCGTGCCTCAATCAATAGACTTTGATACTGTTCCGTTCGGGAACTAGAATTGGATGTAGTTGGTGAAATGAAGATCTTGAATTGGTGATGGTGATCTCCGATACGGCGGTGCGGATTGGATCTACAATATTAACACTCCAACACTCAAGTCAGTTCAAAATTTAAGATGGATGTAGTGAAAAGTGGAGATTAGAGAATATACCTTGCTTTCCGTGTGAACTTATTTTATACCTTGGGTCTAATGGAGTTGATTTGAGGTGAATTGGGACTCAGTTGTTTGAGCCTTTGGGCAGCCTAAAACTGTTGCTCCTAAAGGCTTTGCCGGACATTGAGAGAGTAGGGGCAGCCTTTAGTAATTTTGAACAGCCCCCAGGATGTTATCCGATGCGAGTTAATAGTGTGAACGTTTGGAGCCAAGTGAAAAAGTAGTGGAAGATAGGTGCACTAAATGCTTTTCTTATCACTGAAATGTTTCACTCTCCACCCTCTGCACCTCACGCTAGGTTTACAAACCAGGAAATGATTCCCCTAGGGTATTTGTGTATTTTCGTCTCTTTGTTATGATTGATAGGACAGTGTATTTACATCCTTTGGATTTGCGCTTTGTCTTTGACCCTGACCGTTGATTTTCGACCGACTCCCTTATAAAAAAATGAGTTTTCCCCCTCCCAAAATTTTTTTGTTCCCCTACTGTTCTTCGTCTGTCTCTTTTTTCTGAGCTTTAGCTATCAACTCTTCTGCTCCAACTTTTAGATCTTTCTGTCACGCTTCTCTCCCCTTTTGCAATTACATTGTTGCCCCATCATCTACAGGAATAGTGGTTGCTCCATTCAATATTTTGGGGCTAACCCCTTTTCACCAAAGGTCTATTGTTGTTAATCTTTCTGATTTGTTTGTAATCTAGACACATGATTCGATTCTTGAGATGAAAGTGACAAATGCAAAAGATTACTCTTGGGTGGATCAACAATACTTGCAAACACCCTCCTCATATGCTCAAGAAATTAAGGTGGCGGTTGTCCGCATCGAGGTAGGGTCTCCCCTGATTGTGTCATCTCTCTCATCCCTACTAATAAGTGAGTGTGCAGTAGGTTCGAAGGGTGTTATATTTCCTTCTACGACTGAATTTTCCAAAAGTTAGGTGTCCGACTTCCATTGACAACCTTTGAGAAAGGCATGTTGGATCATTTTCCCACCACCCTTCACAACTTCACCCGTGCATATGGAGCTTCGTGCGGGTCTTCCTGTACTAGTATGAGTATAAGGAAAACATGGGTTTAGCTTCCACAAATCTCTTCTTCCATCTTTAGAGGTTAATTTTGTCTCCAAGGGGCGACATTTATGCCAAAAATTTAATCTTCCAGGTATATACAAAGAGCTGAAAGTTTTTCAAAGAGGATTACTTCTTGGTTACCCCATTTCACCCCTTATTCATTATAAATTTTGCATTGTTTCGGATCCTTAAATGGAGTCAGTCACATGTGCCGAATGGAGTAGAGATTCTGGTGCTCAAGCCACTTCATAAAGAAGACTTAAGTTTATTATATTTCATACAAAGCTTTCACCAACACGGAGAAAGCCATGAGTAAGTCTCTACTTTCCTTCTCTAATTTTGAGATACACTGTCATGTTATTGCTGAGCCAGGATATGTGGAAGATAGGAGGAAAACTTTTAGTATTCCCTCTACTCTTACTTTATTTGTCGCATGTGCACTCATACCATCCCTTACCTGTTGATTTTTATTTTCAGATGCTCTCAAAATGAATGATACCTCGATTGCTCGTGATGTGCCTATGGAAGGTATTTGAGCTTATTTGATTGCTATGACACCTTGAAAGGGCCAAAGTAAGAAGAACCACAAACGTCCTTCCTCGGTCGGAGCTAGGAATGATCAAAGGTAAGGATGTTGTCCGGGGGAATCCTCTGAAAAATTCGAGGTAGTTTGGATCCGTTCCTACAAATAGTTTAGGGAACGCTCCTCTCCCACTGCCCTTTATACTAGCCGCTCGATTGCCCTACACTGCAGCAGATATGAAAGATTGTGTGTCTGCCGAGGATTATGCTTACGTCCAACAACTCTCTAAAACAGACAAATTTTACTTGTTAGCGGAATTGGCTTACCAAGTGTTGTAGGCGGCTTTTCTTTTTTCCCAACTTGTGGCCGTTCACGAGGAACTTCTAGTCCCGACACCTCGTCTCAAGGGGTTGAGGATTTTTAAACTTAATATGCTCTTTCTCAGGTGAAAGTCACCAACTTTGAAAGGGATGTTATATAGTACACAATTTTCTGGATCCAATTTCTTCTTTGATAGAGGAGGTGAATCATTATGGTTCCCTTGCGACTTTGGTTAAATGTGCAATGAAACTTGAGAGGATGATCAAAGAGGAAAATTATGGTGCTCATCAAATGGAGCTCGAGCTGGATACTCTGTCTTGTAGTGTTAGGGACATCGAGGTGGAGCTTAAGGAGAAGATGGTCATCCAATATAACAAGCTAGATGCTCCTCAAAAGGACCATACAACTTTGAACGACCACCCACTCGATATCTCTGGTGATGTTCTAAACGAAGTTTCTTTCTAGAACGTCTTACGCCAACAGTAGTTTCTTGTTCCTAACTTCCAGGCTTTCCATAATTATTTCACCTTTGTTTGATCAAGACTTGGTGTAACTCTTTTGTTTAATGTATTAACTGATACTTACTATACTATTCATTGTATTTAGCGTTCACTATTCCAGTATTTATTCGTACGTTTGTTAGCTCCTAAATTCGACGCCTATATTAAGTTAGAGGAATTAATTGAAGTGTTAAACTCTTTGAAGAAGTTTGAAGGCGTTCAACTGGATCTCCATGGTGGGGACCTAAGTCGAAGGTGTGCTTGCATAAGGAAAAAATAAGCATGGGACTTAGAAATATTTCCAAGCATTGGGAAATATCATTCAACGGATACTGCTGATGGTGTTCGACGTGAAGTAATTCAAATTCAAATAAAGGAGGGAATGTTTATTCTTACCCGCTTTTGAAAAGGACAAGTGACGCACATCCAGGGATTAGAAGCATGCAGGGCGACACTTGTCGTATGTTAATTGTTTCGGCATTTAATATTAGTTAGTCTGATTAGTATAAATAGGAGTTCTAGCAATAGGATTCGCGTGTTGTTCAATTTGTACAAGTCACTCAAAAATTACTCAAAGTATCCACGTGTAGAGAAACGAGTTTTGTGATGTACGTGATGTAAACACCACTTTCCATTTCAATGAAATTTCTTTAAATATTTTACTAAGAGTTTATCTTTTGCTTTGTGCAAGTTATTTTTCTGCATTTCATTTAGTCTTTACACTTTCAGCCTTTTCGACTCAGAGTTTTTTACGCATCCCTTTAATTACATTTTTACGCATCTCTTTAAATTTCACGCAAGTTAAGTTCATGCCTTTACCAGTCTCTTCGATTTAAAACTTTCTCAAAGTTCTTTTACTTTTCAGTTACTTTAAGTTTCTTGAAGAAATCCTTTTTTTTATCTCTTTACTTAGTCGAACATAGAAGTTTTGTGTAAGAAATCTATTTAGCACATGTCTTAGGATTTGTGTGGTCGATCCTGCAAGTTACTCAATTTTGTGTGAAATTGATAGACCAGCGGTTGTTTACTATTTTTACCAGTAAACAAATTGGCACGCCCGGTGGGACAGTGTTAAGTAACATTTTTTGAAAACTTAGAATTTTGTGATTTGAACATCCTTTTTGTGTCAAGTACTTCGTTGTATGTTATTAAGGAGTGGAAAGGTAGCCACCACAAACGAAGAAAGACCAAAAAGAAAATATACGAGGAAAATGGCAAGTACTAATCAGCCAAATAGTTCAAATCCTCAAACTACATCCGGTGTCATTGTAGAACCAACCCCCGTGTCTTCGACTGGAGGACCCACCGCTCTTGTGTCGGCATCCGAAACTATGCCTTCTATGGCTATTTTGACACCAACACATTCCATTCCTCATACTGAACCAGTCTTGACATATGTAGGGCCAAGGGGACCCCCAGTAACGCCTCCTCCGATCGGGACATCTACTTATCGACCGTTCCCACCACCAGGTTTTTCAATGCCCTTAAATGGTCGAGAGCAGCCTTACGGGATGGCAACTTCCATGATGATGAATTTACAAAATGCACCCCCAGTGTATTCTGAACCCGTAATGACATCACCTTTACAAGGGTCGGAGTCTGGAGTAAATATGGGTCGAAACCAATCCTTAGGAGTAGGATATTCAACCCAAGTGCCAGGCTTGACAAATACTACCGTAGCCTATTTAAGGTAGCAAATGGATGAAAGTAACCACCAAATGGTCCAAATGATGTCTCAAACCATGGGGGAAATCTTTCAGCCTCTAATCTAAAATATTACCCAGACCAATCAGCAAATGGCTGCGCAGATGACGCGCCTTGCAGATTTCTTTGGTGTGCCTAATCCTCCTCGACACCCTCAAAGAGAGTATATCGCAACAAACCAAGAGGGGGAGGGGGGGTATTCGAAGAGGATCCCACTATTAATCAAAATCAACAAAATCCAGGGAATATTCCTCAGGTAAACGTACAGAATCAAGTAGCAGTCGAAGCCCCTAGGATTCAACAGCCAGTGCCTGTTGGAGATCAACCAAGGGTGGTTTTGGTGAATAGAAATCAGGATGCTGATGATGTCGTACAACAAGTTTGGCGTAACGACATGGAGGCAAATAACAATCTGGCAGCTATGATCGAAAGGATAATGGTCCAAAATGGGGTAAATGTGGGCATGCAAAGGCCAAATTTCACATCCCCATTGTCGGAATACATTCTCCAGTCGGAGTTACCCCCTAGAACAAAAGTCCCTAAGTTTACTAAGTTCTCTGGGGATACCACTGAATCCACTGTCGAACACGTGGCTAGATACGTGATAGAGGCTGGGGAAATTGCAAATAACGAGAACCTTAGGATAAAATACTTTCCAAGTTCTCTGACGAAGAATACCTTCACGTGGTTCACAATTTTGCCACCTAATTCGATCCACAATTGGACCCAATTAGAACGGTTGTTTCATGAACAGTTCTATATGGGGAAAACTAATATTAGTTTGAAAGAGTTGGCTAGTATTAAACGTAAATTCACAGAGCCAATTGATGACTACCTTAATAGGTTTCGACTGCTTAAAGCTAGATGCTTTACCCAAGTACCAGAGCACGAGTTAGTCGAAATGGGCGCTGGTGGCTTAGATTATTCTATTAGAAAGAAGTTGGATAGCAGTATCTTAAAGATATGGCCTAACTAGCCGATAGAGTTCGACAGTTAGAACGCCTGAAGGAAGAAAAAGCCAGGGAAAATAAGAACAAGAGGGTGTCTTACGTCGAAGTTAATAACGACGGCGAAACATATCATGATGAGTTAGTTAGTTTTGACGAAAGCAAGATCGATCTTGCTGAGTTGAAACAAGGTCCACCTTCTCTTGTAAGTTGCTGGCACCTTTGAATGAGAAAAATCCAGTCGAAACTGAGAAAAATGAAAAATTCCCCAAGAAAACCTATACTTTTGACGTTACTAAATGTGACAAAATTTTTGATTTGTTAGTTAAGGATGGTCAGATGATAGTGCCACCTGGTGCTAAAATGCCTCCTTTAGAACAAAGGAAAAAAAGAGGGTTTTGTAAATATCATAATTTCTTGGGTCATAAGACTTCTCAATGTTTTCTTTTCAGGGATCTGGTTCAGAACGCAATTCAGGAAGGAAGGCTGAAGTTTGGAGAGAAGTCCAAAAGTCAAATGAAGATCGAGCCAGACCCCCTGCCAGTAGCTGATGTTCATTATATTAAGCCAACGGAGGTCCATATGCTTGAGGTTGCTGAAGGCCTCAACAATGATGTCAATATGATTGAGATCACTGATGATTTTAACAATGAAACAGTCATGGCCAGGGTTACTGAAAATCTTGACCAAAAATTCCTAAGGAGCTTGGTTATTGGTTCTGTCGAAGTATTCACCAACAACACTACTGATGGTGTTGAGAGTATTGAAGGTGCTGACAAGGAAGTTGCTGCGGATTCCCAGAAGATGCTGGTAACCAAGGAAACCGCAGATGGTTTCATCCAGATGGATAAGACTATTGAGAATTTGCAGATGAAATTATGCAAGCTCGACATCACCGAGGATGTCGAAATGGGAGTTTATATTGTGGAAATTTCTAAAGAGGCACCAATGGAAGTCGGTGAGGAACGCCGACAGGAATAATACAATAAGCTGGCCTTCCCAAAAGAGGAAGAAAATTTGGTTGACTTCATACACAGATGTCAACGAAAGGGATCTGAAGTAATGCTTTGCCTTAGGTGTAGCGCTCTGTTCGACAAAAAAGCGGCGCAGAATCTTTAAGGGATGCGAAAGGCTAAGCAAAGATGGGAGAAGGCCAATCATGGCCCCAGAAGTTTTGACCCAAGAAGGTCTGAGTCGAAGGCTAGAGCACCAGGAGCAAGGCCTGCTACCTTCAAACCATTTGCTGAACTTTCTAACGAAAAATGGGTAAAACCAAATGAGAACAGGCAGAAAGGTCAGCAGAAGTGGAAAAACTTCGATGTCAACAGGGGCTCTTCGATCACCTATCGCAAGGAGTTTCAATCCTCCAACAAAACTGCCCACATTTCTGAGAACTACAAATGGAAGAATCCTATGACAAGGTCACAGTGGAGAAGGGAGCAGCGAAGGAGGAAAGCCCAGAGGGAAGCCAAGTCGAAGGATAAGGCTGAATCAAGCACAAACCTACCTGCTGGAAACAACGGAAGGGGAGGAACTGTCAAGAAGTTTCCCATTGGGCAAAAATTATTCAAAACTGAAGTCGAAATAGCTAAAGAAAAACATGACCAGGCCATAACAGAAGACGAGATGATGACAGACAATTTCGACTCGGATTCTGATGCTTTGTTGGACATCATCGTGAATGTGGTCTCAGTATTGTCTAGGGAATTTAACCAAATCATAGAGGTTGAGGAAGCTGATGACTCTTCTGAAGCAGAAATGGCGGCACACAAGCCAGTGTGCTACTATATCATGAACAATGGCTGCGTCGAAGAGCAGAATGCTTTCGTTGAACTGCCAGATGAGGCTATGAAAAACCATCTGAAGCCTCTATTCATCACTGGGAAAGTAGAGAATGTTCCAATAAACAAGATCTTGGTTTACTGCAGCGCCACAGTGAATCTGATGCCGCACCATAGCTTGAGAAAGATAGGAAAGTATGATACTGATACTAAGCCACACAATATGGTTCTTTCAAATTATGAAGGAAAAGTTGGCACCACACTGGGTGTTATACAAGTTGACTTGACAGTTGGGACAATTACTAGGCCTACTGTCTTCATGGTAGTGGAAACAAAAGCCAACTACAATCTGCTCTTAGGAAGAGAGTGGATACATGGCATTGGAGCAGTTCCATCCTCGATGCATCAGAGGGTATTTTAAGGGCATAGTCGAGAACATAGAAGCTGATCAAGGGTATTTTAAAGCACCGATAAATCATGTTGACAGACGTTAGTTCGACAAGCATTTGGCTCATATTGCCCCTTGTGGTCCAACAGACTTTGAGTTTGTCCCAGATGATGAGACATTTTGCTCATTGTACCTGCATCCCGTCGACGGTTTCGGTTGGGATAAGGAGGTTCCCGAAGAAAGGCTCCCATACCTCGGCACACCTTCAGTAGACCCCACGGGGTGGGGAAGCGAATTCAGTGATAATGACTGAGTTCGAAACATTGAAAAGAATTTCGGCTTATATGGCCGAAACCAAACTACAAGCGGCTTTGGAAGCAGCCAATGAATATATGGCTGTCGAAGCCAATTCAGGATTCTACCAAGAAGGTCCTGGTAAGGACTTCAACCCAAAACCACCTGATCAAGTTTGGGATAAAGAATAGAGGCTCGATGCTATTTATGATGATGAACCTTTGGGTTTTGAGAAGGATCCGTTGGCAAACAATGTTCGAATGCTAACGCAAGATCCTCTTGAAGAAATCAACCTGGGAGAGGGGGCAGTGAGAAAGTCTACTTACATCAATGACAACATTACTCCACAACTCAGAGTCGAAGTAATCCAGATATTGAAAGAGTTCAGAGACTGTTTCGCATGGGATTACGACGAGATTCCTGGTTTAAGCAGGGAGTTGGTTGAACTGAAGCTACCAATCAAGTCTGGGAAAAAGTCGGTCAAACAAAATCCCAGAAGGTTTGCACCAGCGATCCTTTCGAAGATAAAAGAGGAAGTCGAAAGGCTTCTTCGTTGCAGATTTATTCGAACGGCCAGGTATGTCGAATGGCTTGCAAACATAGTACCTGTTATAAAAAAGAATGAGACTTTGAGGGTTTGCATAGACTTCAAAGATCTGAATGCTGCGACCCCAAAGGATGAATACCCAATGCCTGTGGTGGAAATGCTAGTCGATTCTGCCGCTGGCCACGAATGCCTAAGTATGCTCGACGGGTATTCTAGGTATAACCAAATATTTATCGCTGAAGATGATGTCCCTAAAACGGCGTTTCGATGCCCTGGGGCCTTAGGCATCTACGAATGGGTGGTAATGCCTTTTGGCCTAAAAAATGCTGGGGCAACATATCAAAGAGCAATTAATACAATTTTCCATGACTTCATAGAAACTTTTATGCAAATTTACATTGATGATATTGTTGTGAAGTCTGTTTTAGGGGAGACCCACATTGACCATCTTCGACAGTCATTCGAAAGGATGAGAAGACATGGTCTTAAAATGAATCCTCTCAAATGCGCTTTTTGTGTGCAGGCGGGAGACATTTTAGGCTTTGTGGTCCACAAGAAGGGGATCGAAATCAATTAAAATAAGACCAAAGCTATCATGGAAGCGAAAGCGCCATCGACAAAAAAGGAACTACAATCGCTGTTGGGAAAGATCAACTTCTTGAGAAGGTTTATATCAAATCTCAGCGGGAAGACTCAAGCCTTTTCACCTCTACTTCGATTGAACAAGGAAGGATTCGACTGGGGGTAAGCCCAACAAGAGGCTTTCGACAAAATCAAAGAATATCTAAGTCATCCTCCAATACTGGCACCACCTTGTAGAAATAGAAGTATGAGATTGTACATAGCTGCGTCGGACAAAGCCTTAGGGAGCATGTTGGCTCAAGAGGATGAAAATGGCGTCGAAAGAGCCATTTATTATCTTAGTCGGATTTTGAATGATGCGGAAACTAGGTATAGCATGGTTGAGAAATTATGTTTATGCTTGTATTTCTCTTGTACAAAATTGAAGCAATGTATAAAACCAGTTGATGTGTATGTTTCGTCTCATTTTGATGTTATTAAACATATGTTGTCCAAACCTATTTTGCATAGTCGAATTGGTAAATGGGCACTAGCATTAACTGAATACTCTTTAACATATAAGCCTTTAAAGGCAGTTAAAGGACAAGTGGTATCGGACTTCATAGTCGACCACTCTATAAATGAAAACACTTTGAATTACATCGAACTGGAACCTTGGAAGCTATACTTCGATGGCTCTAGCCATAAAGATGGAGCAGGCATAGGCGTGTTAATTATTTCTCCTAGTAAAATTCCAACAAAATTCAAGTATAAGGTCGAAATACTTTGTTCCAACAATGAGGCTGAGTATGAAGCCCTAATAGTTGGACTTGAAATTTTGTTAGAATTGGGGGTAACTCGAGTCGAAATAATGGGAGACTCAGAGTTGGTCATAAAGCAAATTACAAAGGAGTACAAATGTGTTAAGGAAAATCTTATCATGTACTTTCTAATAGTCAACAGACTACTAAAGAGATTCGAAGTTGTAAGCATTCGACACATACCTCGACTGGAGAATCAAGTGGCCAATGACTTGGCTCAGATTGCTTCTGGGTATAAAGTTTCGAAGGGAAAGTTACAAGAGGTAATCGAAGTTAGAGGTAAAGTTGTGTATGTTGGATTATGCCCATCAGATCTAGAAGCAACGAAGCTTGGATACGCCGATGAAGAAAATTTCAAGATTTTTGCAATAGACAGCTTGACGGACAAAGACTGGAGGAAGCCCATAGTCAAATACTTACAGAATCCAACAACATCCACAGAGCGAAAGGTCAGGTATCAAGCCTTAAGTTATGTTCTTCTAGGTAACAAATTATTTAAAAAGACCCCTGAGGGAGTCTTACTTAAATGCATGAGTGAATCAGAGGCATATCTTGCCATTTCGACTGTCCATAGTGGGGCATGTGGGGCACATCAAGTGGGTCATAAGATGAAATGGCTTTTGTTTCGACAAGGCATGTATTGGCCTACCATGCTAAAGGATTGCATTGAATTCGCTAAGGGCTGCCAGGAATGTCAAGTTCATGCTGGCGTACAACATATCCCTGCAAATGAGCTGCATTCCATAGTCAAACCTCGGCCTTTTAGAGGTTGGGCTTTGGATTTGATTGGAGAAATTCGACCAGCATCGTCCAAAAATCAGAGATACATTTTGGTAGGTATTGATTACTTTACGAAGTGGATCGAAGCGATACCTTTACCGAATATGGATCAAGAAGATGTGATCGAATTCATTCAGAAATACATAATTTATAGGTTTGGAATCCCAGAAACAATTACAACAGATCAAGGATCAGTCTTTACTGGTCGGGTTTCAAAGAAATAGGTTTCAAACTCTTAACCTCTTCACCTTATTATGCTCAGGCTAATGGTTAGGTCGAAGCAGCTAATAAAGTAGTGATTGGTTTGATCAAAAAACATGTGGGGAAGAAGCCGAGGAATTGGCATAAGACACTATACCAGGTTCTCTGGGCATGTCGAACCTCTCCCAAAGAAGCAGCTAACACTACTCCATTTCGATTGACTTTTGGTCATGACGCAGTTTTACCTGTCGAAATCTACCTTCAGTCAACAAGGATCCAAAGACATCGTGAAATTCCTTCAGACTCTTATTGGAATATGATGTTAGATGAATTGGTGGATTTAGACGAAGAGAGACTTAACGCTTTAGAATTGCTAAAGAGACAAAAGAAAAGAGTGGAAAAGTCTTACAACAAAAAGGTTAAGATTAAGACCTTCTCGCCTGAAGATTCAGTGTGGAAGGTAATCCTGCCTATGGATCGAAAGGTCAGAGCCTTGGGAAAATGGTCCCTAAAATGTGAAGGCACGTTTCAAATTACGCAAGTATTTTCTAATGGGGCCTATGAAGTCGAAGAATTAGACGAGGATAAAAGAATCTTGAAAGTAAATGGCAAGTATTTGAAAAAATATAAACCAGCACTTCAAGAAATTAAAATTGCTAAAGAGTAATTCGATGTAAAAAAGGCGAAGCCAACATGGTATAATAATGCCAAAATGGCTTAAAAGTCATAACATAAAAGCCTCAAAGGGCTATGGAACGTTGTACTGAAAAGAAAATATTACAAAGAAATTACAAGCTAAAAAGGGAGATTCTCTTTCATCTTCAAATATTTTGACCTCTGGAGTTCAAGGCGTTTTTCACACAAGGTCTTGTCAGATCTTAAACGTGCAATCTCTTTCTCTAGTTATCGAGCTTCCTCAGCAAAAGTTATGGCATTGTCTAGTTCTTTCGACAAGTCAGAATCATCAAAGGTAGACAGCTCAGCGTTGCACTTTTTGGCCTTCGAGATCTTGGCTTGAAGCTTTTTAATTTTTTGCTCCAAGGAGGCAATGTTTCAATCGTTAAAGGTGATCTCTTGCTTGTTCTTCTCCTTGGTTTCCTCTAGTTCTGCTACCTTATTTTCAGATTCAGTGGCAGCGGTCCAAGAGGTAGCCTCGCTTCCAGATTTGATTGAAATTGCATCCTCAATTTGGGGTAGTCGCTTGAGGTCAGCATGGACTTGGTCGATCATAGTGCCAAGTTCTAAAATGATGTTAGCAGATTCAGGAGAAATAGTGTGGATGTTGACTTGTTAAAGGAGACTTTTCAGTGAAATATGAGTGACATTATCCATTTGTAAGAGATTGAAGAGGTCACCCTTAAAAATCTTTTCTTTGATCTTCAGGAGGATGTTGTCCTCAGGCTTGCTCAAAGGTTGATCCTCAGAGGCAGTTGAAGCACTAGGAGTCTTATTTGAAGAACTTCCTCGACTGCCAAGGAGGATCTTTATGTACCTCCGAGGGTTACTGACCTTCAAGGCATCAAGTTCTTTTTCAGAGAGGTCTGCTCCATACACAGTCGAGGCTACGTTGTGTTCAGTATCAATAGTAGTTGCTGGAATAGTGGTGGCTCCGACAGGAGGCGAATCATGATCAGACTCTTCATTAACTTTCTTTTCCTCGCCTTTGCCTTCTTCCTCTTCATCTTCATCCATGTTGTCATCAGTATTATCTCCATCACTGTTGCCACCAGGCTCAGTTTGGCGCATTGTTTCTTCATCCTCCTCCATCTCTTCATCCCCCTCTGGATCAATATTTTACGCCCCAAGGGTTTCGACTACTGGCATGTCATCCTCATCAGCCAGGGTTCTATCTTTATCCATGGCGATGGTCTCTGGGTTTTCTGCTTCAGGATTATTCTGATCATCGTCTTCATCGTGGTCAGAGTCATCTGTTTGGGACTTTTGAGTAGTAGTCTTTGTTGGCGAAGGAGGAACTGTTTCAAAGCCAGGTTTATTAATTTCATCGAAAGAACTCCTTCCAGAGCCTAATTCGGAAGTAGGGTGGTATGTAGGCTCACCTTGGCTGTTCAGAATAGTCGCCGGAGAGGGAGACTTAGCCACTGGTGGGTTTGAGCCACTTGCATTAGCCTGAGTCAAATCGAAGCAAATCAGGTCAAAGAGAAACAAGGTAAACAGTTAAATAAATGTGAAAGGATAGTTACCTTGACACCTTCAGCTTGGCCTGCGGCCAGTTTAGAGGCAGCCCCAGAATAGGTTTCTGCAGCACCACTGGTAGTGGTTGTCTTCTTGGAGACCTTAGCCACTTTGGGCTCAGATTGTCCAGCAGCAGCATCTGTAGCCTGAGTTGGTTTCTTCCTCTTTTTTATTTTTAAATCTTCAGGAGGAGATTGGTTATCATCCTCCGAATCAACAGTGACTTGGGCAGTGCCCCTCTTCGACTTCCTCTGTGGTGTCGAAGGTGGTTTGCGGGAAGCCTGAAGTAGTATAAAGCATTAGAGAAAAACTGCTCACCAACAAAAGGAAAAAGTTGTGTGACGTACCCTGCTACCTTCATTCATTTTCTCAATCTTCACTTCGACCAGTTTTGGAGTTGTACTCTTCTTAGGTGTTGCTGCAAAACAAACAAAATTACCACAAGTCATTAATGATAAAGTTCGAATGAAAGAACATAAAATTTGAAGAATCCAAACCTTCATGTATTTCAGATTCGATGCGAACATCTTCGATACCGATATGAAGGTGTCATTTGAAACTGTCTAACGTATGCTTAGTCGGAACCACCCGCTGAGCCTTGGGTTTCGACTGCTTACGAAGTACCTTTATAGAATCCCCACAGATGAATCAATCTGGAAATGGAAGGGTAAGAGCCACTCCAAAGTCAGCAGATGGCAGTCGGGAGTCTTCGGAGGGAATAGTGTGAAAGCCATTTCATAGCATTTCTCAAGAGGAACGTATGAAGGGAGTTTCAAACTTTCCATTTTCTTGAAAAATTTCTCCTTCAGCGTAACTGCGGCTTCACGGACAGTTCCACTAATGTCATCTGGTCGATAAACAGTTTTAAAGTATTTTTGGAAGGCTTGAATCTCTTTAATATGAGTGGATTTACCTTTTTTAGTCTTCTCCTGCACATCAACAAAAGCTTGATCAATTAACTGAGAGAAGCTAGAAACGTCAAGGAACTCTTCAGTATAGTTCTTTGACCACCAGTCATGGAACTCTTGAGTACAGAGATGAGTGGGATCGAAGTAGAAAGGAGTAAGGAATGATCTGTGGGCATGTCGAGCAAGGTGTGTTGAGATCCCTATAGCATCAAAGTTAGTGTGATGTAGTATCAGATGGCCTTTCTTCTCATATAAGCACTTGGGAAGAAATTGAACCAAACCGAATTGTCGAGAGACAAGATTTGGTTGGTAGGCCATCAAAGTTGTTTGGCCATTCAACAAGTTGATTCGATGAATAATCAGTCGAGGGAGGGATTAGGAAAGTTTCCCAGATAAGCTTCGACTCTTCTTCGTGCTTCTTGAATGAAGGAGGAAAAGGCCTGGTGAACCATTCAGGGCCGTAGCTTCTTTCAGGAAACGGGACCATCCTTGGTGTGAATTTGTAACGTTTGGTAAACATTTTGATAAAGCCAGAAAAGGATGCTCTAAGCGTTTGCCCTTCTTCATTAGGGGTCAACTTCACCAATCGAGTCCATTCGACTCGCCTCTCTTTAATCTCTGCAGCGTCTTCATCCACAGTTCCTTTCTAAAAGTGGTGTTGAACCAAAGTTGGAGTAGCCAAAAGGGTCCTGACAACGAGAGGTTCCCATTGCTTTCTAGATCTTTGAGGCGAATGGCGCCTTCACTCAAGGATTCGTACAAGCTAGCCAATATCATTTCACTCAGGAAAATGCCTCGATTGTTGTGTAATTGGTTAGCCAGAGTCAGGTACTTCTTGGCCACTTGTAGGGACTTTGTGCAAAAGACACAGCGAGAAAGCCACATAGCCAAAAATGCTATGTGCTCTTGATCCGCCACCGTGTCAGCTTGCTTATCGTGATAGTGGTTCATGAAGTGGGTGTAGGTGTGTTTTGTGGTTGAAAACCCTATGGTATCTTGGGCATCTATCTCAGGATCATAGACTATCTCGTTTGGCTTTAGCCCTGTAATAACGACTATGTCGAAAAGGGTAGGGGTCATCATCCCACAAGGGAGATGGAAAGTGTAATGGGTGCTATCCCAGAACTACAAGGATGATGCTAACAAGGTCGGACAATAAGTAGGACCTGTTTTCGACATCATAATTAGGTCATAAACTCCCAAATCTTTCCAAGCTTTGGCTTTGACCTTCTCTACTTTGGCTAACCAATTCAAGTAGAGGTCAGAATCCTTAAAGTATGGGGTTTCCCTAAACAACCTAGATCCATCGTTCAGATATTTCAAATCTATATTGGTTAGAGCTACATTGTCATGAGGAACAATTGCTAACTTAGCTTTATCCATTTGTCTTAAGGGTTTGGTTTTGTGGTACGAAGGGAAAAAATCTCTAATAATTTCATAATCTACACCCATGGTAGACAAAGGGCCAGACAGAGCAAAAGATTTACCAGAAACAGTGATAGGGATCAATACCTGAGATTCATAGATGTGCCTTTTTTCTTCCTTAAGTGGTTCAGGAATAAATTGTTGGTTCTTCACCATCTTGGTTCCGCTCAGTGTAGCGAAAGGAGGGAGTAGCGGTGTGTTCTTTGACCCTCTAGGTTTTTGGCCTTTCTTTGAATCCTGAGTTATGGTGTTTGAGGACGCCATTGTTAAAGATTGAAGAAAAATGGGTTTTGCTAAAGATGGAGAGATGAAAGTTTTTTTTGGAAAGAGGAAAGAAGTGCTTAGGGAAGTGCTTTGGAGGTGAAAAGTGAAAATAGTTTCAGAAGAAGCTATTTATAAAGTATTCAAAATACTAATTGGTTGCTAATCATCATTGAGGGTCTAGAGCTAGTGGGACACGCGTCTTCCCAGGAGTAAAAGTAGGGGTGGTAGCAGTTGCTCCCTAGACCCACGATCTCCTAGACTCTAGGAAAGGTGATGATGGTTCGTGATTTGATGTGGTTTCCGAGGAGACGTTCTAGATATGATCATAAATGACTGTGACGTCATAAAGGTGATTGAAAAGAAACCGAACAGTTTCTTGGGACGTGGGGTAATCAGCTATGTCAACACCTATGTAGGGTTGAAAGATGGCTTCAAATGGACACTATAAAAAAATGAGCTTTCCTTCAGTACTGTCGAAAGGACATTTTTGGGGGGCAATTTGTTAGCTCTTAAATTCGAAGCCTATATTAAGTTAGAGGAATTAATTGAGGTGTTAAATTCTTTGAAGAAGTTTGAAGACGTTCGACTGGATCTTCATGGTGGGGCCCTAAGTCGAAGGTGTGCTTGCATAAGGAAAAGATAAGCATGGGACTAAGAAATATTTCCAAGCATTAGGAAATATCATTCGACGAATACTGCTGATGGTGTTCGACGTGAAGTAATTCAAATTCAAATAAAGGAGGGAATGTTTATTCTTATCCGCTTTTGAAAAAGACAAGTGGCGCACATCCAGAGATTAGAAGCATGCAGGCGACACTTGTCGTATGTTAATTATTTCGGCAGTTAATAGTAGTTAGTCTGATTAGTATAAATAGGAGTTCTAGCAATAGGATTCGTGTGTTGTTCAATTTGTACAAGTTACTCAGAAATTACTCAAAGTATCCGCGTGTAGAGAAATGAGTTTTGTGAGAATGTACGTGATGTAAACACCATTTTCCATTTCAATGCAATTTCTTTAAATCTTTTACTAAGAGTTTATCTTTTGCTTCGTGCAAGTTATTTTTCTGCATTTCAATTAGTCTTTACACTTTCAGCCTTTTTGACTCAGAGTTTTTTACGCATCCCTTTAATTACATTTTTACGCATCTCTTTAAATTTCACGCAAGTTAAGTTCATGACTTTACCAGTCTCTTCGATTTAAACCTTTCTCAAAGTTCTTTTACTTTTCAGTTACTTTAAGTTTCTTGAAGAAAGCCTTTTTTATCTCTTTACTTAGTCGAAACATAGAAGTTTTGTGTAAGAAATCTATTTAGCACATGTCTTAGGATTTGTGTGGTCGATCCTGCAAGTTACTCAATTTTGTGTGAAATTGATAGACCAGCGGTTGTTTACTATTTTTACCAGTAAATAATGTTGTATTTAGAAATTATTGTTTTCGTGTTGTTTGTATGATGTATTTAGCATTTGATGTATTAGCGTGTTATTTATATGTTATATTTAGCATTTGATGTATTCGTGTGTTGTCTGCATTTCCCGCGGGAGGGGGGGGGGGGCTCAAAATCGGAGAGACCAACGAGACATGGTCTTATCTTTGTACTACACTCCCTGTCGAAGAGGATCATTCCCCGAACAAGGGTATGATCCTCATCCCTACCCCCGAGGTATGACTCAGATCGAGGTGTATGTCTTCGGACTCCAGTGCCTAACACCCTTTGATTGGCTAGATTCGAAGGGGTGCACCAACTACGCAAAAATGCATGTATTCTTTATCATCTACACAAAAATGCGTGTAATCTTTACATTCCCCACCTTTAGCTTCTTAAGAGACAGACAAATAGGAAAGCATACAATAGAGGAAACATGACAGACAAATATTTGCTTTCATAATGAAGTGAGTTTGTTACATTAAAACAATGGAATGAATAAATAAATAGTTCTTCAATTGTAATACCGCTTTAGCTTGGCAATGTTCCAAGTCATTGGTATCTATTCTCTTTCAATGGACTCTAAGAAGTATGATCATTTTTTGGTGTTGGCACACACCCGTTAGGGATTTTCCTAGTTTGCTGCTAGCTTTCCATCCTAGGCGTTTTCCCCTCCTATGTCGGCTCTCCGGAGCACCAAATCCCCGATATGGAATACTTTTGGTCGGACGTGGAAATTGTACTTGGAAATCGTAGTTTGCTTGATAAAGGCGTTGGTGAAGGCAACCATGATCCTCATTGTAGCACCTCAAAAAATATGAGAGAACACGACCTCGCGAGAAAATCTTGCGGATTGGACTGACAGAAGAGTCGCCAACGAACTTTATTTATTCCCAGAAGAGGGAAAGGGAAAATATCGAGAAAACCCATGGGATCGGAAAAAGGATAGGACACGGTCGTCACAACCAATGTCGGGGTTCGGAAGTCGGTTATGCAAGGGAAAGGTATTACCACCCCTCACATCAGGCGTACTCAACGGGAACCATCTAGGTTGTCTGTGCATGAAAGGGTGTCGTTTATCTAAAGGTTTATCTGCTAAAGGTAAAAGGAATGTCTTTTATTAGGGTTGCTCGCCTTGGCGTTGGCCTCGTGCCTACGTACCCTCATGGTTCAATGAGGAAGTTAGAGCTTCGTAGTTCAGCCTAAAAAATGATTGTTTGTTGGTTGATTTTACCTTGAAAAAGGATTTTCGAAGTGAGGCCCTAAGGCGCAAAAAGAGTTTGAATGAGTTGATGTTGTTTTTATGATTTTTGAAGAGATTTGTTCTTGATTAGGATTGCACTAAAGACAATTGGTAGAGGTGATTATTTCAAGCAACCAAGTCGAATGTCTTGTGTCGAAATAATTAGAGTGAGTGTAGGGAAGCTCCATTCTCACCCTTTATCCACCACTTAAGGATCGTGGTGCACAATCCCTCCCGTGTCTTATTGGGTTTTTGAATTTGATTGAGAAAAATCAGCTTGAAGTTGGATCAAGGGTTTGTTGGTTTGATTATGAAAATGTTTTAGTGAATGGGTAGGTTGATGGCAATTCACAAGGCAGTCTACTTAGAAAGGGTGAATGGAAATGGAGTGTGATTGGTTTGAGGGTTGATGGTGATGGAAAACCTATTGTTTTTATTATGAAAAATGCTTGACGTTGGATTAAGCTTATTTATGTTCCTTTGAAAATGGTTGATTTTATTCTTGGATTAGAGAAAGCCTAATCAACTAACAAGCAAAGAGAAAGAGGTAAAGTTATTACACGTCATGGGAGTGGGGATACAATTTCTCAAATGGGGATGGAATAAGCAACGAGCACACAACCCAAATGGTAAACTATACGTGTACTAGCAAAGTGGGTTAGTCTTTTAGACGACCAACTAGAAGTAATTGATTGAATAAGTTTCATTGTAAGAAATCCCAAGAGTAAGCTATGAATGATGTGCAAAAGTGTTCTAAGACAAAGCAATAAAAGAATAAAGAAGTTCAATCCAAAGCTCCATTGCTAGGGTTTTTGTACAAGGTCTAAACTCCTTATCGAGTTCAGCCTTAACCTTCATAAAATCTTCGACAATGTTGCTTTCTATGAGGATGTCATCCACATAAAGCAACATGTTACTTGCTATGACGATGTCATCCACAAAAAGTAACAAAATTACAAGTGAATATCTAGGTTGAAATCTGAAGTAAACACAGTGGTCAAGCTGGCTTCTAGTGAAACCAATGTGTGCCATGAACTTGTCGAATCTCCTATTCCATTGTTGAGGAGATTATTTTAGGCTATACAAGGACCTATTCAACTTGCACAAATAATCTTCCTTTCCCTTTTCTACATACCCTTAAGGTTGCCTCATCAGGATTGTTTCGCTAGATCACCATACAGGAAGGCTGTCTTCACATACATTTATTCAAGTTCTAGGTCAAACTTTGCCACCATGGCTAACAACATTCTAATGGATCTATGCTTTACAACAGGTGAGAACACATAATTGAAGTCAACACCTTCTTTCTGAGTGAAAGCCTTTAACAACCAACCTTGCCTTAAAACGCTTCACCACAGGTTTCGTAGATGCCACATCTGCTGAACCACTTAAAACCTCAACCTCAAGGGTATACAAGCCTTGTTTATTCATGTCTCTAAATCTTCCTTTTGACCCTTTCATTACCCTTATGATGCTTTTCTCTCCTTTGAAAACATATCATTTCTTGTCGAATTCACCAAGATAAATCAAATTCCTTTTAAGATCAAGTACATACATAACATCAATCTACAACCTTATTGAATTATCATGAAGCTTGAATCTCACATATCCAATACCTGTAATTTTTCAAGCTTTGTTGTTTCCCAACAGCACTGATCGATCATATTGATCACACAATTCCTCAAACACGTATTTGTTTGGAGTCATGTTCCAAGTACACCTTAAATCCATAATCCACTCCTTGCTAGAGTCACTGCTTGAAACCACTAAGACATCAGATGATTTATAACCATCTTACCCAATGGCTGCATTATCATTATCCTTTCCACCATGAATGTTTAGACGATTAGGGCCTACTTTTCTTGTATGACCCTCATTCTTACAATATTATACTTTTCTTTTATAACCATCTTTACTTAAACTACTTCAAATAAATAAATATATATATATATATATATATATATATATATATATATATATATATATATAATGAAAATATATCAATAATTTATTAATTTTTTTATTGAGAGTACATGCTACAATAGAAAACACAATTGCTAAAAAAAACCTGACAAATATAAAGGCCGGAGGAAAATAGAAATAACCACAAGCAACACCAACCAAAAAACAAAAACAAACCTACTCAAGACCTAAAGGAGCACACCACTAGAAAGCGAAAGTTGAAAGGAGGTAGACTCGACCACTTGTAGGAAAACAAAGGAGGACAGTTAGCCACACAACACACCCATAAACTCGAAGGCACCAAAGTAAGTCACCTTTCCAATCAAATAATGAGAGAGAAGAAACCAGAGCATGAGAATAATCTCACTTTCTAGTCAATCCGATTATCAAATTCACCTAATGATTGACTAATAAACTCTTCTAAAAAATGATTTTTTTACACAACTTTCAAATAATTAAGACCACTGAATTCCAGCTCGAAAGCAAATCTGTCTGAGACTTCTTAAGTACCTTATACCAAATCAATGCGGCAAACTCACATTACACAAGCAAATGATGCACATACTCGACTTGCCCTTTTAGCAAACCTCATACCCAACTCGAATATTAGCAAACATAATACCATGCCTAGCAAAAATTTTCCTTGTTGGTAACCTATCTTGTAACACCCATATATAACATCATACATCAAAGCATATATATTATACATGAATCCAAGTTTTTGTATTGAACACTACGCCAAAAAAGACCTTTAGCAGCGCTTTTTTTGGCCTTTAGCAGCTCTTTAAAGCGCTGCCAAATGTGGCGCTGCTAAAGGTAAAGACAACGTTGTTTTTCCTTTAAAAAGCGCTGTCATAGGTCCCCCTTTAGCAGCACTATGAAAAGCGCTTTCGTATGACCCCTATATAGCAGCGCTTTTCCAAAGAAAAACGCTTTCGTATGACCCCCTTTAGCAGCACTTTTAAAAGCGCTGCTAAAGGCCCCCCTTTAGGCAGCACTTTTTCAAAGAAAAGCGCTTTCGTAGGACCCCCTTTAGCAGCGCTTTTTTTAGAAAGCGCTGTCTTTTATAAAAGTGCTTTTTAAAAGCTTTTTGTTTAAAATCAATTATTAAACCTGTATAAACCTGTATAATTTATCAGAATTCATAATCATTCATCACATGCCCTTTGATACCATTATATGTCAACACATAGGCCTTATAGCATTATAATTCAACAATAGGCCTTTATACGATTAAAATTCAAGACATAAATGGTAAAAACCATTATATATACAACACCAAATTAACCATTACATATATATATCTCAATACAAACTATACAACACGAATTCCATACACCAATTCGAAACCTTATACACCATATATCCATCACCTATATATACAACACCTTCCATAAACCTAACACAATTTCTAAAACTAACAAATCCTCATTTCAACCATGTATTGACACCAATCCTCCTTTATTTCTTCCAATTTGTCTTTCGTGTAGGTGGCACACTTGAATTCATCAAAATACTACATTTTACATAATATGCATGATTTAGTTAAAAGTAATTAATTAGATGAAATATCCGATAATAAATTTTAAAATAAATCATAACTTATATATAAATTCATACCATGGTTGGAATCTCTATGTGTTCCAAAAGAATAATTTCTTTCATGAATCTCAAGACAAAATAACCACAATCGATACCATTACGTTGCCGAGGACACTACACATAGAAAATAAGTATTAATAAGTATCATAGATGACTTGTCTTATCAAGTAACATTACTATTATAATATCAAATCATACCTCCACTCTTAGCCATGTAATATTGTTTGCTTTGCTCTTTGGTACCCGAACTTGTCGTTGTGATCGGAATATTTGTATGGATCTATCATAATATAAACGAATATTTAGAACAATCTCACATAAATAAAGAAATACACACGCGAATATTTAGAACAATCGCATCACTTACGTGTATCAATCATGTTCTTCATCTCCGGGTATTTTGTTTGATCACCCTCTAGCGAATCCAGATAATAGACTATTTCTTTTATCGGATTAATCGCAAGCAAGCAACCAGTGTCCACTGTAAAATTAAACAAAAGTATAGATGGAAATGTTATACACAACGTAAAAAAATGAAAGATTATAATAAAGGAAATTAGGATGAAAATCTTACCCATGGCCAGTATTATATGGTAAAAAATACAACTTCTCTGTATCAATGTTGGTCATAAATTCACCTACTAAGTGATTTTTGACCGCATCTGTAGTTCGATTGATCAAAGTTGCATTGACACAGTTGGGAGATAAGAAGGAGTATCTTTTAGTCAACTAATATTGAGTAACGTACCAATAACACTGTCAAATACATTTTTTTAATATGCATAACATTAAGAAAATGTCTTACATACAACGACTTCCAATATGGCAATTCAAAAAAAATTGACCTCTTCTTCCACCCACTCTTGACAAGGGTATGTGCAAAAGGCTTGCCAAATTGAGTACTCACATCTTTCACCTTTTCAAAAACTTGATCACCTGTCAATATAGGTGGAGCTCTACCTTGTTCTGCCTCTCCATTGAAGGCTTTTCTCCACTTACGGTAGTGATGATTAGAATTTAAGAATCTACGATGACCGAGAAATACATTTTTCTGACCACACTCCAATCCCGTCCAATCTGTTTTATCTTCACAAATAGGACACACACATTGACCTTTTATGCTATACCCTGATAGATTTCCGTATGCTGGAAAATCATTAATTGTGCCAAACAACATCGCCCTCAAGTTGAAATTTTCTTTCCTATATCCATCATAAACCTCCACACTGTTCTCCCATAAAATCTTTAAATCTTCGATTAAGGGTGTCAAGTATACATCTATGTCATTCCCTGGTTGTTTAGGCCCAGAAATTAACATAGATAACATCATGTACTTACGGCTTCATACATAGTCATGGAGGTAGGTTATAAATCATAATAATCACAGGTCATGTGGTATGTGAGATACTTTGGAGACCGTGTGGGTTCATTCCATCAGTAGATAATGCCAAGCGAATGTTTCTTGCTTCTTCTTCAAATTCAGGATAATCATTATCAATTTTCGTCCACTGTGGTGAATCTGCCGGATGACGAAACTTTCCATATATAATTCTTTTATCTGCATGCCAAGTCAAGTTTCTTGCATCGATTTCACTACGGAACATGCGTCTGAATCTCGAAATTATAGGAAAATACCACAAGACTTTTGCCGGAGACAACTTTTTCTTATATCGAGAGACACCGCATTTAGGACACTCATTTAATGATGCATACTCATTTCAAAATAAAACGCAGTCATTTGGACATGCATGTATCTTATCATAGCTCATCCCAATAGAGCACAACATCTTTTTGGCCTCATATGTTCGATTAGGAAGAACATTATCCTCCAGAAGCATATCTTTCATAAGGTCTTATTATCCCCCGGTTCAACATTCCCGTTACTTTTCTCACCATGAAGTGTCCAACTTGTATAACTTCGATCAATTCCATGCCTCTTTAAATGCGACTGCATCTGACCCGCATCAATCCGACGCCCAAAACAGTAACCCAAGCAAGGACATGTGATTCGACTGGGGTCTTTGGCGTGTTCAACAACAAACTCAATGAATTCTGATACCCCATTCTCGTACTCTTTCGACAATCGATTGGACGACATTCATTTTTTATGCATGATTTTACTAAGTAAGCAAAACAAAAACAAAAGAACAACTACGTACCTGTATATATAGAAGTGAACAACTTCTGGACTGGACCACAAAGTGTAAGATTCTTGAAAACAATCCTAATTCACTCTTCACAAGTAACCCCTATAGCAAATGAACGTAAGTTAGTAACTGATGGTGTATACCACATATAACAAGACAAATTTAGTATGTAATATGACAAACAAGAAATATCGGACGAACAAGTCAAAGTTTCAAGAAACAAATTTAGTAAACATCATCATTAAATCAAATAGCATGGTATAGTTTCAACTCAACATTGTCAAAAAAAACAACTTCAACGCTTAAGTTCAAGTAACTTCAAAGTTCTATCATGAATTCAAATTCAATTAACAATTCAATCACTATTTATCATTTTCAATCAACTCTCAAAATAACAATTAATTTTATAATTAATTTCAATCATCTCTCAAAATAAATTCAATCACTAGTTCACTTAACTACTAATTTCATTATCATTTTCAATAACAACCAAATTCTTACATCACTAAAATTTTCCGATAAATATTCACTTTAACTTTACAAATAGCCCTATAACAACCTCAACAATCTAACTTCTACAACACTCTTAACTACCTTGACTTTTCTAATTAATCACTATTCTACAAATTTTACACATTAAACTAACTTCTACTATTCTACAAATTAATCATTAAACTAACTTCTACAAATTAATCACATTTTACACAATAATCACTATACTAACTTCTACTAATTAATCATTAAACTAACTTCTACAAATTAATCACATTTTACACAATAATCACTATACTAACATCTACTATCACAACAATCAAATCTAAAAGAGCAACAATAAAAACAAACATATGAAAAATTGATAATCAAAGAAAGAAAAAGGAAAAATGCAAACAAACCTGTTGCCACACGGGAAACAAACCTGCTGCCACACAAGAAGCAAACAAACCTGTTGACATTTAATAAAAATTGTATTAAAAACAATAACAAACAAAATAAACTAAACATGCTCAGAATCTAAACATGCTCAGAATTTTAATAAAAGATGCTCAAGAACAGACTCAAGAACAAACAAAAGAAACTATATAGCAAACTGTCAAAATTTTATAATCAACATTATATAATCACTCAAGAACAAACAAAAGAAATTATTGCATTTTTTTATGAAATGGAAATGGAAATGGAAATGGAAATGAAATGAAATGAAATAAAAAAAATATACCTTGCACGACGCACAGTGACGATCGGAGGAGCAGCGACGGCCGGAACGACGTGAGTGAGAGTGAGAACGAGAGTGAATAGTGAGAGCGATAGTGAGAGTGAGAACGAGAGTGAACTGTGAGCGATAGTGAAAACAATGATAGGGTTAAAAATTAGAAATGATTTGTTACTGGTTTAATTTCTGCGTTTTAATTTTTACTAAAGCACCTTTAGCAAACCTCAATCCGGCAAACTCACATTACACAAGCAAATGATGCACATACTCGACTTGCCCTTTTAGCAAACCTCATACCCAACTCGAATATTAGAAAACATAATACCATGCCTAGCAAAATTTTTCCTTGTTGGTAACCTATCTTGTAACACCCATATATAACAACATACATCAAATCATATATATTATACATGAATCCAAGTTTTTGTATTGAACACTACGCCAAAAAAGACATTTAGCAGCGCTTTTTTTGGCCTTTAGCAACTCTTTAAAGCGCTGCCAAATGTGGCGCTGCTAAAGGTAAAGACAACGTTTTTTTTTCCTTTAAAAAACGCTGTCATAGGTCCCCCTTAAGCAGCGCTATGAAAAGCGCTTTCGTATGACCCCCATATAGCAGCACTTTTCCAAAGAAAAACACTTTCGTATGACCCCCTTTAGCAGCGCTTTTAAAAGCGCTGCTAAAAGTCCCCCTTTAGGCAGCGCTTTTTCAAAGAAAAGCGCTTTCGTAGGACCCCCTTTAGCAGCGCTTTAAAAAACGCTGCCTTATGTATACGCCATAACACCCTTTAACAGCGCTTTTTTTAGAAAGCGATGTCTTTTATAAAAGTGCTTTTTAAATTCTTTTTGTTTAAAATCAATTATTAAACCTGTATAAACCTGTATAATTTATCAGAATTCATAATCATTCATCACATGGCCTTTGATACCATTATATGTCAACACATAGGCCATATAACATTATAATTCAACAATAGACCTTTATACGATTAAAATTCAAGACATAAATGGTAAAAACCATTATATATACAACACCAAAATAACCATTACATATATATATCTCAATACAAACTATACAACACAAATTCCATACACCAATTCAAAATCTTATACACCATATATCCATCACATATATATACAACACCTTCCATAAACCTAACACAATTTCTAAAACTAACAAGTTCTCATTTCAACCATGTATTGACACCAATCCTCCTTTATTTCTTCCAATTTGTCTTTCGTGTAGGTGGCACACTTGAATTCATCAAAATTATACATTTTACATAATATGCATGATTTAGTTAAAAGTAATTAATTAGATGAAATATCCGATAATAAATCTTAAAATAAATCATAACTTATATATATATATATATATATATATATATATATATATATATATATATATATATATATATATATATATATCAATTTTTAAGTTATATTCTAATAATTTATTAAAAAAAATAAAAGAAAATAGAATTTATCAACCTTGAAAAACAAACCTAGCCATTTTTTAATAAAATATTTTTAATTTCTCATAATTTATTATGTAATTTCATTCATTTATTTATTATTTATTTTATTTAATTATTTTATATCATTTCTTTTAATTATTCATCAATACTACAATGTTAACAACAACAACCAAACCTTATTTCATTAGATAGTCAGCTATATAAATCAACTTTCGCTATAATATTCTGTAAAAAAAAAATTATAATTCTTTTCAATTCATTAATCTAAAAATAAGCTTTTTTTAATAACTTCTTCTATATATAATTATCTTTTTTCTCTCAATTTTATTTTCTATAAAATCAGTTATTTATTAAATGTTGAAGAAATTGCTTTGGACTTATCCAATAAAGATGGTCGAACAAGGAAAAGAAGAATCTTTTATAGGTTCTTCCTCTCCATTTTTTCTACTACTTTTCCTACCTTTATTTTTTTATCTAATTTTTTATATTATCTTTTTATGTTAAAATTTGTAATTTTTATTATATTCAAATATATTTTTTTAACAATAATTCAATAAAAAAATTATTCAATAATCATAAATTTAATATAATATTATTTTAAAAAAAGTATCAATGCATATGAAATACGAAGAAGAGTGAATCTTAACTTTAACATATTAATTAAAAGGTTAGAAGAGTTTGGGCTGATTTATTTTTAATTTTTAAGTTGTCCCTTATATAATTTTTTAATTTTTTTATCAAAATTATTTCATAAATGAATAATTTTTCAACATTTCAAACAAAATTTGATATAATAATAATTTTTTAACATACTTTTTCATAATTTATACAATTTCTTTTCTCATTTATAAAGTTTATTCACCAAGTTTATTATATAAATAATTTAAATTAAAATCAAAATTAATAAAAAATAGTTAAATTTTTGATATAAGTGTTCATTAAAAAAAGGCAGACAAACAAATACGAAAGTACAGTTAGAATGTTAATAATTATAAGAATATAATAAATAAGTATTAAAATTTAAACTTAACGGAAACTCTTTTTGTGCAAGCATTGAATATAATACCAGTACTTTTTTTCTACTTGAAACAAAACATCCTATACTATACGTGTTGTTTACGCTTCCTACAAATTTTGCGGCTGCGCACTGCTTCCCTAAATAGAGATTTTACAGTTATTTTATGACAGTACCAAATATGGAACACAAACAAACACCACTTTATTTTTAATCGAAATGTTAGCTTAGCAAAGACACAGACAAAACTGACTGATTAAAATTATTTGGACAGTATCACCACTGTATATCACGGTGCATAGTTGCCGCTACCTAATCCCTTGACAATGTAAGATGAATTCTAGAGTGTCCTATGAATATTGATAGGCTAAAATACAGTTTTGATCTTTCTGTTTGTTAAAATTTACGGTTTTGGTCCCTCTATTTTGTTTTTTAACAGTTTTGGTCCCCCATCCTAATTTTGACCCAAAAAAATTATGAACAGTACTTGGTCCGTACATAAATAGTACATGTCCGTACATGAACAGTACATGAACAATGAGGGGTGGGGGACCAAAACTGTTAAAAAACAAAATGGGGGACCAAAACCGTGAATTTTGACAAACAGAGGGACAAAAACTATATTTTAGCCATATTGATATTACAGAATTAGATCCTCTCCTGTCATTTATCTCCTGCTGTCATTTTGTTGCAATCTCAGTCATTCATCTGTCTTTTTTTTCTCTCTCTTCAGACTTTATTTATTTTTATTTATTTGTTTTTCAAAATTTCATATCCATTAGATCGTGAGCATGAGAGATGGCTGAAGAGAAAAACATGAGAGGATCCTTACAACCACCGAAGCAAGTGTTAAATTTCAAGCATTGATTATGAAACTGAACTAATCTCAACCATAATATTTAAATAAGTTGCAATAGAGTTATAAACTTTAATTTTTTTGCAATTAATGAAATGGAACTCTAGATGCTATATAAGTTGAAGTTGTATTAGTCTGATGTTTTTTTAGGAGTCACAATTTTATCCTTTGAATTTGATTTTTTAGATGAAAATCAAATTCATTTAACATGGATCTTGAAATTGTAATGAAGTCTCACATTGTTTAATTACAACAAGAGCGGGTTTGATCGACATCGGTCAACACATTGCCTCCTTCCATGACAGAACTAGAGACTCGATCTCTATCAAACAAGAAGATTCTTATATGTGATAAGATAACATTTACATCTAACAGATAAATTTAGACTAAAAGAAAAAGTGAAGAGAACTTGACACTCTAATTTCAAGGAGTTTCAAGTTTAAGAAGTAGAGCATTAGCGAGACCTCGCCGATTGATAAGAAATACAAACGTGGTATTAATTTTTTTTTTAAGAAATCAGAAATTTTCCGCGCATAATTGCAGAGACTAATCCTTCGAGCAGGGTAAGACCTTAATGGGTGACAAAGCTCTCACTCAAAAGAATTTAACACTGTTGTTTGTCAAGAAAATTTAATTGAAGAATTTAAAAATATGAAAGTGGCGGTCTATGTGCGTAAAATTTGTGGAAAATATCAATTATTTTTAATAGGAAATGGAATTAAAACGACCGAATACAAGGGGTACTCCAACCCTTACACCACATGACGACAAACGAACTAATGTTTAATACAATTAAAAGGAGAAACAAACCAATCGTAGAATGAACAATTCTGAACCAGCAAAGACCGAGAACCTAACCAGTTCTAAAAATAAAACTTAACAGAGTTCACTGCGTCACTTACGCTAGAAATTGAATTTCTAAAAATAAAATTGTTACTATATCGCCAAATGCACCACACCGTAAAATCCCAAATCACAAAGACGACTTCTTTACCGTTTTCCTTCCTAAATCTGCTTCCAAACATGCAGAACGAAGCCGCACAGTCCAAACTCCTGCTCAAATCAATAGCAGTCAAATTCTCCACACCTTTTCACACACCGGAGGCAAACGGACAATCCAAGAACAGATGGGTAGAAGATTCAGCGATATCTTCACACAAAACACAAGCCAAGTTAGGATCGCCAAAGAAAATACCCCGTTTCGACAGCTGAACCTTTGTTGCAACTCTGTCCCAAAATAGCCTCCATAAGAAAACCTGAATCTTTGACGGCAAGACCACTTTCCACACTATTTGCAACGCCGCTAACGTTCCTTCGTTCCCGTCAATTGGCTCACCCTCCTAAATTAACAGATCATAACAGGAGCTGGCAGAATAAGCTCCATCATCATTAAAAGTCCACGGAATTGAATCTTCTCCTCCTGTAACACATGCCACACCTACAAGCAACAAATTCAAACGATCCATTTCTCCACCCAGCTCAGAACCTTTGCTCTCCGTTGGCTGCAATACATCCCAACCCCAACTTGTGGCGCTGAAAAACCCAAAGTCTGCCACAACAACATATCTTGCATTGGAAAAGTTAAAAAGCAATGGAAAAGCTTCACATAGAGAACAATTCCCAATCCGCCTTGCTAACCAAAAAGGAAAAGATAAACCATTCCCAAACCGGCCTCTTACAATATTAGAAAACAAGTCAAAAGATTGCTCTTTACAAAAACCAGTCGACATTAGATCACGCCACCAAATAGAATTGGTTTTGCTCCCTCTGTTGCCAACAAAATTCAAAACTGGCGACCTTTAATTACCAAAACGCCTACCATAATGGAACTCAAGAATACCGTACCAAAAAACTTCCTCTTATTTAAGAAACCTCCATTTCCACTTGAGCAAAAGAGCTTTATTGAAAGATCCTATATCCTTAATCGCTAAACCTTTTTCATGTTTAGGTAAACAAACCTTCTTCCAACTTATTCAATGAACATTATTCTTATCCGACGAAGCGCCCCACAGAAAATTAGATTGCAACTTTACAATCTCCTTAACTATAAAATCCCAGGCCATATAAAACAACATCAAAAAAATAGGTAAAGCATTCATAACAGAGTTGATCAGCTAAACTCTCCCCCCGATTGACAAATTCTTACCCTTTCAAACGGATAATCTACTCCTCAAACTATCTAACACATGATGCCAATGTTTAACTTTCCTAGGGTTGTCTCCTACTAAGATACCTAAGAATTTGAAAGGTAGACTACTAACCTCACAATGCAAAAACAAGGTTGCAGCTTCCATGAAACCTTCTCTCGTGTTGATGCAGTAAATCCTGCTTTTGTAAAAATTAACTTTAAGGCCAGAAGCGAGTTCGAAACCTCTAAGCACCACCTTCAAACACCAAAGGTTTTCCCAACAAGCTTCTCCAACAAAAACAGTGTCATCGGCGAATTGAACGACACTATAAGAAACATCTTCCGTGCCCTTGAAACCTTAAAAAAAAGGAAAGTCCAACATTCTTCATAATGCCATTCAAACCTTCCATCACAAGAATGAAGAAGAAGGGAGATAACGAATCTCCTTGTCTAAGCCCTTTACAAACAGTGAAATCCTTAGACGTGCTACCGTTGATTAACACCGACATGGAACCATTGAACATTAATGCCTCCATCCACCTTAACCACTTCGGACCGAAGTTCATCTTAGCCGAAATAAACCAAAGGTAATCCCAGCTAACACAATCGTAGGCCCTTTCAAAGTTAGCCTTCAAAACAAAATACTCATTCCTATTTCTTTTCGCTAAGTCGAGAATCTCATTGATAACCACAACAACATCAAACATACTCCTCCCGGATACGGAAGCAGATTGCTCTTTCGAAATAACACTCCCAATGATGATCTTCAAACAGTTAGCTAAAACCTTGGACAAAATCGTTTGTAAAGAACTAACCAAACAAAACGGCCTAAAGTTAACCAACAATTGGGGGTTTGTAACCTTAGGGACAAGGGTCAAGAAATAGGTCACGACAACCTTAGATAAAGAAGGTGTTAAGAAATGTGGTTGGGCCTAACTCAACCCTACAAAACCGGTTGGTAAGGTGAGGATTGGCCCCGCTTATAGAGACATGTTCATGCCATATATTATCGATTTGGGACTCTTAACAAACCCCCTCACGCTCAGGACTAGACAACTGGAGCATGGAAATAAATGGTGGGTAGCCCGATAGCGGAAACCATAGAAGGTCATCGAATCTTAAACGAGGCTCTTGATACCATGATAGAATTAGAGTTGGGCCTAACTCAACCCTATAAAACTGGTTTATAAGGTGAGGATTGCCCCTGCTTATAAAGACATGTTCATGCCATATATTATTCGATGTGTGACTCTTAACAGAAGGGTTAGCATGAAAGTCCTGCACAATCCTGACCACATCTTCTTTCACAAATCCCCAACATTTCTGGAAAAAAAAATAAAAGGAGAAACCGTCCGGACCTGGACTTTTTTCACCATCACAACTCCACATCACCTCTTTGATTTCTTCTTCTGAGAACATCTTCTCCAAGCTATTACTATCAAACTCCGAAAGGCTCTTCAGCTCAATTCCACTAAGGACCGGCCTTAAGCAACCAACTTCCTTAAAGTTGTCTTGAAAAAACTTGTAAATCTCACACCTTATCTTTGTCACTTCCTCCTTAATGCCTCAATCCGTTTTAACAAACGAAATAAAATTCCTACGAAACTTGGCCTTCATGACCCTGTGAAAGTAACGCGGGTTCCTGTCCCCATCCTTAAGCCATAGAGCTCTGGTCTTCTGCCATAGAAAAGACTCATTTAAGCTAATATTGTCCCACGCCGCATTATACGCTACAACTCTCTTCTTTGACAGTAAAACAGGATTTGCAACAACAGGCTTAGCTGCTTCAAAGTCAAGATCATTAAGGATGTTAACGGTTTCCTCTATTTTCAAATCAACCCATCCAAAAACCTCCAAATTCCATCTCTTCAAGCTGCATATGAGAATCCTCAGTTTTCTTTAAGAATGAAATCTCCTCTTCCACTAACCGAAAAAGAGTTCCATATGCCTTCAACAAAAGGGACAAACAACTTATTTGAAAACCAACTGTTGTTGAATTTAAACAACTTTGGACCCCAATCCTCCTTACGAGCTTTTAACCATATAGGTGAATGGTCCGAAATATCCCTTTTATCCACAAATTGACCCACAATCCTCCATCTCTCAGGTAATCCGTCGGACAGAAGGAACATGTCTATTATGCTATAGCAGAACCAAACCGGTTAAACCAAATGAATCTCCCTCCAATAACTGGAACATCAACACAATCCACATCATTTAAAAAACCACAGAAACCCTCCATCTCTCCTAACCTGTTCCTAACACTCAAACCTTTTCTCTCTGAACGACATGAGACAACATTGAAATCACCTCGTATAATCCAATCACCTCTATTGAATCTCCTCTTCATGTCCACAAGATCCCTCCGTAACAACTTCTTTAGCTGGAAACAACATAGAGAGTACACATTGACCAGAAATAAATCCTGCCCCTTCCACTCAGCATTCACCCCCACAAACCCACACCATTTAAAACTACAAGAAATGTTTAGGAGATTCTTCCTCCACATAATCAGCATGCCTCCCGCTGCGTCAACATATCAACTTATTAACTTATAGCAATTTGTTCAAACGAAAAATATAAACAAAGACAAGGATAATATTAAAAGAAAAAGGGTTTTCTAATAATAACATTTTTTATTTTAGTTATATTAAAATGTATAAATGTTGTTCCAACTTAATCGCAAAGTTCAATTAAAGGCAATCTGACTCACCGTAGAATTCCCTAAAAACTATAACATTAGAAGATTCTAAAGACCATTTGATCAAATAATCACTAAATCATGACGCATTAGAAGAGTCTAAAGACCGTTTGATCAAATAATCACTAAATCATGACGTCTAAACTGTGACATTAGACCGATTAGACAGTTCTTATAGCTTTAATACATTAGAAGATTCTAGGAGACCTAAGGTTAATCTTCTCTAAAAGAGCATTTGATCACAACAAATGAGTAGAGCAGGATCGTCAAATCACATAATCATTGATCTTTTATAACATCTATCCCCCTTTTGAGAGTTGCCCAAGTTGCTATAATTAGCCTTTAAAAATATCCCATCTAAGTACACAGTTTCTGATCTAAGAAATCTCTTCATGTCCAATAATCACTGACTTAGGCGTTGAAATATTTGTATATATCACCCCTTCGACAAAGAGTCTGAGCATCAAAACATATTTCATTTGGTTGCATGTATTACCCCTCCAGTTTTCTAGCTCTGATTACCAAGAAAGACTCCCTCTTAGCTTGAACGATTACCGCCCTATTTGTTTGGTAGGGTGCCTCCACAAAATCCTTTCTAAGCTATTGGCTGGCAGATTGAAGAAAGTGCTGGATAAGCTGATTTCGCGTAACCAATCGGCCTTCGTTCCTGGAAGACAGATGTTGGATGGAGCGTTGATAGCTAATTAGGTGGTGGATTTTGCAACGAGAGAGAATAGACAATGCTTATTATTTAAGGTAGACTTCGAGAAGGCGTATGATGTGGTTAACTGGGATTTCCTGGGGTAAGTGGATGGAAGCGTTGGTTTTTTCAAGTCATATGTCGGTCCTGGTTAACGGATCCCCTACTAAGGATTTCAAGGTCGAAAGGGGTCTTCGTCTGGGGGATCCGCTGCCCCCTTTCCTCTTCATATTGGTAACTGAAGCTTTGACGAGGTTGGTTTCCAAGGCTGTGGAGATCGGTTCGTTTGAAGGGTTTTCTGTTAGTGAGGGCTGCATTGTGGACGTGCTGTAATTCGCAGACGACACTCTGTTCATGGCTAAAGGCAACTGGCAGAATGTTTAGACGATCAAAACAATCTTGAAAGGCTTCAAGTTGGTGTCGGGAATTCGTGTTAACTATGCCAAAAGCAGAGTTATAGGCATCAATTTGAACACTAATTTTTTGTTTGCTGCTGCTTCTTTTTTGAATTGCAGGATTGAAGAGAAAAATTTCACTTACCTGGGCTTACCCATTGGCACCAACCCTAGGCGTATTGCAACTTGGTCCAAAGTTATAAACTCCATTCGTTCAAGAATTGAAGGCTGGCAAGGCAAGATGCTGACTTTCGTTGGAAGGATGACTCTGCTGAAGTCGATACTCAACAGTTTGGCAATATTTTTCATGTCTTTTTACAAGATGCCAAAGGCGATTTCGAAGCAAATTGAAAGTTTGTTGAACAGGTTCCTTTGGGGTGGTACTTCTGATAAACGAAAGATAGTTTGGATTTCTTGGGACAAAGTGTGCCGGTCGATTGAGGATGGAGGTCTTGGCATGAAGAAGATTGAGTTATTTAACATTGCCTTGATTCAAATGTGGAAATGGAGGATTATTAATTCTAAATCATCTTCCCTGTGGTTGGACGTCTTGGAGTCTAGGTACGGCAACACAAAACTCGCTGTTATGGGAGGAGAAGGGAAAGCTCCCTTCAAGTCTTCTTCAAATTGGTGGAAGGATCTTCTGAATTTGAACGGAAGGGACACTTCTTCTGATGCGGTTTTCACGAACAACGTTAGAGTGACTGTTGGGAATGGCAAGCATGCTCCTTTCTGGAAGGGGCAGTGGGCGGGTAATTTTGAGATGAGGGATATATTTCCCATTTGCCATCAGTTTAGTGCAATTGCAAAGTTGGGATCGTGGGATGATGGCAGCTGGACGTGGGGAAACCTGGGTTTGGATCCGAACCTGGGTGGTGAGGTTGCTTCGGAGCTTGACAACCTGAAAGATGTTCTGGTTTTCTGCAAGCCTAAGGAGGATACAGAAGATAGATTTTGTTGGGTGCATGATCCGTACTCTGGGTACACGGCTGGATCTAGGTACGCGTGTTTGAGGAACGGCGGAGACACTGTTCTGATTGATGGTCTCAAGGCTAAGGCGTGCGTTTTTCTTATGGAAAGCGCAGGCTCCGCTGAAAGTCAGGGCTTTTGCTTGGAGATCCTGCCTTAACGGAATTCCGACGGTTGAGCAGCTTATTAAGAGAGGTATTGCTCCTAACCTTAATAACTCTTTTTGCTCCTTTTGCTCGAATGTTGTCGAAGACTCCTTCCACTTGTTTTTCGGTTGCTACTGGACCGATTTAGTGTGGAAAAAGATCAAGGAGTGGATGGGTGTGTCGGTTATGGTTAAAGAAAATTTTTGGGAAAATTATTTAGAATGGATCAAGAACTTTTTTTACTCTTCTATGAGTAAAGGTAGGAGTAGTTCCATTTGGCTGGCTGTTGTTTGGGGTATTTGGATTTGTCGGAACCAAATAATTTTCAAGGGTGCTAATTTCAACTTGTCGGATCTGGTTTGGGATATTAAAGCTTTGGCTTGGAAGTGGTGTAAAGCTAGTGAAAATTCTCGATCCAACTGTAATTTTCTAGCTTTCTATCAAAATCCGATAGATGGTTAGGACTGTTTTGTTAGGTGGTGTGGATTTTCTAGTTAGCTTTGTGTTCTGCATCTGTTGTAATTGGGATTGAGTACCCCTAGTACTCCTTAATTCCAATCTTGCTTATCAAAAAAAAGGGCTAAAACATCAAAACATATTTCATATACACCATGAGATCCAAGCTTAGTCACTTTTTTGCAAGCATCTCAAGTCTTCAAAAGATCAAATGTGTTTGAATAACCTCATCCTTCAAGCTATCTTTTGAATGAGAACCAATCTCATCTAGTGCAATTGGCTGAACTCGAGTATCCGTTTTTTGTTCGTGATTCGTTAATCTTTCATACATGGCATGTTTTAACAAAGTTATATGAGGTTTCCCATAATAAGATTTTATGACAAGAACTAAATTAAAATGAACTGATATTAAATATATAAGAATAAAAACCTAGCCAGGGGGTATTTCATTTCAAGACGCAAAGAATAAATTCAGATTACCAGAAGCCAAAAATCGAAATAATTCATAGATATTGCCAAAAGTGATCTCTTATAGTAATGTTTCTGAGTAAGACAAGCATATTCTAATTCTTCTATCTCTTCCATAAATAACATCGCTTTGAAAACGAAGTGTATGGAGGAACAATCTAACTCAAATATATCAACAATAAAACCAAAATATATAAGAACCATTAAACCGAATATTGTAAAAAAGAAAAACAATAAAATTATCAAAATTGCCACGGAAATGGATGAACAGTAATAAATAGTGTGAACAGTAAACTTGATATCAGTACTTTATTATTTATGTAAAAAGATGAAAATAATAATAATCCCCACGGAAATGTATGCCCAGAAACATATATTTGTGTGTAAAGAAAATGACACTTCACTGCAACCTTTTCAGTGTCTTCTTCAAAACCCTAATTTTTTTTCTATCATTACAATTACTACCTGCAATTCAGAATCATAGCCACAAAAACAATCACATAATAATAAATTGAATCAACCAAAAAATGATAAATTATTAAAATTAACCCCCAAAACCCCAACCAAAAACAAAATCCATTTATAGTCCTATCAATTTATGTAAAAAGCTAGCTGGATATGGTGTCTCAATCATTAAGAAAATTACAGGACACTAATTTCTTCTTCACTACACACTGCAAAAGTGAGAACAAGTTAATATAAAAGAGTACTTTTAGGAATTTATAATTGAATATTCTTCATACACACTAAAATGAATTAATAACTTCAAATATAAATAAATATTCATCCATCTATATATCTATGCTGTAGCTATAGATTTTTCATGCCGGTGATGGCTTGTTCCCCAAACGTAGCTCAAGATCAAGTTCTTCAATTTCATGAGCCTTATCGTCAATGGAGGTGCAGATAGCAGGTTTGTTAGAAAAAGTAGAGATGTTATGATTGATCAAGTTCCTAGCTGAATTAGCCTGAAAATGAAAAGATGGAGGAGAACAAGTTTGCATTTGCATCATGAAGTTGTTTGTTGGATAAGATGACGATGATATAGAGAGAAAAGTTGAAGGAGACTCTCCGTTAGAATCATTGAAGGAAGAAATATTAGGGTTTGGTGGATGGTAAAAAAGGCACAATCCAGCATTAACAAGCTCTTGAGGAGGGATATGTATGAACTGTGAAGAAGGATGCTGAGAGGAATTTAACGGTGGTTGATTTTGATGGAGACGAGCACGGTCGCGACGGTGGACGTTCATATGACCACCAAGAGCTTGAGCTGACCGGAACTCTCTTCTACAAAAAGTGCAGGTGTAGGATCTTGGTGGCCATGTTGTGTTCATGATGTTCCTTGTATCTTCTGCAAAAGCTCTTACCTCCCATGAATCTTCATCTTCTTGTTCTTGATGTTGTTGTTGTTTAGGGTTCCACATCCAAGTTGATGATGAAGGAGTGGTGGTGGTTGTGTCGGTGTTAGGGTTTGATTGAGATTTTGATGATTTTTGGATCTGAGTAGTAGTCATGGAAATATCTGGAGCCATGGTACTGTCGCTGACATTTAAGATAGAAAGATAGAAAGATATGGGTGATACGGGGGATGAAAATGAAGATTAAAATAATTGCTTATTTAAATATACTAGAGGATATTTTTAATTTAGGAAGACAAAGTTAAACTTTAGAACAACAAATTGAATGTATCACCCATTAATAAATTTGAAGTTGGAACATAGCTTAATAAAGACAATTCTTTCCTTTGGCATCTACGCCATTGAAGGCAAACTATTTATTAAATTTTACATAAGATAGTCAAATATGCAAAAAGCTTAAGCATGTTGAAATATTTTATCATTTAATTAGATTTCAACATTATGTTTGGCAAATACCTTTATAATCAAGTATATAATTAGTTATTTATTAAAAGTTTTTATCTTTGTGAATCTATCACTATTAAAAGATTTTGACATTATGTTGGCAAATACATTTATAATGTGATTATTTTCACTATATCTTTCAAGTACTTAGATTTTCTATTAGGGGCGAATTTTCGATTGTCCTTTACATATGAAGCTTTAGTTAGTATTATCACTAGGTGGATTCACTCTTGAAGGTATAGATGTATTCTCTCTCAATTATATTCTTAATACTATTTCTATTTTTTTTTTGTCTTTCATAGAGATTCCTATTACAGTTTGGAAGAAGATTATGAGAATTCAAAGAAGATTTTTGTGGGGGTGGCGTTAGAGGAGGCTCTAAGGTTGCTTGGGTTAGGTGGTCCGATGTTCGCAAAACCAAGAGGTTTGGTGGCTTAGGTGTTCGTGATTTTTGTGTGGTTAATTTGGCATTGTTAGGTAAATCGAGGTGGCAATTGATTCCAGTATTTCAGGTTTATGAAAGGTTATCCTATATGCTAGGTATGAAGTTATTCTAACTACTGTCTCAAGTGGCAAAGTTGTCTCTCTTCGCTACGCAACTCCTTGGTAGAGAAGGTTGTCTCATCTAGGTGGTCAAAGGGAAGACCCCTCAGATTGGTTTCAAGATAGTGCTGTTAAGAAAGTATGTTTTGGCCTCCTCTCTAATTTTTGGAGTGATTCATGAGTGGATTTGATTCCTCTCAAAGTCAAATTTCTACAACTTTTCTCTATCTCTTAGCAGAATGAGTGTTTTTGTGGGGGGAGGTGGGTAGGTGGGAGAGGCAATTTTGGATTTGTGATTTTAAGTGGAGAAGATTTAGTAATTTTGAGCGTGAGCATACATGAATAATTGGTCTTCTCTTAATCGTTAGGGACTATACTCCTTCTTCCTAGTCTATCAAGTGGTGGTGGTGCCACTCTAAAGATGGTTCTTACTCGGTGGCCTCAGCATATTCCTTTCTCTGCACCCACAATTTCCCAATGATCGTCAAGTACTAGTAGCGGATTTAGTCCTTCCTAGTATTTTGAATAGTTGAACCCTCTCTAAAGTTGTCATTTTCTCCTGGCAACTCTTGCATGATAGGATTCCTACCAGAGATGATTTACTTAAAAAAGGGATCTTTCTTAGTTCGGTGGATATCTCTTGTCCTTTTTGTTCTAGAATTCTAAGTCGTATGTCAATCTTTTTGTGACTTGTGACGTAATGGTAGTCATTCTAGGCTCAGGGGAATGTCTTTTATGATTTGACATGTTGTGATCTGATCGATTTGAAAATCTCGGAATGATAATGTATTCTCAGGTAAATTCCTGATTGCGAAGGATGTGGAAGGCATGAGTATCCTTTTGGCTTGTAAATGGTATCTTAGTAGGCATGTGGAAAACTCGTGTACTTTCTTGTTGCTTCAATGGAGTTTAGTTGTTAGTTTTGTTGATCTTAGGTCGGGGATCACTAGCTCGTTCTTTGTTTGGTGCCTTATTTTTGGCCTTTTAGTTCTCTCTTTTTGTTTATTTTTTTATAGGGTTTGTGGTTGTGGTATGTAGTTTTTTTTTTTTTTGATAAACAAAGATTCAATAAAAGGAGATTAAGGGAATCTCCACCCAAGTCTAGTACAATCCATAATCACCAACACCAGAAAGACAATTATAGGAAATAAAAAACAATACGAATTACAAAAAGTGAAGTGGAAATTTGTACCAATCGTATAAAGAACATGACATATTACCATTCCTTCCAAGAGCCAACCAATTCCACGAAGATTCGACAGTATTATGGAAAATAGATTCAGCATCCCCCACCTCGTGTTTGAATAAAATCCGATTACGAGCCATCCAAACGTTCCAGCAAGTAATAATCCAAATTGATATCCTAAACTTATTATCGCATCTGCCGTTGAGCCTATCAAACCAATTCAACGATAAATCAATAATGTTGACACCATGTCGGACCCTATCAATATTCACCCACCGATAAATCATACGAACAAGAGCAGCAATTTTGGGACAATGACAGAAGATGTGATCAATAGTCTCGAGTTCATTAAAACAGAAAACACACACAGTTTCGTGGACATTGATGATAACACCGCGTTGAACAAGATTATCGCGCGTAGGCAACCGATTAAGCATTAAACGCCAAGCAAACACTTTTAACTTAATCGGAATACAAGAATTCCAAATTAAGTCGAGGGCCAGCAGCGTTGTTTTATCCACCGGTGGCACGCCGTTCGTCTTAGAAACAACAGTATAGAAGTCCTCAACAGTATAATAGTTATATTCGTTCTTGTTTTCTTTTGGGTGAGTTGCTTTGGTGCCTTTTACATCTCTTCCAACCTCCTTATTTGTACTTTGTCTTTTGTGCCACTTTACCTTTATTCTATATAGGTTTAAATTCTCTTTTTACACCCCACCCCAACCCCCACCTCCAGGGCAATTTTTAACTTGGAATCTCCTCATTTTAAAAATTATCTTTTTGATCCCTAAACTTTACATCATTTGAGATTTAGTTGTCCCCTCCGATTTTACAGATGTGGCGGTATGATTAGGATAAAAAAATTTTTTTTAATGACTTGGATAATTTATTTATTAATATTTTTTTTAAAATTAATTAGTACAAATTTTAAAATTTATTTTATAGGCTTGAAACTAGTATATTTGTAGGTCCGTAGGTATCTTCCATACTTTCTCTACCTGAATCGAGAATCTTATCATGTATCTGAGTAGACAACGGTCTGAGTGTCTTTACCCCTTGTTTTGTTCTTGGTGTTCAGGTAGTGGTCATTATTCCTTTTATCTTATCCTTGGTAAGGGAGAAGGAGTGTCTTTGTAATGGATTTTATATATATATATATATATATATATATATATATATATATATATATATATATATATATATATATATATATATATATAATTTAAGATTGATCTTATATAGATTTTTTTTAATGTTGGAAGGAAGACTTTTACCATCTTTAAAAAAACATTTGAAAATAATAAAGAAAAATTAAAATATAATATGGTTCATCATTGAACCAAGTTTATATTAGACGCTCATGTAATTTAATATTTCAAATTGTTATAGAATTATTTATTTTTATTTTTAATAATAAATTGTTAGTAGTTAGTATTTTGTTAGAGACAGAACCTTTAACTTGTAATAAAAACTTAGATTAGCAATTTTAAGAATGAGGTTCAAATAACAATATTGTAGATGATCACTATTTTCCTATCAATTAAAAATTATTATTTTTCTTTAATTTAGTTTATAAAAAAATGGTCACATTGTTCATTTTGTTAGTGATGTACATTTGGACCACCTAGATTGTATGGATATTCATGATGGTGAGGCGGTGATCTGCCCTGATGCTTTATACATTGATTTCTTCTTCTTATTATTATTTATTTTATTGAATTAGAATACCTCCTGTTCTGGACGGGACCAATGGCTAGAATTGGTTCAATCCGCCTTTGCTCAAGAGCGGCCCAAATTGCCTAAGTCCAATCCACAGAGGGGCAAAAGTGACCTTTCTGCCCCTCCAATCGGGCAAGGAATGCAGAGTTCCTCCCCGGGATCGATGCCCGTTACGCACGGCTTTCTCACTGCCCAAACAACAAAGGACATATGCCCGAAACTGCTTTATGCCCGACATAACGGCTAGTTTGGGCAGTTACCTATTCTTTGGGGAAAACAGTTATTTCGTCCCGAAAATAGGACCGTTGGCCACGCGCTGGGGGCTTTATATAAACCCTCTCGCTTGAAAGGGCCAGGTATCCAATTTTGACCCTAAGAATTCACTCTTGTACTTGCCTCTTTTTCTCTGACCTTTACTTACTTGAGCGTCGGAGTGCCTTGCAGGTACACCCCCTCCTCCTCTCCATACGACCAGCATCCCTGACGCACTTGGCGACCTGATTCAACAGGATCTGATCCAGCCTTCACGATCAGTGGCGCCGTCTGTGGGAATCTTTGTTCTCCCCTTCTTTCCTTAACCGAAGATCAAAACAACTTTCGAACATCATCACGATCATGGCCTCTCAAGGTCGCACCCAGGATGCTCTTCATTCCACCATTCTCCCCGTCAACAAATCTGACGTTGACGGCCAGTCATCTCTTCTCCGAGATGCCCGTTTCCTTAGGGATGGAGCCACCGCTTCTCTTTCCCCAACTCCTGCTGATCGCCACAACGATCAACTGTCTCTCGACCTCCATCCCGTTTCTGTTCCGCCCAACGCCGACCCGGCCGTGGCAGCCCTCCTAGAGGCCCTAAACAAAACCAACACCCTGATCCTGCAGCAAAACGAGAGGATCGGGGCACTGGAAGAGTCTCGCCGTCCAAGATCCCCTCCTACGTGGAGAAATCAGTGATGATCAAGAAGCCCGCAGCCCCGGAGAGAAATCGACCGAAGACTGCGCCATGAGCAAATCCTCGCATAGCCCGAAAGCGCGACCAGATCTCCCCGCGCAACCAGAACTCCTCGCGTGACCAGCACGCTCATGACCACAAACGGACTCGAAGGAACGAGGAGTCTCCGATCAAGTCCAAAAGACGGACACGCTCACCTTCCCCGCGAAGAAACCGCTCACCTTCCCCCCGAAGGAACCGCCGACACGAGCAGCCCGTTCGGTCACCATCATACACCAGTTCCAGTGACGACGACGAGCCTCGTGGCCCGTTGTCCCAGGAGATCCTGACCACCCGTCTCCCGAAGGGCTTGGAGAAACCCCCCTCACTTGGTACATACGACGGGACCACTGACCCAGACGATCACATCGAGAATATCGATGCCCTCTTAGACTACCGCGGCGTACGGGGCGCCATCAAATGCAGACTGTTCCCGACCACGCTTCGGAAAGGAGCAATGACATGGTATAAACAACTGCCCGATGAGTCCATTACCTCGTGGAAACAGCTCGGCAGGATGTTCTCGCAGCACTTCACAGCATCTCGCCGCCACCCCAAAACTGAGGCCTCCCTCGGAGCCATAATCCAGAGGAAAGACGAACCTCTCCGAGCATACATCGAGAGGTTCAACAAGGAAGCAGTGCAGGTCCCGACGACGGACAAAATGAAGAAGTTCCTACTCAAACAAGGGGTCCTCCCAGACTCCGATTTTGCTAAAGCCATCGGCCTCGCCCCACCGAGGAATTTAGACGCCCTCCTCCTCAAAGCCCAAACTCATATCCAGTACGAGGAGAAGATTGCGGCCTGCAACGTCCGGGCATCGCGCCGCCAGGAGAATGCCCGGGCCGCCAAAGGAGAAGAAGCCTCGACATCTCGTAGGGGTGAACGAAGACACGAGGACCGTCCGAGGGACTCCCGCGACAGCAAGGGGCCCTCCGGGCGCTTCCACGACTACACCCCCTGACCGTGTCCAGGGAAAATATTCTGTCCGAATGTGCCAATTCGGAGTTCAAACAAGTCGGGGTCCGTTTCCCCAAACAGCTGCCGAACAGACCAAACGTGGATAAGTCGAAGTACTGCCGCTTCCACAAAATTCACGGCCACACTACAGAGGACTGCATCCACCTGAAGGATGCCATAGAGATACTGATCAGGGACGGGCACCTGAAACAATTCGCAAAGAAGAAGGACACTCCTCGGCAAGACGCCCAGGAGTCCAAGAAGGTCGAGGAAGAAGTACCCTCCTCGGATGACACCAACGTACAGGTAGCGATGTCCATATCCCGGTCGGAGGACTTCTACGTCCCAGACGGGCTCAGTGCCCCTGCTTATTTCGCGGCCCACAGCCCGTGGGAGATTTTTCCTTCCGCCATGGTCATTTCTGGAGGGGGATTCAACAAAGTCATTGTGGGCTCCGTGAAACGGAAGTTCGACAACCTGATCAACACCAGCTGCAATAAAGTGACGACGCTTGATCAGGCCCAGAAGGGCTTTGTCCCAATCTCCTTTTACAAGGAGGAACTCCTCGGCAGGTCCCCGAACTCCAGCATACCTCTGCTCGTCAGAGCCCGGATGGCGAACTTCGACGTCCGCAGAATACTTGTCGACCAGGGCAGCTCGGTCGACATCATGTACTCCCAGCTGTTCTCAACACTCCAGCTGGACGAATCCCACCTCACTCCCTACGTGGGATCCGACTTGCAGGGATTCAACGGGTCCGTAACAAACCTGTGGGGTTACGTGGAGCTGATAGTGACATTTAGCGCAGCTGAGACGGCCAGATCCATCAAGGTGCAGTTCCTGGTAATCGACTGCCCGTCGCTTTACCAATGCATTTTTGGAAGGCCAACTCTGGTCGAGTTGGTAGCAGTGCCCTCAACAGTCCACCTGAAGATGAAGTACTACACTTCGAAGGGGAAAGTCGCCACCCTCCATGGTGATATAAAAGCTGCCCGACGGTGTTTCGAAGCAGCCACAAAGGGACTCAACACCATTGCGCCCAAGCCAAAGGTGTCGAGCAAGCCAACACTGCCAAGCAGCTCCGAGGAAGCCAAGCCTCTGCCCTAGGTCGACTCTATCGACCTCGACAGCCGCTTCCCCGAGGACCATCAGGAGGAACGAGCAACATCGTCTACAACATCCAGCAGCAACTCCCATCCGATGCGCCCAATCCCGAATGGTGACTTCGAGATAGTTCTGTTCGGCGAAGATCCCCAACGGGGAGTGAAGATCGGAGCAGACCTGCCTGACATCGCGAGGAAGCAGCTCAAAGCATGCCTCTGGGAGAACGCTGACCTCTTCGCTTGGAGCGCCGCAGAGATGCCCGATTTAGACCCGTCCACTGCATGTCACCAGCTGACCATTGACCCGGCCATTAAGGTCGTAGCACAACGTAGGAGAAAGCAGTCTCCGGAGAAAACGGAGGCTGCTGAAAAAGCTGTAAAGGACCTCCTCGAGGCCAAATTTATTTCGGAAGCCAAGTACACCACTTGGCTGTCCAACGTTGTATTGGTCAAAAAATCTAATGGAAAATGGCGTATGTGCATTGATTATACCGATCTCAATAAGGCATGCCCGAAGGATGCCTACCCCCTCCCCAATACTGATAAACTTGTTGATAATTCCGCTGGTTTTAAACTTTTATCGTTCATGGACGCCTACTCGGGCTACAATCAAATCCCAATGGCAATGTCCGACAAAAAATATGCGGCCTTCATGACCGAATCAGGGAATTATTACTACAACGTAATGCCCTTCGGCCTGAAGAACGCCGGAGCAACATACCAACGAATGATGAATAAAGTATTTCGGGGAGAAATAGGCGACATGCTCAAAGTATACATGGACGACATGATCGTAAAGTCCCATGAGGAAACCGATCATACCGCCCACTTGCGAAAGGTCTTTGAACAGGCCAGGAAATACAAAATGCGTTTTAATCTGGAGAAGTGCACGTTCGGTGTCCAGGCAGGCAAATTCCTCGGCTTCTACTTGACGGAACGAGGAATCGAAGCTAACCCCGACAAATGCCAAGCATTCTCCGAGTTTCCTACGCCCAAGTCCAAAAAATCCATCCAGTACCTCAACGGGATGCTCGCATCACTATCTCGTTTCGTGGCCAAGTCCGCCCAGCACGCCCTACCGTTCTTCAAGCTCCTCCGCAAAGAGGTTGCGTTCGAATGGACCGAGGAGTGCGACAAGGCCCTTCTCCATCTGAAACATTATACCTATACACGGCCGTAGCAGCCGAAGCAGTGAGCGCCGCCCTCATCCGCGAGACGCCTGACGGGAAGAAGCCCATCTATTTCACGAGCAAGGCGCTACAAGGACCAGAGTTACGATACCAGCAGATAGAGAAGGTGGCATTGGCCCTCATCAACGCTTCCAGGAGATTAAGCCACTACTTCCTAGCCCACACGATCGTGGTTCGAACAGATCAGCCCATAAAGTAGTTGCTTGGACGACCAGATATGGCCGGACGAATGCTTAAATGGTCGCCAGAACTGTCCGAATTTGACATCTGGTATGAAGAAAGAAAAGCCCTTAAGGCCCAAGCTCAGGCCGATTTCGTCGCGGAGATGACATTCGCGGACTCCCCCGCGAGCGAGACACGTAAGTGGACCATCTTCGTCAACGGTGCCTCTAGCTCGGCAGGTAGCGGCGCGAGCATTATACTAGAGAGCAACGAAGGGACTATCATCGAGGTTTCACTCACACTGTCTTTCCCAACCTCCAATAAATAGGCCGAATACGAAGCCTTCCTCGCTGGGCTACGCCTTGCCGAGGATCTGGGAGCAGAAGAAGTCGTCATTTGCACGGATTCACAACTCGTGGCCCTCCAGGTCCGAGGTGAATACCAAGCCAAAAACGACAACCTAACCGAATACCTGGCCCTGGTAAAGAAAAAAATGGCAAAGTTCATAACAGTAGAAGTGAAACACGTTCCCCGCGAACATAACGTACGAGCGGACGTGCTGTCCAAATTGGCCAGCACGAAGAAGAAAGGAGGAAACAAATCCGTCATACAAGAAGTACTTCCTCGACCCAGCATCGAAAAGGCCTCCCCGACACTCGACGTGCAGGTGATCGGCGACAACAACTGCTGGATGACCCCAGTCTACAACTACCTCTCCAAAGACGAACTCCCGTCCGACCCAAAAGAAGCCAACAAAGTCAGGCGAAGGGCCTGCTCTTATGTCTTGGTCGAAGACAAACTGTACAGACGGGGATTCTCCATTCCGCTGCTCAAATGTGTCGAGGAAGAAATGGTCACGCACGTACTGCGCAAAATCCACGAAGAAATCAACGCCCAACATCTCGGCGGAAGTTCCCTTGCTCGAAAGGCCCTCCGAGCAGGATACTACTGGCCGACTATGCAAAACGACGCAAAAGAGCACGTGAAGAAGTGCGATAAATTCCAACGGCACGGGGACATGCACCTAGCCCCGCCAAACGAGCTCAAGACTATGTCCTCCCCGTGGCCATTCGCCTGGTGGGGCCTAGACATCCTAGGACCCTTCGTGGTAGGATCAAGTCAGAACAAGTACCTCATAGTGGGCGTGGATTATTTCACAAAATGGATAGAAGCAGAACCTCTAGCCAAAATAAATGCCTCAACATCCTGCGTTTCTACAAACGAAACATCCTTGCACGTTTCGGCATTCCCCAAGCGATAGTAACGGACAACGGGGTGCAGTTCACGGACAGGAAGTTTCAGGACTTCGTCGCCCAACTGGGCACGAAGCAAAACTTCACTTCCGTCGAACACCCCCAAACAAACGGGCAGGCGGAGGCAGCTAACTGAGTCATCCTTCGAGGCCTCAAGTGAAGGCTAGACGAAACAAAGAAGGCGTGGGTCGAGGAGCTACACAGCGTGCTCTGGGCTTACCGTACAACTCCCCATTCAACGACCGGGGAAACACCTTTCCGTTTGGCATACGGAACCGAGGCTGTAATTCTCGTCGAAGTTCACGTGCCCTCTAGGCGGACAGAGTCGCCCCTAGACGAGGAAATGAACGACGAATCTCTAAGGGAAGAGATCGACCTCGTCGAGGAAATCAGAACCGGGGCAGCTCTCCGCGAGGCCTCACTGAAACAAAAGATCACCATCAGGCACAACGCTAAAGTAATACGACGAGAGTTTGACGTGGGAAGCCTTGTCCTAAGAAGAAACCACAAAGACTCTCGCGAAAGCAAGCTAGAAGCCAATTGGGAGGGACCCTATCGCATCCGGGCAAAAATGGAAAATGGGGCCTACTACCTAGAACATCTCACTGGGGAAGAACTCGCTCGACCATGGAACGCCGAAAAGCTGAAACAATACTACAACTAAATCCTCGGTACGACTCGTCACAACGACGAACGTCAACTACCGACCACTATGCGCGCCTAGGTACAAGCGTCGCATACGATTAAAGCACAACCCCGCTCAGTAACGAGCCGGGTAGTTGCTCGACAGCGGTCCTCGATCGAGCATCGCCGTTGTCAAAGTACCATGATTGGCAGAACCCCAGTTCGCGATGGGACGTTCACGCCGCGAACTCAGGCCTCAAACGCGACCTGAGCTCCGCTCCCCAGCCAGGAAATTCCCCGACCGTTCGACCAGTTCCCCACACTGGCGAACACATCAACATCGAGCAATCCCCAACAAATACTCAAAAGCCCCCAATCGCGGGCAGACATACGTTCACAGCGAGCATGCATACAACACTTAGCAAATATAAACGCAAGTAAAATCATGCACGCGAAAAAGACAGAGATATAATTAACATAACAGAGGACCAGAAGGGCCACGATTGTGCGTTATTACATAAAACGGGGCCATGCCCCCCAAAAATAAAATTACAAATAATTCAACGGCGCGCAGGCCGGACAAGATACAACAACATCAAAATAACAACACTCCTCATTCATCCGCTTGCTCGGCTGACACCGGCTCAGGTCTCTGGTCCTCCTCGGGCTGGTCCTCAGGCTGATCCTCGGGGGTATCTAGAACAAGGCCTGCGGGCAAGACGATGAGACCATCCTCAAAGCGCGGAAGATAGTGAGTACCCTCGGTCGAGATCTCAAGCCCAGGGTTCACCACCCGCAACTGAGCCACGACGCTTTCGAAAGACTCCATTGCCACGGCGATACCATCATCCTCGGCCAGCAGGATGCGGGCAACCAGCTCAGCCCTAGTTTTCAACTCTTTTATCTCATCCGGTTCGTCGGCACCCGGGGCACTGGCTGCCATCAACTCTTTGTTCAGCTCCTCGGCAGCCTTTTTCTCCGCCGCCAGCTTGGTGACATCCTCTTTCAACCTAGCCGTCTCCTCTTCAGCCTTTTTCCGAGCCTCACGGGCACACTTAACTTCCTCCTCGAGGGCCGCCTCAGAAGCCCGGGCAGCGTTGTGTTCGGACTCAAGCGTAGAATCCCCTTCGGCGTAGACGACAGCCATCTCCAACATTCTGACCAGGGCAGAAGCATCCTAGGCCACCAGCGCCCTCTTGCTCGGGCGATCCATACCTTCCAAGCAAAGGGATTCCGCCCGAGGGACGACCAAAGAATTACCTTCAAAGAATCTCCTGTCAAGGATGCACGGAGGTAACTCAAACTTCCCCTTCTCTGGCACACGGGTAAGGTCCACCGCATCTAATGTCCTTGGCCGCTTCGCCCGTCCAGTCAAAGGCAGTGGAGATCCCCGTAGAGCAGGAGAGGGAGAAGAAGAGGTCCCCACAGCAGTTTGAACAAGGGGGGGAGCACGAGCACCAGCAGGCCGGGTCTTAGGAGGAGCCGCTCCAGCTTTATTCCTCGCCATGGCATTCCTCACCACGCGATCGCGAGCTTGAGGCATCTCACCTGCACAAATGAAAAAACGAGCATGTTAGCTACGTGGAAAAGAGATAATACAAACAAAATCTAAATAACCAAGACTACCGAGCAGCTTCTCAGCATCCGCAGGAGTCTTGCACTCAAGTAGTGCCTTAACATTGATGAATCTGCGCTCAACTCTCTGGCTCCCATCCTCCTCGAAGATAGGATTACCCTTGCTCGTCCAGCAACTTGCAAGACTGAAGGAGTTGACCCAGTTCACCAACCTCTCATAAGCCATGGCGTCCTGCCCGCGCAGCTCGCTCGGCTCGAAGACATAACCGCTGGGCTTCTTGGAGAAATGGTCGGGTGCCCAGCGGATGGGGAACATGTACAGCCTCCGCCCAATATACTTTCCCTCCTCGTTGAGCAGCTCATTCCCATCTTCGTCGACCTCTATCTCCCAGACATATGTGCTATCCTGGGCAACCTCGAACACGGGTTCTACGATGAAATACCGTCCCTTGAACGTTCGGATTGACTCCGAGAACGGCTTAAATAACTTTTTGGGCTGCTTCAAGGAAACCCATCCGTACTTCTTCCCCGCCAGCTGCCTTTGAAGATGGAAAACAGTGAAGAACAGAGGGAGAGTAGTCCCCAGAGCGAGATGCTCGCACACCAATTCAAAGGCCCGGATGAAGGCCAGCGAATTAGGATGAAGTTGAGAGGGCGCCAGCTTCAGATGATCGAACACCGACCGCTGGAAATCAGTGAAAGGCTGCCTTAGTCCCAGCTCCTTGAAAGCATACTCGTACATCGTAAAGCGGTCCCCAAAATCCGAGCAGGCCCGCTCGTCCAAGGTAGGGAAGTGCACCTTCCACTCCCTTGTTGGTCCTACCTCCGTAAAAACGTCCGCCAAAGACTTCGCGAATGTGGAAATATGCTCGGAAGGTTCGGCCACCTCCTAGTCTTCCGCACAGAACCCTTCAACGTCTTCCTCCATGACATCTAATTCTTCTTCCTCCCCGACATTGCTCGAGGAGCTCGATGTTGCTGAGCTCGAAGCCGCAGAGCTCGAGGCCGTCAAGCTACTATTCTCCTCGGAGCCGGTTTCCTCCTCGGACGTGTCCAGAATAACCTCTCTATCTGGCCCCGTCGCCATTACGATCACCTGAAAAAGCAGAGAAAGACAGTGAATTCGACAGGAAATCAAATCCACCCTTCCACTGCCAAGTCAAGTGAAAGGGCGCGCAAAAGGCTAAGGACAACGTCCCCGGCCTAAGCCCTAACATCAAACGAAAAACCTCCCCGCGAGGAGACGCCCGAGACATACCATACTCCTGCGAGGAACCTCCCCGCACTCGTGCCCAGATTCCGTTTGAAGCTCCACCGGAAACCGCAAAGCTTCACCAGAATCTGGAAACGATCTACCAGAAAATTCATCGCCCTATCAGAAGATGATCAGACACGATGTTCACGCACGTACAACTACCGCAACCACGACGTGGACCATCATACTCGCCGAACGCACTACCTACTCCGGCGAAGTGCTAGAGGCAGCAAAATGGCAGAACCACCGTCCACCACCAACACTCGCCAGAAATCTACCTATTTCATCGCCTAAAGCTAACCCTAACCGCATGCAATCTACCACTAACAACGAAAGAGAGTAAAACAAGCTACGAATCAGAAAACTTACTTGGTTTGGGTAGAAGAAAGAGATTGCTCGAAGCTTGGCACGGTGGTCGGATGCTCTGAAGACGGTGACGGGCAAGAACGCAGGAGAGGCGAAGAGAAATCAGAAAGAAAAAGCGCAAAATGGGACAATCTCCCCCCTTTTATACTGAAGGGCACGTACACACACGCGCTCGTAGACAATAATGACTGCCCACTAGCCATCATTACCTATTAACTGCTACACAGGGCTCGAAGCATATGTGGCAACCCAACGTTTCCCATTCTGTCTGACGCTTTATCTCCCCGAATACCGGGCAATAGGGTCACGACCACGAATATCACGGACACAGAGAGCTACGAGCACTTCGAGACAACCATCCTCGTCTCCAAACGACGAATCTATGCTAGCTCCCCGGAGCAACGAGCAGTCCTTAAGTCATCACTCCCATGCTCGGGAGCAACGACTTGGGGGCTCCTGTTCTGGACTGGACCAATGGCTAGAATTGGCCCAATTTGCCTCTGCTCCAGAGCGGTCCAAATTGCCTAAGTCCAATCCACAGAGGGGCAAAAGTGACCTTTCTGCCCCTCTAACCGGGCAAGGAATGCAAAGTTCCTCCCCGGGATCGATGCCCGTCACGCACTGCTTTCTCACTGCCCGAACAGCAAAGGACATATGCCCGGAACTGCTTTATGCCCGACATAACGGCTAGTTTCGGGCACCCTGCCCGACATAACGGCTAGTTTGGGCAGTTACCTATTCTTTGGGGAAAACGGTTATTTCGCCCCGAAAATAGGACCGTTGGCCACGCGCTGGGGGCTCTATATAAACCCTCTCGCTTGAGAGGGTCAGGTATCCAATTTTGACCCTAAGAATTCACTCTTGTACTTGCCCCTTTTTCTCTGGCCTTTACTTACTTGAGCGTCAGAGTGCCTTGCAGGTACACCCCCTCCTCCTCTCCATACGACCAGCATCCCTGACGCACTTGGCGGCCTGATTCAACAGGATCTGATCCAGCCTTCACGATCACCTCCTTAATTTTTAATTGACTTAATATAAGTCTCTTTATTCTTCAAACCCTTATTCTTAATTTAATGTGAGTGCTAAAGGGTGCTGAGAATTTTTAGCACTATAAAGTTAAATCTCTTCTTTTTAATTATTTAAGGTTGTCGGTATGGACTAATCTGAGGAGGGAAAGTAACTGAAAACTCGAGGTTAAGTTGGTAATAAAAGAGTTGGTCTCTTAGAGGTTTAAGTTCGTTGGCCTTAGTGAGAAATATGGTTGTCAAATTTGCGGGTAAATTCGTAAACCCGTACGAGTTTATGAGTCTAGGAAGCATAAACAAGTAGACTCATACATAAAATTGTTTTTAATAGACTCAAGTAGACTCGGGTAGACTCGCACAAACTCGTATAGACTTGCGAGTCTATAACGAGTTTACGAGTCTATAAGTTTTTTTTTTTTGAATTTTTTTAAAAATAAAAAAAGGCCTAAATTCCCCAAAAGATTTTATTTCATTTTTTTTATAAAAAATAAACCTTTTTTTTGCTTGTACGAGAATTAAAAAGTCTCTCTCATTATCTCTTGTTTCAACAAAGTTTCTTCTCCCGTCATCAACGACATGAGTTTATTCTGTCTCTTGCTTTATTCATGTCTGTAGCCATAAATCAGTCCTTTGTGTGTAAGTATTTTCTTATATGTTTCAATTAGATATATGCTTCTCATGTATGATATCTTGTGTAAATGTGATGCACTATTGTCTAATCAGGTCCAATGATCTTAATGCACATGTATCAATTTGCATGTGACAAAATAGTTTAGAAAATTTATGATTTATGGCAGAAAATAGTTTAGAAAGGATATGTTACCTGCTGAAGGGTGGAATTTCTATGGAGATATGACTCCATAATTAAAAAGGTTTGCAATTCTGTTCTAAGCTTAACTTGTAGTTGTGAATGTAATTGAAGTTCCTTTGAAATGATAATGAATTATTATTTTTTTGTTTATAGACTTGAATTTAGTTTTTTAGAAACATTGAGTTGAATTATTATTTAATTTTAGGTTCATACAAAGAGAAGAAATAGGTTGCATCAAAAAAAGGTGAATAATTTGGTTTATATCATGTATAATTTAAAGTTGAAAAGTGGAAAAGGAAAATGAAATAGTGTTGTTGTTTCATTTGAAGATAGTCATTCCGATGATGAATGAATAATTGAAGAACATAATGAAGAAAATGTGCAAACTGAAGTTAATGTTGAGTGAGATGATGTTATTGTTAACAATGTTATGGAAGCTGATGTTGTTGTAACTAATATTGTGCAAAGTGGTGGTGGTGGCAATGTTAAATTAGGTGGAAGTGGAACTTCAAGCAATCGAACATTGATTAATGATGAATAAGGTGTTTCATCTGAGGCAGAGTTTAATGATGATACACAAGATACCGATAAAGATGATGGTGATTATATTGGTGGTTGTGATTTCAATGGAGCTTTGGATATTTGAAGCTATTAGCATATCTATTTTATGATATTTTTTGCTTGATGTAGTAACCAATTAAGAAGAAATTAGTAATTTAAGTCTTTGACTATGTACTTTGCAATTTTGTTTGTTTTATTATCGAGTTTTTTTTTTGGTAAGAAATTTGTTATGGAGTATGAAATTTAAATTTTCATGATAATTGGTGTTGTATTATATATTTATGTCACAAACAAGGAATTTATAAGTATAAAAACATAGGAGTGTGTCATATATGTGTCACTTATAGGTTTTTGAAAGTCATTTTTAATTTTCCATATACTCGTATGAGTTTGCAAGTCGAGTTTGCGAGTCGAGTCTACGGACCCTTTACAAGTTGACTACCTTGGTGAGAAGGTGATCCTTTTAAACTCGATTATGAATTCTATATCAATTTTATTTATCTCTTTGTGAAGATGTTAATGGTAGTGTGGAATAAGCTGGTTAAGATACAGAGACATTTTCTTTAGGATGGGTTAAAAGGTAGGATAAAGGTGGTGTGGGTCAAGTTGGAGGATGCGTGTAAATCTAATGGCGTTGGAGGTCTCGGGGTTAAGGATTTGCGACTATTGAAGTTATCTCTTTTCTAAAAGTGGGGGTGGAGGGTTAATGAGGAACAACATTCCTTGTGGGGGAGGGGGAGGGGGGGACTAGGGTCTTAAAAGGGCCTTCATTGATGGAAATATGTTCTTTTCTAGGCTCCAAGTTAGATGAGTTGTCATATTGGTTTGACTTTTCTTTTAGTAAGGTGGCAGGAGATGGAATACATACCAAGTTTTGACATGATGTATGAGTAAGGTCTACTTCTTTTAGCATTATGTATGAGCTTTATTTCTAGTGTGTAAATAGAAGTCTCAGGCGGTGGGAGGGATGCGTGGTTGGGTGGAAGGTGTTTGAGTTTGGGATTTTAGGTTGTGGTGTTCCCTCTTAGTTTGGGGGAAGATATCCTTCTAGAGCTTATAACGCGGGTTGATGGAATAGTTAAATACGTTTAGGTGGATACTGAACGTGAGAAAAATACACAATAATGAGGGGATTGAATTGTGTTTGCCAAATCGTTTCTACTTCTGAACCAGAGTTCAGAAACTGATAACAAGTGTAGCAGATAAGATAACAGAAGTAAATAAAACAGGAAAAGAACACACAAAAATTATCCTGGTTCCTCTCCAATTGAGAGTAGTCCAGTCCCCTTGCAGCATAAAAGATTTCCACTATAATCAATCAGATTACAACTGCTTATACCCTAAAGTATAAGAATTTTTCCTGCTCAGACCTACAACCTAAATCTTCCTTGCTTAATCAGCACCTGATCAAGACTTCCTGCTTAGATCCTTAGATCCTAAGACTTTCCTGCTTAATTACCTCGGATTCAAGACTTCCTTGTTTATACCCCTCGAGTACAAGACTTATTGCTTAGACCTACATTCCAAGACTTCCTACTCAGATTCCACGAATCCAAGACTTCAATGCTCAAGCCCAAGGCAAGAGACTTTTATCTAAACTGACTGTTTAGAGAAGGAATAACTTACAACAACACTTGATTAACAATCAGAGGTGTTCAAATATAATACAACACACCACAAAAGATTCTTAAGTTATTCAAGAATAAGATTTCTTAAAGATTAGCTTCTCTTGAACTATTACGAATGGTTTGAAGTGAGTGTATATTTCAGTTGTAGTTGCAGTGTTATTCACTTGGTTGATCATTAATTCTTCTGCTCCTTTTATAGCTGAAGAAATAGAGTCGTTGAAGCATCCCAACAGCTATATTCAGATCAAATCTTCTTGCACATCTTCTTTTCCAATAAAGCAGGTGTTGGAACTCGTAGCCAAGGAATTATCCACTGAACAAGATCTTTGTCCAAATAACTCTTCTGTAAAATAAGTACAACACAATCTTTTGAAGATAATGTCATATACTCTCGAGTCCCGTGATTTCTGTGCTTAAGTTTACACATATCATTTTTAGAGGCAGGGTTAGCACACTTCTGATTCTGAACTGTACTAGATATCTTTCTAATCAGACTCTCTCACAAGTACTTGATCAGAACTGAACCATGGCTTCTTTGTGACAGATCCTGTTTCATCAAGTAAATTGAATATTGTACACATGAACCAGCTAGTAAGAAATCCTAATTGTTCTTCAAATACTTTGTTATCACCAAAACCTTAGAGGATACATGGCATGGACCAAATTTGTTTCAACAGATACATGGGTTTGGAATCTTGGCCTTATAGGTAGTTTCTCATTGAAGCCTGCTTACTTTTATCTTTCTTGTTTGTTTGGTGGGAGTATAAATAGATTGGAGTGGGTGATCCAGGGGGTTTGCTAGGGTTTAAAAAGGATGTTTCCTCTCCAAAGTGGAGGTTTCTTTTTGTAGTGTGCGTTAGGACAAGCCGCTGACTAGATAAAATCTTATCATGCAGCTTATTCTGCCTCCCGAAAACAGGGTGAATTATGCTATGTATTTATGAAAGATGGAAATAGAAAATTATTTGTTTGTGTTGTGTGAAGCTACGCCCACAATCTGATATAAGATGTTTAGATGGGTGGGTAGGTCTGGGCCTGTCCCAAAGTCAATTATCCAGGTGTTTGAGTTGTTCCAGATTTTTGGTACAAATTAGAGGATGATATTTAGGCTAACCTTGATTTGACATTTGATGGTCTGGAATATTTGGATGTTGCAAAATAAGCTTATTTTCTATCAAAAAAGTTTGTCGGTGAATCACTGGATGAACTTGATTAGTTGTCTATTTTGGAAGTGGGTTTGTTCACTTCCAGCGGGCACTGATTTTTCATTGCTAGATTGGGAGCATGATCTATAACACCCTATTTCCCGAATCACAAAATAATAAAATAATTCAAAGTATATGTACACCCAAGGGTGTCACACATTCACAAATAAAATACCTATTATTAATTTTAATAGCTTGCAGCGGAAAAATGAAACATTAAACAACACCTCCACATAGTCTAATCAAATGAAATTACTCAAATATAATTCGTTTTTATAATGAACACGCTAGTTATCGAAATAAAAGAAATAACATCTCATCCATTATGTTACAATGCTAGAGTAACACAAAGGGTACTAGACAAAATGGTAAAACAAAGAAGAAGACAATGACTGTCATTCTTCAACACAACAAGACTGCATGCTACCTCTATCTGCAACATAAGCATAAAAGCACGCACAAACAAAAAGGGGTAAGAATAATCCATACAAATGTTAGTGGTGAAAGTAAACAGCAGGACAATTATAAATATACATAGATCATTCTCACACAACAAAAACAACAATATAATTTATAATTCAAGTGCGAAATGCACCAACTTCTCATCCAATATGCATGTGGTACCAGATTTTTAGACATCAGAGATGTGTTACTGATATATCCCTGTCTCCGATTCCTCTCTGAACCATGTCCCTCTCTGGACATAAGACCATCATGGTTCCTCTATGAACCTAACCTCACTGGACCGAAGTCCTACTAAACTCCAATATATATATATATATATATATATATATGCATGATTTTGGAAGAAAACAATAATAAAACTCAAACAATAACCAAAATTATTCTCAAAATTTCATACTAAAACAAGTTCCTCTTTTGAACCACAAGTTCGCCAATTATCAGGCCACACCGTAATTCCTCTGAATTATTCAACTTAAAAATATTGATATAACTATTTTTAATAATTATATTATAACACAGAAACTACCAACAATTGAGTAAAATTGTATTATTACTCATCAACTCGAAATTACCAACATATTCAAAACATCTCAAAACTGACCCGAGAGTACTCAAACATACTATAAAGTACTAAAGAATGCTCTACCGACAACTTTTCACAAGTGATAACTCTATTGAACTCTAAGGGGTTACAGCTTAGCTCAATAAAAAACACAAAGGTAACAAAAAGGTCACCGATACTAAAATTGCTTGGAATTCACCGAACTGACCCATGAACTCGAAAACAGCCGAAAACGCCGCCGACCTGCTCGGGTTCGGACCCGCCAAATCACCTCTATCCACGACCGAACAGTCACCGCCTCCGCGTGGCACCGACTCGCGCTGCCTTGTTATTGCACCACGCGCGCCACCATTTTTATGGCTCCCTATGGTTCTGCCATCGCGGCGTAGCACGCCGCCGGTGCAACATCGAATCCCGGCTACCGATATTGTGGTGCAACACCCCTACAAGCCACCACCGACCTGACATCGACTCTTGTTCGCCGCAATCACGGCGCAACACCCCAACCTGCCGTCGGTGCAACATCTACTCCCGACCGCCACCAATGCGGGGCGACCTGTTGCTGAGGCTGATTTGAGTTTTTTGATCGACGCCATTGTCACGTAGCAATATTCTCTACAGCCGATTTTGGCCTCGTCTTAATTTTTTGATTTTCAAACTTTTTCCATTATTTTTTGTTTTCCAAAAAATTATTTAGGATTTTTTATGGATTTTTCAATAATGCTCAAAACACAGATCAACAAGGCATCAAAGAGTTCAATTCATAGCAATCTCATATTTTCATATCATATTCATCAAAAAACAGCAATACACCAATTGATTGCCTCAAAGGGTTTTTCCCAAACACTTTTTGGCCAAAACACTGAAATCACATTCATACATATTTTTCATTACCGTAAAAACAAACAGAGCATCACTCAATCGGTAACCTCAGGGGTTTTAGCCAAACCCCCTTTGGTCACCAACAAGGCCACAAACCTTGAATATTGAAATGCAAAGATAGGTGGATAATGACCCCTCACCATCCTGACTGCTTAAAGCCACCCATGAGTAAAGAAATCCCCCTCACCATCCTGACTGCTTCCCCTTTTCTCACGATCGCTCAAACACTGCTCTCTTCCAAATTCAGATTCACCTCTTTTCCTAAATTTCAATTTTTCGCATAAAACTCTCAAGACCCTCACATTAGTATAGATATAACCTTAATACTTCCAAATTATTTCCACCCACTAATATCTGATTTTAATTAAAATAAACTTTTTATTTTATTTAAATAAAATCCCACTAAATAATTATTTAATAAAAATCTAAAATGTATATTATCGATAAAATATTCAATTTCTATTTAATCTGATAATGCTCTAATTATCTCTAAATAATTAAAATATTTAACTATTTCTAAGTTAAATAATTTTATTTTATTTCTCCACTCTCAATACTCTATATTCACATTATTTATTAAATTACTAAAATAACCTTAAATCCCATAAAACACATGAAATAACAAATACTAACAACAATTCAAGCAAGACATATATATTCACTCAATTAAATCTAATAATTTAAATAAATTAATAAATCAAAGTCGGGGTGTTACAACTCTCCCCCAGTTAAAAGCATTTTCTCCCTAAAAAATTACCTGGCGAAAACAGCTCCGGATAAGACTCCCTCATCCCCCCAGCAGGTCCTCCCCATACCACTTTCACTAGAGAAATTTCTTTACCTCTTAATTGCTTCACTTCTCAATCCTTAATCCGCATGGGTGATGCCTCAATAGTTAAATTATTCCTTACTTGTACCTCATCCGCTTGGATCACGTGTGATGGATCATGAATATACTTCCGAAGCTGAGACACATGGAAAAATCATGGAGGTTCGAAAGAGATGGGAGTAAGGCCACTCAGTAGGTAAAAACTCCAACTCTCTGGGTAATATGATAATGACTGATGAAGCGAGGAGTAAGCTTCTTAGACTTATGTGCACGACCAACACCAGCCATAGGAGTGACTCTTAAAAACACATGTCACCCTCCAAAAACTCAAGGGCATTCCTTCGCTTATTATGGTAGCATTTTTTCCTGCTCTGCAAGACCTTCATCTTCTCTTGGATCATCTTGACTTTCTCAGTAGTCAGCTGAACAATCTCAGATCCAAGCACCACATTCTCTCCAGACTCAAACCAACACAAAGTGAAGGTGAAAAAAACACAAGAAGGGGGATTGAATTGTGTTTACTTTTTCTTTCCTTTTAAACTCTTTGGTCAGATTCTAAACACTAGATATAGAATTTGATTCAATCACACGTAGGCAGGGAATATCAAATGCAAGAAAGAAGAGTGACAGACAGAGTTATCATGGTTCCTCTCACAACTTAAGAGTAATCCAGCCCCCTTGTACTTACAAGATATTTTCACTATAATCACACAAGATTACAATTTGCTCAAGCACACCAGCAAGAGACTTACAATGCTCAAACATTAAAGTAAGAGACTTCTATGCTCAAGCACACAAGCAAGAGACTTTTAATAGTCAAGCACATAAGCAAGAGACTTCCAATAGTCAAGCATATTCTCAAGCACACAAGCAAAAGACTTCCAATGCTCAAGCACACAAACAAGAGACTTCTATGCTCACGCACACAAGCAAGAGACTTCAAATGCTCAAAAACTTAGTAATATACTTCTAATAATCTACCTAACAGATAAATGATTATTTGAGAAAATAAACTTGATATACAATCATAGGTGTATAAAGAATACAATGCCAATAGTCTCTTTTAAGACTTAGGGGTTTCTAAGATATATAAGGATAAGAAATCTTAAGTTCAGCTTGTGCTTTTATGTTGACAGAGTAACTTATATTTGAGTGTCAATTAATGTACTTTTCTTCAAGTCTTCAGCTCCTTAAATAGATAAAAAGTGTTATCGAAGATCCAACACAATAGGGTCTTTAAGAAGCTTTAAAAGATATGTTGGGATGTTTCACCAAATATTCAAGGTTGGTGAAAGCTAGTTTGAAATCCCTTTGCTACAAATGGAAATAGCAGTTGCATCCCAGAAGAATCTATGAATAAAATAGAGCTTAGGTATTCACGTGACAAAGTAGACTAAGAGGTTGATGGTGACCCATCAGTGTCACCTTGGTCCTTGCCCTTTGACTGGCTTTGGTTCTGATCATCAGAAGCAGACTTCTTCAAAGTCTGGTCTTCAAAGGCTGACTCTTTTAGACTCTGACCTTCAGACGTTGACCTCTTCAAAAGTTGTCTTCTTCAGAGTCTGGTTTTCAGCTTCTGATCCATCAAATTTTTGTCTTTAAGATTCTCTTTACATGTTCATTGTTAGAACCAATACTTGGATTCTATTTGAAATTTTAGTATATGGTCTTTCACACTTGAACAAATATTAGTATACCTAATTGTTCTTTAAATACTTTGTTATCATCAAAACCTAAGGGAAATGGGACAAACCAATTTTGTTTCAACACAAAGGTGTCCTACATCTCCGGGCCATACAAAGCCTTAAAAGGTGACATTCAAACACCATTGAATATAGCATTCAAGGCTTTGTCGTTTCTAAGAGCTTTATCATCTTCATCTTTAGATCAATCACCTTCAAGCTTTAAGCTTGTTGAACCATCTTGAGAAGTGATCACATGATATTTCCAACCTTTAACCACAACCTTCCAAGTTTTTTTATCAATGGATTTGAGAAGAGAACCCATCTTTTTTTTCCAATAGTCATAATTTGTGCCATTCAAAATAGTGGCATGTTGACTAAACCTCCATGCTTAGTGTTATCCATTTGAACATAAAATATCTTCAGAGAATTTTTTGTCTTCTGATCTCTGAGTTATATTAGTGGACTTAGCCAATCATGTCTTTTTAAGCAAAGGAGTGTGACACATGTCATACATATTCCTTATTATGACAAAAATGTTTGCGTTACCTTTAGGAATAATTTTCTTGGATTAAATTAAATCTTGTTTTGATTCCCCCTAAATCATTTCTTTTATGGGTGTGTGATTTAAAATTATTCATAAACTCACTATACTTTTAACACACACATTATAAAATTGGTTGAAATTATTGAAAACTTCTCTGAAACATTCTTCTTGATGGCTCAATAAATGGATGTTAGTGGCAAAGGAATCATAAGTAAATGCAAAGGCAAACAAATCTCTTATTTTAATTAATCAAGAAGATGGTACAATTCTTCATTATTCTCATAAGTAACCAAATACATTACAAAGACTACAAATCTCAAACTACATCAGGATGAAAATCATGCCTTTTGAGGTAGTTCATCCAGTCATCATCAGCATCTGATCCATATACATTAACTTGAGTTATAGAGAAGAAGAAAACATACAACACGTAGGAAACTTTATGGAATAAAATTTGGATACCCAAACACATAACAGGCTACGAGTTTTATAGAAAAAAGTAAAATTGCATAAAATCCTTGGTTTAATCACTATCCAATCATATTTGCATCAGATCAAATATTACCTAAAAGGCACAATAAAAGAGAATCGAGCTAAATATGGAAACAAAACAAATCTTGCTCGCCCTCTTGCTATGGCTCGTAGCAGCTACTACAGGTGGCCATAGCAGGTCTCTAACTTTTGTACTGGGAAGCTTTAAAGGGAAACCCTATGGTACTTTTCTGCTATGGGTGGCCGTAGCAGCCCCCTGGTTTTACTTTGGAGAAAAATTGTCTTTTGTCGTTTTGCCTTGTTTTGCTTGTTTTTATCCTTCTTGGACTTGGATACTCATTAGGCCTTAAAAATAGGAATAACACACATACCAAAGCATAAAACATGGTAATTGGAAGCAAACCGGAAAAAATGCGATGGAATACTAAGAGAAAAAGACTAGAAATAACGATGTGAAAACCAATCATCACCAACCACTGAAATTACAAGGTGTTAGTTAAGTAATCCAGTTTTGGTAAATGAAGAACACACACACACACACACACAAGGTTCTATCATGTTTATAGATGAATGGGTCTTGGTTATTGATTTATATTAAGAGCATGATCAATCACAACAAGTTGATTATTTCACTCTCTAACTCACACAAAGAAAACAACAAAATTACACAAGAACAAGATGCAACAAGAAAGATAATGAATTAACATGGATTCAATATCAAGAAGTTGGTTTTGGAGAAGAAAAGAGAAACATAGTATAAGGATGAACACACTGCGAAGAGAAGACAAAATCAGATTTTTGTCTATATAGATTTCACCATAGGTTTCACACACTTGTTACTTTCACCAAAAGAAACAACTATTTAAATAATTGATGGAAATTGGATTTTTTTTATTCATGATTTGAATCAAGAAGGATTTATGATTCGAATCAATCTAGGCATGCCCAACAGGGGCATTTTTCAAAGCTCATGATTCGAATCATGATTTGCACTTGACCCGAATCAAATGAGGTTATGATTAGAATCATGTTCAATTTGTGATCCAAATTATTTGGTCTAAAAGTGAATTCCAATTTTGAGTGATTTGAATCAGAGATAACACATGATTTGAATCAAATACCAAAATATCCAAATTCAAATGTTCTAATTTATGATTCAAGCTACACATGTGGAAATGACAAAAGAGTAATTTCACGGGCTCAAAAAAATATGCAATACTAACAAGGATAAAAAGGAATTTAATTCATGAAATGTATAAGGTTCTCAGTGGTACAAATTAATAGTAGTTGAAATGATAATAATCAGATAGAAATGATATAAGCATACAAGCACACGAATGAAATAACATCCAAATTACAAATGTTCAATTCTACTTATATTAATCAATAATAGAATTGTAAAAATATAAAAACACAAAAATGATACTCAAAGCACGTAAACGATACCAAATGATACTTTGTGCTTTCGGAAAACTCTTGCTAAGCAAGTGTGGAAACCCAAGGAATCTGTTAAATGTCTTTTAGCTTATGTATCTCCTAGAGTCTCTTCAAGAGAAGTTTGGTTTTTGACAATAGATATTCTCAACACTTGATTGGTGAAAGGAGCTATGTTGAAGAACTTAAGACCTACTCTCAAAGCTATGTTACTCTTGGTGACAGAACTAGAAGAAAGATAATAGGAATAGTAAAATTGGTTTACCCAGATCTCTCTACTCTCAATGAAGTTCTTCTAGTAAAAGATCTTGCAGCAAACTTGATCAGCATAAGTCAGTTATGTGATCAGGATTTGAATATGGAATTCAATAAGTCTGAAAGCAGTGTTTCTAACAAAGATAAAGAACTAATATTGAAGAGGTCATTATCCAAGGAACTATGTTATACATGGATCATAAGTCAACCCTCAACAAGCTTAAAAGATGAGCCCGTCATTATGTAGAACAAGATGCATCACATGATGCTCCATCAACATGCCTCATCATTAAGTCAGGGATCTTTGCACATGGGAATCACAGAATAAGCAAATAAAATCCTATGTGTTAAAGATCTCATGATTGGCAAGATTTATGAAAAGTCAGATTAAACGTTAGGACATTTTGTCCAACATATGAAGCCTGAAGTTATGAAGAAGAAATTATTTAAAAGTCATAAGTGTCACATAATTCTTAAAATAAGGAATGATTCTAAAAACAAAAAAAGGCATTGTAGACATTTACATGCGGGTGTTAACTCATGGGAGACGTGAAGATTTAAAAGGAAAATCTCTCTCTCTCTCTCTCTCTCTCTCTCTCTCTCTCTCTCTCTCTCTCTCTCTCTCTTGTGGTCATAAAAGCGACTGAATTTAGAAAAACTTATTCAAATTCAAATTCTAGTCATGACTACTCCCTCTCCCATCGCAACCAGTCTCTCTATGCTTGTTGTCCTAGCACTTATGCTCCACTTCCCGTTCATCAAAATCATCAATCCTGTACCAAAATGAGCGAGAAAGGAATGTCAAAGAGAACTAGATTTTCATCTAACAACAACACCGATGATGATACCATAATGTACCTAGACCTAAAACTTCTGAAGAAGATTGTTCTAGTAGATATTTCAACAAAAGAATCAAAGAATGCTGCTACCAAAAGGAATACCTCATTTGAAAAAGTTAGTACCTCAAAAATTGAACCCTCTTTGAAAAATCTTGTTGAAACTATGATCTCTTCTAAACCTTACGCCAGTTGGAATAAATTTAATCTTGATAAAACCATTGATCAAGATGTGAGACCACATGTTGAATCACCTGATGATTAACTTATAGAACGAGATGTTGAAACATCTATTTCAACATCTAGTGAACCCCAAGTTGGACATTCCATTGATTTAATCGTGGATGCTCGTGTGGATGGAAATGATTAATCAGACTTTTCTGAAGACCAAAATGATGAGAATGATCATAATGAAGATCATGAAGCTCAAGGAGAAAAGAAGGTAGAGGTTGAAGTGCTGAGTAAGATAGCATATGGAAACGGTGAAGGAAGTGGTGAGGATTCTCCTGGTAAAAAAGATAATTGACATGGGGTCAGTAATGACGAACCAAGTGAGTATGGTAACATTATTATTGCCTACATAATGAAGAGTCGCATTAATAGTGTGTCTAGACCTTAAGACAAGGTCACTAAAGAGAGGTTAACAAGGTGGTGGATGTTGAAGAAGAAACTGAAATAGATGAAGAACTTGCTATGAAAAGATTGTCTAGAACTTTTTCTAATGAAGAGAACAAGAAGAAGAAAATAAAAGAAAGTGCCTCTAAAAGAAAAACTCTTAAAAGGAAACTTCTAGTTTCAAGTGACTCAAAATCAAATGCTAAAGCAAATTCCCTTGACATTGTGCCTTCTTCCAGAAATAAAACTGGAGGAAAAATGGTGCCTATGAATATTCCTATTGCTCCTTTGGACAATATGTTCTTTCACACTGAAGAAAGTGTTAAACAATGGAGATTTGTGTGCCAAAGAAGAGTTGCTTTGGAACAAGAGATGAGTAAAAATACTTTTGACTGTCAAGAAATCTAGGATTTACTAAAGAAAGTTGGTTTAATGAAAACTGTAATAGAGATTGGTCCTTTTCATGAAAAGCTTATCCAGGAATTTATTGCTAATCTGTTAAGTAAATGCAATAAGGAAGAAAGCGAATAATTCTATAAAGTCTATGTTAGAGGATGTTGTGTGAATTTCTCACCTAAAATCATTAATGACTATATGGGAAGGAGCAAATATGTTGAATCTGATAGTGTTCCCTCTCTAGACAAAGTGGCTAGAGAAATCACTGCTAATCAAGTCCATTAGTGGATAAAGAAAAGCTTACTTTCTTCTAGTATGAGTGTGAAATATGTTGTGCTAAATAGAATTTTGTGTGCGTGTGTGTGTGTGTGTGTGTGTGTAACTACATAATCTATGAATTATGATCTAGTTTGTGTTGCTTATGTTGCTGCTATTGTATGCTATGATGGATCTTCTGTTACTGGTGCTGTTGGTCTAAGTATATCTTTGATACTTACCCGATTGGTGATTGAATAGTTGTTTTGCCATAATTTTCCAAAGGGGGAGATTATTGGTCTTTTGTGATTGGTTGCATTATGCAAAAAACATGGAGTTTGCTTAAGCTAGTTCTGGTGCAGAAGGGGCATATGTTGAACAAGATGTTCCAACATGTGGGTTGCAACACATGGTCTCTTGGAAACTGAAAGATGGAAATTATAGTTGGTTATGATTTCATCTATCCAAGATTCTCTCCATAATAGAAGATCTGCAAGACAAGGAGAATAGTTGATTTTGGATGTACTAGTGAAACATACTGAACTCAATGTTCTAGCATGTGCGGTAAAACATTTGGCCTTGATAGTAGGCCATGTTGGATGTTGTTTGATGCATATTTTCTGATTAATTTTCAATCAGATTTGATGCACTTATTTTAGCAATGTTTGGTTGATTTTTTTGACAGCTAGAGATGTTCAAATAATATTTAAATATAATTTAATTTTGAATTTGAATTAGAACAAATCATATATTTTGTTGGAAATATAATTTAAAGTAACGGTTGTAATATATTAAAGGTTCCAGGTTCGATTCTCAGCCGTGCCTTTTTGGTATATATATTATTCTGGACAACGTTCACTCTATAACCACAGTCATATTTAACAACCGTCGTTAAATAATCTGCTTTTTAAAAAAAGTTATTTCTACTTTTTGAAATTTTTCCATTTTTTAACATGTATTTTTGTGAACCGTATCGTAACAGAAACATAAATTGTATCATAACAATAATTGTATTGTATTACATCAAATCAATATATTGGATTAAGAACTAAACATTGTATGTAAATTACATCAAAATAAAAATGGCACAAAACAACCTACTACACATTATATAACATAACATAATTGTATCTTAGTGTTTTTTGGTTTCTTGTCTCTTGGTGTCTTGACTTTAAACACCTACAATTTCAAATAAACATACTTGTTAGTAAATATACTTAGAAATAATAACTTACATTAAATTATGAATAAAGAATAAAATATTGACTTGTTAATTTTCTCATATGTCTTCATTATGATCGATACGAATAGCATGCACATCATCTCTATCTACTTCATCATATGTGGTAGGCACTTGTGATGTGTAAGAAGGAGTATAAGGAATATCAAAACTTTCATCACTACTTGGAATGTATTTTCCTCGGAGAACGATTGACCATTTCCCCGATGTGTCCGAAGGGTCAGTCACATAGAAAACTTATTTTTCTTGTGAAGCCATGATGAATGGTTCAGTCATATAATTTACCTTGCCAAGGTCAACCCGGGTGAATTCTAAGTCATCAGTTTGTACACCATTAATATTATTGGGAACTCACTTGCATTTAAATAAAGGCACTTTGAAGATAACATAACCAATCACCCAAATCTCCTCAATGACACCATATAATGCACTAGATGTCAATATTAGATTCTTATCTTTCGAACTAGAGAAATACATGGATTTGGCCTCAACGATAACCCCAATATTTTGCATTGTACTACGATCATCTTTTGATTTTGTATAAAAGGTATAATTTCCAATGTCATATGCATTCCAAGTTATCACATTAAATTTTGGCATGTACGACAACCATTTAATTGTCTCAGATGCACTATGATCATTTGGTATCCTTTTATTAAACCACTCTAGGAATTTCTTGTTATGCTCGATCAACAACAACTTGTCACTCATTCGTGGATATCTTTTCTTCAAAAGTCTTTTGTGAGTAGCATCCTAAGGTTGAATTCTTCAAGATTATTCAATATATAGAAATGTGCCTGAATAACTACATCTCGGGCCATTGACTTAACATTTAAACCTTGAATACCTCTACCTTCAGTGTCAGCATGACGAGACTTTGGAATTCCTATAGACTCTGCCTCCGACAAATAGTTTGTACAAAACTCAACAGCTTCTTCTGTAATGTACCTTTCAAGAATCGAAGCTTCTGGTCGGCGATGATTCTTCGTATATCCTTTAAAGATCTTCATGTATCCCTCTATTGGATACATCCACCTTAAAAAAAACTGGACCACAAAATTTGATTTCTCTGACTAGATGAACAAGTAAGTGAACTATAATGTCAAGAAATGATGGAGGAAAATACATATCCCATTGACACAAGATTATGGCAGCTTCATCTTCTACTTCATCTATTTTTTTGAAATAAAAAACTTTATTACATATGGCATTGAAGAACAAACACAACCTGGTTATAGTTACTCTCACATTTCTTGGTAGGATGCCACTGATAGCCACTGGCAGAAGTTGTTACATCAGGACTTGACAATCATGAGATTTTAAACCAATTAACTCGCAAAAACTTTTCTTTTCCTTTTTACATTGAGTGTAACAAGCCGAAGGCAGATAAGTTTTTTTCCCTTTTTTTATTAGAGCCAATTGTTTTCGTATACCCATCGCCTCCATATCGCGACCACTACAAGAATAAATGTTTTTTGCAGCAAAAAAATTTGTAGCCAAATACATAAAGTTGTTGCAAAAGAGCTTTACGGCAACAACAAAAATGTCGATGTTAGTTGTTGCGATAAGTGCCGTTACAAAAAGGTTTGCAACCAAATTTAATTTCGTTGTCGTTAATAACTTTTCCAGCAACAATATTTTTCGCCATTTTTTTTGTTGGGATAAGTAAAATTTTCCAACCAAAATTGTTGTTATATATAACTTATCTCAGCAACTAAAGTTGTTGTTATATATAACTTATCTCAACAACTAAGATAACATTTTTTTTCCCAACTATTTATAATTATTTATTTATTTATTTATGATTCTCAATAATAAAAAGCGTAATTGTGATTTCTTACTTAAATTAATATAAGTTAGTTTATGTAAATATATTATGAAATTTGTAATTCATATTTAATTATATATTAATTAAAATATATTTATAAAATCATGTCACTTATTATTCACATGTAAAAATAAAATAAAAATAATTAAAATACAAATTAGTTTATATAAATATGTTGTGATATTTGTAATTCATATTTAATTATATATTAATTAAAATATATTTGTTAAAATCGTAACACTTATTATTCGTATGTAAAAAAATATATATATATATATAAACACAAATGAGATTAATTAGAATACACTGTCAGTGTAAAACTACTTTACACTGACATTCAATTAAAATGAATCATTTTGACACATAATTATGGAATTAAAAATAAAAATAAATAAATTATAATTAAACTATTTTAATAACTAATTCTTCCTTGTTTTTCTCTTCTCATGTGTCAAAATGATTCATTTTAATTGGATGTCAGTGTAAAGTATTTTTACACTGACAATTATTCCAATTAATCTCAACACAAATTATGTAAGATAAACATATGAGAATACCATAAAAATGTTTACATAATGAATCATATTTATTTTTATTAAAATATACAAATAAACATATATCATAAAGAAATAAACAATGTAGTTACAATATTAATTATTTCTCCTAACTATATTCTAACCATCTTTAGTTGAAGTATCCCTCATTTTCCTGCAATTTTCACCCAATTACAAGTTTAGTATATATACAATAATAAATAAATAAATAAAATATGACTATATTAAAAAATTGAAATTTAAAATTACATAATTAACATCTTGAATTATATATTTATAAACACGTGTCAAGTCAAGAAATATTTTGATAGCATACCTTTGTGAAAACATGTTACTAGTAATTTCAACTCTATGATCACGGTAAGCTGCAATATTCATAGAACCTGAAAATTGTTTGGCCTATATAAATCTTCAAAACACAAAGATCAATTAAAGAAAGATTAAAAATATTAAACTAATATATTTCTAAAACAAAAGTTGTTGATTTATCATATTTTTGTAAATTTCAATCCAAACTTACCATAAAAGGATTCATTCTAAAATAAATAGTTGCCAATTTTTCTTCAAGTTTCTTTTCCATCCTTTCTTCAAGTTGTTTTTTGAGTATCTTCAAATTTTGACATCATCTCTTCTCTTTTGTGACGTTCTTCTTGAAGTTTAGCGTCAACCTCTTTCAATTTCATTGCTATATCATGTCTCTTTTCACGTTCACTTGCCAACTCTTGATGTAAAACGGTAGATTTTCCTTTTGTTGGTTAAATTCCAGCTCCAAAACCACGACAATACCCAGTTCGTTTTCCTACCTCTGGTTGGAAAGCATCATTAATAATTTGGTCTTCATCAATATCTTCATTAATGTCTTGCAAAGAAGCTTCTTGAACCTTCAACTATTAAAGAAAAAGTAAATTATAATTAAAATTTATAATAAAATATAAAAGCTTAATAAAAATTGTAATTAATAAATAACATAATCAGTCATACATAAATATCTCTTAAAGCTCCATATATCCATTATCCATTATTTTTCATGTGAATCATTTGCCATAAATCTTGAAAATTGGGCTCTTTTCCACTCTCAGAATCTCTCTTAAAAAAGCTTTTACATGAAAAAATATTTTAATACATCATTAATAAAACTAACAATTCATAATAAAATCTTATTTTATAATATATTACCGCGTCATAGCTAACGACTTGAAATGACTTTCTTGCACATATATGATTGATAACTTGTTTTGCTTTATTTGACTTATTCCTTTCACTCATTTCCTAGAAATCATATAAACAAAAACATACTTTAATTTCTATATATAGAGTTATATATAATTTAATTTATCTATATTTACAATAATTTAAATTCGATTACCTTATAGCGAGGATTTGAAAAATAATTTACCAAATACATCTAACCCTCTTCACTCACTTCATCAGGTTTGTTGTCTAAAGCTTCCACATTTGTTTAAAATTTTTTATAGTAGCTATGAAGTCTTGCTCTATGATTTCGATATAGTCTTTTGACATATAAAGTATAACATCTTTATCATGCTCTGACTCATCAATGTCAAAAATATCCTAAATTCAATAATTAAAATCACTTTCAAATAGTTTTAACATAGACAACAACAAAAATAACATTTAAGATATTAAAATTACCAGAACTTTTGATATTATGTTATCTTTCTATTTCAGAAATATCTTTCCATTTTTCAACATTGAGGGAGACATGCTTCTTGGTAAGAATAGAGACTTCAGTAACAAAATTAGAAGCTCCTTGTCCCACGACTACCATCTTATCAATCGGAGTAAAAACCTGTAATTTTCCTGTAGCACTCTTTCTCTTTTTCTTTGCAACACTCTGCAGTTTTACCTCTTCCAACTTTTTTTGTACTTGTGTATTCTTTTGCATCTATCATAAAAATGAAAAATAAATCAAGAAATAAGCAAATTTTTTGTAAAAATAAAAAAAAAAGTACATTAAACATCAATTAAAGAGGAAAATGTCAAATTATTGTACCTTCTTGAAGTGAATCAATACCAGCACTTGTAGAATTTGAATGCATTGAATTTCAATCGTGATTTATCAATTCCATTATGAGATTTATGGTGTAGGAAAGTAGAGAATGTGGAGCATATTTGGTGTGTAAATGACCCTTTTTCACAGATGATATGTAAATGAGGGATAGTTATTTAAAAATTTTTTTTTTGGAAAAATATTTAAAATTGTTTTTATATCAATGTTTTCCAAATGAAAAAAATTAGCGCCTTTAAAGTTCCTATTTGAGAGGCGTGAATTAATGCATAGGCAGTTAAGTTTTAATGCTGATTCACTATTAATTAGTATTATTTTGATTGAAACTGATTCACTATTATTTAGCATAATAATATGTATTGAATAAAACTTTAGAAACTTCATTTTATGGAATAATCATCTTAGAAAAAAAAGTGACGCTCATAAAAATAAAAAATTGAATGATAATGAAATGATAATCTCACTCCTTCAACTCCCATGTCCACATAACGTGGTCTTTGAATTAATTATTTTGAATTTATTTATTTATTATATATTATTGTTTCGAAAAGTAAGTTATCATAGTATTTTATATCAACACTCTCACAAAACCACCCGTAAATATTATTGCTAAATCATTATATTTCCCATCAGCTTTTGAACTGTTGGAATAAAGTTGCAGCAAAACTCTATATTCTTGTAGTGACGAGATAACTTACTATCTTTAGTCTAATCTGGAATGTTTAGAAGTGTTACAATCAAACTAGCACACACATTTTTTTCCACATGCATCACATCAAGACAATGTCTTACATCGAGACTTGACCAATATGGAAAATCAAAGAACACAAACCTCTTTTTCCATATATTTTTCTCAACTGACCCTTTTTCTTTTTCTCTCTTTCCAAAGATAACATTAATGTGTTTCTACATTAAAAGCCTTGCGCAGTCTACGATAATAATGATCGGGTTTTAGAAATTTACGATGCCCAAGGTAAACGGTCTATTTTCCAAACTCAAGTTGGTGATAACAGGTATTAGATTCACAAATAGGACACGCTTTGTGTCCTTTGACACTATATCTATCTAAATTATCATATGCTTGAAAGTCGTGGATTGTGCAAAATAACATTGCACGCATCTTAAATTTTTCACCAGAAGATGCATCATCAACTTCAACGCTTCCTCCCAAAAAAATCTTAAATATTCAATTAATGGACTTAGATAAACATCTATGTCGTTTCCAGGTTGTCGTGGTCCACAGATCATCATACTTGATAACATATACTTACGCTTCATGGACAACCAAGGAGATAGGTTGTAAATCGTGAGAACAACAAGCCACGAAGAATGGTTAATACTCAGATTACCAAAGGGGTTCATTCCATCGGTGGCAAGCCCAAGCTTAATGTTTCTTGGCTCAGTGCCAAAATCTGGAAACAACGAATCAATTTTTTTCCATTGCAAGGAATGAGCTACATGGCGTATGTTTCCATCCCATTTTCTTTCATCTACATGCCATCTAATATTCTTTGCGTCATTCGCATTAGCAAAAGGTCTCTTGAATCTTAAAATTATTGGAAAGTACCATAACGCTTTAGCAGGAGGTCTCTTTCTACTAACATCACCATTGCCATTGTCAAGGAATTCAAGAACTCCTTTCTCATATACCAGACATAATCTATCAGCTTTCATCCAACTACGATCCATAATAAAATTTGAAATTTATATCAAAACAATATTGTGAATGACACAACAAAATCTAAACCTAAAGCATATAAAAAAACTAAAGCATATTTATAACAATAATACAATCCTAAATCTTAAGCATATGGATATCCATTGTAGCAAAGTTATAATATTTTTATTCACTGCTAAATTCATCAACAAAACATAAAGCATATGAACTTTGCATGAAACATACCACAAAATCAAACAAGAATGAAGATAATGAAGATTATCAAGAATTAGGAAGATGCAGAAGAGAGTGAATTTTGTACGAAACATACCGTACTTCGAAGAGGAAAAGACCAAGAATGAAGATAGTGAAGATTATCAAGAATGAAGATTCAAATGAACGAAGATTGTGAAGATGAAGATTTCGCTATCGCTATCGTTGTCGTCTCTGGTTCGCTGGTTCGCTTAGGGCATGTTATAAAGGAAATAATGAATTTGTTTTGTTTTAAATTTATCAGAAAGACCTTTGACCACAGTTGTTATATCTAACCACAGTGAAATGTAGATCTTCTTACAACGGTTGAATAGTAAAAGTGTGGTTAAATAGTTTTCAATTTTTTATTTATTTATGAACTTAAGTGACACACACTTTTTGTAATAGGAAAAATGTAAAAAATGTAGTTGCTAGGATTCAAAACTTGTAACACTTTTTTTATCACCACGGTTGTTTATCTCAATTTGCGATATTACAACGATGGAAAATATAATCGTAGTAGTATTATGTTACCGAAGGTGTATTTTATAGTAGTGAGTCATTAAATAGAAAGACACTAGGATTAGAAAGAGGCATTGAACAACATAGAGTTTTTTGTTTCTTGTTAGACTAAGGGTGCTAATTCAAAGTAGCAGATATACTTTCTTGGGTAGAGTCTCCCCCCAGACGTAGGTGCGGTTTCATCGAACTAGGTTACCAATCTCTTGTATTAATTTACGGCCTTGTGTACTATTTTATTGATGTCTTATTACTGTCATTATGGTTTAAGAAGTTGGATAAGTTGTCTCAACATCTGGTCCTACATTTGTCCCCTCAGAAACAGAATTTCAGCTCCTTTCTACGAGTTTTCGTTGTTCTGGTGTTGCATCTGGTGGTGCGACCGTGATACATTTGTCAACCAATTCCCAATACTCTTTCGACCTAAAATGATTCTCCATAAGCATGACTTAATAATCGTAGAATCCATCGAATTTAGGCATTGTTGGTGTCTGGAATTTTGATGAATCAACCATAGAAATGATTCAGAAGGAAAAAAGGAATGATAGAAGAGTGAGGATAATGGAAAAATGATTTTTCCCACATTGATAATAGAAATTGTGTTTCTTTATTGAATGAGGCACACTTGGATCAACAACTAGTGCTCCTGATACCACTTCTTAGAATGTGAGAAAAGTTCATTATTCAACTTGCAGCATTGTCTACTTTTCATAAATGTGGAGAGATTACTTATATCACAAGTAATCACACAAACTAACTCATAACTAACTCAAAGTTAGTTAGACTTTTGTCCAATAAGATTCTAACAATGATCACCAACTCTCTCATTGGAAGATCTGGGTTATTTAGAATCTTTACCAAGCGCTCTCACGTAATTTATTTCACCCAGTTTTGGATTTGAAAATGTTAGATTTTGTGAGTTTGATGAAGATAAAGAAGGTAGTAAAAATCCAAAAAAAAACATCTTTTATTGATTGGTTTTTTATAGCTAAATCGGTCACGAAAAATTATGTTACACATCATCAAATATTAACGCCACTATTGTCGTTTGGACAGAAATAATTAACGTGATATGTGATGAAAAGTTGAGGGACTTAAATGGTCTTTTTTAAAGTTAATGGATCAAAATAATCCCTTAATACAAGATACAAGGCGAAAAATGTATTTAGGCATAATCTAGTAGTAATGGACTTGCGAGATGCATTGGAATTTTTTTTTAATTCCAGAATAAAGATGAAGTTTGATAAGAATTTGTCAAACTCTAATATAAAAGCCTAATAGGGTATCAAGGTCTATTAATATGAAACACTTATCATTTTTATTTATGCATCAAATCCAATAGTATTAAGTATGAGGAGTATCAATGTTTTAAAATTAGGACCGATCATCGACCCGATCAAGTTATTGGGCTACTGGGTTACTGGTTGGATCGCATAACTTCTAATTCAGTTTATGAAAAAAAATTATGAAATAAAATTTTCGACATAAATTTCATACCTATAAAATCTACAAAGAAAATTTTATAAATTTATTCGTGCAAATAAGTTGAATAACAATCTTAAATAAAATTTCAACTTATAACCATAATAAAATATTGATGCTCATAAATTAATAAAAATTGAAAAAGTAATTGTATGATATAATAATATCATAAACTAATAAGTTAATATAGAACATAAACGAATATTATACTCAATATAAATAATAAAAAATAAAAGATAAAGTAGAAAAATAAAAATCTATAAATAAAAAAATTAGTAAAAATAATGTGACTTTTACTTCAAAATAATAATGAGATTTATATTGAAAATAATATGAAAATTTAATTTTATTATAACATAATTTTTTTTTCAAATAATAAGATTTATACTGAAAATATTGTAAAAATATAATTTCATTTTTCTTTAGTAACATTATTTTTTTCAAAATTTTTGTTAATTTATAGTATTATTATATTGTATAATTAAGTTTCTAACTTTTTAAATTTATTATATAACTATATTGTATAATTAAGTTTCTAACTTTTTAAATTTATTATATAATTACATTGTATGAATAATAATAAATTTAATAAGAACGCATTAGAGAGAAATGTTGAAATTATATAATATATAGGGATTTATGGTGCGGTTTGTGAAATTACAATCCTAATAATTTTGAAAGGTTAAATGTCTTATTCTTAAAATTTGACAATTCTTTTTTCAAATTTTAACATTGTTGGAATTCAACCACAACCTATGGTGATTTCGCTTCAATCTTGATCTCAACACTGATAACCAACCCACAAACAATACGTAATGACAATGAAGAAGAAGAACAAACAAGAACAGCAAGAAAGAAAAGAGAGAGAAGAGAAATATTTGGAGAAGAAGTTTTACCACTAACCGTGGGATTTCTGTTACTATTGTATTTTCACTGCTAACCGCAACTGTGAATGCTATACAATGTTATGATTACAATGCAAGGATACTTCCTATTTATAGATAGAGATTTGCAAAGGCCCAAAATTAAAAGCCCAAAATATCACTACGCCAAAATTGGAAAAAGACAGTGCAACAAAGACAGCGCTTTTTGGACAAAGCGCTGCTATAGGTCTTTTAAAAATTTCGCTAAAAAAAGCGCTGTAATAGACAGCCTTTAGAAAGCTCTTTTCAAAAGCGCTGTTAAATGCCCTTAGAAAGCGCTTAATGGAAGACACCTTAGAAAGCATTTTCCAGAAAGCGCTGCTATAGGTATTACTTTAGAAAGCGCTTTAGAAAAGCACTGTCTAAAGTTTAACCTTAGAAAGCGCTTTAAGAAAAGCCCTGTCTAAGGTTAACCTTTAGAAAGCGCTTTTAGAAAAGCGCCCTCTAAGGTCTTTAATTCTCCCCACTTTAGAAAGCGCTTTTTAAGGAAAGCGCCCTCTAAGGTCATTTATTAATTAAAATATAAAATACATTTCATTTCATTTTCTGAAACTGCTTCTATTCATTTTCTTCTCTCGACCGCGCGTTTCTTTCTCCTGAAACCCTTGCTCTCTTTCTTCTCTGCTGAAACCCTTTGCCATTGTCGTCGTTCATCCGCCGTCGTTCTGCTGCCGTCGTTCATTGTCGCGACTTCACTGCTGCCGTCGTTCTGCTGCCGTCGTGCTTCATTGTCGTGACGAAGAAGAGGTACATTATTGTTGTTGTTCTTACTTCTAACATTGTTCGTTGTTGCTGTTCTTGTCATTGTTCTTGTCATCGTTATTGTCAATCGTTCTTGCATGTTGTTGTCGTTCTGTTGTTGTTATTGTTGCTTCAGTTATTGTTGTTATTGTTGCTTCTGTTGCTGTTATTGTTAAGAATGTGAAATTAGTAAAACAACATTGTATATGGTTGAGTGCCAAAACGTGAAAGGAGTTTAATAACAAAACATAACTGATTAAACAATTAGAAAATGATTTAGACAAGTTAAAGACCAAATGCAATAGGATAATGGTTTAGATAAACAATTAGAAAAGCTTAGTTGATTAAATATAAATCAGATTTTGCTATGTTTTGAATTATGATTTGTGTTATTTAGTGTTATCTGTAACGCCCCAGTTTTTGTCAGTTTTATTTAATCGATTCGTTTGATTATTTTATTATTATTTTACTTTATTGTCGACTTTTATCTGAAAATATGTTATTTTTCAATGTTGTGATATTTTATCGGGTTTTGGGAATGTTTGCGAGATATTTGAGTGTGGGGGTATTTTGGTCATTTCATAATAATTTTCTTAAGTTAGAAAGAATAGAAAATAGAGAGAAAGAAAAGAAAGAGAAGGAAAAATGGGAGAAAAGAGAAGAAGAGAAGAAAATAGTAAGAAAATCTTGGAAAATCAAAGAAAACAACTTCTAGAATCGATTTAATCGGGTAAGGGTGCGAAGCTCGGTTATTGTATACTTGTGTATGATTATGTATGCGTGTTTGTGGTTGTTATTGGATTGAAATGGACAAATTTAGTAAAAACCCATATTATGATAAAATGATTAGAAATCGATTAAATGTGTTAGAAATCATGTTTTTAGTGTTCATTATTGTTGTTACATGATAGATATATGTTGTTATGCATTGTATTGGTAATTTTCTGGGTGTAGGTGAGAAATTGGAGGATTTTTGGTTGAGAAAACGCAGAACTTTGTTCTGCAGATTTTTTCTGGTTTTTCCAGGTCATACGCGTATGGGGCATGTTCATACGCGTATGGACCTTGGCATTACGCGTAACATGGGCGAGGCATGGGCCAATACGCGTATGGATCTTCAATTTTCTCGGCCATCTGCCCATTTGCGTATGGTACGCGTAACATTTTAGGGCATACGCGTACGGTGTTGGGCATTACGCGTATGGACTTTTAAACGTGAATTTTGGGAAAAATGAGTCTCTGCCCATACGCGTATGGCTCAGGGCAATACGCGTATGGCCAGGAGAATGGTAAAATGGGACTTGTCAAAATATCGTTTTCGTTTTTCTTTCGTAACTTGGGTTCCGTTTGTCCGATTTTTACATTCTTGGTATCGTTGGAAAGCTATTGAGCTGTACTTTCTTATTATGATGATTTGGAAATTGTTAGCCGATTTAATTATGTCGGAATTTGGAATAGTGTCAGTTTGTCGACTTTTGTCGTTATAATTATGCGTAATTGATAGGTATTATGCAAGGTGTTGTTGTATGATGTAAATGCATGAGTTTAAATGGTGTTGTGATGAATTGTGGCCGTATGGTAATTAAATGCATTGTTTTGGGCATAAGTGCAAAGGGTGATTTTGTCGATGTAGATGAATGCATTTATGTGTGCATATTAAATGTCATGAGTCATTGTATGTCAAGCATCACGATATGCGTTGTTGTGACGTCCTGAGTGACGGATTGATTCCAGAGGGAATCTTCTATAACATCGTGAGCCTTAAAAATAAGAGGACCGAAAGCGATGGTTAAAGACGATCGTGTGCCCATGTGGGGTGTGAGCGATCGGATCGTGAGCCTTATAAAAAGAGGACCGAAAGCGATCCATAAACGTCGTGAGCCTTATACAAAGAGGACCGAAAGCGACGGGGAACATCGTATGCCCGATGGGGAGTTACATTAAGTAACGAGCAATGGTTCCAATAGTTCCTGAGTGAACTGGTGTTGAGAATTGATGGAAGTCGGTACCGCATATGCATATGCATAGAGTCATTGTGTCGGTCTCTTGCATTTGCATAAATCATTAATGTTCTGTTTATGTGTGGAATTGTGGATGGAATCGATAAATTGATCTATGGATATGTGTCGGTGATGGAAATATGAATTATGCCTTGTGTTGTATTGTGTTAGGATTACGGCGTGGGTTGTGGTGAGAACCGTATATATGTGTAATTTGCGTTATATATAATTGTATGCAATTATATTATGATTGTTTTTCTCACCCTTCTGCTGTTTTATAATGCTCTATGAGGCATTGCAGATTAGAGTTGCTGGAGGTCTTTTTGTGAAGCTTAGGACTTTATTCTTTTGTCGGTCGGCTCTGATATGTGACACCGGGTAGTTAGGGAGGCCGTTTGTGATTATTGTGTATTATGTATATATATATATATATATCTTTTGGCTGGTGCATGTATAACTTGATGTATGACAAACTTTTCATGTGATATATATATATATATATAGCATTCAGTTTTAGATTTTCCGCTTTTATTCTAAAAACTGAAATGTGGGTGTAAGGAACTGAGTTCCTCTGTTGATTGCTACCCCACTGTTGCATATCTTTGTGAGCAGGTGTTGTATGAATTGTTTCAATATAATGTGATTTCTCCCAGTCTATGCCATGATAATTTAGATATACTCTGATGAAATTTTGAATTTTCTTTTACTGCTTTATTTAATTGGGGGTATAGATTAGGGGTGTTACATTAAGTGGTATCAGAGCCAGTCCGTGTCAGTTTGTGTCAGTCCTGGTCTGTGTAGAGTGAGTTGTTTGTTTAACCCTAGTTTCTGTTATTGGAAATGAACAGAATATGGCTGGTAGGAATGATGCTGCTTTGGCTGCTGCTATGCAAGCTATGGCTCGGGCTGTGCAGGGTGCACCTAATGCTGCTGGTAATGATGAGTTCAGGAAGAACAAACCGCCTGTCTTCAAAGGAAGATATGATCTTGATGGTGCACAGATATGGCTGAAAGAGATTGAAAGGATTTTCCGAGTGATGGATTGTGATGAGGATCAGAAGGTGAGACTGGGTACTCACATGTTACTAGAAGAAGCTGATGATTGGTGGGTAGTACACATCATGTGTTGGAAGCTGCAGAGGAGGAAGAAATTACTTGGGAAGTTTTTAGCCAGGAGTTCTTAAGGAGGTATTTTCCTGAAGATGTGAGAGGAAAGAAGGAAATCGAGTTTTTGGAACTGAAACAAGGTAATATGTCTGTTGTTGATTATACTGCTAAGTTTGTGGAACTTGTGCAGTTTTATCCTCATTATGCCGAAGCGACTGTGGAATTTTCTAAGCGTGTTAAGTTCGAGAACAGATTGCATCCTGAGATAAAGCAGGCGATTGGTTATCAAAGGATTCGGAGGTTTTCTGATTTAGTGGATTGTTGTAGGATTTATGAAGAGGACAGTAAGGCTCGTTCTACTCACTACAAGAGTGTGAGCGAGAGGAAAGGGAAGCAACAGTTCCGGGGTGGTCCGTATGTGACACCAACTGATAAAGGTAAACAAAGAGGTACTTTTGATCGAAGGTCAGGTGGAGGAGGAATGTCTGGTCCTCTGAGATGTTATAGATGTGGTGATGTAGGACATCGTCAGTCCGAATGTAAGAAAGATTTGAGGAAGTGTTCTAATTGTGGAGGTGTAGGACATGTTGCAGCTGAGTGTGCCAGGAAGAATGTGGTTAAGTGTTTGAACTGTGGTGAACCTGGTCATATTAGTACGAAGTGTCAGAAACCGAAGCAAGCTCCAGCTAGTGGGAAGGTATTTTCTTTGGCGGGAACACAGACTTCAAGTGCAGATCGTCTGATCAGAGGTACTTGTTTTATTAATAGTACGCCTTTAGTTGCTATTATTGATACTGGAGCGACTCATTCGTTTATTTCGTCTGAGTGCGCGAAACGTTTGAATCTTGTGTTGTCTTTGATGGATGGTAAGATGGTTATTGATACTCCAGCAATGGGGTCAGTAACTACTTCTTTGGTTTGTTTGAGTTGTCCTTTGACCATTTATGGTAAAGACTTTGAGTTGGATTTGGTGTGTTTACCGTTGGAAGGTTTAGATGGGGTTCTGGGAATGAATTGGTTGCAATTCAATCGGGTCCATATTGATTGTTATCATAAGCTGGTAAGGTTTCCTTCTCTTGAGGAAGACGAAGACTCGAGTTTCTTATCTACCAAAGAGTTGAAGAGACTTTTGGCGGATGAAGCTCAGTTGTTTGGTTTGTTTGCATCTTTGACTGTGGATAGTCATGTTTCACTTGATGTGTTTCCTGTTGTGTGTGAATTTCTGGAAGTGTTTCCTGAGGATATTTCGGACTTGCCGCCAGAGAGAGAGGTGGAGTTTTCTATAGATCTAGTTCCTGGTACTAGACCTGTTTCTACGGCACCTTATCGTATGTCGGCATCTGAGTTGGTTAAGTTAAAGAAGCAGTTGAATGAGTTGTTGGAAAAGAGGTTTGTAAGACATAGTGTTTCTCCTTGGGGTGCTCCAGTTTTATTGGTGAAAAAGAAGGATGGAAGTATGCGGTTGTGTATTGATTATCGCCAGCTGAATAAGGTGACGATTAAGAATAAGTATCCTCTTCCAAGGATTGATGATCTGATGGATCAGTTGGTTGGTGCTTGTGTGTTCAGTAAGATTGATCTGAGATCGGGGTATCATTAGATAAGGGTGAAAGAGGAAGATATCCAGAAGACGGCTTTTAGGACACGTTACGGTCATTATGAATATTCTGTGATGCCGTTTGGGGTTTCTAATGCGCCAGGTGTGTTCATGGAGTACATGAATCGTATTTTTCACGAGCATTTGGATCGATTTGTCGTTGTGTTTATTGATGACATTTTGATTTATTCTAAGTCTCGGGAAGAGCACGCGGAGCATTTGCGTATTGTTTTGCAGGTTTTGAAAGAAAGGAAGCTTTTTGCCAAATTGTCCAAGTGTGAATTCTGGTTGTCGGAGGTGAGTTTTCTTGGGCACGTAATTTTAGGTAATGGTATTTTTGTGGACCCATCTAAAGTAGAAGTTGTTCTACAATGGGAGGCTCCGAGATCTGTTACTGAAATTCGAAGCTTTTTGGGTTTGGCTGGTTATTATCGAAGGTTCATTAAAGGTTTTTCTAAGCTAGCACTTCCTTTGACCCAGTTGACTTGTAAAGGGCAAGCGTTTATTTGGGATATTCGGTGTGAAGAAAGTTTTAATGAGCTGAAGAGAAGATTGACGACAGCTCCGATTTTGATTTTACCGAATCCTAATGAACCATTTGTGGTTTATTGTGATGCTTCTTTGATTGGTCTAGGTGGTGTTCTGATGCAAGAAGGTAAGGTCGTGGCTTATGCTTCGAGGCAGTTGAGAGTGCATGAGAAGAATTATCCTACTCATGATCTTGAATTAGCGGCTGTGGTTTTTGTGTTGAAGATTTGGAGGCATTATCTCTACGGTGCAAGGTTTGAAGTCTTTAGTGATCATAAAAGTTTGAAATATTTGTTTGATCAGAAAGAGCTAAATATGAGGCAACGTAGATGGTTGGAATTCTTGAAGGACTACGACTTTGGCTTGAATTACCATCCTGGTAAAGCTAATGTGGTAGCCGATGCATTGAGTCAGAAATCGTTGCATATGTCCGCTTTAATGGTTAAAGAGTGGGAACTTTTGGAATCGTTTAGAGATTTGAGTTTGGTTTGTGAAGTGACGTCGGATAGCGTGAGGCTTGGTATGCTAACGATTACTAATGATTTTCTGATGACGGTTAGTGAGAAACAAAAGCTGGATGTGAAATTTGTGGATTTGATGTTGGTTGGAGGTAAATATGCGAATAGTGATTTTCAAGTGGATGTTAATGGTGTTTTGAGGTTCCGAGGTAGAATTTGTATTCTGGATGATGCGGAGTTGAAAAAGATGATTTTGGAGGAAGGACACCGGAGTAATTTGAGTATACATTCGGGAGCGAATAAGATGTATCAAGATTTGAAGAAGATTTTCTGGTGGTCTGGATTGAAAAGAGATGTGGCTCAGTTTGTTTATGCATGTTTGACTTGTCAGAAATCGAAGGTGGAACATCTGAGGCCTAGTGGTTTGTTGCAACCGTTGGATATTCCTGAGTGGAAGTGGGATAACATTTCCATGGATTTTGTGACAGGGTTGCCGAATACTCAGCGAGGGCATAATGCTATTTGGGTGATTGTGGATAGACTGACTAAATCGGCTCATTTTATTCCGATTGACATCAGTTTTTCTTTGGAGCGGTTAGCTGAGATTTACATCAGTGTGATTGTGAAGTTGCATGGGGTTCCATTGAGTATTGTTTCGGATCGAGATCCTAGGTTTACCTCGAGATTTTGGGAAAGTTTACAGAAGGCGTTGGGTTCTAATTGAGATTGAGTTCGGCTTATCATCCGCAGACGGATGATCAGACGGAGAGGACGATTCAGTCATTGGAAGATTTGTTGAGGGCGTGTGTTTTGGAACAAGGTGGTGCGTGGGATAGTTATCTTGCATTGATTGAATTCACGCATAATAACAGTTTTCATTCTAGTATGGGAATGACACCGTTTGAAGCATTGTATGGACGAAGGTGTCGAACACCGTTGTGTTGGCACGAATCTGGTGAGAGTTCGGTGGTTGGACCAGAGTTGGTGCAACAGAATACTGAAAAAGTGAAGCTTATTCGAGAGAAAATGAAGGCGTCTCAGAGTAGGCAAAAGAGTTATCATGATCGGAGACGGAAAGATCTTGAGTTCCAAGAGGGCGATCATGTATTTCTAAGGGTTTCACCGGTAACGGGTGTGGGTCGTGCGTTGAAATCGAAGAAACTTACTTCTCGGTTTATTGGTCCTTACCAGATATCCGCGAGGGTGGGTGTTGTGGCTTATAGGGTGCCGTTTCCGCCGAATCTGTCAAATTTTCACGATGTGTTCCATGTCTCACAGCTTCGGAAGTATGTTCCAGATCCGTCGCATGTGATTCCGATGGATGAGGTTGAGGTAAAGGAGAACCTTACGGTTGAGGCGTTACCAGTTAGGGTGTTGGATCGCGAGGTGAAGCGGTTGAGAGGCAAGTATATTGCACTTGTGAAAGTGGCGTGGGGAGGCGCTGCTGAGGGCAATTTGACTTGGGAGTTGGAGAGTCGGATGCGGGAGTCGTATCCAGAGTTGTTCGTCTCAGGTATATTTTCGAGGATGAAAATTTCTAAGTGGGGGAGAGTTGTAACGCCCCAGTTTTTGTCAGTTTTTATTTAATCGATTCGTTTGATTATTTTATTATTATTTTACTTTATTGTCGACTTGTATCTGAAAATATGTTATTTTTCAATGTTGTGATATTTTATCGGATTTTGGGAACGTTTGCGAGATATTTGAGTGTGGGGGTATTTTGGTCATTTCATAATAATTTTCTTAAGTTAGAAAGAATAGAAAATAGAAAGAGAGAAAAATAGAGAGAAAGAAAAGGAAGAGGAGGAAAAAGGGGAGAAAAGAGAAGAAGAGAAGAAAATAGTAAGAAAATCTTGGAAAATCAAAGAAAACAACTTCTAGAATCGATTTAATCGGGTAAGGGTGCGAAACTCGGTTATTGTATACTTGTGTATGATTATGTATATGTGTTTGTGGTTGTTATTGGATTGAAATGGACAAATTTAGTAAAAACCCATATTATGATAAAATGATTAGAAATCGATTAAATGTGTTGGAAATCATGTTTTTAGTGTTCGTTATTGTTGTTACATGATAGATATATGTTGTTATGCATTGTATTGGTAATTTTCTGGGTGTAGGTGAGAAATTGGAGGATTTTTGGTTGAGAAAACACAGAACTTTGTTCTGCAGAATTTTTCTGGTTTTTCCAGGTCATACGCGTATGGGGCATGTTTATACGCGTATGGACCTTGGCATTACACGTAACATGGGCGAGGCATGGGCCAATACGCGTATGGATCTTCAATTTTCTCGGCCATCTGCCCATTTGAGTATGGTACGCGTAACATTTTAGGGCATACACGTACGGTGTTGGGCATTACGCGTATGGACTTTTACACGTGAATTTTGGGAAAAATGAGTCTCTGCCCATACGCGTATGGCTCAGGGCAATACACGTATGGCCAGGAGAATGGTAAAATGGGACTTGTCAAAATATCGTTTTCGTTTTTCTTTCGTAACTTGGGTTCCGTTTGTCCGATTTTTACATTCTTGGTATCGTTGGAAAGCTATTGAGCTGTACTTTCTTATTATGATGATTTGGAAATTGTTAGCCGATTTAATTATGTCAGAATTTGGAATAGTGTCGGTTTGTCAACTTTTGTCGTTATAATTGTGCGTAATTGATAGGTATTATGCAAGGTGCTGTTGTATGATGTAAATGCATGTGTTTAAATGGTGTTGTGATGAATTGTGGCCGTATGGTAATTAAATGCATTGTTTTGGGCATAAGTGCAAAGGGTGATTTTGTTGATGTAGATGAATGCATTTATGTGTGCATATTAAATGTCATGAGTCATTGTATGTCAAGCATCATGATATGCGTTGTTGTGACGGATTGATTCCAGAGGGAATCTGCTATAACATCGTGAGCCTTAAAAATAAGAGGACCGAAAGGGATGGTTATAGATGATCGTGTGCCCATGTGGGGTGTGAGCGATCGGATCGTGAGCCTAATACAAAGAGGACCGAAAGCGATCCATAAACGTCGTGAGCCTTATACAAAGAGGACCGAAAGCGACGGGGAACATCGTATGCCCGACGGGGAGTTACATTAAGTAACGAGCGATGGTTCCAATAGTTCCTGAGTGAACTGGTGTTGAGAATTGATGGAAGTCGGTACCCGCATGTGCATATGTATAGAGTCGTTGTGTCGGTCTCTTGCATTTGCGTAAATCATTAATGTTATGTTTATGTTTGGAATTGTAGATGGAATCGATAAATTGATCTATGGATATGTGTCGGTGATGGAAATATGAATTATGCCTTGTGTTGTATTGTGTTGGGATTACGGCGTGGGTTGTGGTGAGAACCGTATATATGTGTAATTTGCGTTATATATAATTGTATGCAATTATATTATGATTGTTTTTCTCACCCTTCTGATGTTTTATAATGCTCTATGAGGCATTGCAGATTAGAGTTGCTGGAGGTCTTTTTGTGAAGCTTAGGACTTCATTCTTTTGTCGGTCGACTCTGATATGTGACACCGGGTAGTTAGGGATGCCGTTTGTGATTATTGTGTATTATGTATATATATATCTTTTGGCTGGTGCATGTATAACTTGATGTATGACAAACTTTTCATGTGATATATATATATATATATATATATATATATATATATATATATATATATATATATATATATATATATAGCATTCAGTTTTTGATTTTCTGCTTTTATTCTAAAAACTGAAATGTGGGTGTAAGGAACTGAGTTCCTCTGTTGATTGCTACCCCACTGTTGCATATCTTAGTGAGCAGGTGTTGTATGAATTGTTTCAATATAATGTGATTTCTCCCAGTCTATGCCATGATAATTTAGATATACTCTGATGAAATTTTGAATTTTCTTTTACTGCTTTATTTAATTGGGGGTATAGATTGGGGGTGTTACATTATCGGTTATAACTAATAACAAAACCTATTTCCCCTCATTCAATCTTAAATTGTACCAAGTTTTATAGGTTTTGTTCACAATTGTTTTTATCAAGTAAGAATCTTTTTCATTAATAAATAAGTGCAATTTGTACTCATTTTTGCTATGTGATTCTTTTCTACATTTTTAGTATATCATAAATATGTTTACATTTATGTTTAACACTATTAAAATGTAATTTTAATAATCTATTTAACCAAAAAATCATTCTACAATTTATCTTCAATAGTAATGCATATTTTATTAATGATATTTCATTTTATGATACGTGTACAGGGGGTCTTGTTAATTCTAACCTATCTGGACACTGTGTGGGTCTAGAAGTTGTTTACATCTCTAAAGGTAATTAGTTGTTCTCTCTCGCCACTGTAATTATTAGTGCTTTGAATGAACTGATATGATGGAGTTACTAACTTATTGAATTTGCTATATATAGGGGTTACTTGTGATCAAAGTGTGAAAGTCGGATCGTTTCCCTACAGGTATAACATTTTTTCTTTTTGTTTTTGTTTAGTTTAATTAGTATAACTATGGATAAGAAATGGATGTCTTCAAGTCGATTGTCGAAAGAGTACGACAATGGGGTATCAGAATTCGTTAAGTTTGCTGTTGCGCATGCCAAAGACCCCAGTCGAATGATATGTCCTTGCTTGGGTTGCTGTTTTGGGAGTCGGGTTGACGCGGTTCAGTTGGCATCGCATTTATTGAGGAGTGGAATTGATAGAAGTTATACATGTTGGAATTTGCATGGTGAGAAAATTAACGGGAATGTTGAATCGGGGGATAATACGACCTATGCTTCATACGACAATGGCACAGATACATACGATTCTGATCGAGTCGAAGAGATTACAGAAGCACTTGAAGAAGATCTTAAGGATTGTCCCAAAATGTTTGAGAGGTTGGTAAGCGATGCAGAGAAACCGTTGTTTAATGGTTGCACCAAATTCACAAGATTGTCTGCGGTATTAAAGTTGTACAACTTAAAGGCGAGCAATGGATGGTCGGATAAAAGTTTCACAGAGTTATTGGCCCTTATGAAAGATATGCTTCCAGAGGATAATGCTCTTCCCAATCGAACATATGAGGCCAAAAAGATGTTGTGCTCTATTGGCATGAGCTATGATAAGATACATGTCTGTCCAAACGATTGCGTATTGTTTCGAAATGAGTATGCATCGTTAAATGAGTGTCCTAAATGCGGTGTCTCTCGATATAAGAAAAAGTTGTCTCCAGCAAAAGTCTTATGGTATTTTCCTATAATTCCGAGATTTAGACGCATGTTTCGTAGTGAGACCGATTCAAGACACTTGACTTGGCATGCAGATGAAAGAATTATTGATGGAAAGTTTCGACATCCGGCAGATTCACCACAGTGGATGAAAATTAATGATGATTATCCTGAATTTGGAAAAGAAGCAAGAAACCTTCGCTTGGCATTATCTACTGATGGAATGAACCCACACGGTATTCAAAGTATCTCACATAGCACTTGGCCTGTGATCATAATGATTTATAACCTACCTCCATGGCTATGTATGAAGCATAAGTACATGATGTTATCTATGTTAATTTCTGGGCCTAGACAACCAGGGAATGACATAGACGTATACTTGGCACCCTTAATCGAAGATTTAAAATTTTTGTGGGAGAACGGTGTGGAGGTTTATGATGGGTATAGGAAAGAAAGTTTCAACTTGAGGGCAATGTTGTTTGGCACAATTAATGATTTTCCAGCATACGAAAATCTATCAGGGTACAGCATAAAAGGTCAATGTGTGTGTCCTATTTGTGAAGATAAAACAGATTGGACGCGATTGGAGTTTGGTCAGAAGAATGTCTTTCTCGGTCATCGTAGATTCTTAAATTCTAATCATCACTATCGTGGGTGGAGAAAAGCATTCAATGGAGAGCCAGAACATGGTAGAGCTCCAACTATATTGACAGGTGATCAAATTTTTGAAAAGGTGAAAGATGTGAGAACTCAGTTTGGAAAGCCTTTTGCACATACACTTGTCAAGAGTGGGTGGAAGAAGAGGTCAATTTTTTTTGAACTGCCACATTGGAAGTCGTTGTATGTAAGACATTTTCTCGATGTTATGCATATTTAAAAAATGTATTTAACAGTGTTATTGGTACGTTACTCAATATACCAGGAAAGTCTAAGGATGGCCTTAAAGCAAGAAAGGACTTGGTACATATGGGGATAAGAACTGAATTAGGACCCTTGAAGAAAGGAAAACGAACATATCTACCACCTGCTGCGTATACTCTATCTAGAAAGGAGAAAAAAGTATTGTGTAAGTTTCTAAGTGAAGTTAAAGTTCCAGAAGGATACTCTTCAGATATTAGAAGACTTATGTCTATGAAAGACCTCAAGTTAAAGAGTTTAAAGACGCATGACTACCATGTTATAATGGAACATTTTCTACCAATAGGTATACGTTCTATTCTGCCAGAAAAAGCAAGAAGTGTAATAACTAAATTGTGTTTTTTCTTCAAGTCAATTTGCAGTAAGGTGATCGATCATGCGATCTTACCAACATTGCAAAAAGAAATAGTTATTACTTTGTGTGATCTTGAAATGTATTTTCCTCCCTCGTTTTTTGACATAATGGTTCATCTAGTTGTTTATCTGGTGAAAGAGACACACTTGTGTGGACCGGCTTATATGAGATGGATGTACCCTGCTGAACGTTATATGAAAATATTAAAAGGGTATGTGAAAAACCGAAGTCGACCAGAGGGTTGTATTGCCGAACGATACATTGTTGAAGAAGCGGTTGAGTTTTGTACTGAATATCTGTCCAATGTACAATCAATTGGACTCCCCAAATCTCATATTGTCGAAAAAAAGAAGGAAAAAAGTTAATTGGAAATGAAGTTGTGACAGTATCAAGGGTCGAACGGGATCAAGTGCATTTGTATGTTCTGCATAATGAGAATGAGGTTGAGCCGTATGTTGAAATGCACAAGGATGTTCTCCGAGGTTTAAATCCGAATAGAAATGAGAATTGGATAGTACGAGAGCACAATCGAAGTTTCATACCTTGGTTTAAGGATCATATTTATTCAAAGTATTATTCAGACCGCGTTTCAATAACAGAAAGGTTGAGATGTTTAGCATATGGTCCAAGTATGGTCGTGTTTTCTTATAGCGCATACGCAATTAATGGATACACATTTTATACCAAAGAATAAGATGATAAAAGTACTATGCAAAATAGTGGTGTCACCGTGGTAGCTGAAGCAATGCACATTTCAAGTGTGAAAGACTTAAACCCCAAATTTGCAAATCTGTCATATTTTGGGGTTATCGAGCGCATTTGGGTGTTTGATTATGAGAAGTTTCAGATTCCTATATTTCGTTGCAAGTGGGTTGAAAATAATAATGGCATACAAATGGATAAGTCAGGATTTTTGCAAGTGTATCTTAATAGGGTGGGGTACAAAGATGAGCCTTTTATTCTAGCCTCTCAAGCTAAACAAGTGTTCTATGTCACTGATCCGACAAGTACAAAATGGTCTCTAGTGCTTTTATCTAACAAAGTAATTGATGAAAACGTTGGAGATCAAGGTGATATTGATGTTGATATTGAATCATTTACTAGAAATAATCAAGATGAAAATATTATAGCGAATGAATCATATACTAGAAATGATCATAATGAGGGTATTTGGATCAATCCAACCGTCTGTGTTGTTAAGAGACGGGTAGAACATATTCCAACCAAGAAAAGAAAGAGACGTTAGTGAAAAAGGTACTAGTTGTAAAATTATAGCTTATATCATTCAATGGATTAGGATTATGGATTTTTATATTTGTCATTTAATTTTTGTTTTTTTCTTTCTTACAGGTCAAATGTCTAGTAACTAAGAAGATACGCACGAGACACATGATACACATGAAGCTCAGAATGAAGCTTCGAAAGTAGAACATGAAATAAAACGAGGAAAAACCATTATGAAGTCAATCATCCGTGCTAGAGATAAAGGGACGAAATTTAATGTACATTGGAGTGACGAGAACCAACTAGTTGAGCCTAACGGTTCAATGTTGTCTTCATACATTGGTTTACTTGTCTGTCATCACATTCCAATCACTAGTGATAATTGGAGGAGTAAATCGTTGGATGCCGGTAAAGAAAAGATATGGACTGAGATACAGGTACTTACCAAATATGATTGATGTTATTAGATTTTTGTTGACGATTAAGTCTTTAATTTACTTATACTAACACACTTTATGTTTATATGTGTATGTTTTTTCGTAGAGGTCCTTTAATATTGAAGAAAGCCGGGAAAAGTATTGTCTTCAATTGGCCGGAAAGAGACACAGAGGGTTTAGATCCTTATTATCAAACAAATATCTTAGGGATGAGGACAAAAATTTTGTTGAAGCAGAACTTCCACCGTTGTATGCGGATGTGATTACACCGGAAGAATGGGGCATTTTTGTAGCCAAACGGAAAACCGAATAATTCAATGTAATGTTATCTTGTCATGTCTATTGATTGTATTATATATTTGTTTCATTAGTTTGTTTTGATATGACTTAAAATTTTTTATCCAGAAATTGAGTGCCATTAATCGCGAAAGAGCATCAAAACCCGCGTATCCATACAGAAAAGGGCGTTTGGGATATGCATGGTTACAACAAAAATTGGTAAGTATATATTAATGCTATGATTTTATTAATTGTATTATTGTGTTATAATTGATGAACTTATTATTTAACTAAATGTGTAGTTAGAAGAGTCTAAAAGTGAAGAATCATCACTTCCGGACCATGTTTTGTGGAAGGAAGCTCGCGTGGGTAAGGATGGAGCTGTTAGAGAAGATGTTCAGCATGTTTATGACGAATGTGTAAGTATAACATTATGTCTCAAAGTTAATTGAAATTTTATTAAAATATAATTAATTTTTAATCCCCACTAATAATTTTCGATTTGTCAATGAATTTCAGGAGAATCTATCTAAATCCTTACCCACAGATGAGGATGATTGCAGGAGCATTCTTAGTCGAGTACTAAATGTTCCTGAGTATCCCGGTCGGGTGAGAGGTAAAGGATTTGGTGTGACTCCATCTTCCCTGTATAAGCAACCAAAGAGAAAAAAATTCCAGCAACCAAGAAGTCATGCAAACTTTGATGGCACTACAAGCGCAAGTCCGTGAATTGCAATAGGATAAAGAGAGATATGAAGCGGAAAAGCGCGGTTTCGGTTTGAAAGATACTAGTGACAAAGCTAGTATCAATTCTCCAAATAAAATTCCCGAGGTAATTATCACATATTTATTTTAATTAAATTAACACATTTATTTTAATTGACCTTTATACATATTAACAGATACATATTTATTATTGCTTCAGGGCATTTCATCTTGCCAGTTGTATTTGTCGTTACCGACTTATCGCATGGTTGGCAAGGGAAAAGTGCATAACCTTGTGGGAGCGTTACTTCACCATCAACCGCTCCCTAATGGATATCTGAAAGTATCGGTTGATATCGCTTTAGATACGGATGCGGTACTACCCATACCTGACTCATTTTCAGAGGTTACATTGCTGCGGGATGCAATAGGTTCGTTTGTTGCATGGCCGTTAGACCTCATTTCCATAGGTGATGAGGTATGTTGAAAACCATTACGAATCTCTTAGTATTCAAATGTCAATTCTGAACGATTATGAAAATCATTCTGAACCATTACTTACATTTTTTTTACATGGTAATGTTAGACTCCTACAAAACCCGCAGCTAAGAATAAAGGGGTTTTGCGGCAAAACGAGTCTGTTGAATCACACAGAGAGGTAGCTTTTAAGTGTTATTCTATTATCCGAATTCGAAAGTTTCATGATTTTCTACTTTACCTAACTTATATGATTGTTAGGTTCCTGCTCATGCTTCACAACAGACCGACAAGAAAAAAGCTCCTACAAGGACCGTGCAGGAAAAAAGAGCTCGCTTTCAGTCGTGTCTAGAAACACTTATGACAATGTCAGATTTGATGGATGGTGCTATTCGTCAAATAGAAATGGTCGAAGGTGTTTTTGGATTTCCGCATTCCGAGATAATCGGAAAAGAGGACATGGAGCAGATATTCAAGCATACTAAATTAGGCATCGGTGTTATGCATTCATACATCTGATACTCCAATCAATCTATTATTTATTTAGTTGAACAATTTATTTACACATTTCAATGAAAATAGTCTAATGTTTATTATGTTTTTATTTAAGGTGCCTGTATGAAAAATTCATGCGGGGGACGGAATTGTCAAACAGATTCTGTTTCTTCTCTTGCAGCCTTGTTAATGCACCGAGAATTGGTATGAATGCAATTGAAGTAAGAGACCACTTACTTGAGCGATTTATGGCCAGCAACACAGAAAGTCTGTTTCTTTTACCGTATAATACTGGAAACGGGTAAGATTTTCATTCTAATTTCATTCTAATCTTTAATTTGTATCTTTTGCGTAGAAATTATCCATCTAAACTTTTGTTATATTTTACAGTGGACACTGGTTGTTGGTTGCCATTAATCCTATAACAGAAGTGGTCTATTATCTTAATTCATTGGATACTGATTGGTCCACATATCAGAATATGAAGGATGTGGTTGACACGTAAGTGAGATTGTTCGAAATATTCGTGTGTATTTGTATATTTAATTATTTCTGTGACTTTGTTCTAAGTTTACGTTTTTCTTTTATAGAGCTATACTACTATACCGTGCACAAAGAGAGACTCGAGTAGCACGGGCTAGAGCAACCAATATTACATGGGTCAAAGTGGAGGTATATTAATTTTCACAATATTGCTTATTAGTGATGCTACTTGATAACATAAAACATCTATATATTATTTCTTATTTGTTTGTCTATGTGTAGTGCCCTCGTCAGCGTAATGGCATAGACTGCGGGTACTTCGTTTTGAGGTTCATGAGAGAAATCCTTCAAATGGGACAATTGGAGATTCCTATTACGGTATGCATGGTTTTATAACTTAGGATTTATTTTAATATTTATCGGATATGTCATATAATTTATTATTTTTAACTAAATAATGCGTATTTTGTTTTGTTATGTAGTATTTCGATGATATGGCGTGTCCTTATTACACGAGGAAACAATTGCAAGATACTAAGGAGGAATTGTGTGAATTCTTTATTGCAAGAAGAATTCTTTCTTGAATGTATAGTTTTGTGAATTTAAATTCTAGTTTATTGAAATGTAAATTCTATACAGGTTTGAAACCATACAATAGAATTTGTGCGAATTCTGCATGTAAATTCTAGTTTATTGAAATGTACAAATTCTATACAGGTTTGAAACCATACAATATAAGGAATTGTGCGAATTCTGCATTAATGTAAATTCTAGTTTTGAAATAGAATTTGTTAATGGAAATGTGTATCCATACTGGTTTATTGAAATGTGAATTATACAGGTTTATGGAAATGTGAATTATACAGGTTTCTGCATAAAAAATGGTTAAAATGGGATTTTTAAAAAAAATCTTCAAAATTATACGTAGACAAAAGACAACGCTTTTGAGAAAAAAGCGTTGTCTAAAGGTATAGGAAAAAGCGCTTTTAAGGAAAAAGCGCTCTCTAAAGATATATAAAAAAAATCTAAAATTTTATACGTATACATTAGACAGCGCTTTGAAAAGCGTTGTCTAAAGTCCCCCTTTAGAGAGCACTTTTAAGAAAAAAACGCTGTCTAAAGTCCCCCTTTAGAGAGCGCTTTTAAGGAAAAAGCGCTCTCTAAAGGTATATAAAAAAAATCATTATACGTATACATTAGACAGCGCTTTCAAAAGTGCTGTCTAAAGTCCCCGTTTATAGAGCGCTTTTGAAGAAAAAAGCGCTCTCTAAAGTATATAAAAAAATTCTTTAAAATTTTAAATGTATACATTAGACAGCGCTTTTGAAAGTGCTGTCTAAAGTCCCCCTTTTAGAGAGCACTTTTTCATAAATAAAAAAGCGTTGTCTTTACCTACGACAGCGCAGCCTTAGACAGCGCTTTTAAGCGCTGTCATAGGCCAAAAAAAGCGCTCTCTTTTCCCTTGTTTAGCGTAGTGTATCAAATCTAATCTAAACAAATCTGAATCAAATCTAAAACAAATCTAACATGAATCTGTCGAAGCAACCTAATAAATTCGACACTAAGCTATGAATGCTTCGACTTCGACACACTATGAATTACATTTAACACGCCACCTAATTCATTGTGTCTAAACTGTCTACATTCATCATGGCTCTTAGTCTTCTGAAGGCTTCGACCTGCACTCCATTCATCATGATATCTGCAATCTCATTCTCAGTTCTGCAGTGTTCCAAATTCATCTTCCCTTCTGCTACCTACTCTCGAAGATAATGGAACCTCATTTCGATGTGCTTGCTTCGACCGTGTGCTATTGGATTCTTCGCCAAGTTGATAGCTGACATGCTGTCTATCTTCATGGTAATTGCTCCATGACTCTTCCCTGTAATTTCTTCGACCAAGTTCACCATCCAAGTTGCTTGACATGCACAAAGAGAAGCAGCTATGTATTCTGCTTCACATGATGACAATGCCACTACTGGCTCCTTTCTCGAACTCCAAGCAACTGGTGCACCACCTAACATAAACACATATCCAGCTGTGGATTTTCTATCCTCAGCATCACTACACCAACTAGAGTCGGTGTATCCCACTAACTTGCATTCTCTTCCTTCATCAGTTGCAGGAAACAAAATGCCATAGTCGAGGGTCCCTTTCAGATACCTAAGTATCCTCTTCGTCGTTGTTAGGTGTGATACCTTTGGCTTCTGCATGAATCTACTTACCATACCCACACTGTATGCTAAGTCAGGCCTTGTGTGATAAAGGTATCTAAGTGACCCAATAAGTCTTCTGTATTGGGTTGGGTCGACATCATCTTCCTCTGAATCCTTCGACACTTGCAGTCTGGTCTCAGCTGGAGTCGAAGTTGAGTTGCAATCTTGCATCTCAAATCTCTTGAGTATTTCGCCTGCATATCTTCTTTGGTGCATCATCAAACCTCTACTAGTCTTGTAGAATTCGATGCCAAGGAAATATGAGATATTTCCCAAGTCTGACATTTCAAACTCCTCACTTAGGTCATGTTTGTAATCTTCGATCTCCTTCTTGCAACTACCTGTTATCAACAAATCATCAACATAGAGGCATAGTATAAGCAATTCATTATTGCTTCTCCTTACATACACTCCGTGCTCAGTTGTACACTTTACAAATTCCTTCTCCCTTAAGAAGCTGTCGATTTTCTTATTCCAAGCTCTTGGAGCTTGCTTAAGTCTATACAGGGCTTTATGCAGCCTGTACACCTTTCCTTCTTCGTCTCGTTTCACATACCCAGCTGGTTGTGCGACATAAACTTCTTCATCTAAGGGACCATTAAGGAACACACACTTCACGTCCATCTGACATGTGTGCCAATTGTTCACATTTGCTAGACCAACAACCAACCTGATTGTTTCGATCCTAGCAACAAGTGTGAACAACTTATCGAAGTCGATTCCTTCCTTCTGAAGAAATCCTTTTGCCACAAGTCTCGCCTTATGTTGAGTTACTTCTCCTCTGGGATTCACCTTCACCTTCTAAACCCACTTCACATCAATTGCCTTTTTGCCTTGAGGCAATTCGACAAGTGACCAGGTGTTGTTGACTTCGATGGATTCTAACTCTTCATTCATCGCTTTCACCCACTTCGAATATTTTAATGCCTCAGCTGCATTGACTGGTTCAACATCTGCGTAGAAAGTATAATGTACCAACTCACCCTCTTCATCGACCACAACATTTGATGTAATTACACATTCTTGCAACCTTGCAGGCACGTGTCTTGTTCGTCGAGGTCTGCTTGAACCTGCTTCATCTGCGACTGGTTCCTGTCGAACTTCTCTTTCGACTTCAGTGGATGGTTCTTCACAAGAGATTCTCACTGAATCCTTCTTGGCATTCTCTGTCCAATCCCATTGTTTAAGCTCATCTATGATCACGTCCCTGCTGATCACTACCTGCTTATTCACTGGGTCGAACAACTTGTAACCTCCAGTCAAATAATATCCTATCAAGATCATCTGATTCGACTTGTCATCAAGTTTCCTTCTCAACTGATCTGGCACATGTCTATGTGCTATAGATCCAAACACTTTCAACTGACTGAGGCTAGGCTTGACACCAGACCAACATTCTTCTGGTGTGATTCCGTCAAGCTTCTTCGTTGGACATCTGTTCAAAATATATGTTGTTGTCGAAACTGCTTCTCCCCATAATTCTTTGGGTAGATGCTTTCCATTCAACATACTTCTCACCATGTTCATGATGGTTCTGTTCAAGAATTGCCTTCGACTTCCTTCCTGCATCCTTGCTGAAGCTACTCTTGTGTTGTTTCGACTAAACACACTCCTCACAGACTTCACTTGGAATGTCGATTTCTGGTAATCCTGAAACCATATTTCTTCTCTTCAGCTCTCTGATGTCATTGAAGTTGAGATGGCCTAGTCGAAAATGCCATAACCACTCATCTCTGCTGGCTGCCGTTGCTAGACACTTGTGCTCCATCACCTTGAGTTCAATCTTGAAGGTCTTATTCTGATACATTTGAGCCTTCAAGATCAACCTACCATCTGCGTTGAGAACTCTCATCATCTTGTCTTCGACAACTACCTTGTAGTTCTTTTCGACTAGCTGCCATATACTGAGCAAATTACTCTTCATACCTGGAATGTACAACACGTTGGAAATTGTTGACCTTTTGCCATCTTTCCTCATAATCAGAACATCCCCAACACCTTCAGCTGCTAGAGTGTTGTCATTTGCAAACTTCACCGTGTTCTTCGACGAGGGCTTCATGTTGACAAACCAATCTTTTCTCCCAGTCATGTGTGATGAGCATCCTGAGTCCAAGTACCACTGATCTTGGAATCTTTCTTCATCTTTTATTGTGACCATCAGCAACGTCTCTTCTTCTTCATGCTTCGCCAGATTTGCATCAGTTTCTTGATTTTTCTTCTTTTCTGGACAGTTACTAACATAATGGCCATACTTCTGACAATTGAAACATTGAATGTGACTTTTGTCAGATTTTCGATCACCACTTTTTCTTCTACTTGCAGCACCACCTCTTTGGTTGCCTTGGTTCCAAGGTTTCTTCTGATTCGACTGGTTTCCTCCTTTGTTGCCATTCCAGCTTCCTTTACCTTTCCTTTCCTTTTCTGACTGCGCCTGCAAAGCCATATCACTCTTCGACTTTCCTGCAGCTCTCTCAGTCATCCTTTGTTCATGAGACTCAAGCGTCCCTTGAAGCTCTTCCTTCGTCAATATTGACAAGTCTTTCGACTCTTCTATGGCTACTACCACGTGGTCGAATTTTGGAGCCAATGACCTCAAGATCTTTGAAACAACTGATCTTGATGTCAACACCTCTCCACATACTTTGATTTGATTCACCAGCTTTGTAACTCTGGTGAAGAAATCTGTAATACTTTCGTTGTCTTCCATCTGAAGCAACTCATAGGTTCTCTTGTGAGTTTGTAACCTCACCTCTTTCACCTTCTCTGCGCCTCCAAATGACTTTTCAAGAATCTCCCATGCTTCCTCTGCTGATTCTGCATCGCTAACCTTTTCAAAGTTATCTGGATCAACACATTGATGGATTATAAACAACGCTTTATAATCTTTCTTCTTCAATTCTTTGTGTGCAGCCTTTTCTTGATCCGACGCGTTCTCCCCAAGCGGTGTTACTCCTTCCTTCACAAGATCCCAAAGATCTTGATAACAGAAAATCACCTTAATCTGCTTGAACCAATTCTCATAATTATCTTTCTTGAGAATTGGTAGGGTCGCTGGAAAGTGCCCATTTGAATGATTCATAGCGATCACGATTTTCCTCCTTGAATCGCAACCAGACTCTGATACCAGATGTTGGAATTCAACCACAACCTATGGTGATTCCGCTTCAATCTTGATCTCAAGATTGATAACCAACCCACAAACAATACGTAATGACAATGAAGAAGAAGAACAAACAAGAACAGCAAGAAAGAAAAGAGAGAGAAGAGAAATATTTGGAGAATAAGTTTTACCCACTAACCGTGGGATTTCTGTTACTATTGTATTTTCACTGCTAACCGCAACTGTGAATGCTATACAATGTTATGATTACAATGCAAGGATACTTCCTATTTATAGATAGAGATTTGCAAAGGCCCAAAATTAAAAGCCCAAAATATCAAATCTAATCTAAACAAATCTGAATCCAATCTAAAACAAATCTAACATGAATCTGTCGAAACAACCTAATAAATTCGACACTAAGCTATGAATGCTTCGACTTCGACACACTATGAATTACATTTAACAAACATTATTTAGTTATTATAAATAATTAACATCATTTGAAACATTAATAAAATCAAATTTTAAAATAAGGTCACCAAAACTTAAGAAAAATAAAAATAAGAGGATCAACCCGTCGAATCAAGAAAAATCTATTGGTTCACTGGTCTAACTAATGAACCGATCAGATCACGTCGATTTTCATCGAATCAATTGCAACTATGATCCGATGACCTTACTAAACTGCTCTACTCTCCGATCACGATCTAACTGGTCCCACCAGGCAGAACAGTTCAAATTTTAAAACTTAAAATTTATAAAAATGCTATGATCTCTTTAAAATTTAATTTTGTAAATGAATATAAACTTTTAATATATGGCGAGTCTAAAACCCTTGTCTAAAGAGTGAAAAAACAATATTACATTTTGAATTAATGGTGAAAAATGAAAATGAAAAAAAAAAAATACTAAATCAACTAACAAAAACTTAATTATTAAAAAAAGTTAATTGTGTATAAGTTATAAAAATTAATAAATTATTTTTACTTTTAAGAATATATAACCAACATTTTTTCTTTTTCTATTTCTTTTAAAAGAAAATTTTCAAATAATATATTAAATTTATTATATTTCTCACATTTTTTCTTTTCTTATTCTCTATAACCTATTTCTCTCTAAATATTTCTCACATTTTCTCTTTTCTTATTCTCTACTCCCTCCGTCCCAAAATATAAGAGAAAAAAATGCATTTTTCTTGTCCCAAAATATAAGAGAAAAAAATAACTTTCATCTTTTTCAAGATAAAATTAAATGCAAATTACATTTAATTTGCTTTCTCTCTCATCTTTTCTATAACTAACAACCAATTAGAATTGTTTTTACATCTTTCAAGGCAAATTTTTTCAACAAAATCTTAGTCAAACTATTCTACTTTTTACTTTTCTTAATAAGTGTGTTTTTAATTTTTTCTCTTATATTTTGGGACGGAGGGAGTACTTTATAACCTATTTCTCTCTCCTCGCTTATTAAACACACTATTAGTGTTGATTAACCAACTTCAATTAGCCTATAATTTAAGAATGTGAATTTCTTTTTCCTAATTTAGAACATATTTTTGATCAAATTTCTTCAAATTTGAATTAGTAGAATAGGGGACCAGGTAGTAAGGGACAGAGCCACATAGAAGCTATATATGGCGTGGCAAATGAGAGTAGAAGTAGTTATGCAGACTATTGCAGAAACCATAAATATATGTGCTTAGCTGTCCCTCCTGTCCTCTCCTCCTATACTTTTTCTAAGGTCCAGACAAAATACTGTTATTATTATTATTAAAAGAATATTTTAACTTAATCTTAGTATATTATTATTATAATTATCATTACCGTCTCTCTTTCAACATATTTTAATATTAGTATTAATATCATTTGTCGAGTAAAGAAGATTGTAGCATAAACTGATGTTTTTAACAGAGACACAGTATCTGCGTCTTAAAAAAGTACTACCAACGATAAAAGATTTACTTACACACTGATTCAATACTGATTACTCACCTTCCTTGATTCTACACACATTTTTTGTTTTATTTGCAGAATCGTTATGCTGATTTATGTTCTTCAAGTGTCTCCAACATGGATGCTTTTTCTTTTTTGGGATGTGTTTACCATGCAGAAGTTCTTTAAACGGTAGTAGTACAAAACTAGCAGCTAGAAACAGAGCAACATATACATTTTGTTATATAAATATTACGTTGTCGAATGCCAAAAATTAATAGTATATTAAGCTTATAAAATTGATTGTGTAATTTAAGTAGCTGGCCAACACAAGCAGCAGCAAAGACTAATATATAACATCATTTAAAAAATACATTTAACTTCCTGCGCAAAGGAGATTTAACATCGATTATAGAGACAATAAAAAGAAAGACGTTAAGAAAATTGTCACATTACTCATCAGTTTTTAAATAACTGAGGGGTAAAGTGTTCTTATATTTTTATTATTTTAGAAACTGCATGGCGCGCACCATATTGCCTCTAGGTTATTTGAGAAATTGAGATAATAGAAAATAATTATCACTTCAATTTATAATAATAACCAAGAAGAAAACATTATTATTTTTTTTCTATATTTTGGCCGTATTTTGAACATGTATTTCAAAATTATATTTTGGACATTTTTGAAACAGACATTTTGTCAATTTCTCAAACAGACACACGTACAAAAAATATTCATTGTTGACATTATTTACAAAGGAAAAATGACAAATGTACTCCTTATAATTTTACAACAAATTAAAACCAAAACACATGATTACCCAACAAAAGCAAAATGCAAAGTTTTGTAAGCCATCCAAAAATTCTCTTATGTGATTTGTCTCCGGTCGTTAAGCACCTATAATTTCAACCACATTTAAAAACAACTAAGATCATCAATAACAACAAGATTAAAACTTTAGTAAAAAAGAATATAAAAGATAAATGAGTAAACATATATTACTAAGTGACATAAAACATTATTTACTAGTTTTTTCATATCCCTTTTTGATGATCATGATGAATAACATGCACATCATCATCAAAATTATTTTCTTCACATGAGAGACGTACATGTGCTGCGAAAGTGGGGGTATCAAAATTTAAATTTTGATTTTCATCACTATCAGCAATATATTTTTCTTGTAGAACAATTGACCATCTTGTATTAGAATGATCAGTGACGTAAAAAACGTGTTTTAATTGGGATTCCATGATGAATGGTTCGTTCATACAAGTCGCATTTTGAAGATCAACCTGTGTGAATCATAATTCATCGATTTATACACCAATGTTACTATCAATCCACTTGCACTTAAATAAAGGCACTTTAAAAGTAACATAATCAATCTCCATAATCTCCTCAATGACCCTATAATCTCCTTATCGTTGGAACTAGAGAAGTACATAGATACAGCTTCAACCATAACTTGACTATTTTGCACGATACTACGATTGCTTTTTTATAGAATGAGTATTCAGTAATGTCATATGCACTCCAAGTTATTGAATTAAACTTAGGCATATGTGACATCCATTTAATTGTCCCTGATGCACTACTCTCTTTACAAACTCTTTCATTAGACCAAGTTATGAAAGTTTTGTTGTGCTTTGTCAACAACATTTTTTAACTCATTAGGGAGAACTTTTTCTTGATATGACTTTTTTAAATTTTTCAAGTAAGGTTGAAATTCACTAACGTTATTCAATATATACAAATGTGCTTGAAGAAATACATCTTGGTCAAATGTATTCGCATTTAAACCTTGCATCCCTCTCCCATCATGACGAGACTAAGGAACTCATATAGATTTCAATTTTGACAAATAGTTTGTACAAAACTCAATAGCTTCTTCTGTGATGTACCGTTCAATGATCGAAGCTTCTGGACGGTGATGCTTCTTTGTATACCTTTTACTGCATATAACATTGAAGAATAAGCACAATCTAGTTATAGTTACTCTTACATTTTTTGTAGAATGCCATTGATAGTCACTGGTAGAAGTTGTTGCATCAAGAAATGAAAATTGTGAGATTTTAAGCCAAATAATTTGATATCGTTAATTGACACAAGTTTCTTCACATTTGATGAGTATCCTTAGGGAACATTGATACTCTACAAAGAATCGCAAAATCTTTTTTTTTCTTTTTTAGGCAGAATGTGACATGCTAGGGGTAAATGTGTTCTATTTCCTATATCTTTTGGGGCTAACTCTTGTAGTATACCCATCACCACCATATATTCACAATATTTCTTAGTATCTTGTGTCTTGCCTTTAATGTTTTTAAGTGTTCCAATCAAACTATCACATACATCTTTCTCAACATGCATCACATTAAGACAATGTCTTACATCAAAGCTAAGTCAATATGGAAGATCAAAGAACACCAACCTCTTTTTCCAAATATTTTTCTCCACTGGCCTTTTTCATTTCTTTCCAAAGACAATATTAATGTTTTGTTGTCTTTTATAAACTTCCTTCCCTGTTAAAGGCTTTGTTGTATCAAGACATGACAATCATGAGATTTTAAGCCAACTAATTTAAGATCATTCATTGACACAAGTTTCTTCACATTTGATGAGTATACATGTTGGGGCAAATATGTTTTATTTCCTATATCTTTTGGGGCTAACTCTTGTCGTATACCCATCACCACCATATATTCACGGGATTTCTTAGTATCTTTTGTATTGCCTTTAATGTTTAGAAGTGTTCTGATCAAACTATCACTTACATTTTTCTTCACATGCATCACATCAAGACAATGTCTTACATCGAGGGTAGACAAATATGGAAGATCAAAGAACACCTACATATTTTTCCAAAAAAATATCTCCACGGGCCCTTTTCATTTCTTTCCAAAGACAAAATTAATGTGTCGTTGTATTTTATAAACTTCGTTCCCGGTTAAGGACATTGCAGCGATACCAAAGTCTTATTTTCCATTAAAAGCCTTCTGCAATCTACGCTATGGATGATTAGGTCTTAGAAATTTTTGATGACCATGGTAAACATTATTTTTCCATTTTTTAATTGGTGGAAGCATGTATCATCTTCACATATTAGACATGATTTATGTCCCTTGATGCTATAACTAGACAAATCATTGAATGCAAGGAAAGTCAATGATTGTGCAAAACAACATGGCACGCAGTTTATAATTATCACATGTATACATATCATCAACATCAAATATTTCCTCCGATAAAATTCTTAATTTTTCAATCAATGGCGTTAAATAAACATATATTTCGTTTCCTGGTTGCTTTGGACTCGAAATCATCATTGATAACATCATATAGTTGCGCTTCATTCACAATCAAGGAGATATGTTATAAATTATGAGAAGAACATGTCATGAAATATGGTTAGTACTGAAATTACTAAACGGGTTCAATTCGTCGGTGGAACGTCCAAGCCTAAGATTCCTTGGCTCCAAGGCAAAATCTGGAAATAGCAAATCAATGTTCTTCCATTGCAATGAATCAGCTACATGGAGAATTTTTCTATCACATAATCTTTCATCTGCATGTCATTTAGTATTCTTTGCGTCATTTACATTAGTGAACAATCTCTTGAACCTTTGAATTATCGATAGGTACCACATCACCTTGGAAGGAACACTCGTTCTAGTTACACCACCATCATCTTCATCACTATTATCCTTATTCTTGTAGAGTGACTCTCTACACCTCGGGCACTACTTCGAGTTTTCACACTCTTTTCTATATAATATACAATCATTACGACATGCATGTATTTTAACATAGTCCAAACACATTGGACACAATATCTTATTGGCCTCATGATTAGGATTCGACAATATGTTACCTTCTGGAAGCATTTCTTGCAACAATTCAAGCAATTCAGTGAAACTTTTATCCGTTCACCCACCTCTTGACTTAATATTAAATAGTCTCAACACAACTAACAATCTTGTAAAATTTTGAATCCCGGATATAACGAATCTTCGAATTCTCTTTGCAAAGGATCTTTGACATGAGCTTTCTTAAAAGCATCTACTCCAATATCACGAATCATATCTTCTAGAGTATCATTCATAAATTCATCATCTTCAACTCTATGTGACATGGGTCTTTTTTTTGTCACTTCACCATGCCATACCCATTTCGTGTAATTTTGAATAATTTCATCACAACTTAAATGATTGAATATAATATCCCTTAGATGTTTTTGCGTATTCCGGAAAATTTTACAAGGACACCAAAAATTTCCATTATAGTTATGTGGTATTTGGATCGAACTCTCGTGTCAATAATGGTAGCTTCATGGTTCGACAGGAGTTATCCATGTTGTAGTCGAAGTCTGTTCAAGCATGCTATCAAAATGTATTAGCTTTGTGTTTAAGTTAGCATGTCGAATTGGGTCTTGCTTGTAAGCCAAATTGTTAAGTTAGCATGTAGCCTAAGTTAGCTTAGTAGTCTATAAATAGATTAATTCTCTCATGTTGTTGAGAGAGGTTATTTGTTGGCATTCACTTGTAATCTTTGAACTCTTATTGAGAAAGTGAATAGAAAAATAGATTTAATAACTTCCTATTCTTCTTCTCTCCCTTTTGTAAAACCTAATAGGGTTTCTTGTATTTGTTCAAGAAACTCAATCTTTTTCTCATATTTTGGTTTATTCTTGACGACATTAATTCACAACAAGCTGGTGCAGTGAGCATGGAGGAGAAGATGTCGTCAACAAAGTATGAGATTGAAAAATTCACCGATGTAAATGATTTCGATTTGTGGCACTTGAAGATGCAAACCCTTCTTGTTCAACAGGGTTTGTTAGAAGCGTTGAAAGGATTAGAAAAGATGGATGTTGGCCTATCAGAGAAGGATAAGACAACAATGATCGAAAAAGCCCACTGTGCCATTGCATTGAGCCTTGGTGGTAAGCTTCTTTGACATGTTTCAAAACTTGAAGGTTTGTACACGACGAAATCGTTGGTTAATCGTCTCTATCTGAAGCAAGTTTTGTATTAATTCAAGATGAGTGAAGACAAAGCCTTAGTTGACAGCTGGATATGTTCAACAAGTTGATTCTTGATTTGTAGAACATCGAGGTTAAGATTGATTATGTTTAAAGAAACTCTCTTGTATGGAAAATATTCATTAAACGAAAGGAGAAAAAACCATCTTCTGTTGGTGAAGGTTTTCCCGTTAAGAGGAAATTCATGAAGAAAGATGGTAGGTTTTAAAAGAAGAAGGGCAAATAAAGTTCCACTGAATTCTTATGGTGGTAATGTTCCTACTATTAAGTGTTATCATTGTAAGAAGGAGGGTTATATAAGAAAAGTATGCCCCGATCAACTGAATAATCAGGGTGGAAAGGATAATGGTAATGCAGCCATTGTGCAATATGGTTATGAATCATCTGATGTTCTGGTAGTTTCAAGCAGCGGCTCTAGCAAGGAGTGGATTATGGATTCAGTATGTACTTAGCACATGACTCCAAACAAAGATGTGTTTGAGGAGTTATGTGATCAAGATGGTGGATCAGTGTTGCTGGGAAACAACAATGTTTGCAAAATTGCATCTATTGGATCTGTGAGATTCAAGCTCCATGATAAGTCAATAAGACTATTGACTAATGTTAGGTATGTATCTGATCTTAAGAGGAATTTGATTTCTCTTTGTGAATTTGAAAAGAAAGGATATGTTTTCAAAGGAGAGCAAACTATCCTAAGGGTAATGAAGGGTTCGAAGGAACTATTGAGAGGCGTGAAGAAACAAGGCTTGTATACCCTTGAGGTTGAGGTTGTAAGTGATTCAGCAGATGTGGCATCCATGAAACTTGTGTTAAAGACTAAGTTATGGCATAAGAGACTTGGCCATGTCAGTGAAAGAGGCCTGGTTGAATTGTCGAAAAAAAAACTACTAGGTGGTGACAAGGTCGAAGAACTGGAGTTTTATGAACCTTGCCTATTTGATAAATCCTGTAGAATGAAGTATAACAAAGGTAAACAAAGAACACAGGGATACCTTGATTACATTTATGCTGATCTTTGGGGCCTGCAAGGAGTCCTTCACACTCAGATGCAAAGTATTTCCTATCAATAGTTGATGATTATTCCAGAAAGTTATGGGTATTCATCCAAAAGACTAAGGATGAAACTTTTGAAAATTTCAAAAGTTGGAAAACTCTGGTCGAAAACCAAACTAGCAAGAAGGTTAAGAGATTGAGGACTGACAATGGTCTTGAATTTTTCATTGAGGCTTTCGACATCTATTGTACTGCGTCTGGTATTACAAGGCATAACTACTACAGGGACTCCCAAGAAAATGGTTTGGTGAAAGGTTTAATCGAGCTATTCTAGGAAGGGTGAGGTGCATGTTGGTAAGTGCAGGATTGAAGAAGGTGTTTTGGGTAGAACTATTGTGACTGTAGTATACTTGATAAATAGGTGTCCCTCGACAGCCTTGGGAATAAAGACACCTGAAGAAGTTTGGTCGAGACATCCACCTAGTCTCGACAGACTTAGATTATTTGGTTGTTTAGCCCATGCTTACATTAGGCAATACAAGGCCGAACCTAGAGCTCTAAAATGTATGTTCCTTGGATACCATGAAGGAGTCGAAGCTTATAGATTGTGGTGCCTAGAGCCATGCCACAGGCGGTGTATCACAAGTTAAGGTGTAGTTTTCAATGAAGCTGAGATGGCTGGGTCTACATTCAAAGATCTCTAAAGATGATCTGGAACAGGAAGAGATTCCTGTTGAGGTGGAGCATATTGATGCTGAATTGCATGACCCAGATGAAATCGAAGAAAAAGTAGAAGCTAATGTCGAAGCTGATGAGAATGATAATGACTACCTGCTGGCAAGAGACAGGTAGAGAAAAGTCATCAAGCCACCTCAGATATTTGGTTATGCAGATCTCATAGCTTATGCCTTAGTCTCTGCAAGTGAGGTTCTGGACAAAGAACCTAGAGATTATAAGAAAGTTATGATGAGTCGAGACAAGACTGAATGGTTGAAAGCCATGGATAATGAGATGAAATCTCTTCATGATAATAACACTTGGGAGTTGATTAAGAATCCTGCTGGAGCCAGGTTATTCAGCTGTAAATGGATTTTCAAGGTTAAGGAAGGAATCAAAGGAATGATGTTAATGCGATTTCAAGCAAGGTTAGTTTCTAGGAGCTTCACTCAGAAAGAAGGTGTCGACTTTATTGATGTGTTTTCACCTATTGTAAAGCATAGATCCATTCGAATGTTGCTTGCTATGGTGGCGAGAGGGGTGGTTGAAGAACTACAATCATTAAATAAAGTTCTAACAATTTAAGAACAACATGCATATAACAGATTGAAGAATTCTTGTCAAGAATTGATCGTGTACTTATTTTCTAATATAACTTTATCTATCATATTATAATTTTCTAATGCAGTCTGAAAAGTTATATATTCGGTAAGGGATTGGAAAAACACTCAAACCATATAAGATATAATAAACTCATTTTTTAAGCAAACATTAACAAGAACATTCATCAACAACAAATCATAAACAACATAAACGATACAACAAACATATCAAGTCATAGAATGTTTCAGAAATGTACATGTCCCATAATAGCGTGCCCACAATGAAAGAAGGATGAAGCTGAAGTTAGAGCTGAAAACTTGTGTCTATTTTGAATGGATTTCATTCTGGATCTTTCACACTAGTTTGCAACGCTCACTTTAGCTTCGTCCTCGTTATTGAAACATGCATCCCTGCCTACAATTCAAAACAAGCAAAAAGTTAAAATATTATGAAAAAACCTATTAACACATAAACAATAATACATAAACAGATTTTGAAACAAAAATTATAGTGAAGGTGAACCTGTAAAGTAGCCATTGGCTATGATTTGATGCAACAAAGGTATCCTTCGAATAAGACAAGTTGGGTGCATAAATTTGGGGTTTCCATATGAGAGAGACGAGTGACAGAGATTTTAAGGTTTCGTTTTTAGAGATACGAGTGAAAGAGATGTTTGGGTTTTGTTTTGAGAGAGACGAATGTTATATACTGAAGCGAGAGATAATTTCGCTTATATATATATAAGTAGCACCTTTCACCATGGTTAACAATAGGAATCGTGGTGAAATGATTGAAACTTACACCACGGTTGATTATAAAAGCCACGGTGATATACAAGGTCAATCTCATTATGTCACGATAAATGGAAAATTATTGGTGCTAGGATTCGAACCATTTCACTCCAGGTACATTTCAATACGGTTGATACCTATGATCGTTGTGAAATGTTATTTAGTAAATACAAAAAAAAATCACCCAAAAAAGAATTATTACCACTATTAACAGGAAGACCGTTGTAAAATTGGTGTTACGAAAGGTCTATTTTATAGTAGTGCTTATTTATATGGTTACAGAAACTCAATCCTAAATCAAGAAAAAACCATGATGATAATAACTTATATTAAATATGACACGAAGATACACCCTATATGATATTATAATATATTCATAATAATCAAACACCCCCCTCAAGTTGAAGTGTACCAAGATTTAAGCTTGTTACAAATTAACCCTAAAAATACGAGATCAAATCATACCAACTAATATCGTAACCAATAGAGAGAATAACCAATAAGAAGATTTATCATACAGAAGTAACAACCAAAGATAGAAGAACAAATTTAAGAATCCAAGAGAGAAACCAACTGAGAGAGGAAGAACATCTAAAGTGCATGACAAAACCAAACCAAGAAAAATAAGAATCATTCAAAGAGGAATAGTGAAAAACCTCAAACACATGACTTCTATCAAAGTATTAAGAGTTATCGACCTCAGAGACCGCTTTGATTACCAAATTCTAATATCCCTATGTTTATCTAAGACTATCGTAATTATTGGTTCTAGAATGATTATGATTAGTTTTTATTAATTTATAAAAGGGGATTCAGACTTACTTACATAGATTCTAAGTTCTTGTTAATTACAAGAATCTTATTTTGTAGAAATAAATATAAAAGGTCAGTAACACCTACTTTCGTTAGCGTATTACCGTATTCTAAATAATGAACTACCTATTTTCATATGATGATTCTTTAAACACATATATTTTAAAACAATGAGACTTTTCTCAGTTAATCCTAAGACACTTTTGTAGCCTCAGGTTTAATTGTTTATATTTCTCGGTTCAGACATCAATCATACTTTTTCAATATATGATTGATGTCTAATAACATTTCCACTTTTGTGGTGAAATTAGGAATTTAAAACAGAAAATTGAAACAAGTGGAAGCTTCTCAAAATTAACATTTCATCTGAGAACATACATGAGTTTTGTCATTTGGACAGTCGTCATGTCCTAAATCCTAAATGAACTATATTTACGCGAAAGACATACATGATTTTATATTTTAAAAAAAACATTATAACTAATATTTAAAAGAAAATAGATAACGTAGATTGTATTGAAATAAGAGTAATAATTGCTCAGAAGAGACCTTTATACGTAGCAGCAAAGCAAAGCAAAAACGAAAACATAAATAGACTTGCAAGAAATATTCTATTTAATCAAAGTAAATAGAAAACGGTAAGGTGTTTTTATTAGAGTTATAAATCTTTATATAGGCCTATGACTATAAATATGGGTGTAAATTAGTGTAATGAGGACTTAATGTGCAGAATGTAACAACAAAATACTGAAGAGACCACAGAAAACTACTCAACAAAATGGAATCCTATGCAAATCCTGGATGCACTATAGTCGTAACAAGCATTAAGTACAGGCGGTAATGCGTTCTATCTTCTTCTATGGGAAGTAATAAGATTTAAAGATAAAAGCATACGTTAAAAGTTGTAAGAATACTGTTGATCAAATAGTCAAACAAAACAAACCATATAGGAAGACAACTAAATAGGAGAAATAATATAGAGAAACTACCAAATACTAAAACCAATAGAGAGTAGAGTAACTAAATAAAAGAACTCATATAGGGAAGATGACTCACATTTTGTGATTTATTACAGAACTTAACTCTTTAAGTTATCTTTTTATTTTAATTATTCAATAGCTTAATTAATTATGCAAAGGGATAAGAGCAAGGCGCTAGAGGATAAAACTCTGCACCATGGTACACCCAATACAACACCATGCTCTTTTGTATGCTGTAAAGGACAACGCCACCTGAATTCCTGCACCACTAGGTGCCACACTACTCCTTGTCCCCACATGATGATTGTACATGATTCTTAAACGGTGCGAAATGGAAGAATTGGAGGGAATATTGTTGTTTTCCTTGGGCCATATATAATGCACAAATATCCACAAGCCCATGATGCAAGACAACATGCAAACCCTAGTGGAAGTTACTATAAAAGGCTCTCTTGAAGGAAATGAGAGGAGTTAAACATTTAATAGAAAGAAATACTTAGTAAAATTCAGAGAAGAGAGTGAGCTGAACAAAGTGGAGATTCTCTTTTTTTCATCATTTCAAGTGTATGTTACCCGTGTCTAGCGTGACAGAAGTCGTCTCTTGGTGATTAACAATTTCAAGAAGATGAAGAAGTTACTCTTACATTTCTATTTATTTTTCTTTATGTGTTTAATATTGTTTAGCTTAGGAACTAGTATTTATGCATGTACTATGCTCATCATGAGCTAAAAACTTTTAATGTTGAGCAATGTGAAGTTAATATGAAATAGTCATTTGTGTTAAATGATGTGTTGTTAATGCATTGTTTTATCATGTATTAAAATGTTATAAATATGTTTCTTTGAATGATCAAATTAGGAATATATCCAAACTTGTTGTTGTGAGAAATCCAGCAACAAGTGGATTTCATGATAAAAGTGATTGAAAATAGTAGTATAAAGATATTCACTAGATTAGCTATTTCAGAGATAAATAGCTACAATCATAAAGGACCTTCAGAATAAAATAGACATGCATTAAAGTTACAAGTGAGGGTTTAAGATTTATCCCCTTCATTTACTATATATGTTTATGATGATGTAGAGATACACCATCAAATCACTTTCTGACCTTTCATAGAATGACACAACACATCATATACACACATCTGACAAGTTATATTAACAGATCATTGCCCAACATGCTCTTCATTATTAAACTCATTTACTCTCTTTAAATTGTTCTGGACTTCGCTTGCAACTTAACTAAACCTGTGACAACCATACATTATTTTTGTCTTACTCATGCTCATTTACAAAAAATAATTTTACAAAAATCAACCTAAGTTATTTTCCACTCTCTGTGGGTTCGATATCCTTGCTATTCTATCACTTACTAATTTAAACACACATATATACTTATATGTGACATCACACGTTTTCAAGCAACATGGGAAACAACCAAATAGAAGAATTAATGGAGAGAAAAAACTAAACACTAAAACCAAAAGGGAGATGAATAATCAAACAGAAGAACCAATAGCGAGAGAAACGACTAAATTAAAAGAACAAATAGGGAGAGGAATAATCAAACATAAGATCCAATAGAGAGTATATCAACCAAAGAGAAGAACAAAACCAAACAAACCAAACAAAAATCAAATGAAATCAAATATAATCAAATCACAACGAAGAGAAAGGAAAATGAATGTTGTACATGACCAATACTAGAACCTATGGTGAGAGGAAAACAAATGGTATACATGACAAATACTAGAACCAATGATTGAATAATCAACCAAATACATATATGGTTCAATCTCTATTTTCAAGTACAGAAATTTAGAGACGACATGTTGAGACAATTTAGCGATTCAACATAAGTTTTTTATTTATTTTAATATAACCAATCATTAAAAATCAAAGCAAACACATTCCTAACTTTAGGGAACTCAATATTAGAAGTTATTGTATCAACTAAGATTATGTTAACTTCTACAAATCTAAGGTGATAAAACTTGTCATTAGGAAACAAGCATAATAATGTAACTGAGGATGCGCATAACTCGTTTGATTGGTTGTGTACTAATTATAAACTAGCTAACTAAAACGAACAATTAAAAAATATTATGATAAAAAAAATAATTCCCCCCTATAATCCTTTTCCCTTTTAATGTAGTTAATCACAACATGAGCCTATAATATGTCTTCTAATATTATGAATATTTTACAAAACACGACTGCACAACGATTTAATCACCACTAACTCGCTTCATCTGAATATGATTCCCCAATAACCTTGAGGAAAATAAAAATAGAAGAAGGTTTTATATCACGTAAAATATCTAATATCACGACCGATTATGCCCTATGTATAGAAATCGTGAACAACCTCGACAACGTATTTAACTAAAATATGAAAATTACGGTTAGTTCTCATTCCTATATAGATCGATTCCCCAAATTTCATAGACAGAAAAAAAAACATTAAAAACAAAATAACATAAATCATTTAATAAGAGATTCATTAAAGAGACAAAACCTACAAGGATCACATTCTTGGAGGAAAATTCATCGACATAAGATCTAATATAAGGGAACTTGTCATTCATCCTTAAAGGATTCATGACAGTTACAATAGAAAGAGAGAGATTAGCCCAACAAATGATTAGAGATGATTCTCTAATAATGTCATGCATTTTCTCTTCTCACTTAGCTAATAAATATACATATTTGGTCATAAAACTTGAAACCCTTATAACTAAATGAGTTTTACATTATATAAAAAAAAATCAAAAACCGCATAAATGCATCGTTCACGGCCTAGGGTGTGCCACTATTTTTCAATTTCTATGACTTGTTAGTTTGTGATTGTGCAAAACGCGTCGCTCTAACATTTGGGAGCATCGCTTTGCTTACAAGTAGCTTTTAATAGCACCGTTGTGGCTTTTGGAGTGAAACTTACTCATTTGTTTATCAAATAGAGCCACTATGAGATATTGAAGCAGGACATTTATTGCTTATTTTGCAATTTCTTCTTTTTCTTTTGTTTCTCGTGTGTTGGTCTTTTCTTTGCTTTATCATTGCAACTTCCAAAATAAAATACATAGAATTTGTCTGATTAGCATGATTTTGACTATGGTACTTTCCACGCTACTTTGGAATCTTTATTAAAATCTACCAAAACATAAATAAGATAAAAGTAAAATTAGTTAAAAACAAATAAAATTACTACTAAAAACATTATGCGATAAACTCTCATGAAGCTCTCATCATCTAATCCCTCGTGATAGTATTTATTATATATTTATTCTTGAAATGTTCATATAAGTGTATAAACTATAACCTATGCTCAATTATTTTTCTAAACAAAATCATCAACCCATGTATAGAAAAATATAGATTTGTCAACATAATAACATACTAAATAAATAAATGGAAAACAATAATAGCGTACCTTTTGTTGATTTGAAATGAACACATATCTCTTATCTTATCCAATATCTTCCATTAGTAACTATGGAAACTATATCCACATTTCCTTTTTTTATGTTTCAACAACCCTAAAATCCAATGGAAAGTATTGGTCATTTGGGTCCCTTTCTATACCTATTAGAAGTTGTTCACCATATTTGGTATTCAATTAGCAATAATCAACACCAACAAATAATCTTCATGTCCTAGTGAAACCTTTATTCCACCCATCAAAGCAAAAATAGATGGAACTAAACCTTGGTTGATTTGATAGATTTAGTCTTCCAACATTGATCTTGATGGTATTTCCAACACATAACTTTTCTATCCAAAAACATACCTTTATATCATTGCACATTTCCTATCATCACCTCCTTCAATAATAACTTTTAAAATATCCCTGTTCTTCCATGATTTGCTTGACTAATCCTAATTAAATAGTTTCCCTCGTGTCTTGTAGGATATGAAATTTTTTCACATTCTCACTTGTTTGCATATTGTTGGCCACTTCCTTTGTAAATCCACTTATATTTGGTATATTTGTAGTTCAAAGCCCTAGGACATGTGTGGGTTCCCACCCAAATCTTTAATTGATAAGTGTGCTTGTCACCACTTTAGAATATAGAGCTAAAAGTCTACAGGTTCTCCCTTGCATACTAATCTTACCCTATAACTTTCATTTTTCTTACAAATTTAATTTCTCAACTATTTACAATAGAGCACTCAATAATTTCATATTTAATATCATATAAAGAATATTGCATCCCTAAATTAAACTTATAAATCCTTACTTTGATACTCTTTTCTAAGTTTTTCATACCCAGGACCATTTTCTTCATCAGATTCATTTGGGAATGAGATACTAAATTCTTCATTCTATTATTTCTCTTGTTCAATCCCTTTGCTTTTAGAACCCTTAGTGATAGAAACATGTGCAGGAATCGTCAACTCCTTTTTTTGGCGATAGTTTCTTCATATGTGACTCTGAAGTACAAGCATTGATTCTATTTGACTTTCCTTTGATTTCAACTAGTTAGAAGTATTTTATTGTGGATCCATTTCAAAACCATCATTGAGCGCGTAGCTTCTTTCTTCGTCACTATCATTAAACCTCACATGTTTAGCATCGTCATCACTCCCTCTTATACCTTTTTCTACACCAGTTTCTCCATGCATATTACATTCATTTAAATTAAGGAATTAAGGCTCCATTAATTTTGCATTAATATCCTTCACATTATGCTTAACATAAATATGGCCATCAACTTTGTTAGCCGCAACATGTGTTGCACATCACCAACATAATCATCCATATCCAAACAATCATAACCCTAAACAATCACAACTACTAACCTCGTCAAAACACCTCATTTGTTAGATTTTTTTTTTCAAAAATAAGCCTTTGAACCTTGGTATTATTCTTAACAAACTCATAATCATGATGGAAAAATATATCAAAGAGACTCATTTTATGTGAAATAATGAAATAAATTATTGCATTAGCAACTAAACAACAACATTTCACATGAAAAAAACTAAAATCTTACCTTTGAAAACCTACTTGATAAAATCAAGCCATTTAACCTTTTTTTTCCTTGAAAACCCGGTTGAAGCCCCTCCAATGGCATTGTTCTAGTTCAATGCCTATTCTTTTTATTATCTTCAATGGTGTCTTATGTTTCTAAGTTGGGGAAAATGGGAATGACCAAATAAAAAAAGAAGATGAAATGTTTCAAAATAAAGGAAATGCTTCTTTTTTTTCTAAAAGCTAATTGAATAATAATATGGCATGAAATAGCCATGTGTCTCTAGAAAAAATTAAAAATAAAATACAAACTCAGTGTGACACGTTACTTAATTTGTACAGTCAGATGTCACGAAGCACCAAAATTTAAGAATTCTTATATTACAAGGTTGAAATTTTAAAATTATAATTTATAGAGAGATAAATTAAAAAATTCACTCAAATAATAGGGGTCAGATTGTATTTAATGTGTGAGATTTGGGTCGAACTCATGTTGTGTCGAAGTAGAGCTTTCATGTGTTTCGACAGGAGGCAAGCATGCAGTCGAAGCTTGTTCACATGTTGGTGCCTGAGTGTTACATACTGTAGTAAAAGTTTTGTTCTAGTATGTACTGTCGAATTATTCTGTCGAATTGGGCCTTGTGTTAAGGATCCAATTGTTTAGGTTTCTTGGGCAGCAAGTTACCTAGTTAGTCTATAAATAGGCTAGTACGCTCAATTTGTTGAGTGTGGCAAATTGTGATATTCACTTGTAATCATTTGTGACTTTAATGAGAAAGTGAATAGTAAACAGAATTTTATATTTGCCCAATCCTTGTTGTTCCTTATTCTTCTTCTTCTTATTTTTTTTTCTTTTCCGTTAAACCCTAACCCTTGTTTTGGTTCTTGATAATCAAGAAACCGTTTTATACTTTGCTTAAAGATAAATAGATGTCCCTCGACTGCGCTGGGAATGAAGACACCCGAAGAAGTTTGGTCAGGTCATCCACCAGATCTCGACAAACTGAGAGTATTTGGATGTTTAGCCTATGCTCACATTAGGCCAGACAAGGTCGAACCTAGAGCTCTAAGATGCATGTTCCTAGGATATCCTGAGGGAGTCAAGGGTTATAGGTTGTGGTGCCTAGAACCAGGTCACAGAAGATGTATCACAAGTCGTGATGTAGTTTTCAATGAGGTAGAAATGGCTTTCAAGAAAACTGGTGATGTTGGTCGAAGTGCATAAATCTCTGAAGAGGGGCTGAAACAGGTAGAGATGCATGTTGAGGTGGAGCATAGTGATGCTGAAGTGCATAGCCATGATGAAGTCGAAGAGCAAGATGCTGAAGAGGCTGAGGAAACTGTCGATGATTACCTACTGGCAAGAGATAGTTCGAGAAGAGTCATCAAGCCACCTCAGAGACTTGGTTATGCAGATCTTATAGTGTTTGCTTTAATCTCTGCAAGTGAGGTACTTGACGAAGAACCTAGAGATTACAAGGAAGCTATAAGGAGTCGAAACAAGACTAAATGGCGAAAAGCCATGGATGACGAGATGAAATCTCTTCATGATAATAACACTTGGGAGCTTATTAAGAAACCTGCAGGAGCAAGGTTAGTCAGTTGTAAGTGGATTTTCAAGGTCAAGGAAGGAATCGAAGGAGTGATGTCGAAGCACTTTAAGGCGAGGCTGGTTGCTAGGGGGTTCACTCAGAAAGAAGGAGTCGACTTTAATGATGTGTTCTCACCTGTTGTAAAGCATAGATCCATTCGAATGTTGTTGGCCATGGTGGCAAAGTTCGACTTGGAACTTGAGCAAATGGATGTAAAGATAGCATTTCTGTATGGTGATCTAGATGAAACGATCCTGATGCGTCAACTTGAAGGGTATGCAAAAAAGGGTAAATAAGATTATGTGTGCAAGCTGAATAGGTCTTTGTATGGCCTGAAACAATCTCCTCAACAATGGAACAGGAGATTCGACAAGTTCATGACACACATTGGCTTCACTAGAAGTCAGTTCAATCACTGTGTTTACTTCAGATTTTGACCTGGAAATTCACTTGTTATGTTGCTGCTGTATGTGGATGATATCCTCATAGCTAGAAACAATGTTGAGGATGTAACGAAGGTGAAGGCTGAACTCTGTAAGGAGTTCGAAATGAAGGATCTGGGAGCTGCAGCCAGGATTCTTGGGATTGACATCCAGAGAGATAGAAAATAGTCGAAGTTGTGCTTATCTCAGGAGACATACCTACAGAAGCTTCTCGACAAGTTTGGTATGTCGAATTCGAAGCCTGTTGTGACACCTATAAATCCTCAGTTTAAGCTTAGTACTACTCAAAGTCCGAGTACTGAAGCTGAAAGAATCTATATGAATAGCATTCCATATGCTAGTGTAGTGGGTTCTTTGATGTATGATATGGTCTGTACGAGGCCAGACATAGCATATGGAGTGAGCCTTGTGAGCAGGTATATGGCCAATCCTGGAAAGGCGCACTGGCAAGCTGTAAAGTGGATTCTCAAGTACATAAATGGGTCTCTAAAAAGAGTCTTGATTTATGGTGGAGCCTGTGGTGGTGATAGCATAGTCGAAATCTAAGGATTTGTTGACTCTGATTATGCAGGTTGTATGGATTCCAGAAAGTCTATTTCTGGATATGTTTTCACAATGTTTGGCACATCAATCAGTTGGAAAGCGACACTTCAGAAGGTTATTGCCTTATCAACCACTGAAGCTAAATATATTGCCCTCACTGAAGCTGTGAAGGAAGCATCATGGCTTGAAGGTTTTGCAAAGGAGCTGAAACTTCAAGGTCGAAGTATCACTGTTAAATGTGATAGTCAAAGTGCAATACACCTGTCGAAGAATTTAGCCTATCATGAGCGAACTAAGCACATCGGTGTGAGGCTGCACTTCGTCAGAGAGATAATTGAGCGTGGTGAAGTCCAGGTGCTGAAGGTTTTGACTGAAGACAATGCTGCTGATATGATCACCAAGACGTTGCCAAGTTGCAAGTTCTTCCACTGTATGCAGTTGATAAAGCTGCATGATGAAAGCTAGTTGATTCCCTTGTTGCTGAGTTAGATCCAAGGTGGAGATTTATGAGATTTGGGTCGAACTCATGCTGTGTCGAAGGAGAGCTTTCATGTGTTTCGACAAGAGGCAAGCATGCAGTCGAAGCTTGTTCACATGCTGGTGCCTGAGTGTTACATACTGTAGTCAAAGTTTTGTTCTAGTATGTACTGTCGAATTATTCTGTCGAATTGGGCCTTGTGTTAAGGATCCAATTGTTTAGGTTTCTTGGGCTGCAAGTTACCTAGTTAGACTATAAATAGGCTAGTACACTCAGTTTGTTGAGTGTGGCAAATTGTGATATTCACTTGTAATCATTTGTGACTTTAATGAGAAAGTGAATAGTAAATAGAATTTTATATTGCCCAATCCTTGTTGTTCCTTATTCTTCTTCTTCTTGTTTTCTTTTCCGTTAAACCCTAACCCTTGTTTTGGTTCTTGATTATCAAGAAATCTTTTTATACTTTGCTTAAAGATATCGTTTTTCACAACATAATGCTTTATATAAATGTGAGACTCCTAATGCTAGTTAACTAACCATGCAATAGTTAACCCTTTTGCATAGTATATCACATCTTACATTAGACTCTCATTGGTTAAATCTCTCACATTTCATAACTTTAAATAACAATTGAGAATAAATTGGATGTGATAATTTATTGGTAAAATTATCCCACATAAAAAATAAATATAAATTAAAATGGAATTATAAATAGTGACGACCATCCTTTAATAGATAAATTTGTAAGAATAAGTTAGACTCAATAAAATTCTTAATATAGCATTAGAACTTATTAATTTTGACATGTATAATATATGATTAAATGCACTTTTGATCTCTATATTTTAACACTTTTAACGTTTTAGTCTCTCCATTTTAAAAAGTGACCTTTTGGTTCCCCTATTTAAATTTTTTTGATAGTTTTCCCCTCTCCATTTTTGTAGAGGCGACATTTTCATTTAAGACATGACACTTATGTGGCAAAGCCATTTTGGCGCTGTATAAGCATACATTGCCATATCATATAATTAAATAAAATAATGTTTTAAGTTCTATAAATGTTAAAACATAAATTGTTTCCCCTTTTCCCATTTTCTAAACCCTGAAAGCGAAATCGTAATATAGAATTCAAAAGTTATTTTATCTTTCTCAATCAATACTCGATCATGCATATTAAATCTTTGTTAATGTGTGTTTTTTCAAATTTATGAAGTATTCAAAGCTCAAGCTCAACTCAGTTCGTATCTTCATCAACTGTTTGAAATGACAAAAGTAACGTCATTATGGAATAACAAGGAAGAAGTGAAGTTTTGTTCAGGTATGTGATTGTCGTCCCATTTTTGTTTGTATTTTATCTAGTCCCAAATGTTTTATGTTACATGATATGGACCTAAATTGTTGAAGTTGGTTGTGTTTATTATGCTGCAACATATTTTCTTATATGTCAGTTATATTATTGTAAAGTAAATCATATCATTTATGGATCTTTCTTAGAAATATTCAAATTCAAAGGATTAGGTTAAGGATACGCCATAGGGGTGAACTAGTTCTCACACATGTTAAATGGTATGTTAATGGGAATATCTTATAAATGAATCGGAAGTGGGATTTTGATTGCATGTCATATATACAATTAGTGAGTTTGATAAAAATGAGGTTTATAGGAATATTAAGTGCATGTTGTACTTGAACCCTAGGTTTAGTTTTGCTTGTGACCTCTGACCCTTGAATAACTATGTTGATCTTCTTCAATTTATTGAAGATATGAATGAGCAAAAATTGAAATATTTATATGTAGAGTATAATATAGACAATCTTGAGGTAGTAGACGAAATTGAGTTAGAACATGGTTATGATGAAGAAGTATATTGTACTAGTGATGGAGGTCCTAATGTTGTTGATGATGATGATGCAATGCACTGGGTATAAGAGTTTTAATGCTGATGTTGATGATGTATAAGTAGGAAATGATGAAAGGGGTAACTTAGGTGCAAATGTTGATAATGATGACGATGTCTAAGAAGTAAAGGATGTAGCGAATAAAATTAGTGATAATGGTTATGATGATGATGATATCCAAGTAGGAAATGATGTAGGAGATAACATTGGTGCTAACGTTGTTGTTGATGATGTCCAAGTAGAAAAATACGCATAAGAGATTAAATTTTGGTCATGGTGATGAAGAAGTTGATGTTGATTATATTGCAAGTGATCGTGAAATGGTAAGTTTTGATGATAATGAATTTGAATGTAGTGAAGAATTTGAGAAGATGGATTAGACTACAATCCTACCCCGTGAGACTTTAGGTGAGGTTTCTAAAAATATTGGCATTATTGATAATAAGACTGCACTTGATTTGGAGCATGATCTATATGATGTTTCATACCATTTATATATACCCCTTTTGAGAGTGATTATGAAGAAGATAATGAGATGTGTCCAACATATAAAAGTGGCGTGGGAGTGAAGTTTCAATTAGGTGTGGTTTTTAACTACAATGAGGTCATAAGAGATGCATTAAAGGACTATGCAATTGAAAATAATAAAAGTGTTTTCATCAAGGTTTTTTTTTGTGAAATATACCAATACCAGTATTTGCTCATTTGTTATAGTTCAACCGTTATATAGAATTTGTTCAAATGTTTTATAGTATTTGCTCAACTGATACAATTCAATGTTGGTATTTGCACAATTATTTTGGCAGATTTTGGTTATCGTATTTGCTCAACCGTTATAATCTTTACTTGACTGTTTTAGCCATAAATTTTAGATTGTGTTAAAAATAGGTTAATGTTGTTTGTGTATAACAAAATTAAGCATATTTATCATCTCTATAGAGACTGATGTGTTTTCAAAAACCATTCAATAATTTCGTTGATTTTAATGATGATTTTTAAATTTTGTGTGTTTGTGAAATGGTAATGATAAAATAGTGTGATTGACTTTGGTGTTAACAATTGGGAAAGCTTTGTTAGGGTTAGATTTCATCAACTTATCCTCCTGTATGATCGTGATTAATTATATGAACTTCTAATCAAGTATTAATATTACCACCCATCGCTTTGTGTCATGGCTCATGTCTGATTCAACAACGTAAAATCTATTATATTACCTAATAGACAGTTTCTAAGCCTGTTAACTAATACTATAACATTAAGATTTTATAGTTCATATGGATACTAAACTTAAATCTATATCTAGAATTTAACATTTAGTAGATGAAAATCTTGAATCTAATAATTACTAGTATCTCTCAATATTGAATTAAAACCATGAATTAATATTTTAGGTAGTGTTATGGACTGGCCCAATGGCTAGGCATGGCCCAATCCGCTTTTGCTCCCAGAACGGCCCAATTGCCTAAGTCCTGCCAGTTAAAAGCAAAAGGAAGCATTTTACCTTTCTACCCCTCTGCTGGAGAAGGCTGACCGGTCGACCTCCAGGGTCAGTTGCCCCTCATCAGCATTCCTGCCCGTCACCCACGGTTCTACCATCTAGAAACATTCACGACGCTTGTGCCCGTAACTACGCCCTTGCCCACGACAAAGGATAGTTACGGGCACCTCTACCCATCCCAAAGGCTAGTTTCTAGTAGTTACCTATTCTTTGGGAACGAGTATCTCGCCCCGAAAATAGGGACTAATGGCCAAGTGCTGGGGGCATTATAAAAACCCTATAATTTGAGAGGGTCAGGTATTCTAAATCATCCTAAGACACACATATTGTCTACTTGCCTTCTTTTCTCCCAGTCCTTACTTTAGCATCAGAGTGCCTTGCAGGTACACCTCCTCCTCGTCTTTCATACCCAGCATCGCAAACGCAGTCTCTGGCATACTTCAGGTTCTGATCAGTCGGTAAGATCACTGGTACCGCCTGTGGGAACTTTGTTATCCCCGTTTTTCTTTCCTCGTAAACTCAAGACCAAAACAGTTCTTCCAAGATTCCGATCATGACCATCCATGACAATGTCCACGATGCTCGTAACTCTGCCTTCCCCCTCATCAGCAAGACTGACGCTGACGGAGCAACCCCCTTTCTTGGGAGCGACGGTCATCAACAGAGAGATGGATTCACCACATCTCCCTCCCCCGTTCGTGCTGACAACATTGAGGTTCATCCCTCCCAGGACCATGGCGGCTCTACTCGAGGCCCTCAACAAGACCAACCTACTAATCCTATAGCAGAACGCGAGGATTGGAGATTTGGAAGAGTCCAGTCGGCTAAGATCCCCTCTGCCAGAGAGAGAACGTCGGAGATCTCAGTGTCCTCCTCCCTGGCGTGAAAGGGACCGTTGAACACCACCAGAGCCAGAACCTCTGGCAGTCAGGAAGCGCAACCATATCTCCCCCCGGAGCCAACATTCTTCGGGGGCAAAGAGGACCCGAAGGGACCTACGGACAAAGCACTAGCGTTCGCCTCTACCCAGATCCAAGGACCGAGCATGGACCCCATCTCCCCTTCAAGATCGTCGTCCTCCTATTGGACGAAGTACCCGCTCTCCGTCAAGGTCCAACAACAATAGTGATGACGAGCCTCACGGGCCATTGACCCAAGAAATCATGGTCATGTGCCTACCTAAAGGGTTGGAGAAACCCCCATTCCTGGGCACGTACGATGGCCCTGCAGATCCTAATGAGCACATCGAGAATATCGATGTGTTACTCGATTACCGTGGCGTCAGAGGCGCCATCAAATGTAGATTGTTCCCAACCACGATGAGGAAGGGAGCAATAACTTGATACAAGAAGCTCCGTGACAAATCCATCACATCTTGGAGATAGTTGGGGAGAATGTTCTCTAGGAATTTCACGGCCTCTCGTTGCCACCCAAAGACCGAAGCCTCCCTTGAGGCCATCATTCAAGGGAAAGATGAAACTCTTCGAGCTTATATCGAAAGGTTCAACAAAGAAGTCGTCCAGGTCTCCACGACCGACAATATGAAGAAGTTCTTGCTCGAGCGAGGGCTCCGTCCCTAGACCGAATTTGCCAAGGCGGTTGGCATTGAGACTCCAGAAATGTTAGACGCCTTCCTTCTCAAGGAGCAAGCATACATCCAGTACGAGGAGAAAGAAGCTACGAGCTCCACTCGAGACTCGAGGCACCAAGAAAGTTCCAGGTCCTCCGAGCATGACGATCCCTCGACATCTCGTCGGGGAGAGAGAAGACGGGATGACTGCCCACGGGAGTCCCGGGACAATAAAGGGCCTTCTGGCCATTTTCATGAATATACTCCGCTGATCGTCTCCCGGGAGAAGATCCTCTCCGAGTGCGCCAACTCGGAGTTCTGGCAAGCAGGGGTCTAATTCCCAAAACAGATACCGACCTAGCCGCATACAGACAAGTCAAAGTATTGTCGGTCCACAAGATCACAACCATATGACCGACAACTGCATTCATCTGAAGGATTCAATTGAGATACTAATCAGGGATGGGCACCTAAAATAATTCGCCAAGAAGAAGAATGCTCCTCGGCAGGACGCCCAGAAGTTCAAGAAGGTCGAGGAAGAGGTGCCTTCCTCAGAAAAGACCAGCCTTCAAGTCGCCATGAGCATCTCGCGACCTGAAGACTTCTACATCCCCAAGGGGCTTAACATCCCTCCTTACTTCGCTGCACACAGCCCATGGGAAACCTTCCCCTCTGCCATGGTCATCTCCGGAGAGGGCTTCAACAAGGTTACTATGGGCTCCGTCAAGAGGAAGTTCGAGCACCTAATCAACACGAGCTCGAACCAGAGTTCCACGCTTGATAAAGTCTTGGGAGATTCGGTCCCCATCACCTTCTACCGTGAGGAACTCCCCGACGGAGCTCCCAACTCCAGCATCCCACTACTCGTGAAAGCACAAATGGCCAACTTTAATCTTCGTCGAATCCTGGCCGATCAAGGCAGCTCGGTCGACATCATGTATTCCTAGCTAATCTCCACCCTCCAGTTGGATGAGACACACCTGACGCCCTATGTAGGCTCTAACCTACAAGGCTTTAACGGGTCAGTCACAAACCCTTGGGGGTACGTGGAGCTGATCGTTACTTTCAGGTTTACAGAAACGGACAGGTCCATCAAAGTCCAGTTCCTGGTCATTGACTGCCCCTCCCTCTACCAATGCATCTTTGGGTGCCCATCTTTGGCCGAATTAGTAGTTGTGACCTCAACCGTGCACCTAAAGATGAAGTACCACACTTCCAAGGGGCTCGTTGCCACTCTGCATAGAGACATCGAAGCAGCGAGGAGATGTTTCGAAGCAACATCCAAGGGGCTGAACACGATCGCCGCCAAGCCGAAGACACCCCGCAAGCCTACTCTACCCTGTAGCTCTGAAGAGGCGAAGCCATGGCCCACGCGTTGACTCCATCGACCTTGACAACCGTTTCTCTGAGGATGACCAAAGGGACCTATCGCTACGCGAAAAATGCAGAGAAGTCGCCATCGAATGTTATTTATCCCAACATGGGGGAAAGGAAAACATCGAGAAAACCTAGGGAATAAGGTGGTCTCGCGACCAAGATATGGGTTTGAAAGTTAGTTATGCAAGGGGAAGGTATTAGCACCCCTCACATCCATCGTACTCGATGGGAACCATCTCTGTAGTCTATGCGTGAATAGGTATCGTTTATCTAAAGATTTACTTGCCAAAGAGAAATGGAGGGGTTTAAAGAAAAGGAGACTCGATAGGATCTCGCAATCCTATGCCTACATATTCCCTCGTGCAATGGGAAAGTCAGAGTCATTGTAGTTCAGAGGACTATGGGTGACTTGGTGGAAGGTTGCTCGCCAAGACATCGTATCTTGTGCCTACGTATCTTCATTGACAAATAAAGAATCAGAGTGTTCGTAGTTCATGGGACTACGGGTTGTTGGTCTCGATCGTACAGGGCGAGAGAAGGTTTGTTGTTTTTGTGGGCGAGATTAACGGTCGCGTTCTAGCAGTTAAGCATTGCTTGTATTGCATAGAACGAATGTAAGGTGCCCTTTTTGGTATGTTTTAGAGTGATGCCCTAAGGGAAAGAAGTGGTGAAAGTTATTGGTTTTATCGAGTTTAATTATAGATACTTAGAGGGGGAAGAGTATCCAATCATATGCTAAGTATGGCCTACAGTCACGTACTCGAGGTTGAGGGGATAATAATATCCCAACCACCTACGTTCACCCTAAAAGGACATGATTAAACTCTGGGTTTGGTCTAAATTTTTTTTATGGATGGAGGAGGATGAAGATGATATGGAACGAATGGCGGATTAAATCAAGGCTTGTTCTCCATAGACCGTGACGAGTTGATCGTTCTTGACGAACATCAGTTTTTGGTGCAGCGTCGAAGTGACTACCCCAGCCTTATGTATCCAAGGTCTTTCTAATAAACAGCCGTATGCTGCCCGAACGTCCATGACCTAGAAAGTGATTAGGAAAGTGTAAGGACCAATAGTTATGGGAAGGTCAACTTTGCCAATAACTGCTTTCTGAGATCCGTCAAAGGCTTTGACGATGACCTCACTGCCCCTCATTGGGGGTCCTTTGAATGATAGTCGCATTAAAGTGGACTTCGGCATAACGTTGATGGTTGATCCTGTGTCTACCAGTACGTTGGATAAAGCATCGTCTTGGCAATTAACTGTGATATTAAGCGCCATGTTGTGACTTTTGCCCCCCTCTGGCAAGTCCTCATCACTGAATCCTAAGTTATTGTAGGAAGTGATGTTAGAGATGATGCTATCAAACTGTCGTATTGACACACCCTGTTCCACGAAGGCCTGCTCTAAGACTTTCTGTAGAGCCTCCCTGTGGGCTTCGAAACTGAGTAAAAGTGATAGCACTGAGATCTTTGAAGGAGTCTGTAACAGTTGATCGACAATGTTGTATTCACTCCTTTGGATGAGCTTCGGCATCTCATCATTGTTTTTCGAAAGGTCGGGATCACTAGAGTGACCGACTGGTGGATCAGGAGCTTCTGTCGGAAGTTCCTTTTCTTTGTTAGGTTCTCCAACTCCTTGGTTGAAGATTCGACCACTCCGTGTTACTCGACTGATGTCTACAATATTCACGACGGAGGGTAATGGAATTTCCTTTCCATTCTCAATTATTGTTGCACCATATTTGTAAGGGATCGCCTTAGATGATTCATACGGTAATGGTCCTGGTAAATAGATAACTATAGGAGCCTTCTAATTTCTCTGACTGTCGTAGGTAACTTCAATCAGTTTTTGGCTAAGAACCTTTGATTCGTCTAGTAGAGGGATGATGGCACAAATATCCTTGTTCCTCTCAGGGTCAGAGATTACAACCACGTCTCTGATCTGATCAACGAAGTAGTCTGGCGCCCAGTCAACGGACCCCGAAGCTAGGTTTGGGTGAATCTCCTTGCGATCCAACTGACCTTGAAGAGCTGCCCGCACAAGGTAGCATCCTTGGTTATTCTCCGAGCAGACTCTACAACGTTCGTAGTTATGTGGTGGCACCTGGCCACGCTCGCTTTGAATGCAGTGTAACCTTACCAGGTTTGTTTCCATAGATCGGACATCTTGATTTTGATGCCGAGTAGGGTTTCCATAAAGCACACTGATTTGTTGCGTGTCTTCATCCAGATAGATTGGAAGCCACCAGGGGTTTAATAAGTGTTGTAAAGTATTCTAAACGAGGGCGCACCCTTGGTTACTCTCACAATATCCTTTACAGTTCTGATAATTATGCGAAGTGAGAAAACCGAACTGGACCTGCCTGGCATGTAACTCCACCAAGCTGGTATTCATCAGACGAATATCAAATATTTGAATCATGTTAATCTGATAGGGATTCCTATCATGGTAATCCTGGATCCATCCAAGATCCATCTGATGCTGGAGGGTCTCTTGTACAAAAGAGCATCCCTGTTTATTTACCGAGCAAGTCAGACAGGAATTATAATCGTGTCGTGGCAGATAATGATACTGGCTTTGCCTTGAGTGCATCGCCACCAAGTTGACATTCATTGCACGGATGTCGTGATTCTGAATGATGTTAGAATTTGTATAGGTCATGTTGACTCCACGAACTCGATGCTCTTGGATCCACCCGAGATCCAATTGTTCCTGTAAAGCTGTTTGCACCATAGAACATCCCTGATTGTTCTTAGAGCAGATATCACACTGGTGATAATTATGAGGTGGCACGTGGCCATATCCGCTCTATCTACAATGCATCTTGACCAAGTTGGCCCTCAATAAGAGTACATCGTGAATCTGATAGATGTTGTTAGACTCTCCCTCTATCAAATTGACTGCAACTTTCTCGTGTTGAGATAGCGGGTTCGTGAGAACATTCGGATTCGTATCTTTGAAAGATAAAACTCCGCTCCTAACAAGCTTTTGTACGTCGGATTTGAAACTGAGACAGTTTTCTATGTTATGCCCTGGTCCTCCTTGATGGTAAGGATAAGTTTGATCCGCTTTGAACCAGAAAGGCAAATTTTTCGGTACTGTAAGAGGAGACTTAGTTTGAACGTGCCCATTAACCAGTAGTAACGGAAACAGTTCTACGTACAACACTAGTATAGGGTCAAACCCTGGTGGTCGCATTGTACGACTGTTGTTGTACTGAGGACGAGCCTGCTGAAGAGGTTGTTGTGTCCTTTGCTAAAGTTGTTGTTGATTAGGTTGGCTCCAAGAAACCTGAGGTTGATACGTAGGAATAGGCGCGGGGTTGATAGTAGGAGTTACAGCTGCTACTGGTTGATAACGTCGCCTTTGCTTTCCGAGAGAGATATTCCCAATATCTTGCTCTTTTTTCTTAGGGAGAGCACTACCGTATCATTTTGCACTACTTGATGATCCAGCGTCTTTTACTAAACGTCTTTCTCGGACCGCTTCCTCAAGACGAACTCCCATGCCCACCATTTCGGTGAAGTCACTGGGCGCACTGGCAACCATTCTGTCGTAGTAAAATGAGCTTAAGGTATTTAAGAAGATCTTTGTCATCTCTTTTTCCTCAAGAGGTGGACAAATCTGGGCGGCGATTTCACGCCATCTCTGAGCGTACTCCTTAAAGGTTTCTTTGTCCTTTTGTGACATCGATCTGAGTTGATCTCTGTCCGGTGCCATGTCCAAATTATATTTATACTGCTGAACGAAGGCAGCGCCAAGATCTCTGAATATGCCGATCGTGGTGCGGTTTAACCCCATATACCATTTTAAGGCGGCACTAGTTAAACTATCCTGAAAGTAGTGAATGAGCAGCTCCTGGTTCTTTGTCTAAGCTGACATTCGCCGAGCGTACATCACCAAGTGACTCTGAGGGCAAGAGTTACCCTTGTATTTTTCAAAGTCGGGCACTTGGAACTTGTGCGGAACTTTCACATTGGGGACCAAGCAAAGGTCCGCGGCATCCTTTCCAAATAAATCCTGACCGTGAAGGGCTTGCAGTTCTTTTTGCATTTCCAGGAACTGTTCCTGGAATTCATTCATTCTGTCGAACATGCTGTCATTTCCACCAGAAGGTATCTGTGGAATATGTCCTTCCGGGATAGTGTGTACCACGGGTGGTGGTATAGTCATTATGGCCGAGATTCTTGGTGCCTCCCAAAGTTTGTAACCTTCAGGAGTTGTTGTCATGCCCCTAGCATCTTCGCTTTCCCAAAGTTTGTAACCTTCAGGCCCAGCGGTTCCTGCTGCGGTTCCCTGATCCTCATTGATCGGCGAAACATATCCTTCCGGGATATAGTTGATAGGCATGCCCCAGGGACGGTCTTTCAGCATTTGTACCTAGGATTGGACTTCTCCACTATGGGCGTCGATGTGATCTCTGAGATCACAGTCCTTTGTTGTTGCATCTGAGCTTCTACTAGAGCTTGCATGTCGTTATGAAGCTTTCTTAGATCTTTTCTCAGAGTGTCGATCTCTTCTCTCAACTCTCTGTTCTCTTCCTCAAGATCATCCATCTTTTTCTGAAGATTGGCCCGAGTATTGTACGAAGGAGACAGTTTGACTCTAGAATTGAGACGCAAACGTGAGATTCGTAGGTAAGAAGAATGCGTTTATGAGAATGATGTATGCAGTGATTATTAATTATTTTTGTTTATTCAAAGTAAACTTCGACAATTAGATTGCAAATATCAAACAGTGGGGAAGCCCCGTTTTATTAAATTCAAAGGATTGCGGAAATGGAAATACAGTAGATTACAAAGTGCTGGAAAAGGAAACCTAAACTAATGGATCCTGAGTCCTCTCTGAAGAGAGCTCAGGTGTTGGTTCTAGTACTTTCGTCTTCTTTGACCGGGGCTCTTGGGCCGTTATCGGGTTGTCATTCCTTTGCCAAGTGAAAGGCGTGAGCAAACTCCTTTGGTCATCCTGATTCTCTACAGCATGTTGCTCTAAAATCTCAATCAGAGCATCTTTTTCTCTTAACAGCTGCTGTATTTTCTTGCATTCCACATTGAGAATACGGTACTTGTTCCTCCAAGACCTCTACTCCTGTTGAACTTTACTGAGAGTAACTTGAAGTTTTTTCGTCTCAAACATGAAATAAAGGGCAGAGTCCCTTAATGGAAGAACTTCCTGACGAGGGTAAGGCATCCTCAGCTTGAGAGCTCTAGTTTGTACCCAGTGGAGATAAGGCTCCACCGAGACACAGTCTGGTTTTCCTAGAGACTCCCGTCCTTTCCTATGAACGTGTTTCTAAGCGTTCACTATTTCTGTCTTTAGTGCCCTGTCATTTTCTCCTTCCTTGAAGAAAAGACCTTCCAGATGAGCATTACGCGGGACATGCCTCATCGGGTATCCAAATTGACGACGAACTAACACCGGATGATAGTTGATTCCTCCCTTAGTTCCTATAAGGGGTACATTTGGGAAATTTCCACAATGGTCAATGATTCTGATCCCGTCGTAGATTCGATTGTACCATCAATGTCCGAGTTGGTAAGAGACATGACTCTCTACGACCAATGTAAAGTATTCTTTTGATCCCAAAATGCAGCAGACTTGGGTAAATGGGAAGTGAACCATTTGTAAAGCAAGGGTACACAGCACGTGATCATTCCTCCGCTGTATAAATTCCTTAAGTGTACCGAATGATACGCATCTGCGAGTAAGGTCGGCACAGGGTTTCCAATCAGGAAAATCTTAATGGCGTTGATATCTATAAAGTTATCGATGTTGGGAAACAAAAATAACCCGTAGGTGAGCAAAACAAAGATGCTCTCGAAAGCGGCCATGTTCCCTATACTGGCAAAGTACAGGGCTTTCTTTGTCAAGAACTGGGCTGGCAAACCCTGGATTCCACCCTTAGTGGTCATGTGAGTCCTGACTTCTGACTCGTCCAAATAAATTGCTCTTGCAATGGTCTGATCCTTTGGAATTTCTCCCAGTCCTGAAAAAAGAGCCTGATCTGTGATATGCAAATCAGTCAAGTGAGAGTACTCCTCCAGCGCTGGTACAAGCTGATAATCCGGGAATGTGAAACAGTGATAAACTGGATCGTAGAACTAGATTAGCGTGGACAGGATTCCTTCAATTACGTGGACCCTTAATAAGGACAGCAGTCCTCAATACTTGGCTCTGAAAGCCTCGTGGTTGGTGATCATCCTCGCCAAACCTCTCAAATCCTCTAACTTTGGAACCTTAAAGGTGTACTTATGAGTTTTCCTTCTACCGAAATCCATTAGCGCAATCTCCTTTCTCTGATATTTGCAATCATTGTCTCAGTTTAATTTGAAAAGGATAGACTAGAAGAGAAGATTTTCTTTGTTTGAATGTTTTTTAAATGAATGTATGAATGCAGCACACAAAAACATAGAAAAACATGGGGTCAAAGGGTCGGTGTCATGAAGTCAAGGCTCTACCCCCCCCCAAAGGTTTATACTGGTGATTTTTTGTACCTGTCCGCAAAATCATAGAGTGATCTCAGATGAGGGTAGTATCGCGTGACAACTATTTTTGATAGCTTCCGCACTACAAAATGGCTTAAGTCTGCTAAAAACCTCAGCTTCTCAGATAACCCAGTCGACCACACTACTTTCAACAACCGAAGTCGTATAGGCAATGTATCTGCAAAGGGAGTCTCCACTGAGTTTGATGGCCGATCGGGGGCTCTTAACTGGAATTCGCTCCCAGTAAGATTACCCACATTGCCATCACCTATCTTAGGTGTATACTCAATCTTTCCACATGCGGCATCACAGGCATTCCCATTAGCAGAAAAATAAACACAGATATCATTTAGGAAAAGAAGTATATATATATTTGTCTTAATCATCTTAGACCTCTAGTCTTATGATCCTATACATACAATGACTCCCCAGCAGAGTCGCCATTTCTGTGACATGAATGTGAACTCAAGGTTTCTACCTAAGAGATGGGAAGAGAACAAAATCTCGTTGTCCCCAGTGAAGTCGTCATTGTAGTTGTAGCGCGAATTTTTGCGTGGTTGCGAAGCACTATCATTTTACAGTTCGATTCATTTTTTATCCTATTGAAGCTGATGAAGGAAGGGAAATAGATGTCTCCAATTAACCCTGCTTGCAAACTGAGTTTAAACAGATGACTGTTGGTTTACAGATACTATTAATATTGTGGGTCTCTCTTAGGTTATTTTGTTAAGAACACAACGTCTAGGCTATTGGTAGGATGTTAGGACTGATGCTTTTCGATTGATGTATGAAGGTATGGGATTTTGGGTTTTTGATTAGTATGCTCGCTAAGATTTTTACAATCTTATGCCTACGTATTCCCGTTTAACGAAACAGGGAAATCAGAGCGATCGTAGTTCCTCCTATTCTATGGGAGGAAAAAGGTTGTTTTGGTGTCTTGTTCAAAGGCCAAGACGTGAAGCTAAAGGTGGTTTGTATCTTTTTCAAAGCCCAAGATGTGAAGCTGAAGGGTCTATTTGTATCTTGTTCAAAGCCAAAGATATGAAGCTAAAGGGTTTTGACTTTAGAGAGAATTTGTCATCTCTAAAGGGGAGTTGTTAATGTTTGTATGCTATGAACAAGGCACAACTTTGATGCTAAAAGGTTGATTGATTCAACTGGGGTTTCCTTATATAAAGCCTAAGAGGAGGCTATTGGCCCAACAAGAGGGTGCTTTATATCTGTCTCGTACGAAGCCCGAGATAGAGGCTAAAAGGGTTGACTCAACAAGAGAGTGCTAACAAGTGACTGACTCAACAAGAGAGTGCTTTTATATGTGTCTTGTACGAAGCCCAAGACGGAGGCTAAAAGGTGATTGACTCAACAAGAGAGTCTTTTATACTCAATAAGAGATTGTTTTTGTATCTCGTATGAAGCCCGAGATGAAGGCTATTGGGAGATTGAATCAACAAGAGAGTCTTTTATACTTAACAAGAAAGTGTTTTTGTATCTCGTATGAAGCCCGAGATGGAGGCTATTGGGAGATTGACTCAACAAGAGAGTCTTTTATACTCAACAAGAGAGTGTTTTAGTATGTGTCTTGTACGAAGCCCAAGACGGAGGCTAAAAGGAGTTTGACTTAACAAGAGAGTCTTTTATACTCAACAAGAGAGTGATTTGGTATCTCGTACAAAGCCTGAGATGGAGGCTAAAAGGGAAGTGACCCAACAAGAGAGTCTGAGAAGGTTAGCTCCCTTGGGGAGAATCATTGTACAAAGCCCAAGAGGAGGCTATTGTGCTGGTGACTGTTTCAGTTTAGTGACAGGTCCAGTATGTTGGATAAAAGAGAAAATCAGTTCTTATAAAGGGTATGATTAAAGGTATTGTTGTACTTTGGTACTGATCAGAGGATCAGGGTTATTTCTTGTTCTTTAAGGGAAGAGGAAATCCAAAGGGTATTGAGACTGTCCAAGTCTACGGGTGTTTTGAGAAATCGATTCTTAGGTAGTGAATAATCTTTGTATAATGCCCAAGAGAAGGCTGGTACGTTAAGGGATGAAGGTCAACCCATTAACAGGTCTGATACTTGACTCAGAAAGACAGCTCTAGCAAATTGATGACTAGGTTCTGTTCCTATACCTGTAGAGGTCTCTGGGTCCTTGCACTAAGCCCAAGAGGAGGCATGAGAGCTTTTAAGAAGCTGAAGGGTCCTTGTACAACGCCCAAGAGGAGGCGGGGATGCTTTTAAGAAGCCTGTGGGTCCCCAAACCCCGAGAAGTTCAAGATATGCTATTCACTGAGAATAGATCAAGCCAGAAAAGTTTGAGAATTTGGAAGAAACTCAAGAGATGCTATTCACGGAGAATAGATCAACTCTGGGGAGTAGAGTCTCTTTGACAATTTCTAAGGGTGACAGTCTGAGAAAGAGTCACCGAGAATGCTGCCTTTCACGTTTCCATATTATTTAACCCCAAGAGGAGGGAAGATTGTGTCTGGTAATCCTATGGGGATCTAGTTTTGTTTGTATTTAAGAGTGACCAACAGGGCTTTACCTAGTGCTAGACGTAGTTGCCGGGGAAAACTCTAAATAACTATACTAGTATTACACAGTTAATATTTGACAGGTATATAAAAGTTTGTGAAAGAAGACTTACAGTAAGCAGCCCCACAATACAGTTATATATATATGAAAGCGGATAAAGAAAGCGGGTAAACACTTACTCGGTTGTAGAGCTTCCATGCTGTTTGGTTAGTTGCTCAACAAAGAAAGCTTTGATAACAATATTATATTCAAAATCAAAGGATAAAATGCTTTAAAAAGAATTGTTGGGGCTTACAGCTCAAGGAGAGGCCCAACATTTTATCAGTGATTGCACTGTTGTTTTGAATTTGTACAGAGGGACTTATACAAGTGACTGAGGCCCAAAAGGTTTTCTGTACAAAGGGATGGGTCTTACACCCTCTCAAGAGGCCCAAAGGTTTATTTTTATACATGTGGTGGGGCTTACAGCTCAAGGAGAGGCCCACGGTTTTGTTTTGAAATGACGATAACGCCGAGATTTTCTTTTAACGCGGAGGGACTTATACAATGTCTGAGGCCCAAAATTGTTTTGGTTAAAAGGGGGTTGGGTCTTACACTCTATTAGAGGCCCAAAGATTGATTCTTGTACAAGTGATGGGGGCTTACACCTCAAGGAGAGGCCCAAAGTTTTTTTGTTAAAAAGGCGACGATCGTGCCAAACTTTTTGATGGTATCGGGACTTATACAATACACTGAGGCCCAAAAAGGTTTGTATTTACAAAGGATTGGGTCTTACACTCTATTAGAGGCCCAATGGTGTTTAAAGAAAAAGAATGGGGCTTATAACACGAGGGTAGGCCCAAGGGTTATTTGTTTGGAAAATGGCGATCGCGCCGAGGTTTGAAAACACAGTGGGTCTTATACGATGACCGAGGCCCAAATTATTTTGGTTTTAAAAAGGGGTTGGATCTTACACTCTATTAGAGGCCCATGAGTGTTTGAAAAAGTTTGATAAGGGTTGAATTAATCAAAAACCCTAATTTGTTTTCAAAATGTATTTTAATTGAATAAAAAATTCAATTAAAAATGATCAAAATTGTTAAACATGTGGAAAACAAATTGTGATCTTGGATTAATGTTTCAAAAATCAGGTTTTGATCCATAAAATGATTGGAAATCATTAAAATTTGAAAAATCAAGAGGGAGAAAATATTTTAAATGTCAAAAATAATTAAAATATTAATTCTTTACTAAAATATCAAGTATATAAAATAAATAATATTTTTGGGATTTTTTGGGAAAATAAAATATTTTAACATTTTTTTGAATTATTAAAAAAAGAATCAACTCAAAATCATTAAAACTCAGAGAGAAATTAATTTTTGAATCAATTAAATAAAATCACAAAATTCAAATATTCAAATTTTTGAAAAAGGGCGCCAAGAACATGGCAAGAACACGCGCCCTTCCTCTATTTCTGCAGATTTGCGTTTTCTATCCAATCTCACTGAATACTTGATTATATCATGCAATCTACATATCAATCTACTCGTTTCAACCTCACGATCATGTCTATGGTCTTTAATTTCATTTATTTTAAGCATGGAATAAGAAATCAAAGAGAAACCTCAAGAACCCTAAAATTTGCATGAAGGTTCAGAAATTCCATACACGATTCAAACAAAGCAATTGATTGAGGGAAAACACTCCATGCATGATTATGAACATATGGCAAAATTATTGTGCAGCAAAAAATGCATGAATCATATAGTTAGAAGAGCTCATGCTTACCTCTTGCAGCTGGTGTTCGTGTTTTGTGTTAGAGGTGTTGCAGCTTGGTTCCAAGGATATAGACAGCTTCCCTAGGTGCTATGGAGTGTTTCTGGATGCTTAGAGTGGATTGAATTGAGCTGGAACTTGATTTGGCACCTCAACTGCAAATCTGTCAAAGGCTTGAGCAGTTGGCTAGTGATTTTGAGATTTTGGTGTTCCAGATGTTATGTGAGTGTTTGGATCACTTCTATATGAGGTTTATGAGGTGTGTGTGTGTGATTGGTTTAATTGGAATAGCTCTCAAACTCAAAACCCGATAGTGACTTGCCTTAGAAGGCAAAATTGGAGTGAAAGAAGAGATTTTGAGGAAAGCATCTGTTTGATGGCTTTGGTGTACTCCAAATGATCATAATTGAGCTTTATTTATAGTAGAGCAAGTTTGTTTTGCAAGGAATAGTGAATGGCAACTGCTGCATAGGTGTGGCCAATGTTGAGCAATGAGAATCCAAGTCTCCTCTAGCCATTGACTAGAGGTTGGGGCACAGGCTGCTGGTCCCCTTGGTCTTGGATAAGTCTTGACTGAATTCAGTTGGGAATGACTCAATCCATGCCACCTTGGTGTATGTATTGAATGCTCCAATCCAAAATTGGAGTCTTGTCCCTCTTTTAGGCAATTCTAGGTTTGGCATGCTATTTTTGGTTCCAAAGACTTGGGAGGCTTGGGATCAGAGTTGGTTCCTCCTTGGTCCCCCCTTGAGGTGTTCAGATGGATAGAGTTGCTTTCCCTTTGCAAAATTTGGGCAAATCGAGCAAAACTCCAAAATCTGCCTTGCCATGACAGTTTACAGTAAGGCATATTGGCATTGTCATATCTCATGGCTCAAGTGGAATTTGATGGAGTTCTTGGCCATTTTGGAAAGCCCTTATATGATACAACAACTGTTTGATCATAATTGGTTTTGATACTTTTTGGATCCAAGTGAAAAATGCCCCTACATTTGGAAAAAAGGGAAGGTAGATTCTGACCTAGTGAAAATTTCACTAAGTGTTGGAAAAAATGACATTTCATGTTTTCAACCATTTTGATAATTCCATAACTCAAAATCCATGATGAATTGGAATGAGGTGTAGTTGAAGCTTTTGTAGAGGGCCATGAGGGCTACAAATCCAGCTTTGGATGGGGAAAAATGGCCTTGTGGTTTAGGAGTTATGATCCTCCGAAGTTGGTACCCTAGCCATTTTATTCCATAACTTAGAAAATTTCTAAGTTTTTTATGGTTACCCCTTTTACAAGTTATCCCACTTTTCTTGATTTTTCTAGATGAATGATGATCCAAATCACACATTAACATCATTTTAGGGTCAAAGAACCATATTTGTGAAAAATCTCAAAAAGTCAAAGTTGACTTTTGGCACAGTTGCCTTTTTGTCAGATGAATTCCAAACTGTGCGATCCTCTATGAAATCAAGTCCTTGACCTAAATCAAACTTGATGGATTTTATAGGTGTCATAGGGTGTATTGGATCATGTCCTAGGGTTTGGGAGCATGTCCTGGTCAAAAGTCAAAGGCACAGTTGACTTTTCCCGCGAAACCCTAACTGTGGTTCTGATGAATTTAAAACTTGTGAATCAAGCTTCTTGGATCAATCCATTGTTGCAAATGGATCAATGTAGTGTATTAGAGACCCTCAAATCCTCTCTTGAGGTCTTGGCTCATTTTTTGTCCCAAAAGTCAACTTAAGGGTAAATTAGGTCAAGAAACCCTAATTCCTGATTTTTTATGAATGCATCCCCTGAGGTCAAATTGACTTAATGATTGGGTCCACGAGGTTCCATGGAGTATATTAGGTTATACTTTTAAGCATTGGCTCATGTCCAGAGGAAAATTTCCATCTGGAGGCCCTGGTCGACCAAAACCCTAATTTGGTGACACTGTCGATCTTAAGGCTTAATCCACTTGGAATGCTGCAACATTGTGCTTGATTCTTGAAGTGGGAGTCCTCTTGATCCTTTTTGGATGTTTGAGAGGTTAGACAAGTTGAAGATCATGTCAATTCTTGATTGATCCTTTGTCTAAGAGCTTTGAGAGGGCTTGAAACCCTAATTTTTTATAGTAGTGAATGCTCACCCATCTTTGGGGAGACTGATGAGGTATGATGGTTCATCCATATTGTGATGATGATTTGCACAATGATGGGAAATCTTAGTGGTCAAAATTTGGGGTATGACAGTAGTACGACGGTTTTTTGGATGTTGAAAGCTCAAATTCTGATATGGCTTACGTTTCTCAAGCGTCGACTTAAGCCGGAACGCAAAACCTCTATCTGTCAAAACACTGTCACCTACAAGATGCCAGTATCATGTCCTCAAAGATTCAGCCTGCTCTTCTGTACAATTTTGAAGAAGGGATTCCACACGGAAGTTTATTCCAAGGGCACCAAGAAATCGAGATTGAGTAATTGGCCCATGAACAGACACCTCTTCTGAGGCTTCCTCTGCAGAATGTCTAATATAATCGAAATCTATGTATGCACTGAGATAAGCAAATTCGGGGTCATCTAGAAGATTGGCAAACTTGTGTTTCCGTATTTCCCAGAGACTATCTGAGACTACTCCATCCAAGCCATAGTCAATGATTAAAGCTCGACCGCCATCAGAACTTATCCTTTCAATGAAGGTCCGAGTCAAATCCATAGCTTTGGGAAAATTTTCAATTTGATTGACCTTTGAAATCTCCTCAGTTGCAGCCCCATTGGCTCTCTTTAACAGATACAAGGTTGCAAGTGTGGGATGTGGGGATAGAACAAAATGTAACGACGAATCATCTGCCACATCAACCATTTTCTCACACCAGCCACGAGTTGCTTTTTGAAATTGATGGACTGGCATGACATTCTCGGTTGGCAAAGATGATCCAGAGGGGTTTCATGCGGTAACTCTTATCCTCACAATTCTTATTTCTACAGATGCTACATAACGTATCGACCATGTGGCGTACAAATGATGTAACCCTTGTTTTGCCGAAACATATTCCGCAACATTTTTCCACCGGCAAAGACATAAGTCATCTTCTGTAGAAGGACCTTCAGCTAATGTTGTTATTGTTCAAGAATTGGACCTAGCTTAGTTGTAACTTGAACTGGATGATTATGTTAATGGTGTTAAATTAACATGTAACTATGGTTAAATTTGAAACTTTTGGGGTTATTGTGTATATGGTTTGATAGCATGTTGGCATATACGGTTTATAAATGCCAAGGCTTGGTTTATTTGGTAGCATTGTGTTTTATTTTGCTAACTGCTTTGGCATGATAATGTATGTTGTTTCTTATGCAGGCCTAAGTTACTTGTTGTTTGGTGTTGTATTGAGGCAGACACTTGGTATTATGAAGCATAGGTCATGGATCACTCAACTTGCTCTGTGTATGCAGTGTGATGTTTAGTGTTGAACTATGAGAGTCATGCTTGTACTATTAGCTAATGCCACGAAGTTGTGATAACACACGGTTGTAGTTAGGATGTATGGTGATGTTAAAATGTTAACCATGTTGCAATGTCAAATGTTCCTCCTCTTTAGCTGTGGTTAACTTTGTTGTTGAGCTGATATTGTATTGTGTTATTTTGAAAACAGGTTTAGGCATGGTAGTGGTGATGTTTATATAGGCTAACTTGGACATGGCAGTGCATGTGAGGAGGTTTTGGAATAAAGGGAATACACAGTGCATGAACAATTATGAGGATCTTGTTCAAAGAGTACCGGCCCTTAGGAGAAAGATTTGAACGTTTCGTAGGTTTTGGTTTGAATATTTCTTTATGTAATAGATTGTAACTTGTGCTTAAGTTGTAATGAAGTGGGGTCTCCCTTTTTGTCATGTAGTGAAGTCTTTTGTTGTCACGACTTCTTCCCCTTTTTGTTATGTATTTACTTGCACTGCCATTGTGAGTTTTCATTATTTTTTTTTTAATTTGGATTTTATTGGGTACAAATATTTGGCTTAGATGTTGGTTATTTGGAATGTAACTTTGGATTGGATTTTTTTGGTAAGGTAATTTGAACCTTTGAACTGAATTAGAATAAACTTGAATACTTGGATTAATTTGGAATTAGATTGAAAATGGATAAATAGTGGATATTGAATATTGAAGTTGGTTTATGAAAGTGGATAATGTAGATGGTTAATGGGTTTGAAAATTGGAACGATTTTGAACTTGTATCTCGAATTTCCAGCGAACCATCTGCATTAACCTTCCATCTCCGTATGCTTAAAAATGAACCTCAATCTTACTTGAGTCCATGAATCCAAATAAACTCCATGGTTGACACTAATAATCTTTGCAAGCCCTGATCAAATCAACATCCCAATTGACCACGTGTACCAAGACCTTCTCAATACCTTATACCTCAAGCGACAATGGAGTCCCTTGAATGATGAGCTGCACTGATGAACCAATTTCATAATGAATTCTCCTGAAGGCCATATGATTAGGGAATTAAACCCTAATCAAGTGATGATGGGGAGCACATAAAGATAATGCTTTTGATGACTGCATAACCAAACTTTGAGTATTCATCAAAACTCTAATCTGGTGTTTGTGATGGTTCGGAGCTTGATGATCTCTGTATCCACCTGAGCTAATGCTTGTAGGAGGATAAAGCCCTTGATGTGTGACTTTTGATCCATATGTCAAGTCTTTATGACTAATGAATGTATGATATGTTATATGATCAAAGGTATATGCATGATATGAGCTATCTAGGACCTAGGATGTAGGTAAAAAGGGTAGGGCAAATTTTGGGCGAAAGCAGTCTCCGGAAAAACGGAGGCTACCGAACAAGCTGTAAAAGACCTCCTAGAAGCAAATTTTATTTCGGAGGCAAAGTACACTACTTGGCTGTCCAATGTTGTACTCGTTAATAACTCAAATGGAAAATGGCACATGTGTGTTGACAATACCGATCTTAATAGGGCATTGCCCTAAAGATGCATATCCCCTCCCCAACATAGAAAAATTAGTTGATAATTCTGTTGGTTTTAAATTATTATCTTTCATGGACGCGTATTCGGGCTGTAATCAAATACCCATGGCAAAAAGCGACAAAAGGTACACAGCTTTCATGACCGAATCAGGCAACTATTACTATAACGTAATGCCCTTCGGCTTGAAAAACACTGGTGCTACCTACCAAAGAATGATGAAGAAAGTCTTCCGAGGAGAAATCGGGGATATGCTCGAAGTCTACATGGACGACATGATCGTGAAATCCCACTAGGAATCCGATCACACGCTCCATCTGAAGAAAGTCTTCGAGCAGGCCAGGAAGTAAATGATGCGTTTCAACCTGGAGAAATACACGTTTGGGGTGAGAGCGGACAAGTTCCTCGGCTTCTACCTGACAGAACGAGGAATCGAAGCTAATCCTGTCAAGTGCAAAGCCTTCTCCGAGTTCCCTATGTCGAACTCAAAAAAGTTCATCCAATCCCTCAACGGGATACTCGCTTCGCTATCCCGTTTCGTGGCGAAATCTGCTCTGCACGCACTCCCCTTTTTCAAACTCCTCGGCAAAGAGGCGGCTTTTGAGTGGACGGAGGAATGCGACAAAGCCCTCCTCCACCTGAAACAAGCACTCTCAGAACCACCGGTCCTCTCCCGACCAGATAACGGGGAAACCTGGTACCTCTCTCTCGTCGTCGCAACCGAGGCCGTCAGCGCCGCCTTCATTCGCGAAACTCCTGATTGGCAGAAGCCCATATACTTCACGAGCAAAGCGCTGCAAGGACTGGAACTAAAATACCAGCAAATTAAAAAAGTGGCCCTGAACCTCATCAATGCTGCGAGGAGGCTAAGGCACTACTTTCTAGCCCACACAATCGTGGTATGCACAGACCAGCCCATGAAGCAACTGTTGGGCCTTCCAGACATGGCGGGCAGAATACTCAAATGGTTGCTGGAACTGTCCAAGTTCGATATCCAGTATAAGAGCAGAAAAGCCCTAAAGGCTCAGGCGCTGTCCGACTTTGTTGCGGAGATGACCTTCCCCGACTCCCTTACTTGCAGGGCTCGCAAGTGGACAGTCTTCTTCGACGGAGCATCCAACTCGGTAGGGAGCGGGGCAGGCATCATCCTGGAAAATGAGAAAGGGATCCTCGTCGAGGTCTCGCTTACCTTATCCTTCCCCACTTCCAATAATTAGGTCGAATATGAGGCCTTCCTCGCAGGTCTACGCCTCACCGAAGACCTAGGAGCCGAGGAAGTCGTCAACCTATTCAAGAACGACAACCTATTCAAATACTTGTCCCTGGTTAAGGAAAAGATAACGAAGTTCGCATCAGTAGAGGTAAAGCATGTTCCCCGTGAACACAATGTCCGGGAAGATGTTTTGTCAAAGCTAGCGAGCACGAAAATGAAGGGAGGAAACAAATTTGTCATCTAGGAAGTACTTTCTCGACCCAACATCGAGAAAACTTCCACGAACCTCTACGTGAACGTCATTGGCGATGACAACTGCTGGATGAACCCAGTCTACAACTACCTCGCCAAGGATGAACTATCGTCCGACCCTAAGGAAGCCAACGTAGTCAGGCGCAAAGCCTTCTCCTATGTCCTGGTCGAAAATAAGCTCTACATGCAAGGGTTCTCCATCCCTCTCCTCAAATGTGTCGAGGAAGAGATGGTCACCCACGTCCTACACGAGATCCTCAAAGGGATCAACGCCCAGCATCTCGGGGGAGATCCCTCGCCAGGAAGGCTCTACGAGCAAGATATTACTGTCCAACCATGCAGCATGACAAAAAGAAACACGTGAAGAAATGTGACAAATGCCAACGGCATGGAGACATGCACTTGGCACCGCCCAATGAACTCAAAGCAATGTACTCCCCGTGGCCCTTAGCATGGTGGGGTCTGGATATCCTAGGACCGTTCTTCGCAGGGTCGAATCAGAATAAGTACCTGATAGTAGGCGTTGACTACTTTACAAAGTGGATAGAAGCAGAGGCTCTGGCCAAAATAGTGGCCCATAACATACTCCGCTTTTTCAAGCAAAACATCCTTGCTCGCTTTGGCATCCCCCAAGCAATCGTCACCGATAACAGAACATAGTTCACGGACAAAAAATTTCAGGAGTTCATTGCCCAACTGGGCACCAAGCAACACTTCGCGTCCGTCGAGAATCCCGAGACTAATGGGCAAGCCAAGGCAGCAAACAGGGTAATCCTACGAGGCATCAAACGAAGACTAGACGAAACAAAGAAACAATAGGTTTAGAAGCTGCACATCGTGCTCTGAGCCTACCGTACTATGCCCCACTCTTCGACCGGGGAAACCTCTTTCCGTCTAGCATAAGAGACTAAGGCAGTAATCCCTATTGAGATACACGTGCCCTCCATACAGACTGAAGCTCCCCTGGACGAGGAGACAAATAGCGAGGCACTAAAGGAGGAGCTCGATCTCGTCGAAGAGGTCCGGTCAGGAGCAGCCCTCTGTGAGGCCTCACTAAAATAAAAAATCGCAATTAGGAATAATGCCAAAGTTATACGACGAGAGTTCCAAGTAGGCAGTCTCGTCCTGAGGAGGAATCACAAAGATTCTCGAGAAGGCAAACTCGCCGCTAACTAGGAGGGGCCCTATCATGTCCGAGCAAAAATAGAGAATGGGGCCTACTACCTAGAACATCTTAATGGGGAAGAACTCGCTCGACCATGGAACGCCGAAAAGCTAAAACAATATTATAGCTAAGGCCTTAACTGTCGGCATACTCCGTCAACACGGCGAGCATAGCGTACCGACCATACGTGTGCACCCAGGTACAAGCGCTGCATGCCAAAATAAATCAAGGCAGGCTTTCTCTCATGAACGAGCAAAACCCATACCCGACGGCGACCCCTCGACCGAGCCTGCCGTCGTCCCAGTACCACGAAAGGTAGAACACCCAGCTCGCAATGGGAGGTTCACGCCGCTAACTTAGGCCACAAACGTGACCTGAGCTCCGCCCTCATGCCCGGAAGCTACCCAGGCCATTCGATCAGTTCCCCTCACTGTTGAACACAGTTTATCCAGCAAACCCCGAAACAAAAAAATTATTTACTATAGCAGCCCTTACAACGGGCATGCATATCGAGCAAGCGTCTTGACACTTAGATAAAATAAAGCAAAGTAAAAACATGCATCAAAATAAATCATACACAAACGACCACCATGGCCGAGAATAAACATTACAATAAAAACGGCCACAAGGACCGGGATTGTGCTTGTTACATTACAAAGGGGCTAAGCCCTATACAAAAAATAAATTACAAAAACTCGGCACGCAGGCCGAAAGTACAACAGAAGGAAATCACTCGGCCGTTGGCTGAGACTCTTCACGGGCAGGTTGCCCTTGTTCCTTGCCGAATAGAAGGAAGTCGGGGATGACGATTTTGACATCTACCACACTGTGGAGGAACCCGATCCCCTTGGTGGACAGTTTGACCCCGGGGTTCGCGATCCTCAGCTGTTCCACATCATTGTTAAAGGAATCCTCGGTGATACCCACAGAGTCATCCTCTGCCTGGCTGATACGAGCAACAAGCTCAGCTCGAGTCGTCAGACTCTTCACTTTATCGCTTTCATCCTCAAAAGGAGCTGCTGCGGCTCTCAATGACTCGACCAGTCCTCGACGACTTTCTTCTCAGCAGTCAAGGTGTCCTTCTCCCCGAGGACCTTGGCAAGCTCGTCCTTATACCTTTTTACCGCCTCCTTGGTGGCCCTGGCCTGCTTCTCCTAAGACTTCTTCAACTTCTCTTCCAGGACGACATTCACGACCTGGGCCTTCTTCAGCTCTGATTCATGGAGGGCACCTTCCTCGGTGTAAACCATTGGCATTTCCAGGACCCTTATCAGGGCAGCAACATCCAGAGCCAGCATCGTCCTCTTGCTCGGACGATCCATCTCCTCGAGTTTCAGAGACTCCGCCCAATGGAGTGCTAGAGAAGATCCCTCGAAGAAATTCCTATTGTGGAGACAGGGAGGCAGCTCGAATTTTCTATTCTCTCCCTCGTGGGTGAGGTCGAGGAAATCGCCCGTCTGATGGCGCTTGTACCTTGACGTTATTGACCCTAGGGAGGTTTGCACGACAGACGGTGTGGACGAGGTAGTCCCCGACCTTTCCTGAGGAGGAAGCGCTCGCTGGCTAAGGCGACTCTTCCCGATCGTTTGGCCCCTCTTAAGCTTTGCATGAGCATTCTTCATCATTCATTCATGGGCAGAAGACATTTTACCTGCAAAACAACGAGCACATTAGTAAATGAAGAAAATAACAATCCAAACAAACTAAGAAAAAATAAAGGGCTACCCAGCAGTTCTAGAGCTTTCTCACGAGTGATGCACTCGAGGAGCTCCTTCGTATTAATAAAGCGGTTTTCCACCTTAGGCCCCCCATCATCTTCATAAATTGGGGCCCTGCTCCTGGTCACGCACTGAGTAGGGGTGAAGCCGTTAAGAAAGCCCACCAACTTCTCGTAGCTTGCCTTATCATCCTCGTCCAGCAAGTCCGGGTTGGCAAGGTAGTCATCAGTTCCCCGGGTAAAATGATCCCCGCTCCAGCAGAAAAGGAACTTCAACAACCTCCACCCATGTATTTTGCCCTGCTCGTCGACGAGGGCTTCCCCATTCTCATCCATCGAAACCTCCCAGATAAACTTGGAGTATGTGGCCCTCTCCGACACGGGCTCGATAATATAGAACCTTTCCTTGAAATTCCTGATGGACTCAGAGAAAGGCTTGAATAACTTCTTCCCCTGTTTCAAGGACACCCACCCAAACTTTAACCCCGAAACGTGGCACTGAAGATGGAAAACGGTGAAGAAGATGAGAAGAGTAGCTCCGATCTCTAGATATTTGCACGTCAGCTTGAATGCCCGTATGAAGGCAATCGAGTTCGGATGAAGTTGTGAGGGCGCCAGATCCAGATGCCCGAAGATTACCATCTGAAATTCCGTAAAGGGCGGTCGGCCTCAAACCTATATCTTTGAAGACGTACTCATACATGGGGAACCTTTCCCCGTAATCCGAGCAAATTCGGTCATTCTCCCCAGGGAAATAAACCTTCTATTCGCCCTCGGCACCCACCGTCGTGAAGGTATCTCGGTGTAAGTGGCGAAGAGGGAGGCATGCTCCCGAGGTTCTGCAACGGACCACTCCTCCGCGCTAGTTCTCAGAATGGATGTTTCACCAGCGTCCCGGGGAGCGGAAGTATCTTCAGTGTCGTTATCGTCCGAGGAGCTCTCCTCGAATAGGTCTCTCAGGATTTCATCCTCAGCTTCAAGAGACATCTCTTTTACCTAAAAAAGCGGAGGAAAAAAGTGAATTCGATGACAAAGTCAAATCCACCCCTCCACCGCTATTCAAGTGAAAGGTCATGCAAAGGCACGAGGACAACATCCCCGACCTAAGCCCTACTAAAATGGCACAACAATGGCGTGAGGAGACACCCATGGAAATCCCTCTAACCCACACGAGGACGTTCTTACCGGTGCGTTACCCAGAACCTCCGTTGGAGGTCCACCGGAAAACTCTTGAAGTACACCAGAAAACTCATGGATCCCACCAGCGACGAACTCATCCGTTGTCGTAACGATGTCAGAATCAGCTTAAAGCCTAAGCTCCTAAGGCTCCGACAACGTCGGCGGTGGCAGAAGAAGGCCTAACCACCTCCAGCCACCAACAGTCACCGGAAACCACCCTGCTCTACACTATTTTGCCCTAACCACATGCAAACTAAGGAAACAGGAATCCAAAACACCTAAAATAAGGATCAGTTAGAGCGACTTACGTCATCGAGGAAGAGAAATAGAGGGTCGACGAGTCTGGTCGGGTGCGCATACGACGGTTGAACGACATTGAACGGCGGTGATGGAAGTAGAGAGCAAGAGAAGAGAGATAAGTGAAAAGTGTAAATGAGTGCGTTCTCCCTCTATTTATAGACGGGCCAAGGGCAAGAGCATGCGCGGCATAGGGGCATCATCATGACCCTAGTCTAGCCATCATTACGCATTAAATGCGTTACGTGGCTCAAGGCATGCGTGGCACTCCATCCCTTCAAATCCCATCAACCGTTGGGCTCCCCGCAAGCCGAGCACGCCAGACAATGTTACAAATTCCCCGAACATAGACTCTCTCGAGCACCGTGGAACAATCTCGTCTCAGCAACGGGCGTCGACCACACCTACTCCTCTCTGGGACTACGAGATGCCCTTAAGTCATCACTCCCATGCTCGGGAGCAACGACTTAGGGGGCTCCTACTCTGGAATGACCCAATGGCTAGGCATGGCGCAATCCGCTTCTGCTCCCAGAACGGCCCAATTGCCTAAGTCCTTCCAGTTAAGGGTAAAGGGAAGCATTTTACCTTTCTGCCCCTCTGCTGGGGAAGGCTGGCCAGTTGACCTCTAGGGTCAGCTGCCCCTCCTCAGCATTTATGCTCGTCACACACGGTTCTACCATCCAGAAACAGTCAAGACGCTTGTGCCCGCAACTACGCCCTTGCCCGCGACAACGGCTAGTTACGGGCATCTCTGCCCGTCCCAACGGCTAGTTTCTGGTAGTTACCTATTCATTAAGAACGAGTATCTCGCCCCGAAAATAGGGACCAATGGCCAAGCGCTAGGGGCATTATAAAAACCATCTCATTTGAGAGAGTCGGGTATTCTAAATCATCCTAAGACACACATACTTTGTACTTGTCTTCTTTTCTCCCGATCCTTACTTTAGCATCGGAGTGCCTTGCAGGTACACCCCCTCCTCATCTTTCACACCCAGCATCGTAGATGCAGTTTCTGGCCCGCTTTAGGTTCTGATCAGCCGGTAAGATCAGGTAGCTAATCCAAAACAAACGTTAAGCATGAAAAATTCCTCAATATTAAAGTATAAGAGGAATTACGTAGAACTCCATGATCACAATCGGTACATATGTATTATAATGATTACATATAGCCTTATCACAACATATTTCTTCTAGATCTTAATTTGACCTATATTTTGTGGGTATCAACAAAAAATATCTACCTTATCTCAATTAGACTTATATATAAAACCTGCAGAATAATTGGGACATAGACACGAGTATGAGTGTGGATATGAGTATTTTAATAGCAACCTTGTCTCATGTCCCACAATATATTTTTATATATTCTAATTTATATTATTATATGAAAATGTATGTCTATAACCTTTTAAAAATACAAACATTAAATATTTTAATATAAATTTTTGTTTATTTAATAATTCAATAATTTTTTTTTGAATTTTGTTAAAACTTAAACGTATATAATATTTAATAATTAACCGAAGTACTTTTATCAAGACTACGAGTAACATATATGCGCACTTAGACGCTTATAAGATATGTGTACAAACATTAATGTTCGTGTATGAGCTCGAGTACATGATTTTTTTTTAAATATCATAACAATTTAGTTATTTCATATCATGTTGGGTTCATTGACATTTCTAACTATGATTACAATTTTGTTGTTTTACTACACACTACTCTTATCATTTTATAATTAATTTCACTTTAATATAAAAATTTAAAAATAAATATTAGTTTTACATTTTGATATAAACTTAATAATATTTTAAACATATTTATCAATGAAATCAAGTTTTACAGACACTGTTCTTGGCTGGCCATATCACTCTTTACCCGACCATCTTGAGATAGAACACTCTAGACAAAAATGTATCATTCGACTACTCATTCACACCTCTAGAATATTCTATTGACCACTGAACTATCATGTATCTTGCTACAGGAGATCTATACCTCAATCAAATCCAATGGTTTTCTGAATTTCGCACCTGAAAGATAGCGAGATCGTTATTCCTCTATCCTATATATAGGGAATAAGGAATTGCGTCATTTCAGGTAACAAGTTTCCAACACAATTTAAATACTATCTACTCTTTCATATACTAACATGAGCGTTTGAGTGATAGCCTTACAGGTACACCCTCGTTCCGCCGCATCGTAAGCTTTACTTCGCTGCAACTTCCATATCTCACTCTATTTCTGGTTTTGAAACAGAATAGTGACGCCATTTTTGGGAAACGACTCTCGATTTTCGCGTTCTTACAATTCCATATGTTTGCATTCAGTTTGCGAGTGATGAGTTCTCCTTGACGCCTGAACGAAGATTCAGAAAATTAACCATGAAATTCAGTTGTGATTAATTCATTCGAATTTCACACCTATTGTAGTTTAGAAATTTCCAGGATCTTCAATCCTCTGTATCTCCGACTTCTTTGGTCTATGGAAATGGATGGATCTAGAGCTACTTGTTTCACCACCGTGCGCGAAGCCGCCTTAGCTATTGTTGTTGTAGCATCGACAATGTTCAATTGGCTAAACGATATTCCTCCTTCTGGCGAAGTGAATTTCATTACTAAGATCCCTACAAGGTGAGAACTAATCCTCCCACCTCCAAGAATGAAGATTGTCCAAGATCCACCACTTAGAGTTTCAACTCCTCTACCTGTTGAGCAACAAAACTCCAAAGGAATGGAGGAAAGGTTCCTTAGGATAGAGGAAAGCCTCCACCATGCTCAACCCCAATCGAATTTAGTTCAAAAGGCCACATTTGGGAGAAATTGCCGCAATAAACCGGAGTCGTCCACAAAGAATGGAAGCACGGTCCAGAAGTTGAAAGACTGCTTTAAAGGTAGAAAACATAATCCTCCTCCCTAGAGTCCAGACGGTGAACGATGCAAATATGCTCCATCCCCAGTTACAATGAATATCCGCCAATTCAGGTTCAACCTAAACATCCTTTATGTGAGTGGTACCTAGCAAGCTAGATCCTTAAGTCAATGCAAAAACCTCCTAAATTGGGGGAGTATGATGGAAAGGGAGACCCACGTGAGCATGCACAACTTGTCAATACGATGGTTGTATCGATTCATGGGCATATTCTTGCAATCACCTCACCCCCCCCCCCCCAAAAAGGAAACTAGCTATTATAGCGACCTCAAGAAGCATCATGCAAGGAGCGAAAGAGAGCCTACAATCATACGTTGATCGATTTACTCAAGTCGTAGTAGAAGTAGAAGGAGTCGAAGAGGTCCTCAAATGTTGGATCTTTGAGAATGACCTCCTCCACGACCATCATTTCTGCATTAAATTGGGGAAAAAGAAGGTAAAAATGAATCAAAAGATGTTGAGCCAGGCCCAACCCTACACGACCTTAGAACATATGCGTAGTCACTTCGATAACCTAACCCCAACCACCGATGCAAACTCTAATCGCCCACTTAGGAAGGAATCACACCGACGGAGAGAAGACACTGACATAGGAACACACACTCGGTATGATAAGTGCACGCCTTTGAATACTTCCTGGGATATGATTTACCAAAAATGTGTCAATACTGAGTTTAGGAAGGCAGAAATCCAACCTCTGTACCCTATCTAAGAGACTAGACGAACAGATAAATCAAAGTATTGTTGCTTCCATAGAGGACACGGCCATAACACAGATGATTGCATCCAAGTTAAAGACACATTGAAGCACTGATAAAAAAAGGCCAACTTTCCGAATATGTTAAAGGCGGAAAGTGAGACTAAGAAGATTTTATAAAGACCAAATCTCCCACGAAAGCATTTAAAGTCTGTCAAAGCGCCGAAAGAAGGGAAACCAATAAAGGCAAACGTCTGTATATTGTTGCCATCACCGACGGTGCATCCCGGGCGAACCTAACCTCTAAAATTGCTTAAATAGTGGTCGTCTATAGAAACGAAGGTAGTTCATCATCCAAAACCCCTGATCGACCTATGCTAGGGTTTCGAGACTATGAGAAGGTTGGGGGAATTTCTAACGAATTGTTCCCCCTGGTAATCATGAATATCATATGGCAGTTTGAAGTCTCACAAATTTTAATTGACGGGGGAATTTCATGTGATATCTGTCGTAACCCGAAATTTGACCTCCCCTTTTGCCTTTTGCAGAAGCATGTGCATTCGCATCACTGGCATACGCATTCGCACTTTTTCTCTGTGGTTTTTGTTGCAGAAATATTCAGTTTTTCTAAGCCCGATTAATAACATCCTCACAAAGTCATCACATCATTAACACAAGCACAAAGCAAGGGTTTCTATGCCTATTCATCAAAGCAAGAGGGAAAAAATCGGAATCGTGGTCACTACACCATTTTCAAACAAAATTGGGGAATTTTGGCCTGGTTAATCGATTAACCATTTGCAGTGCAAATGCGTTAATCGATTAACACATGTAAAATGGGCAGAATCTGCTGTTTTTCATGACAACAACTTTTTCTCCACATTTTGAGGTCCCACTTGGTTCTAACAGTGTGTGGTACATTCTAGTCACCTCTAGACATTTCAAGACCATTCAAGACACTCCACTTACATTTACTCAAATGCATCACTTTGAATTAAGTGCACCATGTTCCTTAACTTCCAAGCATATGAGCCATTGATCTAGACTTGCATTGGGATTGCTCCACTGAGTTAACTACCTAACTAACGGATTTAACCGTTGACTCGATGAGTCAAGTGTAACTAACTCCCAACCTAGCTCCCAACCTAGCTCCAAAACACATTTCAAACTAATCACACTCCATACCTAGCCTCTATATAAACAAAGTTTCACTATTTTCACAAGGAGCCTCAACCATCCACAATCATTTTCACAATTCTTCACTCTCTTCACTCTCAATTCTCTCACATTCTCTCTGAAATTTTCTGCAACTTCTTCATCTTCATCTCCATTTTCTTCTCAAATCTCACTATAGCTCCTCTTCACCATTGAAGAATAATCACTTTCACCTTGGAAGTGATTATTTCTTGAGCTTAACCTTCATCACCTTGCCACTCTACTTGATTCTCTGGAGTTTTATTAGCTTTTGACTCATCACAAGTGATTGCTTCAAGATTCTATGATGTGAATTCACGTTTTGGAGATTTCGTCGCAATTTGCTCGATTTCGATACGACTCGGCCACATTGAAGATTCCTCTGGTTTTCTTTGATTATCTTCATCAAGATTCATTTGCAACAACATCCAAGGCACATCTCAGCCTTGTAGGTTGGTCCTTTTTAACTCATTTTACTGTTTTGAGCGTTTTCATATCATTTACGATGTAGTTTCAATACTTTTTGTGTGTGAATTGATTATGCCATTAGTTGATCCATGATCTTGATGAGTTAATTGATTCCATTGCTGATTATTTGATGTTATTAGACTTAATTTTCGTGCATAATTGTTTGCCCTAGCATAGGAGTGATTGCACAATCAATAAGTGGCTAAAAGTGCTTTTGGAAAATCAAATTTCAGCCACTGCTCCAGTGTTAATCGATTAACACACTATTTTTTCAGTTTTTTGTTATTTTGCAAGTGTTAATCGATTAACACTTTGCAGTTTAAAAGTGTTAATCGATTAACACTGCTCCCAATTTCCATTTTTATGCTTTTTAAAGCGTGTTTGCTATGCTTGCCCCATTCAACTTCCATGGATTGATATGCTTATTTTTTATGGATGTTTTATGAGTCATTTAACTTCTGTTTGAAGCATGCTCATGAACTTTCGATGCACGATTTCGATTATGCAATTGTTCACATTCTTGTCATTGTATGAACATGGTCATTCTTGCACTTTCTTTAATCACATGATATATGATTTGTAATGCATACTAAATGTTATTTGGTACTGTTTTGCACTTTCATTCATGTTGGCATTAAGTTTATTCTTCAAGGAATGAACTTAATCTTGTACAATCAATAATCCACACTTTTGCTTTAATGATTTTTCATCTCTTTGGAAAATTATTAGCACATCAATTCCCTTTGGTTGATTGATCAAAACCTTATCTCGATTAGTTGATCCTTCTGCTGCTCTTCTCTTTAGGCTTCCTTTAGAGTCTTCTTCCTCTTTCTCCCCTGCCGAGCCGAAGCTTCGCACGACGCACTAGAGCACTGTACAAATTGGCGATGTTACGCTATTCGTTTCAATTTCTGCACTACACCTTATATGATAAATAAGGAATGAGAATGGAGAATTCCTACTCTCATTCTGATTACTTCAGGTAGGGGACGAATGACCCTGTGCCTGGCTTAGTCATCTTTATCTCCAGACGGTAACGTATCTCTTTTCCCAAGTTGAGTAGATCCTTGATCACTCTTACCTCTTTCAATCAGTATGTTGATCCATCATCATTCCTTTGGTTCGCTATCATTGGCAATGTTCAGAGAATCAATCTCTTGCTCTTGTTTCAATACCTTTCTTTTGTTCCATTCAAGAGAGTTTCAAATACCTTTTCTTGTGGTGAGTCACTTCCTTGCTGATTCCCCAGAAGAGTCGTAATCATTCTTCCTTTGGTTAATCACAGTCAAACTGTTAATACCAATTCTCTTTTTCCCCTCCAGTCGCGATCAACTTCTTTGGTCAAACACAGTCTTCATGTTAAGCACCAAAACCCTTGCGGAGTTCCCAACCTTCTCTTGGTTCTTCTCCCTTTGTTTGGTTAACCACTACTTGTCAGTTAAAACACCAATTTGCATTTCTTCTCAGTTAACCATAGTCTATCTGTTAATCTACTGAGTTCCTCTTGGGTTAATCACCCATTTTTCAGTTAACCACAGCCTGTCTGTTAACATACTGAGCCCCTTTTAAGTTAATCACCTTCCCTTGGTTAATCACTCATTCTTTCGGTTAATCATAGTCAGTCTGTTAAAACTGATACCTTGTGAGTTAGTAACCTTCTCTTGGTTTGAATACTCGCACCTTTGGGCTAGTAACCTTTTATTGGTTCCTATCCCCTTTTCGATGGTCAAGTACTGCTTGTTCAGTCAGTATCAATGTTCTTTGGGTCACGACCTTCGCTTGGTCCCACACCCGTCCTTTGGGTGACGACCTTCGCTTGGTCTCACACCCGTTCTTTGGGTCACGACCTTCGCTTGGTCCCACACCCGTCCTTTGGGTCACGACCTTCACTTGGTCCCACACCCGTCCGTTGGGTCACGACCTTCGCTTGGTCCCACACCCGTCCTTTGGGTCACGACCTTTGCTTGGTCCCACACCCATCCTTTGGGTCACGACCTTCGCTTGGTCCCACACCTGTCCTTTGGGTCACGACCTTCGGTTGGTCCCACACCCGTCCTTTGGGTCACGACCTTAGCTTAGTCCCACACCCGTCCTTTGGGTTACGACCTTCACTTGGTCCCACACCCGTCCTTTAGGTCACGACCTTCGCTTGGTCCCACACCCATTCTATGGGTCTCAACTAGAGCTGGCAAAACGGGCTACCCGGCCCGTGACGGGCTGGCCCATGACGGGCTCGGGCTTTATGCGGGTCGGGCTAAAAAGCCCGGTTTATAAACGGGCCACAATTTGATTGACCAAGCCCGGCCCTTTGCGGGCCTCTAATTTTCGGGCCGACCCGGTTTATATTTATTATTTATTTTTTAAATTTAAAAAGTAATTTTTTTATTTTAAAACTTATAAAAAAAATTAGAATATCACACCCTATATGCTATTTTTTAGTAGGCAAACACTTTTTTCTACTTCTTGACAAAATATATGTGCTCAGTACACACACTTTGCCAAAATAAACTACAATATGCTACAAAATATATATTGTCAGTACACACACTTTCAAAATGCTTAAAAATTCAATAACAGCAAATGTTTGCAAAATAAGTTACAAGTGTGTATTTTAAAGTCATTGTAACTTTAATATGTGTATTTTGAAATCAATAACAGTATCAAACTTCAACATGTTACTGTAACTTTTTTAGTCAATATATTATGTGTGTATTTTGAATCTAGTATATAACTTATGATAAATAATTACACATAAATTAGTATCTAACATAATACTTACATAAAATCAAAATTCTACTCAAAATTCTACTGCAAAATTCTACTATAAAAACACGGACACCTTAACACATATTTGTTTTTAGAATTTTTTTTATTTTTATTTTTTATAAAATAAACGGGCTACCCGCAACCCGATCGGGTTAGCCCGGTTAGAGATCGGGCTTCAATGGGTCGGGCTAAAAGAGCCCGGATGATAAACGGGCCTTGATTTTTTTGTTCAAGCCCTTCATTTTTTCGGGCTTTTCGGCCCGGCCCGGTAGGCCCGGCCCATTTTGCCAGCTCTAGTCTCAACCTTCGCTTGGTTCGATAGCCGTTCTTTGGGTCAAAACCTTCGCTTGGTTTCACATTCGTTCTTTTGGTTGATCACAGTTTATCTGTTAAAACTTTTCTCCCCGAAGAGTTACTATCTTTTCTTCCTCGGTTAGCCACTGTTTATCAGTTAATATACCGAAATACCTTCAGAGTCAAACACCTTCTCTTGGTTCAGTACACTCTCCTTTTGGTTCGTCACAGCCTGCCTGTTGACACCAAACCCTTGTTTCCCCACAAAGTTTTACTCCTTTTCTTCGATTAACCACTGCCAGTCAGTTAACATACCATGTCCTATTTTCTCTTGGTTTTAACACCTTACTTTTTCTAGTTCCCCAGCAGGGTCTCTAACCCTCTGATTCATAGCAATGTTGTGTTCTCTTACTCCCCAGTGGAGTCCCTTCTTATCCTTTTGCTCCTTTATCCTTTTGGTTTCGACACCACTTTTGCACTTTATCCTCATCTCAGCTACTATCTTTCCCTTTGCACTCATTTCTTAGTTTTGACACCAATTCTTTTGCATCCCTAGTGGATCTGTTTGTATTTCTTTTGCTCTTAGTTTTGACACCACTTTCCTTTTCCTTTTCCGTCTTAGTTCCCCGAACTACGGAAGCTCTGATTCTTCATTCATTCGAATGTAAGATACGTAGGCATGAGATCGCGATGATATTGGCGAGCACACTTCCATCTTCTTCTATTCTTCTTCACTTCACTGGTTCCATGAACTACGGCACTCTGATTTCCTCATTGCACTATGAGGGTACGTAGGCACGAGGACCCTAATCCTCCGCGAGCACTTTCTCTTCTTTCTATTTCTTTTCTCTCTCCTATCTTTATAGATAGAAGCCTTTAGATAGATAACTCATCCAAGCCTAGAAGCAAGCGAAATGGTTCCCATCGAGTACGACAGATGCGTTAGGTGCTTGTACTTTCCTTTCGCATAACCGACCCCCTGACCCGTTTCTCTTCCTCTTGGGTTTTATCGATATTTTCCATGTCCTTTGGGACTAAATAAAGTTCGGTGGTGACTCTGTTGTAGCTTTGAGTGTGCGATTCACTCAGGTATAATCCAGCCATCTTCAATATCCTTTGCCCGTTTCTGTTTAAAAAGTGGGCCTAGACAAACGAAGCCTAATACCATATGACGACTCTGATTTACAAGTGTTCAATGGAACTACCACCTCTCCCCAGGGTTACGTAGAGTTAAAGGTATCAGTTGGAAAGGACAGGGACCTCCGATCCATCATCACTTAATTATTGGTCATCCCATGTAAGAGCCTTTATCATTGCATCCTAGGTAGGCCCTTCACCGTAGTGTTGGACGTCGTATCATCAACAGTGCACTTGAAGCTCAAGTACCACAACTTTCATGGAGAGCCTTTTTTTTCGCGTAGACCTTGAAGCGGCCAAAACGATACACCATACGCTCCAGAGGGATCAAGAGGAAGGTACAACTACGGATATCAACACGACCCCCTTATATGGAAGCTCCAAAACCTTAACCTTTGCACACCCTGACGTAGCTAAGAAGAGGAAATATCGGTAGCAAAAATAAGCCTGGGGAGAGGTGAGTGAGTGTTAAGCCTGGAGATGCCCACCTTGATTCGAGCTAGCACTCTAGGGAGAGGGACGAGGACCCTTTACCCTTGGTCGGGGAATGATCCTCCGTGACGTGAAGTACCGTTTAAAAAACATGGTCACATTTAGCCGGTTTCATTTCCCTCATCTGTGCAGATTAAAGCACAAACGTCTAAAGCTGAGCTCATACCCCGCTAGTGTGAATCTAACGAACGAATATAACAAAATGAACCAATGTTTTGCCTACACAATCATGTCCCAATTATAGCCACATTCGACTGGTTCAACATTCCTCCGAGACGACTCATACATCTTAAAGCAACATGCACGCGTATAAAACAACCATACACAGCCTCATGTATAACTTAAGGTTATTTACGCTTTAAGCAAATATTATTTGAATTTTTTTATATAGTGATAAATTATAAATCTGCAAGGTTCAACAGCAAACCTCGACGCTCCTCACCTCTCAGGTGGCTAAAAAATTATGATTAACAGGAACACAATGAAAAACCAAAAACAAGGATGTGAAAGGTAAATAATATAAACATAAACAAAGTATTATTTACAAGTCAAGGCGCCCAAAAAAGAAAAAAAAAAGGACAGGAGGCTATTCGAGAATGAAGGCAGTTCTCCCATCTAAGAGTATCTGACCCATGCAGATCTACTCCCTCGTTACAACCAGTGGACGGAGAAAATGTTCTACTTGCTATAGCGCATTCTCAAAAGACTCTATAACTTTCCCAAGGCTCACAAAAGCACACTCTTTCAATTTTTGGGTAAGAGAAACATTTGGACTGCGAAGAAACTCTAACTCCTTTTGGGCGAAATTAAGATCATATTTCTTTCTCTCCATCATTCTCAGCAAATACATTACCTAACTACCCGCAGAACCATGGAAATTGAATGGAGCCATGGCTTTGGTTACCTCTTGCAAGGAGGTGGAAATTTTTTACACCTCTCTTAAATATGTATCCCATTTGAAAGTCAAGATGTTAATGCTCCTCTCCAATTGACATTTTTCATCATGCACCTGATCCGTCCAAAAGGCTTCCCAGCTCCCAGGTCCACCTAAAGTGAGAGCAAAAGAATCCCACTTAGCAGACCGCGCTAAACAATACAACTCCTTCTTTAGAGTCTGCTCAAGGAGATTGGCGAAAAACACAAATTCTTCATCTAAGACCGAATCTTGGAGGTTGCGAGAAGGGCCAGGATGAGACCCAGGATCCGTCCCAAAACTCAAAGGAGCAGACAAAAACAACATTCTGAAGGGGCCTAAAGAGGGAGAAAAACTTGTTACCACATCAGGCGGTTGTTTTCCCCGCTTCAGCACTTAGGCCCTCACTTCATCACACATTACATCTGCACAGAAACACAATTATTGTTCAGGTACACACCCAAAGTTGGAGTAAACCGATAACAGATTAATAAAGGAAATTCCAAACATACCAAAGGCAACTCGACGATCCTCAAGAGAGGGAGCCCCTATTAACAAGGATACGCCTATTAATTTATATTGACCTCAGCTGATGGAACTACACCTTCGAGATAACCTAGGCGGTTGACAAAGTCCAACGGTTTTTCTTTTAAAAATAATCCTCAATAGAAAAATCTCCTTCCCTATAATCATAGGTGTCGTTCTCCAAGAAAAAATGCTTCACCGACGAGAAATAAGGAAATATATGTTTACAGTTATCCTTAACTCTCGGCTTGATCATGCAGATGGTCACGTGAGCCAGAGGATGAAGAGGAGTGACCAAAAAGAATCGGTCATCGAATGGTGGAAAGCCATAAAGGTCTTCAAAAAACCGTATCGTCTGCACCAAAAAGACTAGTCCCCGTTCTCTTGGTCGGGCCGGACTACCCCGACTGCAGCGAAAAAGATGAAAGAACATGACGATGGAAGGTTTTCCCTTCAAGTATTCACGCCATTACTGATAGGCCTTTATGTACGCCAAACCCAACGATGGGGTTGCGAAGGTTCCACCATCAAGTAGTTAAAAATACTACCTCAAAGGTAGTGAAGGGCATATGAACACTCAAGGTCAAGAAGAGGTATTCATACATAGGGATGGTATAGTTACCATACTCACTACATAACCTATCATTTTCACATGGGATAATGAAACCCTAGAGCGACGATTCCCACACTTCAGAGAAAGCCTTATTTAGGCTCCCCTCTTTGGTAAAAATAGAAACAAACGAAGAATATATGGAACCTTCCCACTTAGACGATGGGTTCACCGGGTTCTTCCGCAGTTCTTCTACGACTTTTAAGCCATGTTGCATTAATAATCTCAAAGAACAAGAAGACAAATTTTATGAGGAGAAAATAAGTAAATGCTCAAGAATGAAAAGGGAAGAGAGGTCTAAAAGGAAAGTGACTCTAGTTCTTAATATATTTATGTATTAACAATATAGAAAGAAAGGTGTTCTATTAACGATCACATCTCTCGCACGTAACACTCAAGTGTTTTTGTTCCCAAGAATGATCATAATTATGCCTCCGAATAGGCGTTTGACATTCCAAACACCTGAAGCTTAGAGAAAGGTGGTCAACAGATGAGGATAAAATTCTCCAAACCCTCACTTTGATATTTAAATACAATAGATTGGGGGAACTTTTTCGGGTCGGCCATACCACTCTCTACCCGACCACCTTGAGATATAACACTTCAGACCAAAATGTATCAGCCGACAGCTCAATCACACTTATAAAATCTTCTCTTGGCCACTCAACTATTATGTACCTCAAGCACATCCAACAGTCCTTTGGATTATGCACCTGAAGATAGCGAGATTGTTATTCCTCTCCCCTATATATAAGGAATGACTCATTTTTAAGTCACAAGTTTCAAACACAATTTGAATACTCTTTACACTTTCCTATAGTTAATTGAGTGTCGGAGTGATAACCTTGCAGATACCCCACTCCACCATATTGGAATCTCTACTTTGTCGTAGCTTCCGCATATCACTTTCTCTCTCTCTCTCTCTCTCTCTCTCTCTCTCTATATATATATATATATATATATATATATATATATATATATATATATATATGTGTGTGTGTGTGGGCATATCTAATGAGAATGTTATTTTTATATGAAAATTGTTAAGTATTAACAAGTGTGAGTATTGTGGATAATAGTCCCACATTGGATAAGAACGTGGTGACTTGAGCAATTATAAGTGGGAGAACCAATACACCTATCACCTTAAGGTTTTGGGTGAGTATGTGGTGTGTCTCTCACAAAGTTATTGCTCTATAAAAAGAAGTTCCACAATGTTCAATGCTCCCTTGTGAAAATCTCTCCTAACAATGGTATCATGAGCCTTTGGTTCGAGTGAAAAACCGGCTTACTTGTATCGAAATTACTCCCCACAGATGGTGGTTAGGAGGTGTCCCATTGAAGAGTGTCAACGGCGGTACAGTGCAGTTGCACAGTTGAAGCTTCCGCTTAAGGGGGAGCATTGTGGATAGACTCACACTTGAGGGGGAGTGTTAAGTATTAACAAGTGTGAGTATTGTGGATAATAGTCTCACATTGGATAGGAATGTGGTGACTTGAGCATTTATAAGTAGGAGAACTTATACACATATCACCTTAAGGTTTTGGGTGAGTATGTGGTGTGTCTCTCACAAATGTGTTGCTCTAGAAAGGAAAGTCTCACAATGTTCAATGCTCACTAGTGAAAATCTCCCTTAACAAAAATGATAAGAATAAAGAATAGCATTTAAATTAAAAATAAATTGTTGAGATTAAAAAGTTTATTTAAGAAATATGTGTGTCTCGTTCACCATTTATTATTCATATGTAAGAGACATACATGTTCATTAAATGACCTTATTAATCTCAACTATTTATTTTTAATCTAAAGGCTAATATTTATTCTTATCATTTTCATATAAAAATAGCATTCTCATTATATATATATATATATATATATATATATATATATATATATATATATATATATATTATAACAATTCTTACAAATATGATATGTATTAAAAAAAACATCTGTAACAATAAATTTGTAATTTTTTTAATGTTTACATAACTACTCTACAATTAATAATTAATGACATAATAGAAAATAGTAACAAATTTATCTTTTATAATTAAAAACTTAATAGAGTATTCTTTAAAAACATATTAATGCATATATGAAACATGAAGAGTGAATCTTATACTATAATTATTAAAATAGAAGAAGTAAGTACTACTAATTAAACAACTTAATGGAAACTCCTTTTTTTAAGGCATTGAACATACTTTTTTTCTCATCTTGAAACAAAACATATATGCTTGTTGTTTACGCTTTCGACTAATTTTGCGGCTGTGCGCTGCTTCCCTAATTAATGGACATTTTACAGTCATTTCATGACAGTAGAGATACAAACTAACACCACTTTTTCTTTAATCGAAAAGTTAACTTAGTAGAGATACAGACAAAAGTGATTGGTTAAAAATATTAGGACAGTATCACCACTATCACGGTGGGTAGTTGCCGCTACCTTAACCCTTAAAAATTAAGATGAGCTCTGCAATGTCCTAAGAATATTGATATTAGGACCACCGGACCAAGTGTTAAATTTCAAGCATTGATTGTGAAACTGATGTAATCTCAACCATAATATTGAAGTAAGTTGTAATAGGGTAAACTTTATTCTTTTACGATTAATAAAATGGAACTCAGTTGGATGTATATGTTGAATTGTATTAGTCTTGATGTTTTTTTGGAGTCAATTTTATCCTTTGAATTAGTTTTTATTTGAAGAAAACCAAATTCATTTTACGTGTATAAGTGTGGAAGTTAATTTGTATTAAAATCTCATATTGTTTAAGTTTTCATTATTGTGATCCGAGCACAAGTCAACTAAATGCAATCAGGTTTATTGTAGAATTTTTTTTTTTAATAAGCAAAAATCTATTCAACAAGATACAAAGGGGTGTATCCAACCCATTTACAAAAGAAGCACTAACTTAACCATAGCGAGAACTACAAAAATTCGCAAGGAAAGTTAGTCCAATCATAGCAATTACAAGTATAATGTTGTTGCAACACCCTCTAATGTTGTAAGTCATAAAATTCATGTCTTACCCATAACTGTCTCCTTCTTTCCTTTACCTCCTCTTCTTTCCACCTCTTCACAATTACGAATGATATTTTCGAACACCTCATCATCTTCTTCAGCTTCCACTCCCATCCGCTTTATGGCCTCCCATATCTTAACATGAAGTTTTTCTAAATTTCTTTTGATTCTTGAATTACTTTTGAAAACCTCCTCGTCACCTATGGATTCTCCAACAGATGTTGGAGTCCCTGCAAACTAGATATCTCCTCGTCTTCATCCATACGAGATTGAACTGGTGTAGATATAAGATCACCATAGGATTTATTCGCATTCAGCAATGTTGAATAATATGATGGAGCAAGTGAGATTTTAATTTTCTGATAAATTTCTTCAAGAAGTACAATCTTTTTCGGTCTTCTAATGTCTAATTGTTCAGACTGTTGAGGATTTTTCCCATGACAGTTTGTTGCCCCAATGTTAAACTCAAAAGCTGGTTTATTAAACAAAGTTCCAACAACTCCTTTTGGGTTTTCACCACGTGACCTAACGTCTATAAAAGGGTCCCCCCCCCCCCCCCTTTGCTTGTTATGTTGGACATAATTCTCTGATACCTGTTTTGATGTACCAGTATCAATGCCAACTTCTTGCTCCCGTGCCAATTCTGTACTGTCACAATCTTGAAACACTATTGACCTTTTCTGCCCTTTCTCCAGACCCTCATCATCACCTATATCTGACAGGGCCGACCCAATCAATTCGGAGGCCCTGATCTAATTTAAAAAATAGGCCTAAAAAATGCGAATTTATATTGAATTTTTGAAAAATCGGTATAAAATTATAAATTTTAAAAATAAAATATAATTTAACACCTATTTTTAACAAACAAATGTAAAATAGATTTTAAAAATATTATACTTTAACACCTACTTTAAAAAAACAGATGTAAAATGTATAGTTTTATTAAAAAAAAAATAGGTGGGCCCCCAAAAATTTGGGGCCCAGTGCTACAGCTCCTGCTGCGCCTGCTAAAGGCCGGCCCTGATATCTGACCTACGCTCCTTGGGCCCCACGCTATTCTCCATTGTTTCTCTCACCTCATTAAGTCTTTCTCGTTACCCGTGTATATTGATTACTTCCATTCCAGCCAAAGACTTAACTTCATCCTCAATCTGCTCGTCTTCCTCCTCTTCACTCAACCTTAGAATAGATTCTCCCACACCACTTTCAGAGGAGGAAATTTTTTAACTATTCTCAAATGAATGATCATTCCTAGTACATGGTCTTCTGACCCCAATAGAGTCCTCTCTCACCTTAATCCTATAGATGTTCTTATTCACTACGACATTGAACACTTCATTTAGATTCAACGCAAACTTAGTTCTAATCAAAATTCGAGCAACATTCAATCTCGACATATTCTTCGTATCTTCATCTGCTTTCACATACTCACCCACTCTAGCAGCCAAAAATTTATAAAACTTTTTCCCCAATACGTGGCAAGGCAAACCTTAAACACTTACCCAAGTTAACCTTTCTTTGTCCATATCTGCCAGGGACCAAGAGTGGATGTCAGAGAACTATCTAGAGATTCATTCTTTGTCTTCTGTAACCATCTTCTTGATACCCCCTTTAACCTTCTCTTCCAATAAGCATAAATTTGACCCTAAAGGGGTGGCTTTGATCTGGAAGTAACCCTCAATATGCAGAGCTTCTTGGATGTCAAACGAAGTTCCAGGTTCTTCCAAAACACCTACAAAGGCTTCCTCAAACCTACGCATTTCGTTCTTATCAACGTTGAACATAAGATGGGCAAAATTCGGTTTATCCCCCGTAAAGACTTGATTTTGAAATTTCTTATACTGATCTTGATTCGACCGACCTCCTTTTGTTGCTTGTGCATACGAGTAGTTGTTTATTTCACTATTTTTGTTATGAACTCTTTGGAACCTGTTATCAGTTCTGATCTCCTTTCTAACTTGTTGTATAAACTGTTCTCCTTGCTGTTTGTTCATATCACCTGGCCTCATTGGAACCTGTTTGTGCATATCACCTCTTTGAAACCTAGGTGTATTCGCAAATATCTTGTTGCCATTAATGACAATGTTGTCCAGTTTAATGGCAAGAAGATGTTCGTTTACCACCTTCTTAAATCTGACAAATCCAAATCTCTTTCCTCTCTTGTCTCTTCTTGGAGGAATTTAGACTTCCAGCACCAGCCCATACTCTTAAAATATGTCGAACATTTGTTTGGCCTCAAATGATTCTGGGAATTTTGAGAAGAAGAAAGAAGAAGCTTCCCTTAGATCCATATCATTTCTTTTGCCTCCAAAGGCTTTCCAAATAGAACGCCTTGCAATGCCCACCTTAGATTGTTTATACCTTTTTACATTCTTCCATTCCTCATCACTCTTTGAAACATGTTAAACCCAGCGAAACAAAACAAAATCCTAAATACTAGAGAGCCACACCAGAAGAAGATCAATCCAAAAGGAGAAGCACACAAAAACCTAAGCAAGAAGGAGGAAGGTCTCTAATCCTAAGATTAGGACTTTAATTAAACCAAACCCTCTAGCTAAATCAAGCACTTCGCCCTTAAAATTAAATCTAAAACCAGTGTGTTAAAGACCTAATCACTGGGTAAAATCTAATGGACTTGATACATGTTTTGATGACAGATAAAGGTAGAAATGGAAAGACGAGGAAGATGAACAGTTCCTAGAGAGAAGTTAGAGAGTCTCTCTCTAAAAATTCCTTAGTTTTAAGAGCTTCAACACCTAAAGAGTCTTCAAATTATCTGAGGAGATGATCACCAAATGATAATATCACAATTGCAACATCTGGTCGATGATGTCATTTTCTTAGCTATAATACACTAGAAAGTTATAGGAGATTTTGGGTGAAACTTTCTTTAAAGGAATGTCTGATCAGAGCAAATGAGTGAACAAGACTGTCAAATCACATAATCAATATTCTTTTATGATGTATGTTCCCCATTTTGGAGAGTTGTCCATCAAAGTCACCATTCTAATCTAAAAATATCTCTCACCTCAAATAATCATTGTCTTAGTCGTCAGAATGTTTACATGTACCATCTCCTCAACGCAGACGTAGAACATCAAAACATATTTAATACACAAGAGTTCACCATTAGACTTAATCTTGCTCACTCATCTACGGCCATTTTAGGTCTTTAGAATATAAATATGTTTGGATAACCTTATATTAAAACATATTTAATACACCAATTGGAGAGCTTACATCTATTATTACAAGAAAAGGTACTGCGCAGGGAGGTCACAGATGGGCTGTCATGGAAGCTAGATTCGGTTGATGCTACCGATTTTTCTGTCCATTCCGTGTACAAATTCTTGATCGATAGAAAGTTGATACCTCATAATATTTCTAATGATATGTCAGCAACTTTTAAACTTTTGTGGTCGGCTTCCTCACCAATTAAAACGGTGGTTTTTGGTTGGCGTTTATTTCACGACTGGCTTCCTTCGCGGGATAATCTAAGTGCACGTGGTATTATTTCCTCACCTCATGAAAAAGTCTGCCCATTTTGTTTTCAGGTTGAAGAAACTGTCTGTCATTTATTGTTGTATTGTTCAAAAACAATCATGGTGTGGAAGAAGACTCTTGGATGGATTGGTTTGCCGGTTACCTTGGAAGGTTCGGTGATGGATCATTTAAGAACTTAGACATCTTCCTTATACTCAGCAGGGGATGCCGTAAAAAATGCGGTTGGTATATGGTTGATCGTATGTTGGAGTTTGTGGAGTGTTAGAAATGATATTTTGTTTAATGATGAATTTTGGATTGAAGAGGATATAGTTCAAAAGATTATGATATTAGCTTGGAGGTGGATTGGTAGGAAATATAATTTTACATGTAATTACTATGACTGGTTTAAATCGCCTATAGATTTTTTGTAATGGCGTTTTTTTTCGGTCGGTTTTGTAAATGGGTTGGATACCCCTTTTGTATCCCTCATTGAATATTTTTGTTTATTAAAAAAAAAAAACCTTATCCTTTGAACTAACTTTTAAAATGAAAACCATTTAGCACAATTGGCTGAACTTCAATAACGAGTATGGTCATTTATTGTTTCCAATTAGTTAAGCTTTGTGTACACAGTCATTATTCTAACAAAGTTATAATATAAGGTTTTCCACTATAAGATTTTATGACAAGAAATAAATTAAGCTGAATTGTTATTAACGCATAAGAATAAAAACCTAAGCAGGTATTTCATTTCAATATGCATGTAATAAATTTAGATTACCAGCAGCCAAAAATTGAATTAATTCAGAGATATAGCCAAAAGCGATCACTTGTCACTTCTTATAGTAATGTGTCTGTACTAATTTTCTACAAATTAGCATTTCTTTTATATAAAATTGTTATATAGTCCAAGACAAGCATATCAAATTCTTCTATCTCTTCCAACACCTTGGCCTCCATAAATAACATCGCTTTGAACACTTCAACTCAAATATATCAACAACAAAACTATCAAAATGGCATGTTTGTAGTTTTTGGTAAAAAAATAGTGTGAACAGTAAACTTGATATCAGTACTTTATTATTTATGAAAAAAGATGAAAATAATAATAATCCCCACGGAAATGTATGCCCAGAAACATATATTTGTGTGTAAAGAAAATGACACTTCACTGCAACCTTTTCAGTGTCTTCTTCAAAACCCTAATTTTTTTTCTATCATTACAATTACTACCTGCAATTCAGAATCATAGCCACAAAAACAATCACATAATAATAAATTGAATCAACCAAAAAATGATAAATTATTAAAATTAACCCCCAAAACCCCAACCAAAAACAAAATCCATTTATAGTCCTATCAATTTCATGTAAGAGCGAGCTGGACATGGTGTCTCAATCATCAAGAAAATTACAGGACACTAATTTCTTTTGCATTACACACTGCAAAAGAGAGAGAACAAATTAATATATAAGAGTACTTGTAGGAATTTATAATTGAATATTCTTCACACACACTAAAATGAATTAATAACTTCAAATATAAATAAATATTCATCCATTTATATATCTATGCTATAGCTATAGATTTTTCATGTCGATTGTGGCTTGTTCCCCAGACGTAGCTCAAGATCGAGTTCTTCAATTTCATAAGCCTTATCATCAATGGAGGTGCAGATAGCAGGTTTGTTAGAAAAAGAAGAGATGCTATGATTGATCAAGTTCCTAGCTGAATTAGCCGGAAAATGAAAAGATGGAGGAGAACAAGTCTGCATTTGCATCATGAAGTTGTTTGTTGGATAAGATGATGGTGAGATAGAGAGAAGAGTTGAAGGAGAATCTCCATTAAAATCATTGAAGGAAGAAATATTAGGGTTTGGCGAATGGTAAAAAAGGCACAATCCAGCATTAACAAGCTCTGGGGGAGGGATATGTATGAACTGATGAGAAGAAGTATGATGAGGAGAATTTAACTGTGGTTGATTTTGATGGAGACGAGCACGGTCGCGGCGGTGGACGTTCATGTGACCGCCAAGAGCTTGAGCTGACCGGAACTCTCTTCTACAAAAAGTGCAGGTGTAGGATCTCGGTGGCCATGTTGTGTTCATGATGTTCCTTGTGTCTTCTGCAAAAGCTCTTACCTCCCATGAATCTTCTTCTTCTTGTTCTGGATGTTGTTGTTTAGGGTTCCACATCCAAGTTGATGATGATGGTGTGGTGGTGGTGGTGTTAGGGTTTGATTGAGATTGAAATTGTGATTGTGATTGTGATGATTTTTGGATCTGAGTAGAAGTCATGGAAAGAAGGGCAATATCTGGAGCCATGGTACTGTCACTGACATTTATGATAGAAAGATAGAAAGATATTGGGGATGGAGGATGAAAATGAGATTAAAATAATTGCTTATTTAAATACTAGAGGATAATATATTAGTATTAATTTAGGAAGACAAAGTGAAACTTTAAAACATCAAATCGAATGTATCACCCATTAATAAATTTGAACTTGGAACATAGTGAGATTGACACTACATGTTACTGGTTATATTAAAAAAGAAAAGTACTATTTTAATAATGGTAAAAAACAATTATATTGGTTTTAATAAATTGTTATCTCATAGAACTAGCTAGCTTAATAAAGACAATTCTTTCCTTTGGCTTCTACGCCATTGAAGGCAAACTGTTTATTAAATTTGACATAAGATATTCAAAATGTAAAAAGGTTAATCAATAATATTATTTAGTAAAAGTTTTTATTGATCAGTAATTGAATTGAATAATAATATCAATTAAATTTTATTTTAATATTAATTATTTAATTCAATTATATGAGTTCTATAAGTGCATGTTAGAATAATAAAAAAAAATTACTGATTATTACTCTATAAAATTTAATTGATAAATTAACTTGTCATAAATTAACATTTCATAAATACGTATTAAATTCATTAAAATTTCAAGTTATTGTATAATTAATTATTAAGTTATTTAATCGAAAAAAATATATTAAAAAAAGTTGAATCCAGGCACAACATTCTCAGATAAAAGCTAAAGAGTTACAAACACTGGACAAGCAGGTAGCATCAAAACAGGCCGAAAAAAACAGCAAGGAAAAACAACAGTACGTGAACATAAACATCAGTAGGACACCGGTCAACTAGACAAATATATATATATATATATATATATATATATATATACCCAAAATTGGTGGGTCCTATATAAAAATACACTACATCTATATTTTTTGTGAATTCTTATCTACCCAACTTAAAAAGTTGGATAAGATTACATTCCGTGTAAAATGCTTTGAAAACAACAACAACTGTACTATTTAATAAATAATTAAATGTGTTAAAATTAAATAGTATCATGTGATTGATTGAAGGTAATTATCCACTTTTAAGTGATGGGTAGAGTAGTTGTCCCTATTTTTTTTATTTTTTTTTCTTCATCTTTTTAATGTGGATTCCACCCAAAATTTGTGGGTCCCACACAAAAATACACTAAAGTGTATGTTGATAATGCACACCTACATGAATGTGCATTAGCATAACTCATATATATATATATATATATATATATATATATATATATATATATATATATATATATATCCGGCCCTAGGGTAGGCCATTAAGGCTATACCGCCTAGGACCTCATTTTTTTATTTATATTTATATTTATATAACCTATTTCAAAATTTGAAGAAAATATAAATGGGCATCAAATTAAAGTTCTTATTTAACAAATAATTTGTAATTTATGATTGATTTAATATACATTTTTTTAAATGTTTGAAAATAGATCTTTACTATCTTTACTAAAATTAAATTGGAAAATGATAAAATAGTAATTCTTTATTAAATATGATACGGTTCAGCGTTGACTCAAGTTCACATAAGATGCTCATGTAATTTAATATTTCAAGTCGTCAAAGATGGAGGGGGTTTCGCTTCTTAGGTCTCCATCTGAATTGGAGTCTGATTTGCTAGCTAGTCTCTTCTTGTGTTTAGTGGTTTAAGGATGGTTAGATAAAGTGCTTTTGTCACAATGTTTGGGTTGGTACTATTCCGTTGTGTGTATATATCTTTTGGGCGCTTATTTGATGTTTTTAAACAAATATATTAGGTGGTGAGCTCTTTGGGAGTCTAGGAGGGGACATTTGGGTCTGGAGGTCTAGGAGGAGGCGGCATCTCCTGGTTTGGTAGGAGGAGCTTTTGGAGTCGTTACGTGGTCTCCTAGAAATGTTGGTGAGGTTTGGTCAAGAGGATGTTTGAATTTGGAAACCAGACTCGACAACACTACTACAAAACGCGCAAACAACAACGCCAAGTCACAACGGTTCTTTCAAAAACGCTGGTGATATCTCTAAACTCTGGCGCTAACTTTATATTATATTTTTTAATTAAAAATTTATAGGGTATAATAACGGTTGTAAGTATAACCGATATGATAAAATCAATCTTTCATGGGTTCGAACCTGAGCTGTGGCAAAAAAAATTTTCACTTAAGGTTAAGGCGCTCGTGTCTTTTTTATTTACTTTTAAATAAGGGTTATCACTACGGTTATTATGAGTAATCGTCGTGATATAGTTTGCTATTGTTTTAAAATATAAAATATAATTACGGTTGTAGTTTTAAACTGTAACGAAAAGTGATAGTTTTTAATATATAAACGAAACTATCTGTGACCCAGTTCATAACTGTCATTTCTCTCTAAAGAAAACCCTAACACAACCCTCTCCTCTCATGAATCTTAACCAATACTGTTACAAGTAAATGGAGAAAAAAAGCTTAAAGGATATTTGACGGGAGCAACGTCCGGCGCAAACTCATACGACGGCAAAGATGGTATGTTCTCCTGCTCTCTTCTTTCTAGGATTATTGTTTTAGGGTTTGGTTTTAGGATGCTGTGGAAAACATTATGTTATTGATGTTTTAGGGTTAAGTTTGATTTTTGATGTGTTTCGTTGTAGATACATGGTGATGATGGTGGTAGCAAGTGTATGGTGGTAGCAAGCGTATACTATGGTGAAGTTTCATATGGTTTTTGAAGCAATCAAGAAATATAAAAAGTATGAAGTTATTGTAGAAACTTCATCCACCTTATATTTCTTCTTCATTGCTTCACAAACTAGATGAACTTGATATATCTTGATTTGTTACAGTTCCAAGATTATTTTCAATAAGAGGTACGTTATTGACTTAATGTTTCTTGATTTGTTACAGTCCCACTTAGGGTTTTGTTGCTTAAATAATGTATGTTTTTTTATTGTGTTGCATGTTGTTTTGTTGTATGTTGTTGTTGTTGACAAATGTTCTCAAAATAAGAACAAAACATTGCTAAGTCATAAGATAGAGGCTTCTTGTGACTTAGCAATGTTTTGTTCTTTAAATTCTTATACAGGTTGACAAGTTTATTTTATTATATACTATGTATATTGTGTTTCACTTACCTTTTAATGAAAATGCAATCATTTTTATTGACATAGAAACTTATATTCTGAAAATTAAGATGTATTTGAAAACCAACCTATATCAATCAATGTTTTTCGAATCGCATTCGTCTCATTCAGCACATTTTATGTTCCTTAACACATAATACATGGTTCAATGGTCTGTTTGCTTCAATTCATCGATATAATTTACAATCGCGTTGATAAGAGACGAGGATGAGGTAAACTATAATAAAAGATATTGATGCATTGAAGGAATCAAACCATTGAATCGTATATTACGTGTTAAAGAACATAAAATGTGCTAAATGAGACGGATTCAATTTGAAAAAAATTGATGTGTTTAAGTTGGTTTTCAAGAATAGTTTAATTTTCAGATTATATATTTCTTTGCCAATTTGAATGGTTGTATTTCTTTAAATAGGTTTATGGTAAACCAAGCAATACACATTTGTATATAATAAACTATGAGTACTTTTCACGACGGTTGTCTACATTAACCGTCATCTAATGTAATTAATTTGCTGTTGCTGGGTTTCAAACCCAGTACCTTATCTATCACAACGGGTGTTAAGCATAACCATTGTGATATACCGCGCGCTTTCCAGAATAGAACAACGGTCCCAGGGCCATGATTATAAGTAGCGCATTTACCACAACACTCTATATAACAACACCTTGATTTGCATTATTATATATATATTTTACAACCGTTGTTAGAGGGGTTTTACGTAGTAGTGCAAGTGGCTTTTCAGTGAAAACTACTTTTGGAGAATAGGCCTAGCGCAGTGCATCAAGAGATCTCTAGGATTTACTAGAGTTAGGCGCCTTCTAAAGTGGTAGTGTTCTTATGGAAGCTACTCCAGAAAAAGCTGTCGACTAGAAAAAATCTTCTTAGATGTTAGACTGTGTCAAATGGTGATGAAGTGGGGTGTGATATGTGTGACGAGCAGGTGGAGACCGCTGATCACATATTTGTGTTGTGCAAGGTTGCTTCAGCTATCTGGTATAAGGTGTTTAGGTGGGTGGGGCGGGCCAGTCCTTTGATGGGGTCGGTGTTAAGGGTGTTTCAGTTGTTCTTAGGTTTAGTGGGTGAGAAATTAATATCTTTAGGTTTAGTCTCGATCTGACTGAAATTCTGGTACAGATGTGTGATGTCAAGTGCAATGTCACAACATCGCAATCTGTTGTATGAACAAGACAATAACAGTAACAATAACGCATAAACCACACACAAGGATTGTTCACCCAGTTCGGTTCAACAACCTACATCTGGGGGCATACCAAGCCAGGAAGGAAGTCCACTATTAGCAGTATCAAATTACAGACTCAACAGACCAGTTGACATCTACCTAATTTAATCACTACCCAATGACCCTTCTATCTAAGTCCTCCCTAGATAAGAGACTCCATCTCACTTCCAATCATCGCAATGATGTCTAGCAGTCAACTTCACCGCCACTGCATCAACAGCTTGATTACCAACAACTTAACAAACACGGAAAACTAGAAGTCACACTTCCATGACACACCTTGGAGTTGCTTCCAAGCTTCCTCCAAGAACAATACAATACTCATTACCTACAGTTTTCTGAGTAATACCACAGTGACCATCTCACAACCCGAGTGGTTCACTTAGACAAAGCCTTAATGATCTACATCTTGGACTCGTGCTCATTCTAGATTACAAGCATTCTATTTATAACCTTTTTCCCATCTGGATTTGGGCCTTCAAATCATATCAAATCTTCTGTACCAAATCTCCAAAAGATTCTGCTTCTAAATAGATCTTCAATTAAATCTTCAACTAAATCTTCAATAATTAACTCTAAATATTCTCCATATATTTATGCATTAAATTCGCAACAAACTAATCTTCTTCACACATGATTGCAACAGAATATATCTCCCATGATATTCGTCTGCAATCTCTGATTTTCTTCAGCAAAATGTTTCATTCAACCAAAACACGTGCATCTCTAAACATCTCAGACCTGATGTTCACTACTGATGTCACGACATCGAGTGTAACATCAGCACACAGCTGCAACCCTTACATCTTTAACAAACCTGAATGTTACCTAAACATATCAATAATTCTAGAAGCTCATGTTGCAACATCAACCATGACATCAGCATTGTTTTAACAAAATTTCAGCCAATTACAAGAATTTACAATCTCCCTCTTTGGCTAATTTTGGATAAAACACATATATAAACATTACAGCTCTAATTACAGCAGCAATTACAACCCTATACTCCTGTTAGAGGTCATCTGATCCTAACTATAAACATCAGTAGCTACTGTGTACTGCATCCATGGAGAATCATCTTCTTGGCTAATTATGAATGATGTTAGAACATCATGCTTGACATAACATCACCACAGCACAACACCTTCAGGAAGCACATCAGGACCTAGGTAGTAGACAGTCCTGAAGTCATTTGGTGCACATGAGGAAGAAGATATCTGACACTCCCCCTCAACACAACACATTTCTTTTTCCTTCCAGGACAGACCCAGAGCAAATGTAGAAGACTCCTCCAGAAAAGAAATGTTTGTCTATTCATCAAAGACCAGTGGTGGCATAAGATAATTCTGCACACCTTCATTGATCAGACACTGGGTTTAATCTGTAGCATAAGATGAAACTTAAGAAGTGTCGTTCTGCCAACCCAGGTAACTCAGAACACAAGTCACAACTGTGTTCATAACTCAGGACACAAGTCACAAAGACTCAACCACCAACAGAAGGATATAACATCCTCTGCAACATCAGGAACTGCAGACTCCAGGCATAACATCTGCGCAAACCAATTAGCCAAACCCTTTCCTTTCTCCCCCTTTTTAACCACAAATTGGCAAAGGAAGCCCTCACAGAACCAGACCCAAGTAGTGCTCACCCAAAAACGAACAAACGCCATTAGACTTATGAAACAAGAACACTCACTGGCTGAAGGAGAATAGAATAACCCCTATAAATAGCTGATCAGTTGCATTGGAATAAACAAGCTTTGAATAGTCAAGGTTCTTGGTCATAGAAACGCTATTTTAGGAACTAAAAACTCCATCCAAATTCAATGTCTATCATCCAAAACAGTCTAGACCATTTTTATTGTTTCCTAACTGATTTTTACCATAAATTGTGCCAAAACAGTTCCATGCACAGTCGAAGCCACGTGTTTCACCTTATCCTTACACCACCGTCCAAAATACTTCCTTGTTTGGCTCAAGAAAAAAAACATGTCCTATACCATGTTCTGACATCGTATCAGACATTGTCTGCTGGCTCACAAAATGAACCACCCAAGACCCTCAGAATATTATGCACACAAGCACAACTTTCAATGATCAGCACAACTCACAATCCCTTCTAGACAACTTTTTCAACAAAAGATTAACTCCCTCTATCTAAGATAACCAGTGCTCCTTTGCAAGAAGAACACCTTAAATAAATGGAAAACATAAGACTCATCTTCATGTCTTCAAGAGCGCACCCTCTGTTCAACTCACCTGCTGAACGCATTCACTTAATGCTTAATCCTTAAACAATCCAAATATCAACACTCACATGATTCCCTCTTGGTTGGTTATCTTCTCATGCTCCAAAACTCACATCTTGCCAAGCTGACCAACTTCTCTCCACAGGGATGATCACAATGAACTCCTTGATCATAACATTTGGAAAAACCAGACACAGTCTTCATCCATCCAGTCAGGAATGCTTCACACAATCATCCACAAGTTCTGAGGCACAAATACACTGCCTTCCACTATACTTTAAGTCAAGTCTTCTTACTTAAAAACACACATCTAGACAAGTGTGACATCTCCCATCAACAAAATCCCCTACTGAGTTCTTCCAGAAATTGCAGAGAAAAGCAAATTCTCCCAGACATAAGCACACCTGCCCTTCAGACTCCTCCTCAGAAGCATATGTGCATATGATTCAAATAGTTAGCTTCACAAGGCTAGAACCATTCATGTCCACACCAACATGTCATCCAACAGCCTAATGTCATAACATGTTATCTAACATTATATCCTCACAAGATTCAACCAATCTTCACAATCTTGATCAACATGCAATTTGCTGCAAAATCCAATGACAAGTACTCCCCCTGTCATGGTTAACCAATGCTCTAGATAAAGATGATCATTTGAGCACACTTGCTGAGCACATGCATTTTGGTACCATTGTCCCTTCCTCCAAAGGTAGTCATTCCCTATCATACTCTTCATCTTTAGACTTCCAATCAATACCTGATCTACTTCAGTCTTTTCTACATTCTCCATCCAAGGCAAACCTTCTACTTCATCATTCTACCGTATGACTATGTATACGCTCCTTAGGCATGATGTAGGTACCAAGTTCCTGAACCAGGGCATAATCATCCTTCACCAAGGATATCCAACCAGATAATGTCCCAACACAAGTTAGAACATCTGCCATACCCCAAGACATCATCACCATGATTCTTGATATGTTCCACCAACTGGACTTACTATTGCATAGTAATCCACAGAACTAGAGTATTAACCTCTCATCCACCTTCAAGAATAATCTCCTTGAGTCTTCAACTCATCACCCTTCTGACCAAGAGTAACTAATCCTCAATAATAACCAGCTGTCACACTCTGATTATCTTAACTCTTCGAATCCACTACTGAGATCAACCAAGTGCCACAGTTTGATCACCTCAAGCATGAATCCTCATATGAAACCAGTCAAATGCCACATTTTGACCTTTTTCACGTTTGTCAGAACTCTCACAAAGATATCTTGATCCACCAAGGAAACTTGATCTTCAAGTCACATGTTCCACTTGCCCAAAAGTAAACACACTTAGACTCCCTAAGCCATGGTCATGTAACATCTTCTCCTTCCTACAGCTCCCACAAATTGCCATGAGAACGATCTTTTTGAAGCATCCTATTTGTTCATTCCTGTAGATCACCCTATCATTAGCTGAAGTGCCACATCACCAACTGAGACTCCTGATGTTAAGCTAGATGTCAGAACATACAACTGTTGAATTTAGCTCAACCTTTTGCCACTCAGAAGAACCTCCTCCCTTTGCAGAAATAGATTTCCATGCTCTCATAGACTTGATTCAACAATCAAGTTTGAGTAGACAACCTCCATCCTGCTTAGAAACTCCAATGACTTCAGACCTACCACATCTGAATCATCAGAAAGTAAGTAGTCCAAGACTACCCCATAGCAATACTAAAGAGAGTCACTTCCCTTAGTAGAGCCGTCAGTAGAAAGCCAGAGATAACTGCCACTTATCCTCGACCTTCACAACCAGAGCAAACGCCATTCTCCAACCTGATCCAAGTTGTAACCATCAAGACGTGATGTCTTCATATCTTTCAGGCTTAAAGTCAACAACTTGTCTGACTTGAGATGTTGGATGTCATCAATCTGCCTCTCATAGTCCAAAGACATCTCGGACTATTTGGATGATACTCAATAGTAACCAATCAACCCCACCAGTTGATTCAACTCCAAAGTGCTTAACCCTTGAAAATACTTCCAAAACAGCCACATAGAGAAAGGTAAATTCTCAACACTTCTGCAGTCCTACATTTTTACCTCAGACATATACATAGTCTCCCGTTAATGTATATTGTCGTTAGTTGAATGCACGACCTTATCAAAAGCAGACAAACACTCAACTATTGTCAAGCTATTTATCACAAGAAACACCATTTGATCTGGTCTGACGTCCTTTTCCTACCGACTTGAGGCACTAGTTGATCCCTCTTTTGCTAATCCACACCACTGATCACTTCAGATTAGGCAAGTGGTTTGACCTGATACTTCACCATGAGCACACCTAACTTTCTTTGGCTGAGAAAGCAAAGAACTGAAATGATGTTTCAACATCAGTTCCGACATCACCTTAAACAACTGCTATGGCTTTGGAGATTATATCCACACATATCTCTTGGAGGGAACACATGAGAACAAATCAAGCTCAGCTTGATGAAACGTCCTCCAGTTCATGTATCTTCAGATATACTATATCATAACTAGAAAGATCCTCCTAATTAGGTCACCACTACTAAGCTTAAGAGATAACTTCTCAATATCTCACTCCTGCATGAAAGATTTGACAGTGATACTCTTTTGCTTTGGCTCTACCCTCTTCTTCCATCATCTAGAAGGAATCATTGTTCTGAACAGATTGGTCTTCAACGTCAGACTTGAAATATAATCTTCTTCTATTCCATCCATGTCAAACAGTCTTTAGAAGATCCATTCACCTTATGAGCACTTCTCTCCAAACAAGGATATGAGATAATCCTCATAGAATATCCTGCTGAGGAGACCAAACCCTAATGTCTTTCCAAGAGACTATCTCACCACCATAGAAACAGGGATCAATCAGGGTTACATCAGATACCATGCAGCGGAACACATAACAACTCATCAACAACCTTCAGGCACTTGCAAACTATCATAAACCACGTGCCAATAATGCTTTATCATGGATAGTCCAACCTTCACTCTAAGGGATCATCCAAACAACTCTCTTCCTTGCTTATGAACCAGAAAGTATCTTCCCAAGATCTCATTCAGAAACAGACAGGATGCCTGCTCTAATACCAATTGAAATTCTGGTACAGATGTGTGATGTCAAGTGCAATGTCACAACATCGCAATCTGCTGTATGAACAAGACAATAACAGTAACAGTAACGCATAAACCACACACAAGGATTGTTCACCCAGTTCGGTTCAACAACCTACATCTGGGGGCACACCAAGCCAGCAAAGGAAGTCCACTATTAGTAGTATCAAATTACAGACTCAACAGACCAGTTGACATCTACCTAATTTAATCACTACCCAATGACCCTTCTATCTAAGTCCTCCCTAGATAAGAGACCCCATCTCACTTCCAATCATCGCAATGATGTCTAGCAGTCAACTTCACCGCCACTGCATCAACAGCTTGATTACCAACAACTTAACAAACACGGAAAACTAGAGGTCACACTTCCATGACACACCTTGGAGTTGCTTCCAAGCTTCCTCCAAGAACAATACAATACTCATTACCTACAGGTTTCTGAGTAATACCACAGTGACCATCTCACAACCCGAGTGGTTCACTTAGACAAAGCCCTAATGATCTACATCTTAGACCCGTGCTCATTCTAGATTACAAGCATTCTATTTATAACCTTTTTCCCATCTGCATTTGGGCCTTCAAATCATATCAAATCTTCTGTACTAAATCTGCAAAAGATTCTGCTTCTAAATAGATCTTCAATTAAATCTTCAACTAAATCTTCAATAATTAACTCTAAATATTCTCCATATATTTATGCATTAAATTTGCAACAAACTAATCTTCTTCACACATGATTGCAACAGAATATATCTCCCATGATATTCGCCTGCAATCTCTGATTTTCTTCAGTAGAATTTTTCATTCAACCAAACCACGTGCAGCCCTAAACATCTCAGACCTGATGTTCACTACTGATGTCATGACATCGGGTGTAACATCAGCACACAACTGCAACCCTTACATCTTTAACAAACCTGAATGTTACCTAAACATATCAATAATGCTAGAAGCTCATGTTGCAACATCAACCATGACATCAGCATTGTTTTAACAAAATTTCAGCCAATTACAAGAACTTACACTGACATTGTGTGGTATGAAATATTTAGAATATGTGGAATAAAGACTTTAGACAAGATCATTTGACGGTTAAACACTGGATGTCTTGGATTATGAGCTTGATGTGGAAGTGAGTTCAAACTTATGCTCCAGGTTTTATCATTTTTTTTGCTTAATTGGGAGCGGGATCCGCTCAAGGGGCTGAGTATTTAATGGTGTATTTGGTGGCAGTTATCCACCTTTTGTTTTGGCAGATGCTTGGGTTTTTCTCCCTCCAATTTGTGCTCTTCGAAGATCCTTTGTGCTTGTGATTGGAAAATATATTGGATCGTTAGGTGATTGTCTTTTATGTTTGTTAGAGTGATCTGGTGGTTGGTTTTGCCTTGTTGTTTTCATTTTTTGTTCGATTGGTGTGGGGAGTCCTCTTTATGTGGATTTCTTGGACTATGGTGTTCCCAGTTTTGTTTATTTGGATCAATTTCGTGCATTGCTTGTGCGTTTGGTTTTTTTATGTGTATCTTTGTTAACTTTATTTTTATTAATATATGGTTCCTACTTTCCAAAAAAAATTGTCAAATAATTTTTTATTTATTTTTAAATAATAAATTATTAGTAATTAGTATTACATTTACTCCTTTGCTAAATATAAAATATTAGACTTATAAAATCTTTAACATCTAATTCAAGTACTTCTAAGTCGCCACATAGTTGTTTATGAGGTGTTAGCTCAAATGCTAAAAGGAAATTGAATCATCAACCCTAACATTGGGGCAATACTGGAAGGAAAAGAGATGGAGCTACTAATAATGACTTATCAACGTTTTTCTTTACCTCATTTCTGGATGACTGCAGTTCTAAGGATATGTATGAGGTTGTTAATCAAATTAGGGACCTAGATGAGGTTGTAACTACAACAAAATATGATAAATTGAGAAAGAGATATGACGTTGTGCGCTCTTTCAACATGAAGGAACCAGTTTTTCTAGCAACAACGTTGGATAATATTTTCTAGGTTCCAAGAAGCTCTTTGTTAATATTCCAAGATTTAACAGGGACGATACTCTAGGCTTGGGGCACAACAGAGTTAGGGGCCAAACGAAGATTAGACGGGGGATTAAGGAGTTTCACAACATTACTCCTAACCAGAGTTTCTGTCATCATCGTCAACATGGCAGTAAGAGAGATGTTAGATCTCATGCTCATGTAGTCCAAGAAGACAATGTGTGCACAAGTCATGAAGCCAAAACTAAAGTAAAATGTGCATGTGTAAAGTAGGAATACAATGCTCCTATTGTAGATATGAAAATATTTTTGAAGTATTTTATTGGATTAGTTAAGAATTCGGGATTGGCATACAACATTCAAGAGGCATTCAATTTAGAGGGTCATTATGCGATTAAAGTCACTCCAATGGGAGCAAATGTTTGTTTGTTGGAGGAACATGGGGAAGGAGAAATGGAAGCTTTGGTATCAGACATAAAGAATTGGTTGAACCAATGGTTCAAGAAAGTTAAGGCTTGGTTTTATTTTGATGTAGATAAATCCATGTTGATTTAACTTTGTTGCTTTGGAGTACATTTTCCCGCCTAGAACCTAGATTTTTTTTAAGGTGTAACCAAAGAAGTGGGAGTTTATTTGTGTACTAGTGATAACACTTCAAAGAAAGTATCCTTCAACATGGAAAATCTATTTCCTGGTGAGAGTTATGTTGTGGGAATCTATGAACGAGGTTGATTGTGTGAAAATAAATATAGAGGAGTTTAGTATCAAGATGGTTGAGGAAGCTCAAGGTCCACAGAGCTTGCTTCCAAAAGGATTATTCATCAAGCACATACGTCAAAATCATAGTTATCTTATGGAGACTAGTATGAAGATGAAGTGGTGGCGGATCGGAGGGCAAAGGTAAATATGGCATTTCAATTAGTAGGTCTGAAATGGAGGAAGAATGAAATGTGTTAGGGTGACAAGAAAGGCAATCACAATGGGTCAGGTGGTGCAGTTCTATGCAGGGTTGTCTGAACTTAGCATATCAGGAATTCCAAGAAAATAGGATGGAAAATCTTTTCATAAGGTTTCAAATAGTAATAAGACAAAGTCAACAAAAAGTTATGTGAAATCTAAATCTTTTAAAAAAACAGGTGGGTGGATCTAAGGGAGATGTGTCAAAGATTAATTATTTTTCTTCATTTATTCCACAAAAGGGGGGGTTTTATTGGGCCTAATAAGTAGATTCGGTCCAGCTCAAGTTGGTAAGGAACATGATCTTGTAAGTATTAGTCAACTAGTCAGATCCATTTCAATGGGCCAGATGTAACTAGCTAGCCCAATTCTGATTTTTTGCCTTTCTGTGTTAGTTAAGCCCACAAAATCAAGGTGTGTGTCTTCTTTGCTAAACTCTAAAGGGGATGGCATTGTCAAAGAATCTTATATTTCAAATTTGCATTATTCCCATTTCCATGCTCAGAAGGCGGTGGTCGGTGGTTCAGCGTCATCTCAAACTAGCTCATCGAAAGAAAATGCCTCTAGAGGAATAGTGTTGTGTTGTAAATCCACGCCTGATTCTAATGTGATCAAATGCAATGGTAGATACACTACGCCAAAAATGAGTTTTCGCAACGCAACAAAGACAGCGCTTTCTGGAAGAAGCGCTGCTACATGTTTCGCTAAAAATAAAATAAAAAACGAAAGAAAAAAGCGCTGCTAAATGGGGGACATAAGACAGCGCTTTTGAAAAGCGCTGCTAAAACCCTAAGGCAGGTGAACTTTAGAAAGCGTTTAATGAAAAACGCTGCTAAAGGTGTAACATAAGGCAGCGCTTTTGAAACGCGCTGCTAAAGGGCTTTCGTACAACACGCTTTAGGCAACGCTTTTGGAAAGCGCTGCTAAAAGCCTTTCATTAATCCCACATAAGAAAGCGCTTTTACCCCAAAAGCGCTGCTAAAGGATTAACATAAGAAAACGCTTTCTAAAAGCGCTGCCTTAGGTCTTTTAAAATATTAAAATTAAAACATAATCAGATATCCCTCTATTTTCTTATGACCGTTTCTATCTGCAAACGCCCTAACTCTCGCGACATTGTTTATCTTCTTCTTTTTTCGCAGCAACCGAACGAAACTCCATCTGATTACTCCGTTCGTCGTTCGTTAGTTTCCTCCGTTCGTCGTTAGTTCGTGCTTTTCATTTGTTTGTGGCTTTTCCCTTGTTCGTGGCTTCCCTTCGTCCGCCATTGTTGAGGTTTTTACTCTCTTTTTTCTGGTTTTCTCTCCATTAATGGAATTTGTTGTGAGATAAATTTGATTTGTAGAAGTTATGTGAGATAAATATGTTGTATTATTAGTTATTGATGTTAGGTTTTGATTTTTTGGTTTGTAGAAGTTTGTTAGTGTTTAATTGAAAATGTGATTAGTTGTTGATATTTGATTTGATTTAAAATGATATTAGTTGTATTGTTAGTTGAAAATGATATTAGTTGTATTGTTAGTTGATTTTTGATATTAGTTTTTGCTTTAATTGAAAATGATATTAGTTTTTTATATTTAGTTGATTGATTTTTGATTTAATTGAAAATGATATTAGTTGTATTGTTAGTTGATTTTTGATTTGATTTTTGATTGCCTATCCGTTTGCGTATCTGTATCGATTTCACTCACAGGTTCATTGTTTATAATTGTGTCTAAAATGACTTTGAACTTAATCCCTCTAAGTTTGTTTAGCTTTATAAGTTTTTTAATATAGTTGTGTCATTTTATATTGATGTTTTTCTTAATTACAGGTGAAATGGCTAGTAAAGTGGAAAATTCGCATGATACTTCAAAAAATGATGGACATGAAACAATTCAAGAAGCGAAAGGAGATATTACGCGAGGAGTAACTATCATGAAGAACATCATTCGTGCTAGAGATAAAGGAATAAAGTATGACGTTTATTGGAATGATACGAACCAACTTGTTGAGCCTAACGGAGCAATGTTGACAAGTTACAGTGGTACACTTGTTCGTTCGTATATTCCAATTACTTGTGATAATTGGAGAGATGCATCGTTGAAACCCGCCAAAGAAAAGATATGGAGTGAGATACAGGTACCATATTGATGTTATTTGTTTTTGTTGCCGATTATGTCTTTAAATTACTAATTATGTTATTTGTTTATGTAGAGGTCTTTTAATATTAGTGATGACCGAAAGAAGTATTGTATTCAATTATCTGGAAAAAGACACAGAGGGTTTCGAGCATTTCTATCAAACAAGTATCTTAGGGATGCTGAACGAAATTTTATTGAAGCAGAACGTCCAGTGAAGTATGTGTAATTGATTTCACCTGAAGAATGGGCAACTTTTGTAGCCAAAAGAAGAACCGAAGCAGTCGAGGAGTTGAGTGGCGTAAATCTCCAAAAAGCATCAAAACCCGCGTATCCATACAGGAAGGGACGTTTGGGATATGCACGCTTACAGCAAAAAATAGTAAGTATATATAAATGCTTTGATTTACTTGTTTTTTTCCCATGTCTTATAATTGATTTTATTATTTGTCTTAATGCGTAGTTAGAAGAAGAGAAAAGTGAAGAAACATGTGTTCCGGAACATGTTTTGTGGAAGGTTGTTCGTGTGGGCAAGGATGGAGTTGTTGCGGAAAATATTCAACAAGTTTTTGAGCAATGTGTAAGTATAACGTTATGCGTTTTATATCCCACTTATTGACATATATATAATATTTATGCTTTTTAATCCCCGCTAATATTTTTCGATATTCATGCATATGAATTCCAGGAGACTCTGCCTCAGTCCGCAACTCTAGGTGAAGACCAGGATTGCAGGAGCATACTTACTCGAGTGTTAAATGTTCCTGACTATTCCGGTCGTGTGAGGGGTAAGGGTTTTGGGGTCACTCCATCATCCTTTTATAATCGTTCAAAGAGCCAAAATCCTAGCAATAAACAAGTAATGGAAGCCATGGAAGAATTAAGAGCTCAAGTCCGTGAATTACAAAAGGACGAGGAAAAATATATGTCAGAAAGGCGTGGTTCAGAGTTTAATGATACTAGTGATAAAGGTAGTATCAATTGTCAACAGAAACTTGTCGAGGTAATTATATATGCTTATTATGAAATTAATTTAGCACAAATTTTTCAATATATACACATTAGAAGTGTTAATTCTATATTCAAATGTTTTACTAACTTATATGATTTTTAGATTCATGCCCAAGAGTTGCAAATAATAGAAAGTCAAAATAGGCAGCCAAAATTAGGCAACACGTCCAACCAAAAAAATACTCTTGCAAGGACGGGGAAAAAAAAGCAATTGTATCCCGATTTAGGTCATCTCTTGAAACACTTGTAGAAACATCGAATTTGATGGACGGAGGTATTCGTGCAGTACCTATGGAGGAAGGTATTTTCGGTTATTCCTATTCAGAAACAATTTCTAAAGAGGATTTGGATCAAATTTTTAATCATTCTGAATTAGGCATCAGTGTTATGCACACATACATCAGGCATTCCGATTAACTCTCTTTAATTATTTAAACAATTTATTTACTCATTTCAACGAATAATCTAATGTTTATTATGTTTTTATTTAAGGTTTTTGTATGATAAATTGGTGCGCCCGCATCAATTGTCAGAAAGATTCGGTTTCTTATCTGCCAACTGTATCAATGCACCGTTAATTGCGATGAATCCAACTTCAGTACAATCTCACTTAGTCGAAAGATTTATGGTCAGCATAGATACAGAAAAGTTGTATCTTTTACCATATAATACTGGCAACGAGTTAGATTTGCATTCTTACTTCATTTATTATCATTTTTCGTTTTTTGATGTTGCGTATAAAATTACTATATCGATACTTTTATTTTATTTTACAGTGGACACTGGTTGTTGGTTGCGATAAATTCGATAAGAGAAATAGTGTATTATGTGGATTTGTTAGATGGTGATGTAGATAAATACCCGGATATGAAGACAATGATTTATACGTAAGTGAAATTGTTCTAAATATTCGTGTGCATTTGTTTATTAATTTATTTAAGTGAGATTGTTCTAAATATTCGTTTATATTATGTTAGAGCTATACAAATATTTCGATCACAAAAAGGAGCCCAAGTATCAAAGAGTAAGTCAACCAACATTACATGGATCAGAGTGGAGGTATATTTTCACAATTTTGCTTATAATAGTGATGCTACTTGGTAAAACAAGTTAGACTATATATCCTGATATATATTATTTTTTTTTCACTGTGTAGTGTCCTCGTCAAAAAAATGGTATAGATTGCGGTTATTTCGTTTTGAGGTTTATGAAAGAAATCATTCATTTGGATCAAATAGAGATTCCAATCATGGTATGGATTTATAACTTATGTTATTTTAATATTTATCGGATATTTGATATAATTTTTTTTTTTGGAAATCTTGGTATCCGGCCTTGCGACCGACTAATCCAAGAGGGGGATATTTGATATAATTAATTACTTTTAACTAAATCATGCATATTATGTTATATTATGTAGTATTTTGATGAATTCAAGTGTGTTACTTACTCCAAAGTACAATTGGAAGAAATTAAGAAGGATTGGTGTCAATACCTTATTGAGCAAAGAATCATATAAGGTATGGAAGTTGAAAGTTGTTGTATATACTTCGTATAGTTTTGGAAGTTGTTGTATATGGCTATTAGAATGGTTATTTTATTTTGGAAGTGGAATGGTTATTAGAATGGTTATTTGGTGTATGAATAGTTGTTATTAGAATGGTTAATTAATTTGAAAGTTGTCGACCATAAGTTGAATATTAGAATGGTTAATTGATAAAGTCTTGTGTATAATTATGAAATATAAGGCCTATATATGGTGATTGAAGTATATAATTATGTAGGCCTATGTTGAATAAAGGCTTGTGAATTGAAGTATATAATTAGGATAAGTTTTGATAAAAAAAATTATGTTATACAGGTTTGTTAATATACAGGTCTATTATAAGGTTTTTAAAAAAACATTTTCTTAAAAAAAGGAATTTTAGCAGCGCTTTTGACAAAACACGCATGCAAAACAAATAATTTTTAAAACAATTTACGTGTACAAAAGACAGCGCTTTTACTGAAAAGGCGCTGCCAAAAGTGGAACTAAAGAAAGCGCTGCCTAAGGGGAGAAAACCAGCGCTTTTTCCAAAAAAAGCGCTGCCTAAAGTTGGAAAATAATACACATTAGGCAGCGCTTTAAAAAGCGCTGCCTAAAGGGGACCTAAGACAGTGCTTTTGCAGGAAAAAAAGCGATGTCTTTACCTTTAGCAGCGCCACCTTTGGCAGCGCTTTTAAACGCTGCTAAAGGCCAAAAAAAGCGCTGCTAAAGGTCTTTTTTGGCATTGTGATATTGGGCGATACAAACAGATGATGTTACATCGATTACTTGGAAAAAGGTAAAAGAATATGGAATTCAAGGAGATGAAGAAGATGTTTTATATGTGGATAGAATCCAATTGTTGGAGATGGAGGGCAAGGAAGGTAGATGATTGAGGGATGGATAATTATCAGTTATGTAATGACTATCTTATCCTATAATATTATAGGATGTAATAAACCTATTAATAGGAGAAGCATGTGAAATTTAATTCAGGTCAGGAATATGGATGCCTGCATGATTCAGGATCTAAAATCAAATTAGAAGATGAGCTCTGGGTTTCTTCTCTGTAGGGTAGCGATCAGGTGTAGTGGGTAATGAGGAGGTCTAAAGGTTTGTTTATCATGTGAAAAACATGTATGTTTTCTTCGAATTTTAGTTTTAGACGGGAAAACATTTTAGGAATTTATGTGGATTGGGATAGTAGTTGTTATTTCATAGTAAATATATATTCCTCTTGTATGTTGGAGGATAAAATAAGGTTAATGATAGAGATGCTTGATTTTAAACAAATATATCCTCTGGGTGAGTGGTGCGTAACGGGGATTTTAACTCAATCAAGAAGCAGTGAGAAAGGAAAGGGCAGGGAAGTCAAGTTAACATAAGTGAAATTTAAGAGTTCTATAAGTTTAATGTTAATCTTGAGCTGATAGATGTTTCAGTGTTGGGAAGTAGATTCACTTGGTTCAATTTAGGAGGGACTTGTATGAGTAAGATAGATATGTTTTTTCTTTTAGAAAGATTAGTTTCAATGTGGAAAGTGTTGGTTTAAATGGTGGGGAAGAGGGATGTTTCAGACCATAGACCAATTTGGATTCATGCTAACAAACCCAATTGGGCTCCAATGCTGTTTAAGATGTTCAACACTTGGTTTGGGCATCCTGATTTTGAATCCTGTGTTGAAGAGGTGTGGATTTCTAGTTATGTGCGGGGAAAATGTGCGTTTATGATGAAGGAAATGCTTAAATTGTCGAAAGAAAACTTAAAAGGTAGAATATATAAGTTTTTAGCAAATTAAATTTGAAAGTGGGAGAGTATATAAAGGATCTTAATTTTATGGGTTTGGAGACAATATATAGTCACAATTAGGAATTGAAGGGTGTTCTTGTTGATAGGAGAGTGGAAGCTTTAAAAAAGGTTTGGGTAAAATTGCAACGTAAGGAAAGTATGTTGCGAAAAAAAATCAAGATTAAGATGGATTGGAAATGGAGATGTAAACTCTAGGTTCTTTCGTTCCTTTATGAAGAAAAGTTTTAGTAGAAATAGTATTTTGCTTTTAAATTCTCCTAGAGGTATGCTTTCTCAATTGGACGATATCAAGGCGGAAATCAAAGATCACTTTCTTTATAGGCTTAAAGAACCTTAGGGAAGAAGACCTGAGATATTGGGACTGGATTTTAACTACTTTAGTAGAGAAGATTGTATTAGATTGGAAGATCTTTTTTTAATAAAAGAGATTACAAAGGTTGTTTGGTTTAGTGAGTGACATAAAAGTCCTGGGCCAAATAGATTGTGTGGGATTTTACAAAAAGTATTTGGAATACAATTCAGGATGACTTGGCGGCTTTCGTGAATGAATCCCATTCCAATGGAAAACTTCCAAAAGCAATCATTTCCAGCTTTTTTACTTTGATTATGAAGGTAGAAAATGTGCAAAAGGTTGGTGATTTTAGGCCAATTTTGTTTGTTTTCTAGATTATGTAGGATTATGGCTAAAGTTCTTGCATCTAGACTAAAAAGGGTAATTCCTTCATTGATATATAGAAATCAATTAACTTTTGTTCAAAATAGACAAATTCCTGATGGAGTTATAGTGATCAATGCGATTGTGGACCAAGCCAAGAGATCTAGGAGAGATTGTTTGCTTCTTAAAGTTGATTTCGAAAAAACATATGATATTGTTTCTTGGAATTATCTTAGAAGTGTGATGGGGCGATGGGATTCGGTGCAAGGTGGATGAGATGGATTTAGGGGAGCATATTTCATAGTAGTTTTTCCATTTTGGTCAATGGTAGCCCTACCAAATACTTTGAAGTTGGTAGATGTTTAAGACAGGAAGACCCAATGTCTCATTTCTTGTTCCTTTTGGCAGTAGAAGATTTGACTGGCTTAGGGAACAATGCCTTCGTGAAGGGAGATTTCCAACCTTTTAGAATCAATGAGGACGTTCAGTTTGAGATTCTTCAGTTTACTAATGACATTTTGATTCTAGGAGAAGGAACTTGGTCTAACCTATGGAGTATTAAAGGGTTCTTGATGGGTTTCGATCTTGTATTAGGGTTGTGTGTAATTTTTCATAAAAGAAAACTTTTTGGGATCAATTTTGAGACGAATTAGGAAGTTTTCCTTTCTTGTTTTTGGGTATCCCTATTGGTGTAAATCCAAGAAGGAAGGCTACTTGGAATCCAATTCTAAATAAGTTCCAACTAGGGCTTTCCTTGTGGAGAAGTATGAAACTTTCGATAGGCGGTAGAGTGGCTTTGTTAAACTCAGTTCATAATAGTGTATTCATTCAATTCTTATCTTTTATTAAAGCTCCAAAGGTGGTAGTCAAAGAGATTATTAATATACAAAAAAACTTTCTTGTGGGGTGGAGATGAGGGAAGGAGGAATATTAATTAGTTAAGTTGGAATAAGATGTGTCTAAACAAGGAAGAAGGTGGTCTCAGAGTTAAACATTGCGAGCTTTTTAACCAAGCACTAATGTGCAAATGATTTTGGAGAATCTTAAACAAGAAGGAGTCTTTGTGGAACGGGTCGTTAATCTATAGGTATGGAGATATTTTAGCCCGAGTTTGTGAGGGGTCTTCTAAGGGTTTAGGGAAGAAACACTCTATTTGGTGGAGGAATCTAAATTTGCTTGGCAATGATTTACTTAATAATTCCAGCAGTGTCTCATCTTTTTTTAGTTGGAAACTCGTAAATGGTAGAATTTTGAGTTTTGGAATGCTAGGTGGTTGGAAAATGAGTTGTTAGTATGTGTTTATCCAGATTTATTTTTGTGTTCTAAATTAAGATCGAGGAAGGTATCTGGTATGGGGTTTTGCTCCGGTCATAATTGGGAATGGAATTTGCATATTAACGTTGATAATTTATCTGAGACGGGTTTGAACCAAATGGAAGGTTTATTTGGATTTTTTTCAAGGAGTGTCTTTGTTGCATTAGCTGGAAGATGAGTTCGTCTGGTGGAGGGATCCGAATGGTTTTTCGAATAACTCTTTCTATGTGTGGCTGGATGGTTTTTTCGATGCAGGTACCCATATTTCAGCTTCTACATTTTTTTCTCTTTTTAAATTAGAATACCCCCTTATTTTTAATATATTTAATATAAGTCTTTTTCTTCTTCAACCTATTTGTTTCTTAATTTCACATTATTAATAAAAAAAATCAATATTCACTTTATTTAAGGCCATTCTAACAACGAGTGAATTTTTAAAAGAAAAAAAAAATATGTTTTATGTTTAAAAAAATTGTAAAGTTAAAGTTACTTTTTGTTTTAAGTTTTAATTTTTTTTTAAATAAAATCAAAATCAATTTTAAATTTTAAAATTTAGCAAAATTTAAATCTGTTTCAAAACATTATAACATCAATATTAATTTTAAACATAATTTAGTCAAAATAAATTATACCAATATCTTTGCAAAAGTATTTAGAATATCAAAAATTTATTTATTTAGTAGTAAATTCAGTTTCAATAATTAAAAGTGTTGGTTGTCGACAGGCGTTAGATATAGTGGTAATCTATGAGAAGCATAGTGGTGGTTGATGCTATTCTTAGTGATAGTCTGAGTGGTACGTAGTCGATGGTGGTCAACGATGTTGATCAGTGGTGGTGGTGGTTGTGGTGGTAGGTGGGTGGTCGGAGTGGTGGTAGGTGGTCATAGAGTAGTGGTTAGAGCAATAGTCGATATTAGTGATCAATGGTGCACGAAGGTAGTCTAAATGGTAGTTGACAATGATCCTAATGGTGATCAATGAGTGTTATAGTGATGGCTCGCGGTGGTTAGATTGGTTATTATAGGTGAATAGAATGGTGATCAATAATTGTTAGAGTTGTGGTCAAATGTTATCAAAGTCGTGGTTGATTTTGGTCAGAGTGGCAATTGATGGTGGTCATATAATGATTGTCAGTAGTGGTCATATGAAAATAATGGCTGAATAAAGTGGTAGTCACAAGTGGTCATAGTGGTGATCAATGGTGGTTAAAATGGTGGTTAGATGTTTTCTAAGTGATCATATGTAATGGTCGGAGTGGTGGTCAATGAAGGTCGAAATGGTGGTGAAAAGGTGGTTTGAGTAGTGTTCAACGATCATAGGTAGTGATATCTTACTGATTTAAAACCAAAAAAAAATTATGGAAACCTTTTTTCTAGTGTATAATATTTAGAAATTAAGTAAAACAAAAGCAAATTATACACCATTTTAGTCATATAGATTTTATTTTTTAAATTGACTTTCAAAACAAAAAACTTGCAACTACCGTGAATGCGCTCCTAGTTAATAATTTTAATAGGTATAGTTTATTGTGCATTGGTTTGATTTATTACTTTCTTTTTTCAAATTCAATTTTTTTTGCTCGGTTTCGTATGTTACTTTTTTACTCTTTTGTGCGCCTATGAGTTTTAAGGTTTTTGTTGGTTTGTCTATTTTCTCATTTATAGTTTGTCTATTTATAATTTTTTACCATTCACCATTTTCTTTTTGGATTGCAATATTTTCCCTAGATGATGAAATTTCTTCTTTGTTGAACAAATAGTTATGCTTTTATAAAACAAGTATATTAATAAAAAAAATAAATGTTTATGCTTCAAAATAAATTTCGTTCAGTCCAACATTGGTATAAGTACACTGATTCAGAAGATACATTAAATTTTCCCTCGATTAAAATTTCCAATAAAGGGTGTTTTGGACTGGACCAATGGCTAGAATTGGCCCAATCCGCCTCCGCTCCAGAGCGGCCCAAATTGCCTAAGTCCAATCCACAGAGGGGCAAAAGTGACCTTTCTGCCCCTCCAACCGGGCAAGGAATACAACGTTCCTCCCCGAAATTACTGCCCGTTACGCATGGCTTCGCTGCTCCCCGAACAGCTATAGGCAGGTACCCGGAACCACGCCTATGCCCGATATAACGGCTAGTTTTGGGCACCCTACCCGACATAACGGCTAGTTTGGGTAGTTACCTATTCTTTGGGGAAAACGGTTATTTCGCCCCGAAAATAGGACCGTTAGCCACGCGTTGGAGGCTCTATATAAACCCTCTCGCTTGAGAGAGTCAGGTATCCAATATTCACCCTAAGAATTCACTCTTTGTACTTGCCCCTTTTTCTCTGACCTTTACTTACTTGAGCGTCGGAGTGCCTTGCAGGTACACCCCCTCCTCCTCTCTATACGACCAGCATCCCTGACGCACTCGGTAGCCTGATTCTACAGGATCTGATCCAGCCTTCACGACCAGTGGTGCCGTCTGTGCGAACCTTTGTTCTCCCCTTCTTTCTTTAACCGAAGATCAAAACAACTTTCGAACATCATCACGATCATGGCCTCCCAAGATCGCACCCAGGATGCTCTTCATTCCACCATTCTCCCCGTCAACAAATCTGATGTTGACGACCAATCATCTCTTCTCCGAGATGCCCGTTTCCTTAGGGATGGAGCCACCGCTTCTCCTTCCCCAACTCCTGCTGATCGCCACAACGATCAACTGTCTCTCGACCTCCAGCCCCTTCCTGTTCTGCCCAGCGCCGACCCGGACGTGGCAGCCCTCCTAGAGGCTCTCAACAAAACCAACACCCTGATCCTGCAGCAAAACGAGAGGATCGGGGCACTGGAATAGTCTCGCCGTCCAAGATCCCCTCCTACGTGGAGAAATCAGCGACGATCAAGAAGCCCGCATCCCCGGAGAGAAATCGACCGAAGACTGCGCCGTGAGCAAGATCCTCGCGTAGCCCGAAAGCGCGACCAGATCTCCCCGCGTGACCAGTATGCTCATGACCACAAAAGGACTCGAAGGAACGAGGAGTCTCCGATCAAGTCCAAAATACGGACACGCTCACCTTCCCCGCGAAGGAACCGTTCACCTTCTCCTCGAAGGAACCGCTCACATTCTCCACGAAGGAACCGCCGACGCGAGCAGCCCGTCCGGTCACCATCATACACCAGTTCCAGTGACGACGACGAGCCTCGTGGCCCGTTATCCCAGGAGATCCTGGCCACCCGTCTCCCGAAGGGCTTGGAGAAACCCCCGTCACTTGGCACGTACGACGGGACCACTGACCCAGACGAGCACATTGAGAATATTGATTCCCTCTTAGACTACCGCGATGTACGGGGCGCCATCAAATGCAGACTGTTCCCGACCACGCTTCAGAAAGGAGCAATGACATGGTATAAACAACTGCCCGATGAGTCCATTACCTCGTGGAAACAGCTCGGCAGGATGTTCTCGCGGCACTTCACAGCATCTCGCCGCCACCCCAAAACTGAGGCCTCCCTCCGAGCCATAATCCAGAGGAAAGACGAACCTCTCCGAGCATACATCGAGAGGTTCAACAAGGAAGCAGTGCAGGTCCCGACGACGGACAAAATGAAGAAGTTCCTGCTCGAACAAGGGGTCCTCCCGGACTCCGATTTCGCTAAAGCCATCGGCCTCGCCCCACCGAGGAATTTAGACGCCCTCCTCCTCAAAGCCCAAACTCATATCCAGTATGAGGAGAAGATTGCGGCCTGCAACGTCCAGGCATCGCACCGCCAGGAGAATGCCCGGGCCGCCAAAGGGGAGGAAGCCTCGACATCTCGACGGGGTGAACGAAGACACGAGGACCGTCTGAGGGACTCCCGCGACAGCAAGGAACCCTCCGGGCGCTTCCACGACTACACTCCCCTGACCGTTTCCAGGGAAAAAATTCTGTCCGAATGTGCCAATTCGGAGTTCAAACAAGCCGGGGTCCATTTCCCCAAACAGCTGCCGAACAGACCAAACGTGGATAAGTCGAAGTACTGCCGCTTCCACAAAAGTCAGGGCCATACTACAGAGGACTGCATCCACCTGAAGGATGCCATTGAGATACTGATTAGGGACGGGCACCTGAAACAGTTCGCAAAGAAGAAGGACACTCCTCGGCAAGACGCCCAGGAGTCCAAGAAGGTCGAGGAAGAAGTACCCTCCTCGGATGACACCAACGTACAGGTAGCGATGTCCATATCCCAGCCAGAGGACTTCTACGTCCCAGAGGGGATCAACGCCCCTGCTTATTTCGCGGCCCACAGCCCGTGGGAGACTTTTCCTTCTGCCATGGTCATTTCTGGCGGGGGATTCAACAAATTCACTGTGGGCTCCGTGAAACGAAAGTTCGACCACCTGATCAACACCAGCTACAACAAAGTGACGACGCTTGATCAGGCCCAGAAGGGCTCCGTCCCAATCTCCTTTTACAAGGAGGAACTCCTCGGCGGGTCCCCGAACTCCAGCATACCCCTGCTCGTCAGGGCCCGGATGGCGAACTTCGACGTTCGCAGGATACTTGTCGACCAAGGCAGCTCGCTCGACATCATGTACTCCAAGCTGTTCTCAACACTTCAGCTGGATGAATCTCACCTCACTCCCTACGTGGGATCCGACTTGCAGGGATTCAACGGGTCTGTAACAAAGCCGTGGGGTTACGTGGAGCTGATCGTGACATTCGGCGCAGCTGAGACGGCCAGATCCATCAAGGTGCAGTTTCTGGTAATCGACTGTCCGTCGCTTTACCAATGTATTTTTGGAAGGCCAACTCTGGCCGAGTTGGTAGCAGTGCCCTCAACCGTCCACCTGAAGATGAAGTATTACACTTCGAAATAGAAGGTCGCCACCCTCCACGGTGATATAGAAGCTGCCCGACAGTGTTTCGAAGCAGCCACAAAGGGACTCAACGCCATTGCACCCAAGCCAAAGGTGTCGAGCAAGCCAACGCTGTCAAGCAGCTCCGAGGAAGCCAAGCCTCTGCCCCAGGTCGACTCTATCGACCTCGACAGCCGCTTCCCCGAGGACCATCAGGAGGAACGAGCAGCATCAGTCGGCCCGTCTACAGCATCCTGCAGCAGCTCCCATCCGATGCGCCCAATCCCGGATGGCGACTTCGAGATAGTTCTGTTCGACGAAGATCCCCAACGGGGAGTGAAGATCGGAGCAGACCTACCTGACATCGCGAGGAAGCAGCTCAAAGCATGCCTCCGGGAGAACGCTGACCTCTTCGCTTGGAGCGCCGCAGAGATGCCCGGTTTAGACCCATCCACTGCATGTCACCAGCTGACCATTGACCCGACTATTAAGGCCGTAGCACAACGTAGGAGAAAGCAGTCTCCGGAGAAAACGGAGGCTGCTGAAAAAGCTGTAAAGGACCTCCTCGAGGCCAAATTTATTTCGGAAGCCAAGTACACCACTTGGTTGTCCAACGTTGTATTGGTCAAAAAATCTAATGGAAAATGGCGTATGTGCGTTGATTATACCGATCTCAATAAGGCATGCCCGAAGGATGCCTACCCCCTCCCCAATATTGATAAACTTGTTGATAATTCCGCTGGTTTAAAACTTTTATCGTTCATGGACGCCTACTCGGACTACAATCAAATCCCAATGGCAATGCCCGACAAAAAATACACGGCCTTCATGACCAAATCAGGGAATTATTACTACAACGTAATGCCCTTCGGCCTGAAGAACGCCGGAGCAACATACCAACGAATGATGAATAAAGTATTTCGGGGAGAAATAGGCGACATGCTCGAAGTATACATGGACGACATGATCGTAAAGTCCCATGAGGAAACCGATCATACCGCCCACCTGCGAAAGGTCTTCGAACAGGCCAGGAAATACAAAATCCACTTCAATCCGGAGATGTGCACGTTCGGTGTCCGGGCAGGCAAATTCCTCGGCTTCTACTTGACGGAACGAGGAATCGAAGCCAATCCCGACAAATGCCGAGCATTCTCTGAGTTTCCTACACCCAAGTCCAAAAAATCTATCCAGCCCCTCAACGGGATGCTCGCATCACTATCTCGTTTCGTGGCCAAGTCCGCCCAGCACGCCCTACCGTTCTTCAAACTCCTCCGCAAAGAGGCCGCGTTCGAATGGACCGAGGAGTGCGACAAGGCCCTCCTCCATCTGAAATGAGCACTCTCAGAGCCTCCGGTTCTCTCTCGCCCGGACAATGGCGAAACGCTATACCTATACATGGTCGTAGCAGCCGAAGCAGTGAGCGCCGCTCTCATCCGTGAGACACCTGACGGGCAGAAGCCCATTTATTTCACGAGCAAGGCGCTACAAGGACCAGAGTTACGATACCAGCAGATAGAGAAGGTGGCATTGGCCCTCATCAACGCTGCCAGGAGGTTAAGGCACTACTTCTTAGCCCACACGATCGTGGTTCGAACAGATCAGCCCATAAAGCAGCTGCTGGGACGACCAGATATGGCCGGAAGAATGCTTAAATGGTCGCTAGAACTGTCCGAATTTGACATCTGGTACAAAGGCAGAAAAGCCCTTAAAGCCCAAGCTTTGGCCGATTTCGTCGCGGAGATGACATTCGCGGACTCCCCCGCGAGCGAGACACGCAAGTGGACCATCTTCGTCGACGGTGCCTCAAGCTCGGCAAGTAGCGGCGCGGGCATTATACTGGAGAGCAATGAAGGGACTATCGTCGAGGTATCACTCACACTGTCTTTCCCAACTTCCAATAACCAGGCCAAATACGAAGCCTTCCTCGCTGGGCTACGCCTTGCCGAGGACCTGGGAGCAGAAGAAGTCATCATTTGCACGGATTCACAACTCGTGGCCCTCCAGGTCCGAGGTGAATACCAAGCCAAAAACGAAAACCTGACCGAATACCTGGCCCTGGTAAAGAAGGAAATGGCAAAGTTCACAACAGTAGAAGTGAAACACGTTCCCCGCGAACATAACTTACGAGCGGACGTGCTGTCCAAATTGGCCAGCACAAAGAAGAAAGGCGGAAACAAATCTGTCATACAAGAAGTACTTCCTCGACCCAGCATCGAGAAGGCCTCCCCGACACTCGACGTGCAGGTGATCGGTGACAACAACTGCTGGATGACCCCAGTCTATAACTACCTCGCCAAAGACGAACTTCCGTCCGACCCAAAGGAGGCCAGCATAGTCAGGCGAAGGGCTTGCTCTTATGTCCTGGTCGAAGAGAAACTATACAGACGGGGATTCTCCATTCCGCTGCTCAAATGTGTCGAGGAAGAAATGGCCATGCACATCCTGCGCGAAATCCACGAAGGAATCAACGCCCAACATCTCGGCGGAAGGTCCCTTGCTCGAAAGGCCCTCCGAGCAGGATACTACTGGCCGACTATGCAAAACGACGCAAGAGAGCACGTAAAGAAGTGCGATAAATGCCAACGGCACGGGGACATGCACCTAGCCCCGCCTAACGAGCTCAAGACTATGTCCTCCCCGTGGCCATTCGCTTGGTGGGGCCTAGACATCCTAGGACCCTTCATGGTAGGATCAAGTCAGAACAAGTACCTCATAGTGGGCGTGGATTATTTCACAAAGTGGATAGAAGCAGAACCTCTAGCCAAAATAACTGCCCCCAACATCCTGCGTTTCTACAAACGAAACATCCTTGCACGTTTCGGCTTTCCCCAAGCGATAGTAACGGATAACGGGACGCAGTTCACGGACAGGAAGTTTCAGGACTTCATCGCCCAACTGGGCACGAAGCAACACTTCGCATCCGTCGAACACCCTCAAACAAACGGGCAGGCTGAGGCAGCTAACCGAGTCATCCTTCGAGGCCACAAGCGAAGGCTAGACGAAACAAAGAAGGCGTGGGTCGAGGAGCTACACAGCGTGCTCTGGGCTTACCGTACAACTCCCCATTCAACGACCGGGGAAACACCTTTCCGTTTAGCATACGGAACCGAGGTTGTAATTCCCGTCGAAGTTCACGTGCCCTCTAGGCGGACAGAGTCGCCCCTAGACGAGGAAATGAACGACGAATCTCTAAGGGAAGAGCTCGACCTCGTCGAGGAAATCAGAACCGGGCCAGCTCTCCGCGAGGCCTCACTGAAACAAAAGATCACCATCAGGCACAACGCCAAAGTGATACGACGAGAGTTTGACGTGGGAAGCCTTGTCCTAAGAAGAAACCACAAAGACTCTCGTGAAGGCAAGCTAACAGCCAATTGGGAGGGACCCTATCGCATCCGGGCAAAAACGGAAAATGGGGCCTACTACCTAGAGCATCTCACTGGGGAAGAACTCGCTCGACCATGGAACGCCAAAAAGCTAAAACAATACTACAGCTAAATCCTCGATTTGACTCGTCGCAACGGTGAACGTCTACTACCGACCACTATGCGCGTCTAGGTACAAGCGTCGCATACGATTAAAGCACAACCCCGCTCAGTAACGAGCTGGGTAGTTGCTCGACAGCGGCCCTCGACCGAGCATCGTCGTCGTCAAAGTACCATGATTGGCAGAACGCCAGCTCGCGATGGGACGTTCACACCGCGAACTCAGGCCTCAAACGCGACCTGAGCTCCGCTCCCCAGCCAGGACATTCCCCGGCCATTCAACCAGTTCCCCACACTGTCGAACACATCCACAACGAGCAATCCCCCATAAATATTCGCACAAGTCAAAAGCTCCCAAACACGGGCAGACATACGTTCACAGCAAGCATGCATACAACACTTAGCAAAAAATAAAGGCAAGTAAAATCATGCACGCGAAGAAGACAGAAATATAATTAACATAACAGAGGGCCACAAGGGCCACGATTGTGCGTTATTACATAAAACGGGGCCATGCCCCCAAAAATAAAATTACAAATAATTCAACGGCACGCAGGCCGGACAAGATACAACAACATCAAAATAACAACACTCCTCATTCATCCGCATGCTCGACTGACACCGACTCAAGTCTCTGGTCCTCCTCGGGCTGGTCCTCAGGCTGGGCCTCGGGGGTATCAAGAATAAGGCATGCGGGTAAGATAATGCGACCATCCTCAACGCGCGCAAGATAGTGAGTACCCTCGGTCGAAATCTCAAGCCCAGGGTTCACCACCCGCAACTGAGCCACGGGGCTTTCGAAAGACTCCACTACCATGGCGATACCGTCATCCTTGGTCAGCAGGATGCGGGTAACCAGCTCAGACCTAGTCTTTAACTTTTTTATCTCATCCGATTCATCGGCACCCGGGGTACTGGCCGCCATCAACTCTTTGTTCAACTCCTCGGCAGCCTTTTTCTCCTCTGCCAGCTTGGTGGCATCCTCTTTCAACCTAGCCGTCTCCTCTTCGGCCTTCTTCTGAGCTTCACAGGCACTCTTAACTTCCTCCTTGAGGGCCGCCTCAGAAGCCCTGGCAACGTTGAGTTCGGACTCAAGCGTAGAATCCCCTTCGGCGTAGACAGCAGCCATCTCCAACATTCTGACCAGGGCAGAAGCATCTTGGGCCACCAGCGCCCTCTTGCTCGGGCGATCCATGCCTTCCAAACAAAGGGATTCCGCCCGAGGGACGACCAAAGAGTTACCTTCAAAGAATCTCCTGTCAAGGATGCACGGAGGTAACTCAAACTTCCCCTTCTCCGGCACACGGGTAAGGTCCACAGCATCTAATGTCCTTGGCCGCTTCGCCCGCCCGGTCAAAGGCAGTGGAGATCCCCATTGAGCAGGAGAGGGAGAAGAGGAGGTCCCTACGGCGGTTTAAACAAGGGAAGGAGCACGAGCACCAGCAGGCCGGGTCTTAGGAGGAGCTGCTCCGGCTTTATTCCTCGCCATAGCATTCCTCACCACGAGATCGCGAGCTTGAGGTATCTCACCTGCACAAATGAAAAGACGAGCACGTTAGCTACGTGGAAAAGAGATAACACAAACAAAATCTAAATAACCAAGACTACTGAGCAGCTTCTCAGTATCCGCGGGAGTCTTGCACTCCAGCAGTGTCTTGACATTGACGAATCTGTGCTCAACTCTCTGGCTCCCATCCTCCTCGAAGATAGGGTTGCCCTTGCTCGTCCAGCAACTTGCAAGGCTGAAGGAGTTGACCCAGTTCACCAACTTCTCGTAAGCCACGGCGTCCTGCCCGCGCAGCTCGCTCGGCTGGAAGACATAAGCGCCGGGCTTCTTGGAGAAATGGTCGGGTGCCCAGCGGATGGGAAACATGTACAGCCTCCGCCCAATATACTTTCCCTCCTCGTTGAGCAGCTCATTCCCATCTTCGTCGACCTCTATCTCCAAGATATATGTGCTATCCTGGGCAACCTCGGACACGGGTTCTACGATGAAATACCGTTCCTTGAACATTCGGATTGACTCCGAGAACGGCTTAAATAACTTTTTGGGCTGCTTCAAGGAAACCCATCCGTACTTCTTCCCCGCCAGCTGCCTTTGAAGATGGAAAACAGCGAAGAACAGAGGGAGAGTAGTCCCCAGAGCGAGACGCTCGCACACCAATTCAAAAGCCCGGATGAAGGCCAGGGAATTAGGGTGAAGTTGAGAGGGCGCCAACTTCAGATGCTCGAACACCGACTGCTGGAAATCAGTGAAAGACAGCCTCAGTCCCAGCTCTTTGAAGGCATACTCATACATCGTAAAGCGGTCCCCAAAATCCGAGCAGACCCGCTCGTCCAAGGTAGGGAAGTGCACCTTCCACTCCCCTTCTGGTCCTACCTCCGTAAAAACGTCCGCCAAAGACTTCGCGAACGTGGAAATATGCTCGGAAGGTTCGGCCACCTCCCATTCTTCCGCACAGAACCCTTCAACGTCTTCCTCCATGACATCCAATTCTTCTTCCTCCCCGACATTGCTCGAGGAGCTCGATATTCCCGAGCTCGAAGCCGCAGAGCTCGAAGCCGTCGAGCTACTATTCTCCTCGGAGCCAGTTTCCTCCCGGACGTGTCTAGAATAACTTCTCTATCTGGCCTCATCGCCATTACGATCACCTGAAAAAGCAGAGAAAGACAGTGAATTCGACAGGAAATCAAATCCACCCTTCCACTTCCAAGTCAAGTGAAAGGGCGCGCAAAAGGCTAAGGACAACGTCCCCGACCTAAGCCCTAACATCGAATGAAAAACCTCCCCGCGAGGAGATGCCCGAGACATACCATCTTCCTACGAGGAACCTCCCCGCACTCGTGCCCAGATTCCATTTGAAGCTCTACCAGAAACCGCAAAGCTTCACCGAAATCTGGAAACGTTCTACTGGAAAATTCATCGCTCTATCAGAAGATGATCGGACACGGTGATCACGCACGCACAACTACCGCAACCACGACGTGGACCATCATACTCGCCGAACGCACTACCTACTCCGACGAAGTGCTAGAGGCAACAAAATGGCAGAACCACCGTCCACCACCAACACTCGCCAGAAATCCACCTATTTTGTCGTCTAAAGCTAACCCTAACCACATACAATCTACCACTAACAACAAAAGGAAGTAAAACAAGCTACAAATCAGAAAACTTACTTGATTTGAGTAGAAGAAAGAGATTGCTCGAAGCTTGGCACGGTGGTCGGAAGCACTAGAGACGGTGACGGGTAAGAACGCAGAAGAGGCGAAGAGAAATCAGAAAGAAAAAGTGCAAAATGGGACAATCTCCCCCCTTTTATACTGAGGGGCACGTGCACACACGCGCCCGTAGGCCATAATGACTACCCACTAGCCATCATTACCTATTAACTGCTACACAGGGCTCGAAGCACACGTGGCAACCCAACGTCTCCCATTCTGTCTGACACTTAATCTCCCCGAATATCGAGCAATAGGGTCACGACCACGAATATCACGAACACGGAGAGCCACGAGCCCTTCGAGACAATCCTCCTCGTCTCCAAACGATGACTCTATGCTAGCTCCCCGGAGCAACGAGCAGTCCTTAAGTCATCACTCCCATGCTCGGGAGCAACGACTTGGGGGGCTCCTGTTCTGGACTGGACCAATGGCTAGAATTGGCTCAATCCGCCTCCGCTCCAGAGCGGCCCAAATTGCCTAAGTCCAATCCACCGAGGGGCAAAAGTGACCTTTCTGCCCCTCCAACCGGGCAAGGAATACAATGTTCCTCCCCGAAATTACTGCCTGTTACGCACGGCTTCGCTGCTCCCCGAACAGCTATGGGCAGGTGCCCGGAACCACGCCTATGCCCGACATAACGGCTAGTTTTTCGCACCCTGCCCGACATAACGGCTAGTTTGGGTAGTTACCTATTTTTTGGGGAAAACGGTTATTTCTCCCCGAAAATAGGACTGTTAGCCACGCGCTGGGGACTCTATATAAACCCTCTCGCTTGAGAGGGTCAGGTATCCAATATTCACCCTAAGAATTCACTCTTTGTACTTGCCCCTTTTTCTCTGACCTTTACTTACTTGAGCGTCGGAGTGCCTTGCAGGTACACCCCCTCCTCCTCTCTATACGACCAGCATCCCTGACGCACTCGGTGGCCTGATTCTACAGGATCTGATCTAGCCTTCATGATAAAAGGGAAAAAGTGGTGCACTTTAAGATGATCTTCTCTTGGTTCAAAATCGACCCGAGGTGAAAAGTGAGAGATTCCCCTTCGGTTATCAGTCCGAACTGAGGAGAAAATTGCAGTTCTCTTTCCATGACACTCTATGTTACCTCGGTAATCCAAATGATGTAAAAATTCTTTTTCAACCGAGGTAAAATCCTTTTTTTTGTAGCAGTGCCAAAGAATGTTTTTGAAGTGCTCAAAGTTAAGAATCAGAATATGGTAAACCCAATAAACAGACATAATAAACATAAACACTATATTAAATCAAATCAAATTCAACACATAATACATCAACGTAAATTAAACACAAACAAGACCATAGAATAAACAAACTAGTTACCTCTTCTTCGAGTTCAACCATGCACACTGCGATGTCACCAAATATCATGGGACAAAACAAGCTTGAACAAATATCATAAACGTGTCTAACTAAGCTTGAATAGTTAGCTTAAATACATCAATTTATACAAATTTATGTGCATTGTAGTTTGTAGAAAATGTTAGTGTATTATAGACAACATAGTTTCCACGTACCCAAAATGGCGAGAGACTCACTTAGATAAGTATCAGACCATACTCAATCCACATTTGATCAAAAGATAGAAGAAACGTTTTTATCATGCTGGAGTGTTTGTTGGTGAGTGGCATAAGAGTAGAAGAATGTGTTATGCCATAGTACCCAATCTCGACACTCTCAAATTTTCTTTTCTAAAATGATAATCATTTTGAAACAGAGAGATTAGTTTCTTATTGTTACTAAGCATAACAATAGCAATAACTTAGCCTCATGCGACATAGGATAATAAGACTGAGTTTATAAATTAATTTAATATATATCAAAATAGGGATGGCAAAAAAATCTGTATCTGCGGATAAAATCTGTCACGGATATGAGACAAATAGTTTAATGGATATCCATGGATAAAATAAATGGATATTTAAATATCAGTTTGTTAATGGATATGGATACGAGTTTAATCATATTCGTGCCCGCGGATATTCATATCTGTTAATAAATTATAAAAATTATTTAAATATTATTAATTTATTATGTCTTATCTTTTCATCTTCTAAAAAAAATTAGTCTTCTTATATTTATTTCTTTTTTTTGAATTTTTTTTTTTGAAGAAAACCTTTCACATTTCATTCAAATTCGATTAGTCATTTCATATTTAAACTCTTCATTACTTTATATCACACTTCAACAATTTCATAGTCCAACCAACTAGTGTCGTCGTTCCTCTGTCAAACCAGTGTCTCTCTTCTAACTCCTCTATCGTCCGATCTTCCATCATATATAACTCACAATCACAATTGCTTTTATTTGTTTGGTTAAAAATGAAATGTATGGATATTATGTTTGGATCTAATTATGCTTTGGTGATTACAGAGAAAATTAGTGCGATGAAATTTTATTGTTATATTAAGAACGAATTGTATTGATTTTATGTGATAATAATTTTTTGTGTCTTTAAAAAAAGTTAAAAATATTTTTTTCAAAAAATAATTTTCATAAAAAAAAATATTATCCTTGAATATCTATAAATATCTGCGGATATCGTAAAATCTACAGATTATCCACTTAACGGATATCCGCATAAATATAAGACAGATATAAACATCATATTTATTCAATAGAACAAATACGGATATTATAATATATGTCTTCATGAATATCTAAACAATCGACGAAAGATAGTCCATGAAGTAACATACCTATTTTTACCTTTATACAAACAAATCAAGAAATAAAATAAACACACTATTCTTACATTTCTGTATCATTGTTTATGTTGTTGTACAACTAATACATACCAACATATACACAGACAGACAGGGATGGTAGCTACATCAGAACTTGATTAGTATTTCAGTTAATTCACTTGCAGATACGAATCTTACTTTTACTCATTAAAATATTACTTGGATATCCTACTAACTTTATTAAACTATAATAATAATAATAATAATAATAATAATAATAATAATAATAATGTCTAGATTTAAATTCAAATCAAGTATAATTAGTTATTTTATTTTTTCGACTTTAGTGATATTTTTAAGATTGTCATTTTATTAAATAATTTAATATTACAAAAGTCATGATTGAAAATATGTTTTGTTGTTGATTTTTTATGGAAAGAATTTATCTGACACCCATGTTGACATGTCACAAGTAGAGTAATATGACCAAAAAGCTCTTTTAATAAAAAAAATAAATTGATGTAGATTTTTTAACAAAATTTAATTGTTTGATTTTTATTATCTGCAGAATTTGTGGCAGATTATACTTGAAAATATGGTATTTGTGAATTTTTCAACGGATTTCGAAATAAATAGGTTTTATGTATTTTTATTGGGAATTTAAAAATATCCGTGCCGTATTTTATGCATTTTAATCATATTTTTCTAAATATTCAATAATATATATAGGAGTGTCATCAGATTTTTTTTAAAAATTCAATATTAAACATTTAATTTTTATAATCATTTACCTACAAAGTTTATTGCGAATTGTAGAAAATTGTTAAATGAAATATATTACTAGCAGATTTTTCTGCAGATTTCAGAATATATGTATTTTTATCAAATTTTAAAAAGTTTAGTACCTAATTTTATGCATTTATACGTATTTTTAAAAAATGTGATATAAACACCTGCTGGATTTAAAAAAAAAAAAACCGATATCAAGTCTTCTTTATATATTTTAATCGATTTTTCCTGTGGAATTTGTTCTGGATTCTAGAAAATGTAATGTAAAAAATACGTTATCTATAATTTTTCTACTGATTCTTGTATAGATGCTTTTAAGTATTTTTGCGGAATTTTAAAAGTCTCACTTATTTTTGTAGATTTTTACCGCATTTTTAAAAATTTGATAAAACACGCATATTGATGAGTTGGGCTTGGCTTTTGAAAACTGTTTGGGCCTAAATCTAATCACGAGTGTATTAGTTTCTATATGCTATTATTGATGAAGATTAGGTGTTGCTAAATGTAATTCCCTCTTTTATTTTCTTATCAACTAGTAAGAGACCCGTGCTCCCGCACGGGTAAATTAATTTTGATATTGCAAAAATAATTATTTTAGATATACCTCTTAAAAGGTCATTTTAATTGAGAAAGTACATGAAAAAATTATAAATTAAAATATAAAAACAAAACAATATTATGATACAATATGTAATAGAAGATTTGACAAAGAATTTCAAAGATCAATAATAAATAAGAAATATATAAATGAATATAACCACTTGATAAAAATAGTGGCATACGATGAAAGTGTCCCGTGAAACAACAACAACAAATTGTGAAAAAGCAAAAGCCTCTAAAAAGCAACACGGCGAAACAACAGCACCATACATCGCTGGAATTCTGGAGGTTGTGTTGCTTCCAAGACTTCTTCCAACTCACCTAGGAACATAACTTCCTTTGAGCTATTTGTTATTGGCCAGTACTTCAATAAGCCCCTAATAATTGTATCTGCAAGCTTGCAATCTTTCTCCACAAATTGAGTAACGCAATAACATAACTGCTGATGATACATTGCTAAGCACTTTGGTTTGTGCTACGGAATTAATATTCGAACCAGAAACAATTTATGCTCTTCTTTCAAAGGCAAAGCAAAACCATTAATGATACTCCCTAGAATTTCCAAGAACTCAACAATCCCATTATGCTTCCCAGTCTTAAAAATAGGAATTGTGAAAACAAATACAAACGTTGCAAATAATGCAAACGGTAAAAATAGGAATTGGAAACCATTTAACAATTAACTCACAACACAGTCAAGACAAGTAATGCAAACGGTGCAAATACTCAATCTCAACCTGCATAATGTCACGATAATATTGTATATCAAGAATAATTGAAAACAGTTGGAAGAATTGCTAATAACCTCAATGTGCAGTGCATAAGTTGTTCGGCAAGACTAAAATAAGCATATGAAACGAAACCAACAGCAAGAACAACATGATTCACATCTGACATATATCAGCAACGAAACCAATCCCGTGACCAACACGCACACAAGACATTATAATCACGTCACGCTCATGAACCCCGGCCAAAATTTTTTAGCTCCTTTCGTGGCCCAATACCTGATTATGATCCTTATGAATTCCGATATATATATGCCTGTTCCAAAATCAGCCAGATGGATATTCTGATGTAGTTTCTGTTGATGAGGAGAGCTTTGAACCATCAAGTGAAACAACGAAATGTGTTGTTGTACCATATGTTACCTTGAATCATTTGAACAGTTATGAAGTGGCAAAAATGTTTGATTTAATTGTAAAAGAGACAAGAGCTCAGTACCAAGGTGATTCTTTTCACCGTCAACCAGAAGATGCTAACAGCGGTAATTTCCGCGTCAACGGGGAGGTTTCTCCCTGTGTTTACTTCAATCGTGGATCCTGCAACAGAGGCAGTTCATGTTCATTTTTACACACATGATATGGACCGACCAGCCGTGTTGGACAGTCACAAAATATTTACCTTCCAGAAGATAATACCATGAGTTCTGCTTCCCTTCTGAACTTGTTTCCCAAATCCAGTGACAAATCAATTCTGATACTGGATGACACATATTTGTGTTTCTCCTCTTACTTTGATTGCCACCTTGATCTGTCCAAGATAATTTCAAATACAAATGTGTCAGTATTTTATCGTCCTTACCAAACAAACCATGATACAAAATGGGAACGCTTGCAAAAGAACCAACTTCCAATGCCTTTGCATTAGCTGCTTCTCCACCTGCTGCTGCGCCAGTGCTAGGTTTAATTGGTGATTTGGTAGGCATAGATAATAGTTCTGTTATTCCTGTTAGTCAGCCAAATATCCATTCCAGACCTCCATATGGACCAGAGTAATACATCACTAACCTACAACAAACAACAATCTCAGCAGGTGCATATAAATCAATTGAATCAAGAAGACATTCATGAAACTTATCTCAAATCTAACATGACCTGCACCAATATTGCTTCCTGTGCTACTCCTTTCGAAGCCCTTGCTCTTACCTCGTCGAAGGATCACGACAGTAGTATTCAGAGGCGTGTTGTTACAACACCAGTTTTAAGGTGTTTTTAGAACTCCAACACCAGCTTTGCACACTGCAAGAGACACTGCCAATATGGAATTTGCCCCAAGCTAAAAACAAAGAGAAAAACATGTGAACCAAATTCCTATCACAACAACCATTAACCATCAATCACTAAATTCAATATCAAGATTCAACAAACACTCACTTTAACTCATAATTCTCATTTCAATTCAACAGGGCTCAGACCATACTATTGAGGTTTCTACTTACATTAAGGCTGTCAGTGTTGACGGCATCGTGATGGTGTCATAGGAATTTGGTTATATTTTTGTAGAATAGGTGTTGCATAAGCTCCATTGAAAAATGATGGTTTTTGCAACATAGTTCAAGGCGGATAGGAATTGCTCCAATTCTCATGATGGCCATGACGAGGGAAGCTTCAACATCCATTACCAGAGGGTTTTGAAACTGATAGAGTGAAATATCTTGTTAGATACAGAAAAAATGCTAAGTGTAGTCATAGATTGCATTCTTTCTGCTAAGTGTACAAAGATATGCAGAGTGTCTCCAATAATCAAACTACAACAATAAAAAACTGCATAGGAGAGGGCATCAATAACACCAGGAACACGGGTAAAGTCAGATGCCAAGAGCAATCAGCAAGTAATAAAATCATACCTGTAAAGCCAGCTGATCAACGCTTGATGACATCTCAACAGCAGCTCGCCAGGCAACACATCTGCTCCTCTTAGCAAAGTCTGAATTTTCAGGATATAAAATACCTGGTATCTTTGTAAACCCAGCTGCAGAATTTCAAACTACCAAATAAATTCAAAATGATTATCAAGATGAATAACACAACCACCACCAGTGATATACTAAAGAGAATAATTTGCAAACCTTGTCTGGCAGCCTTGGTAGCAAAGGAGCGAGGCAGGACCTTGCAATTAAACAACTTTCGAGAAAGCCGACCACCTCTCCACCAATACATTCCCAAACCACCAGTAGTTTTTGAAGATGAACTGGATTCAATATCTGAATGTGTGGCTATTTTCATTCCTTATTAGAAACAACTGGTGAATTGAAAAGGAATGCCATAACTTTTGGTAGACCAGTTGCATGTTGAGCAACAATTATAGTACCAACCAAAGGTTATTGATTTTAATCTCAACTTCTTTCCAATGGTGGTGCAGAAACAATCTTATGTTACAAACAACAACTGAAATAAATCAGTTTGTAGCCTTAACATTGAAATAAAAAATAACATGAACAATGTTACAATATACCTTTTGTTGTGCAATGATTTCTGAAATAGACTTAAATTCCCATGTATTTGTCTAATATTTGTCATATTGTGAATGTTGTGATCCAATTGCTTGTGACATCGGTTGAGAAGATGATCGAGAAGGTTGATATGACCCTAAACTGGAAGCAGAATAAAAAGAAAACAAACAATTAGAATTGAGAAATCTGTGAAACATAAATAATTGGTCAGCTCAGTATTACTGTGATTTGTAGTCTCAAATAAGAGCGAATAGTAAGTTTCTTACATGATAGAAGTTTTTGGTAATTGTCATTTTAGAGATTATACGAGTTTGAGATGATATCACATGCCAGTGCCATACATACTATCTACTGGACAGTGAACACACTTCCACTCCAATTCCTTTTCATTTTTGTTTCCTCTTGCTAGATGAAGCCACAAAGCAACAAAAGGGCTCACATGTCAGCAACCAATTTTTCCTCACCAACTATGGATTCAGCAAGGGTTCCCCGAGTCCACTGCTTAAGCATCTCTAATGCAGCCTTGGGCTGGTCCATTGGAACCATATGACCCGCATCATGGACCTGTTTTTGTTACACATAGAAGTCTTAACTGAATTAAACGTTTTCCAGTGACCATGAGCAAAGCAAGAAAGGATTTGGTAGATATAAGAAAAGCCAAGTTTGTATTTGATTATGGAAATAAAGTAAGCAATTTATCTCTGTACAACATAAACACTCAGTAGTGTGAGTAACATTCTGTCCAAGTTTTTAACAGAAAATGCACTTATAATCCATTCCTTTCTTCTGTTAAAACCATTAATGATTTGGAAACAATGTTGAAATTGGGGTCAATTTAATCAGCACTACTGAATGACTTGTTACCAGTGCTGATTAAAAGTTAGTGGTATTTTGAAGATAGAGTTATGTTGAAGTAGGTAATCTATAGTTTACCCTGTTTTTCATGTAAAGTGTGACTTATTCAATATAGTATTGATAGTTTTCAGTTTCTATACATAAGTATGTGTCTAAATGTGTATGTGTGCAGGGAGAGAGAGCGTGATGGAGACCTTAAGGAAATGCAGAGGACCATAGCTCTTCAATAATCCAGCTTGTGATCCATTAACAATAAAAGGAACATCAGGCGAGGCTACAAATTCTTTCTGACCAGACCATTTAATGGCATGAACCCATCTTGAATTACCTACTCATTGAAATCAAGCCACCGGGAAAATGTCCATCACTTCATTATTCAAAACATTATAATATGAAATATTAAACTTCTCAACGGATCTTATATATATCCAGTGTAAATACTTACCAAGCCAGTTGCATATCAAATCATATTCCCCATCATAAATAAGTAAATTAATCCCATCCTCAAGAAGGAGAGGAATACTAACTTCCAGATTCCTCATCCAGTCCACCAATATAGCCATATAAACTTCAGTGCTACAAGAAACAAAACGAATTTTGCCAACCCCTAGTGAATCCCGAACTGATTCTTGGTTCAAGAACTTCTCCATGTTTGAGAAATCATAGCAGAGGCTCCCCTCACACTTCTTTCTGATATCATAGTACTGCAACAAAAGTATATAAACTGGTAAAACTTACAAAACAAAGACCCATATATTGCCTCAGGATGAGGAACAGGTCCAGGTGCAACATTAGGACAAACCTATTTCTTCAATTTCAATATGTGATCAGGTTCTGCCATTAGAATTTAACTGCATCAAAAGCACATAAACTAAGTCAACTTATATAATTTTAAGGCACTTGAGAATTGAGATGCAAAGCAAGAAACACAACTGAGACATTAAAAAGGCCCCCATACCCTCAGTTTAAATATCATTTGCTACGCAAAAACAAAATTATACCCTTAAAACATATTCACATATATAACAATAGGCATTAAAGTACCTGTAATAGATACATAGACCCAATTAATCAAGAAGGACTACACAAAATGAAGACAAAAAAAGCACAACACAAAATAAACATCTAAATAAGAACTAAAAATGAAATTCAAAGCACAACATTTATTTTTGTTAGTGTCTCACCTGTCATAGGACTGACGGCCTGTCAAAAGTTCTAACATACCGACTCCGAAGCTGTACACGTCGCTTTGGTAGGTGTAAATTCCTTACTCAAATTCGGGAGCCCCATAGCCATAAGCTGCTAGCAGCTGTCCTGAGAGATGAATAAAAAAACATGAGTGTTATTATACTGCTATATTGCAAATAACACCGACAATTATTCCATTTATTACAAAACATCTAAATAAGAACTAAAAATGAAATTCAAAGCACAAAATCTCTTAAACCCTAAACATCTGAATAAGAAAAAGAGAGATTCATGATTAAAGGTAACCTGAGCTTGGTAGGTTTAGGCTTCTGCTTGTCGACAAGAAACGGAAATAGATCGGTGCTAGGGTTTAACAGGTGAGAGAGAGGATGAAAGATACCCGTGCGAGAGAGAGAGAGAGGGAGATAGAAAGTTTCAAATTGAAATCGTGAGAGAAATGAGAGAAAGAATGATTCACGGTTTAGGGTTTGAAGAGGAAAATTGAGATCAATTGGTGGTGGTGGTGGTGATGATGGTGGTGGGTGGAGAAACGAAGACGAGGGTGAGGGGTGATAGAGAGATGAGGGAAAATAGGACAGAGAGAGGGAAAAGTGTGGGAAGATGGAAGAGGATTTTGAAATTGAAACTAGTTCTTGCTCGGAGGCGGAGGTGGAGCCGGGGAAGTCGATGAGTGAATTGATGCAAAGTGTGGGGAATCTCGTCTTGCTGCAGGTTCGGGAGATTGCTAGAGTTGGTTTGGCGTGGAGGTTTGAAGCGTTTTGATTATCGGAAGCGTGGGAACGGACGACGGTGATGAGAGCGGCGGAGATGGCTGAGGCAATGATTAAAATCGCGACGACGATTGAAAGCATGATGAGCTTCTTTTTGTTTATCTGGTTGGATTTGGATGCGGCGGAGTTTGTTAGAGGCACGGTGGATCGACGTGACAAACCACCGGGATCGGAGGGTCCATGTCTATCAAAGTCCATTGTGAGAATTTTTTTATGTGTGAGAGAGTAAGTTATGAAGAGAGGTTGTTAAGCTTCTTGTAGTGGTTTTTATAACTATGTTGGTGTTTGTTTGAAGATAGTGTGTGAGAGTGAGTGAGTTAAAGTGAATGTTTGAAAGTGTAAAAAATGAAAAATGCAAGTTATTAGGTTGGTGTGAAGTCTATGTCTAACGAATTAGCTAGCTGGATGCTACTTATTTTTCCAAGAATTGTCAATTGGATGGATTAATATATAGATGGAGTTTTCTTCTACTTTCTAATTTTTACTCCTTTTTTATATCACACTAGTAAAACACCCATGCTCTCGCACGGGTAAATTTATTTTGATATTGTAGAAATAATATATTGTGATACAATTGTAAAAAAACTCATTTATTCTAAATGGATAATGAATAATGAAAAATTTTGATATGAAAAATTTTCAACTATAAATTTGTAATATGGTTATACAAAATAATTTATTTTTGACAAAGGATATCAATGATCTAAAATAAGAAAAACAATGGAAACAAACTCCTTTATAACATCAGCAAGACCGTTTTCATTCTTAACACTGTGAACCAGTTTGCATTTATATTAACTTGCTTGAGGCTCTGCTTCAAAGTTCTAACAATGGCGGGCATACGATGGCTATGAAAGAGTTCCCCTGCTTCCTTTTCCCTGCTATGCTATGCAAACTGCACCAACAGCTAACAGAAAAAAATGGACATAAACATTCGAAAAAGCATAGATTATCATCTATAATAAACAGAGGTTATTCGTTTATAAATTCAATTGGCACCGGTTTCTATCAATGCCACATCAATTCAACGGCATTAAACAACAAATAACCAGCAAGACGTTAAGAGTTTAGGAAATTAGGTTTCAGCCTGGAATTTATTCCAAGTCATCATCAACCACCAACAAATGGCAGATCAAGACGATTGTCTCAATTCAATGCCATGAGATGTAAAAGGGACAGTATATCAGAAGGAACAACAGGAAGGAGAGGATTTTCGCAGCAACATTCAGTGCTCAGAAGATTTATTTTCATCACAGCAAACCAACAAATAACATCTGCAGCATCATAAAATTCAGAGCATCATAGCAACCCCTTAGGTGTTACACAAACCGATCACCCTGCAGATTTTTATCAGAGCAGTTCAAAAACAAATTGCAAACTGTTCGGTATGCAAGAAAAAAATTCTTCGATACGAATGCAATTTGCAGCACATGGCATACGATGAAAGTGTCCCGTGCAACAACGACAACAAACTCTGTTTCTGCTATAAAAAATGGTTATGTAAAATCAAACCAAGTGTCCCCTGCTTCCTTTTCCCTGCTATGCTATGCAAACTGCACCAACAGCTAACAGAAAAAAATGGACATAAACATTGGAAAAAGCATAGATTATCATCTATAATAAACAGAGGTTATTCGTTTATAAATTCAATTGGCACCGGTTTCTATCAATGCCACATCAATTCAACGGCATTAAACAACAAATAACCAGCAAGACGTTAAGAGTTTAGGAAATTAGGTTTCAGCCTGGAATTTATTCCAAGTCATCATCAACCACCAACAAATGGCAGATCAAGACGTTTGTCCCAATTCAATGCCATGAGATGTAAAAGGGACACTATATCAGAAGGAACAACAGGAATGAGAGGATTTTCGCAACAACATTCAGTGCTCAGAAGATTTATTTTCATCACAGACAACCAACAAATAACATCTGCAGCATCATAAAATTCATAGCATCATAGCAAGGTTCATATTAGTGAAAAGGTTCCCTAATGTATGTACCAAAGCCAATGAAAATGTTGCTAAAACCTGCAAAAAGGAACAAAGCCATAAATATATTTAATAATAATACAAAACAGCAACAGAACAATATATAGAACAGCATTCTAACAACATATGTATGATAATAAATAACAGTACCTGTGAAGAAGTGAGTTTTGGTCTTTTATAAAGATTAAGACCCCACATGAACTATAATGAGCATTCAGTTTGAACTATAAGATACAAGACTGGTATTAAAATAACAAAAAACTGAGAATAAGTAAAATGCAATAGAATCATATATACCACTCTTGCAAAACCTTCAGGATTATGTTCAAGTATTCTACCCAAGATTTCGGTTTGGCCAACTCCGTGAGCAACTCCTTTGTAACGCTGATCTAAAAGTCTCAGTAATCTACAAGATAACACAACAATCAAACTAATTCTATTTTCTGAAATATCGCAACTCACAATACATTATTCTGAAATATCTAGTTATAATCTTAGAGATGTATTGGAAGCAAGTTCCAGTTATATCAAAGTGCATACCCTAAACGTTCAGCACAGGTTTTTGATATAATGGTAGACTGTGCTCCACTATCAACAAATGCCTAAAACAAAGTGAAAATCCAATTAATTCATGCTCCATTTCATACAATTTTCTGTCATTGAAGAACAGAAAACTGCAATACGTAAGCAACAAATCCTGAACTTAAAGAACAATGCTCTTTTGAGCCGCCACTTACCTTCATTGGTATGCCATTAACCTCCATGTCAACATACTACATGACTTGAAATATTACAGCTTGGGGATTATTATTACGAAGAAAAAAAAAACAAATCTGTGAACATTAAGATACAAAAGTTGAAGAATCATATATACCACTCTTGCAAAACCTTCAGGATTGTGTTCAAGTGCAGCTTCCCAATTTTCATCAATTCCTTTCTGTAAAATTAGAAACTGAGAAACACTAAATATATCTGTGCATAAATATTTGAATAGATTTAAAGCCCAAAAAATGATAATAAGTTACTGAACAGAGATACTCTTGTTTACTCAAAAAAATAGTATCACTACTTAACATAGCTTAGAGTATTTCTATTTCATCAAGCCGATCCAATAGGGAAGTGTGCATCGTGTGAGCCAGCCGTAACTATTATGTCTAACCTCGATTTAAATTTTCTTTTAAATTGAAACATATTTATCTCATCAAGCAGGTTAAAGCTATGACACAATGTTCTTATATGATCATATTGTACTTTCACCAATATAAATCACTGTCTTATATATAGAGAAACCAATGTTCTCCATCTTTTTAATAGTTTGAAGCAAAATTTTAGATTTAAAACACTTACAATAGATGAATGGAAGAGGGACCAGATACAGCTGCAACTCTTTGTGCTCGGTTAGCTTCACACTTATAAAGCTCTTTCATTTCTTTTTTAGTGCGACGTGCCTCACGCCGTTCCTCCTTCACAGCAGCCTTAAAAACAACAGTTATCAACTTAGCAGGACTCATAAAGATATTATTCTTAGAGAGACAGCAGTTGATGAATTCAGAATAAGGTTGATAATTATAGCATTCATATATGAAGCATAGTATATACAGTTACCTTTCTCTCTTTCTTCTCCTCCTTTGACTCTAGGCCATGTTATTTTCTCTTGTACTGTTTCGTTTTTTCAATCGTCGAGTCTTTAACCTTTTCAGCAGCAGATTTTCTACCACCGGGTAAGAAGTCTAAAGGAAGCTTTGCTTTTCCTCTTAGGGAAATTATTGGATTAGAGGAACTAAAGGCAGCAGTCACAGTTTCAGCCAATTTCTTTTTCCTATTTGCCCCCGGTGTTTCAATCTTTCCAGGGTGGTTATCTAAATTTGTATATGTTGAAACAATAGTCTCACAATCCCAAACTTCTGACTCATCGCTACTTTCTTCAAAAATCACAGCATCTTTGCCATCATCTTCAACTTCATACTGCTCACCATATTCTTTGGTACGGCGAATCACATCGGCAGCAGAATCCTCTTCCTCCTCACCTTTTGCAGGAACCCTGTACTTGCCACCACCATCAAGTTCTTGGTTATCCATCACACGGTTGCCAAGCGAGAGTTTGAGCTTTGCAGCAAGTGACTCGTCTTCAGCTCGATAATTTTCTTCATAATCACCATAATAATCATCGTAGTCACTGTTATCATCAGTTCCATATTCTTGACGTTCAAGCTATAACAAAAAATGTACTGAGAATGAGAATCTTAGAAGTAAAATGTATAGAGGTGGTCAATAAATACTATTATTACTTGTAAAAGCAATAATGGATAAAATTTGAAAATTACACTCAGATACCATACCAAAAACGAAGAAGTTTAATACAGTTTATTAAATCATGTAATTTGAGATAGAAACTGATGCGTAGAGATAAAAGTGAGGAGAAAGTTAACCATGCATTGAATCTTGTTTTCTATTCTGAATAACACCTTAGTACAAACAGAAACATAGAACAGCAATACAAGCTAATCGATGACATAGTACATACAAAAACATACTTATAGAACTTTAACAATTTGGAAAAATGTAAAGCATCACACAATGTGAAAATTAAAGATTATGATTAGAACTCACCAAATCGAATTGTTCATCTAACAGACGATGACCTCTTGGCTTCTCAACAACACGGTGCACATCTGTTGCATCATTTGAACTTTCATCCAAAGGTCCACAATCACCGGCAATAGTTGAATAACACTCCATGATGTAACCTTTCCCTCATCAAACAAAAGCATACCCGACAATGGTGATCGAAGCCATCAACACATTTATCAAAACTTCTACAATGTTTACTGAACTTGCGCACCTACAACATGGGAAACAAATCATACAAACTGAGGGAGAAGCAGAGATCTGAGGTTTAAAGATATTCTCTAAATGTTTATATTCACAAGTCACAACTGAACGCAACCACATATGTTTATAAAATTAGAGTAACCAAAATTGTGTTCCAAATATTTAGTGGCAGGAATTTCCAAAAATAGGCGAAGGAATGGCAGCAAAAGGGATCAATTCACAGCATCTTGTCTATCAGTCAAAAATCCAGGTGAGTGGAAGGAAATTCTAAAAATATAGAAAGAAATGAAAACAAAAGCGTTCATAATTCAGCAGTGTCTCTATACCAGAAAGTGAAGTCCTGAGTTAAATTAGCACCTCAGCCAGATAAAACGTTTTGGCCAACATATTTATATAGACAAAATAATAAGTGATACCAATACCATTGATGATAAGTGAAGAAAATACATAAAAACTACATGCCCATACATAATGGAAGAATAAACAAAATAAATAAATGCATCAAAACCATAACTCTGTCAAGTGAAGAAAAAAATATCCCATAGGAGGATATGCCATAAATACATTATTACATGAAAAATTAATTAGTATCATCTTTACAATTTGCTCAGCCTCTGACTTAGTTTATATCAACAAAACATAGTATTTAAAAATGCAGAAAAAAAATTACTGACTATTCATCCCAAGATTTGTTATTGTACTAATGATGTAATTTTATGCAATGCAATTAATAGAAAAACAGGGGTAAAAGAAAACAGTAGAAACAGAAATACCTGAAATTGAAATATATTCTAAAACCAGAGTGATAGAAACAAAAAGAGCTAAAATTGAAATATATTCTGCAAAGTATCAGAGTCACAAATCACAACATAATACCTCAGAATTGCACAAAGTGCAGAACAGAGCATCTTCCCCACCGCCCTGCTCATCAGCTGTTTCCTGTTTCCGGCAATCTTCATGAGAAAATAATATGCAGTAAATTCCCCCAATTACATCACATGAGCTTGGTTTATACTGATTTCTCAAATCATCTAGTTTGTCAGGATCTTCCACTGAACTTTTCTTGCTCATATTTGTCATAGACCTTTTGGAAGCAGCAGATGACAGGGAGGAATGCTCTCCTGCAGCAACATCACCGCGTTCAGAAGATTGATGCTTACCTAACAAATAGAACTCTCACAATCTCAATAGAACTCTCACAATCTCAATAAATGAATGGTATAGATTCGACAATAAAACAACAATGATCTGAGCAAAATGGATCGAAATATGGAGACGATGAAAAACAAATACCTCACAGCGACCGCGGTTCCGGTGAAGAATAGTAAAGATATGCTTGCTTGAACCTCTTTACCCTTGATTCTTCGATTTCCCTTTCCTGTTCTAATGTTATTTTGTATTGTTGAAGAAACAACTTCCTGTGTGCGTCCTAGGTTTTGGTTGTGTCACAGTTGCGAGTGAAAGTGAGGGATTTAGGGTTTGTGGAGAGAGAGCAAAAGCAGAGAAACGTGAGGATTTAGGGTTTGTTTGGAGGGAGTAGTAATTTTGAATTTCTGGACCAATGAGAAGTAAGCACATGGCACTCTCTTGTGAATAAGAAGCATTGAATGTTGGTGAATTGTCTAGTTACCAATTTAACCTTTTGGTAGTGTAAATAAATTTAATGGTAAGGGCACAATTGGAAAAGCCATGCACTTTCTTCTAATTGCTTTATAGTAGATGAAAATCTGAGTGACACTTGGCAATATTGGAAATGTGTTGAATTGCTGTATTACTGTTTTGCCCTTGTGTTAGTGTAAATAAATTTTGTGGAAATGGCAGAATTGGAAAAGCAATGCACTTTCTTCTAATTGCTTTATAGTAGATTTACATCTTATTCGACCCTTTGTGGTCTCTAAATTTTCAAAATATAAGATTTTTTTTTTAGGCTTAAATAGGTTTTTCGTCCCTGTAAGTTGGCGAGATTTTGGTTTTCGTCCCTGTATCTTTTTTTTTTCGGTTTTAGTCCCCATATCTTACTTTTTGTTGGTGTTTAGTCCCTAAAGCCAAAACTCGCAGGAAAATCCGAAGGTTTCCTGCGGATTTTCCTGCGGACTTTCCTAAAAATCAAATTCCGCAGGAAAATCCGCAGGAAAATCTGCAAGAAAATCCGCAGGAAACCTCTGTAAGGACTAAACACCAGCAAAAAGTAAGATACAGGGACTAAAACCGAAAAAAAAAATATATAGGGACGAAAACCAAAATCTCGCAAACTTACAGGGACGAAAAACCTATTTAAGCCTTTTTTTTAAATTAAAAACCATTAAACGGATAGACCTATAGATTAATGGATCCATATCCTTTCCTTTTTTTTCTGCCCTATGTCCTGCTTCAATTTCAGCCCCTGATTTTTCTTTACTACATTTTTCTTAAATTTAATTTATTTCCTTTAAAATTTCTTGGCCATTGAATTAGAGGCAGGGCTGATGACAAATTATAAAATGCAGGAGACCATCCATACTCGCACTCCATTTTTACCTTCCAAGCATTTTTATTTTTATTTTAAAATAATTTTATCAATTACTTATAGTATATATTCTAAAAAAGTAAAGGGTATACAAAATGAGACAATTTATCGGATATGTGTATTATTCAATTCAAAATGTAAATTTATCATTGGGTTTTCCTTATTATCGATATCAATACATGGAAAAATGTATGCCTTCTATCATTATCAAATGAGTGTATGAGCTTGGTTTGGAGTTTGGACTGGATGCTAAGCATAATGAATAGTGTGAATAATTAATAAATGAACTCTTTACCATACATGACTTCAAGTTAAGTCGTAAAGAAATTCTCTATCATCTCATCTAAATACTTTTAGATGACATGGATGATTTTATCTCTTATCAGTTTGATTTTATTTTTTTTAATATACTAATGTTAATGTTTTTTTTTTTTTTGAAATCTTGGTATTTACTTTTAGATGACATGGATGATTTTATCTCTTATCAGTTTGATTTTATTTTTTTTAATACACTAATGTTAATGTTTTTTTTTTGAAAATCTTGATATTTGCTCTTGCGACCGACTAATTCAAAAAAGATCACAACATTAATGCTTATTACTTTTAAGCATTTTACATACATATTTGCGCTTCATAAGATGTTTCATAGTTGTCATTTTAAAGTTATTTATACAACATATAAAAATCAATAAATTGTGTACTATAGATAGAATTATGTCTTTATACATAATTGACTTAATAATTTTGGTCACTATTTTTACCCACTTGAGAAATTGGTCCCTCATTCCATCTGGTTTTGGTCGTTCCTTCATACATGTAGACAAAAAATAGTGATGGAACACATTTCAAAAGATAAGGAATACAATATCATGATATAGAACCATTCAAAATAGTGATGGAATGCGTTTAAAATGACATGTAAATGGTTAATCAATATATTATAATATAGAATCATTCAAAATATTATGATTTTCTTTCAATTTTATTGATGTTAATCATTTGAGTCTATCATTATTATATGTTAATACAACTTGAGTAAAATATAACATTTTCCTCAACCATTTATGGAATGAATACAAGGTGGATACAAGGTTAATACAAGTTGTTTAGACACATTTGTATATCATGTGTCATGTATTTTGAGTATTTTGGACATGTATATAAATGATATCGTTAGATGTTTGTGTTGTATTAGTACCAATTAACACTATGTATGATATTATTCTTGACTTTTATTATACGGGGCTTTTGAATAGGTATCAGAGTAGGTCGAAACTCGACTCTGCCATGATACATCATAAGTAAATAAAATCCTGCCTCATATGTGTTTATTTCCAGCATGATTCTTAATATCACGGTATATAGTATTGGGCGTGATCAACCTAATTCTATGTGCGTGGCAGGTAGGATCATGGCTAAGTGACCACGAAGACTCTGAATGTCTAATAGTGCTTGTGCTCAGAGTGTAGCGCCAGACCAAGAGTTCGGAAGTAAGGGGGCCGATGGATTCAGTCGATGCACCAGGGGTATTAACACGAGTTTGGGATTCAGGTGATGCGGCAAGTGTAGGGTGGCACATAGTTAATGTCATTCGGCAGTATAAGAGGAGTTGGAATTTTAAGGGTTTCTATTAGATGAATCCACCTGGATTCAGAAGAAGTCTAAACCTTTAGTAGCACAAGATTGACCCAGTGGCATGGAACAAGTTTTGCATGTAATTTCATGCAGTAAGGAAGAAAATGTAGGTTTGTCACTCATATGCTACAAAGCTCAGTAGAAAGGTGGTGTATTGGCGTCACGACTTATATGACCACTCAGAGTACCTCGAATGAGTGAAAGTATTTCAAGGAAGTATTCTTGAAAAAGTACCTTCCTAATGGTTTGGAAGCTCGAGAGGTATTGAAATTTAACAACTTCGTAGAGGGTCTATGGCGGTTGCGGAGTACGCGGGAAAGTTCGAGGGCATGACTACTTACTCCAAGCGATCCATGTATGCACCGAACAAAAAATTGAAGGTGGGCCAAGTTATACCCATTTTTTTAAGGGCGATCGGGTTCAAGGTAGTTCAGAAAAAATTTAGTGTTAGTGTAGGGTTGTTATAGAAATGTTACGTTGCTAGGGAACAGTTGAAGAAAATTTTTGTCGAGAGGGGGAAATCCTTTCATATCCAAAGAAATTCTGGTATAAATGTGCAATATTTGAAGCTAAGAGGATTTCCCTAAAAAGGGAAGCAAATGCAGAGTGCGGGAGCAGTGTCACCCCTGCGATACAACTATTGTAATAGATTGCATTTTGGGAAAATTCATAATGGGACTGTGGAGATGTTTTTGATGCCAAGATAAGGGGCATGCAACATATGATTATTCAATATGAAGATTTTTTGAGTACTCGGTAAAGTAGAGAGAGTTATACCTTGAGTGTCAGGAAGGCAAGTTATATTAATATCTTGATTACAAGTATGTAAGCTTGATTATCTTTGTTATTATTGTTGTGGAGTATCATACTACTTTGTTCGAGCAGACATGTTTGGTGTCTTGAGATTTCGAGTATGCGATGAGTAACCGAGAGCTAGCCAAGCTTAGGTTCCGGACTAAGCGTGAATCATGAAAAGGGTTAAGTTGTATGAGCTTGTAAGTAGGTGGCAAGGGTTTCCAGTTGTGAGTCATCCAGATAGTAACCTCCGTGTGATGAAACGTATTGTGGGTGTTAACTTCGGAAGGGAATCTAAGTTGGTAAGTATGTGGGGATGTCAAGATTCATCGTGGTGCATATTATTTGGTTGTCAAGAGTAGAAGTGGCTTATTTGGAATTCCTTTTGTTGGTTATCTTCCGAAATAGTTTTTGGGTTGTATGAAACCAGAGCATGTCATTCACATATTATGGGAATCAAGTGAATCATGAATCCCATTTTGTGTGTCGTCTTAGATGTGTGAGATGGAGAAAGGAGTTGCAAGATTAATGCGAGTCAGATCGATAGAATTGAATTTGAATTTTGCAAAGGTGTATTGCATAGTCGATCACCTGTAGAGATACCAAGGAAGATAGACGTTTGGGGAGCCAATCTATATGAATTGTACCCAGTGTGAGTAAGTCTTGGATATATCACCCTTATTCCTAATGAGAATTATAAGAATTAAAGCTGGAAAAGACCTACCGAGTGGTGATCTCAAGAAGATCGGTTCAATATCTTACTTGTGTGTCGATAAGGTATAAGTGGATTATCATAGTATGACATCTGTAAAGTTCAATAAGATACATGGCCTTGGAGGTAATCCCCCATGAGAGTGGTACCTAATGTATACGACGCTACCATACCCTATCGATAGGATACATGAGTTATCCTCCCAGGCGAGAGTAGGAATGAGATGTTCCTAAAGTTCAGCGTTTAACTCAGATTGAATACTTGTAGGAACACGAGCTAGAATTCCCATGAGATAGAGTAGAATGGCCAGTGATCTTCACACCATATTAGTCAATCGAGACTACCTGTTCAGCCCATGGCATACAAGTTGTAGATGGAGGTTACCATCTGAGCTCAATTATATGTAGGGGACTATGTAAAGCTAGATCTTGTGGGATAACAATGGGTTAGACCAGGAGTTATACCGTTAGGGACTTCTCATTATTTGGGGAAACTCAGGGTGTTCAAAGCATAAACGCCTAATTTAAGGTTTACGTGTGACACCTGCATATCTATTGTTTTAGAAGATGTTTTTTTATTCTCAACTTTTGTGCGTCGGCGAGAAATTTATTCTATCAATGGATGTCGGTAAGGAGTTAGTTTTGTTTTAGGTGGTAAGCACTATGGCGGGGCAGATGTGGATTTTCATTGGATGTCTGTAAGCCAACTTGTATTGCCTATTGAATCAGTGTAGAGCAGTGGAAAGTGGTAGATGGAAGAGCTCAGTAAGGTTTTCATGAAGAATTTGAGGGATGGATGGATGTTCTTAGGAATAAATGTAAGACACTTCCGCACCAAATGGGTGATATCTTATCGTGTGGAGGAGTTGAGATATCGAGTGCGTGCAGGATTTAATACGCAGTAGTAGGCCAAGTGAAGTTTGTTGATGTTATCAGTAGATGGATTGTAAGTTCCATCACAAGAGTTTGAGAAGTCATAGAAAGAGGGTTATCGGTAGTACCAGTATGTAAGGGACCAGTGTTCGAAAACACGATAATTTAGGGGTGTTAGGAATCCAATCAGAATAAGGTGTAGTGATTATGGAGTTTTTTTAACTCAGTGCAAGAAAGCATAAGTTGTGGACTCCGAAAAGATCTGTGACCAAACAAATCAGAGTGACGCATTGGAAGAAGTAAGTTAAAAAATAGGTTAGGCGTTAGTCAATGATTAGAAATAAAACTATGGTTAGACTAAGAAGCTCTCAATCAATCGCGAAAGAATGAAGCTTGTCAGTAAGGAGAAGTTAAAAATTTCGAGTGTGTCAGGAAGGGGTGCATTGGGCAAAGAGTTGCAACCAAGTAAAGTCGAGTATTAGACAAAATCGGAGATGTAAGAAGTGTTTTCAACACTTATTCTGGTAAAATTTGAGAACGGATTTCAATTTAGGGGAGATAATGTAATATCTCATATTCTCTTAAATGTTAATTTTCCTTATTAAGTGGGACAAATTGAGCAATTAGTGAGCTAGGAAGAGATTAATTCTTAATCAACTCTCTTAATCCTTACTAATTAGTAAGAGATGACATCTTGGTAATTTTGTTGAATGCCATTTTGAGGAATATGAGGATTTAGAAAGGGTAGAATTGTAAAAGAACAAGTAAGCCTACTAAATGACAAAAGGTCGTTCTAAATATCATACCAACATCTCATTCTTTCTTCATTAATTCATCTAGCTAGTAAGAAGTGTGAGAGAGAAATAGTTCTTGAAGAAAAGCTTGGATCAAAAGAAAAGAAGAAATTTTCAATTCATCTCATGATCTTCCTTTATCATAGGTGGGTTCTTAGTTAGTATAGCCGTTGGGGGAAAATTTTACATTAAATTGGGTTTAGGGTTTTGATGAGTTCTTGCTTGTTAGTAAAATTGATGATTGAAACATGATTATTGCTATGTTTTGTGTTATTGTTGCTAAAATATGATATTATGTTATGTTGTTGTGTATTGATGTTGTGTTGGTATTATGAGAATATGTGTTGAAGTTATGTTGTGGTTGTTGTTGTATGATGCTATGACATATTGATTACATGAGGTTATTATGTGGGTGTGTGTTATAAGATGATATAATAAGTTGGATTGTTAGAGATTAATGAGGTTAAGAAGTGATGAAAAGATATTTGTCTATACATCCTTATTGATTTCATGGTATGAAATGCTTGAATATGTTTTAATATAATTAGATATGGTTGGGATGGTTAGAGGTTGAATAAGATGGATTTAAAAGTGAGTTTATTGGGAAGAAAACAGAGAAATTCAGCTCTACATGATTTAATTCGAGTCAGGGAATCAACCTGATTCAAATCATAGAGTAAAATTCTGCACAAAAACCTTTTTCTAGATTTAATTCGAGTTATGGAATACACCTGATTCGAAATCAGGAGACAAATTTTGTTCCTACCTTGTTTTCCTCATAACTCAAGTTTCGTAACTCGGATCGAGACGCGATCAAATGCATTGGAAAGCTTGTTTAAATCTCTATCTCATGATGATATTTAAAGACACTTTCTTTCTTATTTTCTTTGAGGGAAATGAATGTATTCTTCCTTTAATTATGTGTGCCATATTCTATAGACAATGGAAACAAAATTCATTGAATTAATGATAATTGATCAAATTACATGCGAATGAATGTTCTTAACCTAGGATAATAGTTAAGTTAAAATGATTGGTAAGAATGAACTTAGGTAATGATGAATAACTTAGATTATGATGCTCTATTGTTGAAGGTACCTCAGTGTGTACCAATGAACAAGTAGTCACTAGAGACGAATCGTTCCGTCAACGAGAGCGCTCGAATGGTATGGATGGTGATGATAGTCTAGTTGAGAGATAATGGTATTTGTATGGACACATAGTATAGTAATCACGTAGTGATTGATATGAATAATAACATAGTGATCAATGAGAATAATCATGTAGTGATTGATGTGAATAATTACGTAATGGTTGATAAGAGTAATCATGTATTCGAGAATAACCCCTTTTCGTGTTTATCTTGAGTCTAACTCTAATGTAAAATAGTGATTTGGATAGATGAAACATTGATTTTAACCTCAAAGTTGGTTAGACTCTCATAGAAGAATGAACTTGAAAGTGGGTTAGAACCTCATAGAGGAATGAACCTCGAAGTGGGTTATAATCCCATATAGGAATGAATCTCAAAGTGGGTTAGAATCCCATAAAGGAGTTAACTTTGAAGTGTGTTAGAGTCCCATAGTGGAGTGAACCTCAAAGTGGGTTAGATCCCCATATAAGAGTGATCCTTAAAGTGGGTTATAGTCCCATGGAGGAGCAAATATCATATTGTGATAGACGAATCATTGAGTGGTTCTCCGTGAATCGTGTCCCATTTTCCTAGACGTAGGATAGATCGGGAAAAGATATACGATGTGACAGAGATCTGTTACCCGTGCCCATAGTCCCAAATGTGGAATCGTCTGGAGGAAGATACTTTGTTGTTTGCATTCCTAAATAGTGATTTATTGAGTTATGTCAACTCAAGTTCATATGTTTCCATATGAAGCGGAAAAAAACCCTTAAATACTTAAGCTTTTGTTATATTATGTAAATATATACAAGTAGGACAAAGTCGAATAGCTTAAATTAGAATATAATTTAGTAACCCGTTAGAGCCGAGTGGACCCATAAGACAGGAGGACCCACTGAGATTATTATCTCACCCCATTATATTGTTGAACTTTCCGGTATCTCAAGGAAAAAGAAAAGTTGCTTAAGGAAGTTCGAAGATTTTATGATGTTTTGAGTAGTTTCCGTTGTTTGGATGTATATATCTTAGCATTTTGTTTAGGCACTTTTGTATATCATGTTCCATATAATGTATTTTGAGTATCTTGGACATGTATATAAATGATGTCATTAGGTGCTTATGTTGTATCAATACCAACTAACATTGTGTATTCTATTATTCTATATTTATCTTATACAAGGTGTTACATAGACTTCATCACAACAAGGTCATGTTTTTCACAAACTAATAGAGGCATCAGGTTAATGTTTTTTTCCAAAATAACACAAGACTCTCTCAAAATTCGTCACTTTGATTAAACACATGGAATTGGAAAAATCCTTGGATCCATAAGCTTGGGAATCAACTTGTTTCTTATTATGGTGTTGTAGTCTTCCATCAACACCACTGTCTTATGGCCTTCCAATTTCTGCTTGTTGGATATGATTTCCTTAAGAAATTTTGCATAAAAGGCATTTGAGATAAAACATGTGTGAATGTAATCTTATTGTGGAGTTTTTTCAACAACTTCATAAACCCCATAAATTGTGCCTCTATCTTGACCTTCATAAACCTTTGCAAAAATGAATTTGGTGGTTTATAGGCAAAAGTAGCAACATAGGGTGCTTCATTATCTTCCTTTTCAACAACCTTCTTCGCAGTGGTGTTGGCTCACCTTCATTTAATTCATCGTTATTTTCGTCATTCTTACCATAAACTTTCAATTCCTTACCACTTCTTAGCATAACAACATTAAGATGTCCCATTGGATTAGGTTCAGGTTGCTCTGGAATGGCTCTCGAGGGGACAAATGATGAAGCTTATGGTTGTGCCACTTGGGAGATCTGAGTCTCCAACATCTTTTTGTGTGTGGCTATGGGGTCTACTATAGACGCTGGTTTATTTAGAACATCACTCATATGCATATTTTGGTTTTTGATTTTGGTATTCTGCTTGGTGTGACATATGATGAAATTTTCCATTATTACTTCCAGATTGGACTTCACATAGGTGTTTCCACCAATATGTAATTGGAAACCAGGAGGAATAGGATTTGCTACAAGTTGGGGAGAATTATTTATATATGAAAAATTAGGTTGATATCTCCATTAAGGATCGTAAGTGTTAGAATAAGGGTTCCCTCGTTGGTTTTTGATGACATAGCTAACATTATCCTTACCATATCTTTTGGTGAGGATCATGTAGCAGTATGACCATTTACTCTGCATATCTCATAAATAAGTGTTGTAGAGGCTATCACACACTCACACTAAATTTGTCGAATTTAAAAAATAGAGCATCAATTTTGCCATTAATATGGTCTAATGCGCTCACCTTATATATGCCTCCTTTATGAGGTGCTCTCTCAATAGAGCTTCGTTCACTTCCCCAATGATAGTAGTTCTGCTTCATGTCCTCGATAAGGGCATATGCCTCTTCGTAATCCTTCTTCATTAAGGCCTTTCCCTTAGCATCATCTAATATCATTCTCGTATAATAAAGAATACCATTATAAAAGTATGAATTCTAATCCATTTTTCTAAGTCATGATGGATGCATGACTTTAACAAATCCTTATATTGTTCCTACGCTTCAAATACCGATTCCTCATCTTCTTGCATAAAGCAAGTTATTCGGTTTCTCAATTGTGCCATTTTTCTTGGTGGGAAATATCGAGTGAAGAACACGACCTTAAGCTCATTGTATATCATAATGTAATTCGATGGGAGGGATTGTAGCCATGCTTTGGTTTTATCCCTAAGGGGAAATGGGAAAATTCTAAGCCATTTTTCTTTTCTATCTATTCCATCTATCTTTAAAGTGTCGCAAAATTTGACGAATATGGTTGCACCAAAAAAATTGGTTCTTTTGTACCGTGGACAACAAAAAGGGATTTAATTCAAAATTATTAGCATCCACAACAGTACACACTATGCTCGAATAAGGTTCCTCGTTCATAGGGGCAACACAGTCTTTCATGGCTCGATGTCACACAGATGCAACAATTATTTATGGTTATTGTAATAGACGTAGAAATAACATTTGATTTTGTTTGTCAATTCAGTGAGATTCCTAAGACTTTGGGTCTTTTGCATAAAACTGATATTGGGAAAAGGGGTGTCTTAGTCTAGAAGACATCGAAATGGTCCCCGAAAATGACGACAAAAACTTGACACACCAAAGGTCTACAACTATATCAAAGTAGGAAAAAAATATCGATCTTTAGAGACCAATTAGAGTATCAATTTCTAATGCTCCTATGTTTATCTATGACGACCGTTTAGGTTTTATTTTAGAATAATTAAAATTGATTTTTAACATTTTATAAAATGGGATCCAAGACAATGTTTCATGTTCCAGACATACTCAAGCAAATTGTTAAAAGTTGATGTTGATGTAACATTGTTATTGGCCAATAAAATTGAGACAAATTGGGTCAGCGTAGTGATCTATTACATCATTGGGAACTAGAGAAAAAGGATTATGTGGTTTCCATATGGTCACTTGATAATGAAAGTATTTGAGCACGTTGGATTCAATGTTAAGCATGAGGAATCCTTGGAAAACACTGCAAGGATAAGAAATATTGTAGTGGAGCAAATGCAAATTGAGATTAACAATAGAGTAACGTCTCAAAATCCTTCCAAAGTGAGATGAACATCTCAACATTAACAAGTCCAACAACAAGCACTGCAGCAAACACAACCTTCAACTTGGAGAATTTTGATTATGAAATCCCTAAGACTCCTCTGAAATCTCATCAAAGAGCAAAGAATGACCAACAAAAAGATCCAATTTCTGGCGTGTCATCATAATTATGATTTTTTACTTTTGGTGATGCCTTTAATAAGATGAACATTAAAGAACTGGAGGTGGAAGAATAATAAAATATGGTGAAGAAGACTAAATTAGAGGTGTGGGCTTTTGCTAAGAAGACTAGGGGTATTAAGGAAATTAAGGCTCTTTGTTCTAGTTCTTGTGAAGAAAAATTTACAAAGACTCCTGATTATTATTTGACTCGTGATAAGGTAAGGAGTGAAATTATACCATCTCAAGGATATGGTTATGCTGACCTTGGTTGTTATGCTTTGAATGTGGCTAAAAAGCTATAAGACTCAGAATAGAAATCTTCAAGGAGACATTCAAAATCAAAAGGACTCAAAGATGGTTGAACCTAATGAATGTTAAAAGGCATTCGTTGATGAAGAATCGTGCTTATTGGTTTCTAAGACTGCTAAAGCAGGGAAAAGTGGTTAGATGCTATTGGATGCAAGTCTCAAGATCAAGGTTCAACCATAGCTTGAACTTGACCCAGATTGTTGAATAATTATTCAACTTTTGGAGAGATCGACAAGGTGGTGGATGATTAAATTGAACTCATCATCATATTTAAAGTAAAGTTGAAGAATTGTGGAATGTTATCTTTTAAACCACATGGCATTCATAAGAATGCATTGCGTTTGGGGGAAACACAATGTGTTTGAAAATGTAGTGCATTTGCAAGAAACATAGTGTGTTCCTGCTATTTTGTGAAACATGACGTTTTTCAGGGAAACACATTACGCCTCTCCTAAGACATTTAAAAGGCATTTTTATCCTTTTTGTTGGTACGAGTATTTCTAGCCATTTTCTTGCTACGAGTGGCACATGAGAGGCACACACTAATCATTAAGGTAAAATCCTAGTGAGAGAAACTCAGAGAGACAAAGGGAGATTCTTAGAATTGAATGCTAAGAATTATAAAAACATTTGGAGGTATCTAAGAAGATTGGGAACTCTTATAAACACCTTGAGTTTATGAGATTCATATATTGAGAATTGCAAAGATTGGAAAATACCTAGGTAGAAAATAATTTTTTTTCTTAAGAATTTGAAAGGTTATTTTCTTGTAATTCATTTGTAATCTCTAGTAATAATTCTTGAAGTATAGTAAATTAGAGAGTTGTTATCCCCCCCCCCCCCAAGTAGATAGGTTTGATTGAATTAGGTGAACAAATTTTGCGTGTTCTTGTCAATTTATCTTCTTTTTCTTGCTCGTGTGGATTTGCTTACACTATTCGATAGATTGTTTTTATCTTGATTGAAGTCATTTATTTTGGTTGTCATTTTTCTTTGTTCCACTCATCAGTATTATTGATTTGGTTGATATTATCAGGTCTCACAATAAGAGGGTATTGGTGTGGTTAAACCCTTCAATTTCATAACATCAATGTTAGATTGTCTGGTCTGAAGTAGCAAATGGACCAAATGAATCTTTATCTCAACAACCACAACATAAGAAGGGTGGTCAGTATTGAAGATTGTTGTCCATCAATTGACAATGATTACCATGTTTACTTCATCAACATGCAACTTTAAAATAGAATGATGTGAGAACTATTATTTCAATATTTGGTTAGTATTGTTACTTGAATTTGATTAGGTTAGACATTACCCTGGTTAGATATTGTTCCGGACTGGGCCAGGGACCTGCTCCACATACGAGCAGGCCCAGCCCACACGCTCTGGGGCGGTCCATACGAAGGACTTAGTCAAGCCAATGTCGGGCAAGTGTCACACCACAGTGTCGGGCATAAATGGGGTAGAGCTTCGGGTAGAAGCATTGAGCCTTCCCCGGAGTTATCCCCCTCCTCGACACGAGGATGTTGTTCCTCGTTAGGAGTCATCTCTGTCCACGCAGCAAGTCCTCCCCGCAAGGACACGTCTCTCCCCGCCATGCAAGAGTCCTCCCCGCGAGGACACGTTCTCACGTAACCGCTCCACTCCCGATGGAATCGGTCTGGCCTAATTCCGGAGATCTAGGAACGGTTACCCCAGGGCGAAGACCACGTGCTGGTCTTCACTATGCCACGTAAGCCCTGGCAGTTACTTGGATTGGGCCTGGCAATCCAACCCAATGCAAGTAACCGTTGGCCCCGCGCTGGGGGCTCTATAAATACCCTCTCACTTGAGAGGGCCAGGTTACGCATTTTTCTTACTCTCACTTCCGTACTTGCTTTTACTCTGACAACCACCTTACTTGAGCGTCGGAGTGCCTTGCAGGTACACCCCCCCCCCCCCCCCGGCCGTCTTTCAACCTCACCGGAGCTAAAGTTCAACAGACATCATTGGCCACCAGAAACTGTCTGATCTAGGTATGATCAGTGGCGCCGTCTGTGGGAAATTATAAGCTTCCCCGTTTTTCTGCTCGATAAACCAAAGCTTTCTCTATTTATCACCAACATGGCCAATCCGACAGTTAACCAGGCTCTGGACACCGTGCTCGCACAACTTGAGAACGGGAACCACCGTGAGGACGCCGTCATCCTCAACGGCGGCGAAGGAGACATAAGAGACAGGCAGACCGCCTCCCCGGACTCCCAAGATGTGGCTTACAACGCCGCCCGCAAGGACGATCAGCCCGCCATCCTCCAACCAGTTGCTCCACCGCCCAATGCGGACCCGAGCACCATGGCCTTGTTTGCATTGATCAACCAGACCAATCAGCTGATCGCGCAGCAGAACACCAGAATTGAAGCCTTGGAGCAAGGACGGGCACAACGATCTTCCCCGTGAAGACATTGTCGTCCCCCGTCACCTCGTCATTCTCCTTCCCCACAAAGGACCCCTTCCGAAGAATCTCGGACCCTGTCGCCAGTGCGCCAGGGTCGCCGACCGCGTCTCGAGCGCCCCCAGCCGACAATCTCCCAGAAACGGCCTCGTTCCCCACCTCAGAAGGAACCCAGGGCCTCCACCACCTCCAAGAAGTCCAAGCAGACCGAAGAAAGACCAAAGAACCGTTCGAGGAACTCCCCTCCACGGTACCGTCGATCACCTTCGAGGTCCCCGGCTGGTAGCGACGACGAGGACCAGAGGACCCCTTTGTCGTGGGAAATCATGAACGCCCCGATCCCTGCGGGCATGGAGAAACCCCCACCAATAGGGACCTATGACGGGCTGACTGACCCTGATGATCACGTGGAGAGTTTCGAAGCAATGTTCGACTTCCAAAACGTCAGGGGAGCCATCAGGTGCAGGTTGTTCCCCACCACCTTGCGGAAGGGATCCATGACTTGGTATAAGGGTATGGAACATGGGTCGATCACGTCGTGGAAGCAACTGAAGCAACGCTTCACTAAACACTTCACCGCGTCTCGCCGACACCCGAAGACGGAGGCTACCCTAGAAAGCATCTTCCAAGGGAGGAACGAATCTCTCCGAAACTACGTCGAGAGGTTCAACAAAGAAGCCGTCGAGGTCCATACGACTGACGACATGAATAAATATTTAATTATCCATGGACTGTGTGTCGGGTCTGACTTTGCCAAATCCATAGGCCTCCGAAGACCCCGACGTCTCGAGGACCTTCTCGCTCGAGCTCAGAAGTACATCGAACTCGAGGAGATGGAAGCAGCTCAGATCGCCCTTGAGACGAGAAGCAGAGAGGGCCCCCGCGGCCACAAAGACGAAGACTCTTCTCCTCGACGAGGAGGAGAGAGAAAGAAAGAGAACCGCAACTGTGATCCTCGGGAAACGCGCGGACCGGCTGGCCGATTCACGGAGTACACCCCGCTCAACGCTCCCCGGGCTCGGATCCTCTCTGAATGCCAGAATACCGAGTTTGTGAAAGGAGGAGTTCGATTCCCGAAGCCCGCTGCTCCCAAATCAAACGTTGACAAATCAAAGTACTGCAGGTTCCACCGGAGCCACGGGCACGTGACCGAAGACTGCATCCATCCCAAGGATGCAATTGAGATTCTCATCAAAGAGGGGCACTTGAAGAAATATGCCCAAAAGAATGACCCTCCTCGTCCGAGTTCACGGGAAGCGCAGAACGTCGAGGAGACAACACCTCCTCCCGGCGACAACCAGCTTCAGGTCGCCCTCAACGTCACTCGACCCGAGGACTTCTTTGTCCCCCCGATCATTGAGGGCGAAGAGGCAATCTGCAACATGTGGGCGACCTTCCCCGACGAGGGCCCCGTCACTACCCGCAGTACCTAGGAAGGCTTCCCCAAAGCAATGGTCATCTCCGGAGGCGATCCCGAGAAATTGTCGGTTGGATCAATCAAGCGAAAGTTTGACGAACTGGAATCCGCGACATCGGCGAAAGCGACCACCCTCGAGAAAGTGCGGGGAAACTCCAATCCCATCACCTTCTACCTCGAGGAACTCCCCGGGGGAGCACCAAACGCCACTATTCCCCTCCTGATCAGGGCACAGATGGCGAACTTTGACGTCCGAAGGATCCTAGTCGACCAGGGGAGCTCGATCGACATCATGTATTCTCATTTATTCGGGACCCTTCAGCTTGACGAGAGGCATTTGACCCCGTACGTAGGTTCAGATCTACAGGGGTTCAATGGAACCACCACCAGACCATGGGGTTACGTGGAGCTAATGGTTACGTTCGGGGCCGAAGACACGGCCCGACAGGTGAAGATCTGTTTCCTGGTGGTCAAATGCCCGTCCCTTTACAACTGCATCCTCGGGAGGACCACCCTTACTAAGCTTACGGCGGTCCCGTCAACGGTCCACCTCAAAATGAAGTACTACACGAGAAGGGGACGAGTAGTGACGATGCAGGGGGACATCGACGCGGCCAGAAGATGATTCGACGCCGCCATCAAAGGCCTAAGTTCCATCGGTCCCAAACCTAAGACCGTGGCCAAGCCACCCCAGGATGCCGAGCAGGTACCTCTCCCGCGCGTCAATGCGGTCGACCTCGACAGCAGGTTCTCCGGCGAGCTCGGCGAAGACAGAGTCGAAGATCTCAACCACCAGGCAGAGAACAACGGGCAGCCTCTCCACCCAGCGCGCCCCATCCCAGATGGAGACTTCGAGCTCGTGACCCTCGGGGGCGATCCAGACCGCAACGTGAAGATTGGCGCCGGGATCCCCGACCTGGCAAAGGAGCAGCTGAAAGCATGTCTAAGGGAGAATGCTGACCTCTTCGCGTGGAGCGCATCCGAGATGCCTGGCCTCGACCCCGAGGTGGCTTGCCATCAGCTCGCAGTAGATCCGGCCGCTGGGACCATAGCACAACGTAGGCGTAAGCAGTCTCCTGAGAAAGCGGAGGCTGCTGAAAAAGCTGTAAAAGACCTCCTAGAGGCAAATTTTATTTCGGAAGCCAAATACACGACATGGCTGTCCAACATTGTACTTGTTAAAAAGAATAATGGAAAATGGAGAATGTGCATTGATTATACTGATCTTAACCGGGCTTGCCCGAAAGACTGTTATCCCTTGCCTAACATCGACCAGCTGGTCGACAACTCTGCAGGTTACAAACTATTATCCTTCATGGACGCTTACTCGGGATACAACCAAATTCCCATGGACAAGGTCGACAAACAACACACGGCCTTCATGACCGCGTCGGGCAACTACTATTACAACGTAATGCCCTTTGGTCTGAAGAATGCCGGTGCGACCTACCAACGGATGATGAACAAGGTTTTCCGGGCTGAAATCGGCGACATGCTCGAAGTCTACATGGACGACATGATCATCAAGTCTGTAGAAGAAGTCGACCACGCCGCGCACCTCGAGAAGGTGTTCGACACGGCGAGGAGGTGCCGCATGAGGTTTAACCCCGACAAGTGCACCTTCGGCGTCCGGGCAGGGAAGTTCCTCGAATTTTACCTCACAGAATGAGGAATCGAGGCAAACCCCGACAAGTGTAGGGCTTTCTCCGAGCTCCCTACCCCAGACTCAAAGAAGTCGATACAATCGTTGAACGGGATAGTCACCACCCTTTCCCGGTTCGTCGCCAAATCCGCACAGTACGCACTCCCATTTTTCAAACTTCTTCGACAAAAAGCGGAGTTTGATTGGAGCGAGGAATGCGAGCAGGCACTCGCCCACTTAAAACAGGTCCTATCATAGCCCCCGGTCCTCTCACGGCCTGAGAACGGGGAAACACTCTTCTTGTATCTTGCGATCACGAGTGAAGCAGTCAGCGCCGTCCTCATTCGGGAAACCTCAGAAGGGCAGAAGCCAGTTTACTTCACGAGCAAAGCCCTCCAAGGCCCCGAGCTCAGATATCAGCAGATCGAGAAAGTCGCCCTGGGCCTCGTCACTGCGGCCAGGAGGCTTCGCCACTACTTCCTCGCCCATACCGTTGTCGTAAGGACCGAACAGCCTATAAGGCAGCTCCTCGGACGACCGGACATGGCGGGGAGGATGCTCCGGTGGTCACTCGAGCTCGCCGAGTTTGACATCCAATACGAAGGAAGGAAAGCCCTGAAGGCACAGGTATTGGTCGACTTTGTAGCAGAGATGACCGTCCCGGAACCTTCGACCAACGGGTCACATAAATGGACGATCTATGTCGATGGAGCATCCAGCCCGAAGGGAATCGGGGCGGGCATCATCCTCGAAAACGAGGAAGGCATCCTGATCGAGGTATCCCTCGAACTATCCTTCCCGACATCGAACAACCAAGCCGAATACGAGGCCTTCCTCGCAGGACTCCAGCTGGCCGAGGACCTCGGCGCCAAGGAGGTCAAACTTTTCACCGATTCTCAGCTCGTAGCCTCGCAAGTCCGAGGAGAGTACCAAGCCAAAAACGACAGCCTCATAGAATACTTGGCCTTAGTAAAAGAAAATATGAAAAAGTTCACCTCCGCGGAAGTAACTTACATCCCCCGCGAGCACAATGCCCGAGCGGATGTCTTGTCGAAATTGGCGAGCACAAAGAAGAAAGGCGGGAACAAATCCGTCATACAAGAAGTGCTTTCCCGCCCGAGCATCGACAAACCCGCCATGGTTTTGAACATCAACACTATAGGGGACAGTAACTGCTGGATGACCCCGGTATACGAATACCCCGTGACAGGCAAACTGCCCGAAGATCCCAAAGAAGAAGGAATGGTCAAAAGGCGGGCGTGCTCCTACACAGTAGTCGAGGATAAGTTATACCGGTGAGGGTTCTCTATCCCCCTCCTCAGGTGTGTCGAGGAGACTAAGGTCCCCGACATTCTCCAGGAAATCCACGAGGGAATCAACGCCCAACGCCTCGACGGCCTCTCATTAGCCCATAAGGCGCTTCCAGCGGGATACTACTGGCCCACCATGCAACAAGACGCCAAGGAACACGTCAAGAAGTGTGAGAGATGCCAGCGACACGGGGACATGCACCTCGCCCCTCCCAGCGAGCTCAAAACGCTATCCTCCCCGTGGTCGTTCGCTTGGTGGGGAATGGACATCCTTGGCCCCTTCATCGTAGGATCATATCAAAACAAATACCTCATCGTCGGGGTGGATTACTTCACGAAGTGGATCGAGGCGGAAGCACTGGCCAAAATCACGGCCTTTAACATACTGCGTTTCTACAAAAGAAACATCCTCGCCTGATTCGGCGTGCCTCAAGCCATTGTCACCGACAACGAGACCCAGTTCACCGACAAGAACTTCCAAGACTTCGTCACCAAACTGGGCACGAAGCAGCACTTCACGTCAGTCGAGCACCCCCAAACAAACGAGCAGGATGAGGCGGCGAATAGGGTAATCCTCCGAGGATTGAGACGCCGATTAGGCGATGCCAAACAACGGTGGGTCGAGGAGCTGCACAACGTCCTCTGGGCCTACCAAACGACCCCGCACTCCACGACCGGGGAGACCCCTTTTCGTTTGACCTACGGAACGGAAGCGGTGATCCCCGTGGAGATCAGGGAACCCTTGAGGAGGACAGAAGCCCCCCTCGACGGGGACGCGAACGATGAAGCCTTGAGGGCAGAGCTCGACTTCGTCGAAGAAACACGCTCGGGCGCTTCTCTCCGAGAAGTGTCACTTAAACAAAAAATAACACTACGTTATAACGACAAAGTTATCAAACGTGATTTTCAGGTAGGCACCCTCGTCCTGTGCAGGAACCAGAAGGACTCGCGAGAAGGCAAACTCGCCGCGAACTGGGAGGGCCCGTACCGCGTCCGCGGGAAAACGGGGACAAGAGCCTACTTCCTCGAAAATCTGCACGGGGAAGAACTTGCTCGACCATGGAATGCTGAGAAGCTCAAACAGTACTACAGTTAAGCACTGCCCGCGGCTCACTAGCACCGCGATCACGGGGACACGCTTAGGTACGAGCGCGACACCCCTATACAGAACACGATGATCAGAGACCGCGTTGTGTGTGCGCGAGGACCTTTGATCTGACGGGGACACCTCGATCGAGGCCCATCGTCGTTGTACCAATTGGGCAGAACACCCAGCTCGCGATGGGAAGTTCGTGCCACGAAGCTAAGACCTCGATCGAGCTCTTAGCCTCGTTGAAGGTCGGAATACGCCTCCGACCACCCGACCAGCTCTCCACGCGGTCAGGGACTATCAAGGTCGAGCAAATCCCAAAGCCTTATTACTTAGGCAAAAATAAAGTATAACAAAAAATACAGCACACACAATTCAAACCATGCAAACAATACCAGCAAGTAAACAAAAATACTTAGAAGCGGGCAGAAGCCCAGTGTACACATATTACAAAAATGTCAAAAAGCCCCTGGCACATATGTCGGGCACAAATCATTACAAAGAAAAAGGCGCGCAGGCCAAACGATCAAAAGAACTACACGACGATCTCATCCTTGACCCGCCTTCCATCTTCTTCCTCCCCTTCCTCGGGAAGATTAAGCTTGTCGTCGACCACACGAAGGAACGGGTTGATTCTGTCGAGCACCAGCGGAACACCTAGATTCTCAGCACCGATCTGCTCCACGGCATTCTTAAAGCCTATATCCAGAGCTTCCAGACTATCTGTCTGAAGCTCCCGAATTTTACCAATCAAAGCGGCGCGGTCAGTAAGGTTTTTCTCCACGGGAGTTTCATTCTCCGCGGGACGCACAGCAGCCTCCAACTCCCCGACCTTTTCCCGAGAGCGATCAAGCTCCTCTTGAGTCGCCTTCAGGGCAGACTTGACCTCATTCAGCTCGCTGAGGGTATTGGCATGGTCCTCGCACTCGGCCTGGGCCTTCAGCAAATCAGCCGCGACCTTATCCTTCTCCTTCTCGAGGGCAGTGTAGTCGTCTTTCAGCTTCTTTAGCTCGGAGGAAGAGGGGGCCCCATCGTTCAATATCAAGGCAGTCTCAAAGACCCGCATCATGGCTGCAAGGTCCTCGACAAGAGCCTCTCTCCTGGGCGCCCCGTCCATACCCAGAATCGGCTTCACCTTGGCGTCAGCGATGACAGGGGGGCTTCCCCCAAAGAAATTATGCTGGAGATGGCAAGTGGGCATCTGAAACTTCTCCAGCGAGACAGGGTCCACGAGATCCACGAGGACAGGCCCCTCGATCCTTGCTTTCTTGGCAGGGGTGCTCTCCGGGGGAGGTGACTGGCTGCATTGTGCCGAGGAGGAGCCACTCGTCGTTCCAACCGGCGCTGCAGTCTGGATAATCTCTTGGACACGGCTCTTGGTGTGCTTGGGTGCCCGCTCGGCGGCCAACTTCATGATACGCTCGGTGGCATTAGACATTTGAGCTGCAAGGGAAAACACAGAAAAAGTTAGCACAAAGACAAAGCAAAATTAAGGCCCGAACAGGGCGAGGAAATCCCACCTAAGAACCTCTTGGCCTCGTCGGGAGACTTGCATTCGAGGAGCCCCCGGGTGCTTATATAGCGAGCCTCTCGCACAACCCTCCCTTGGGAGTCGAGGAGGAAGTTTCCATCCCTACCGACACATTATGCCCGGTTGAAACCATTGACAAAGGCGACCAACGTGGCATACGCCCCCCTGTCATCCTCCGACAGCGCGTTATATTTCACGACGTAATCCTCGGTGCCAAGCGTGAAGTGGGCGTCCTCCCACTCCAGGGGACACTTGGACACGAACCTCTCTCCCCCGGATCTGTCGGGCACAATATCACAAAGTGTACCCACAGCCGAGTGCGTTGCGGGCATGACATAGTAGAACCTTATCTTGAAGCCCCTTATTAAATCCGCGTATGCCTTGAACAACTTCCTGGGTTGTTTGAGAGAAACCCAACTATGTCGCCCATTGTCCGTCGAGTGTTGCAAATGGAAGACGCGGAAGAAGAGCTCGAGGGTGATCCCAATCTGGAGATAGTCGCAGACGATTTTAAACGCCCGTATAAAAGCAAGCGCGTTGGGGTGAAGCTGCGACGGCGCCAAGTGCAGACGATTGAAAACCCCTAGTTGGAAGCTATTGAAGGGGAGGCGGATACCGACCTCTTTAAAGGCGAACTAGTACATGGGAAACCGTAGCCCGCGATAATTTGAGCATATGCGATGGTGTACCCGGGGCTGGTAAACCGTCCATGTGGCCTCCTCTCCTTCGGGGACGTTCTCGACAAAGGCGAACGCGTCTGTGTCGTCAACCGAGAAACACGACCCTAGACGCAGAGGCTCCTCCCCGGCCCATTCGGTTGCCGGACGCACAGTCGCCTCCCCGGGGATCTGAGCGGGTCCATCCACGTCGGGCTCGGTGTCTACGTAGAGAATCCCCGGAATCCTCTCGGCTATTTTTACCTAAAAAGCAGAGGAAACAGGTGAATTCGTCGGTCATGACCAAGTCCACCCTTCCACCGCAGATCAAGTGAAAGGGCAGCGAGCAAGAAAATATTCGAGGACACGGCGAACTGCCCGAGGCCGTCACCCCGTCCTTTCTCTCTTCGCTCCCCGATCTCCCCATCTCACTTCCCCGTTACATTCATCGCGCGTCATCGGCGCATTCATAAGAGTCCTCGGGACATTCATTGTAACGCCCCGATTCCGATTATTCCCATTTTGTAGAGTCTTTTATTTAAATTGAGTGATAAATTATTTTATTTGTGAAATTGGTGTGTTAATATGCTATGTTGACATGTTATGATATTTTACCGTTTTTGAGAGTTTGCGGGGAAATTAGAATGGAGGGTATTTTGGACATTTCTCAATTAATGGTAAGTTAGAAATTTAGTAAAATTGGTAGAAAAGTGATTAAGTGTAGAATTATGTGAGAAAATGAATTAATTGAATTTGAGTAGAAAATAAGAAAAGAAAAAGAGATAAGAAGAAATAGGAGAGAAAGAGAAAGAAAAGAGAAATAGAGAGAAAAAGGAGAGAAAGAAAGAGGAAGAAGAGAAAAGAGAAGAAAACTTGGAAAAACCTAGAAAACCATCAAGAACAATCATCTAGCAAGCTTGGAATCCGGGTAAGGGTGTGAAATCTTATTATCTCATCAATGTATATCATTATGTATGATTGTGGTGTTGTTGTTGTTGTTGATTTTTATGAGTTTTTGTATAAACCCATTTGTGTAGAAAGTGTTAGAATGCGTTTAATTCGTGTTGGAAATGATGTTTTTGTGTTCCTTGTTGTTGATACATGATTGATATATGTTGTTGTACATCAAATTGGTATTTTTCTGAGTTTAGATGATGAATTTGGGTGTGGTTGGAGTGCAAAACGCAGAGAAAAATTATGCAGGAAAATTCTGCATTTTGCCTGGCCATACGCGTATTGACTAAGGTAATACGCGTATGGGTGGCGCATTTCAGGGCCAATACGCGTATGGGTTGCATGTTTTCCCGGCCATCTGGTGAAACGCGTATGATACGCGTACAAGTTTTGGGCCATACGCGTACGGAATTGGTGCATACGCGGATGGACAGGACAATGGTAAAAATGGGATTTTTCAAAATATCGTTTTTCGTTTTCTTTCGTAACTTGAGTTCCGTTTATCCGATTTTTACATTCGTGGTATCGTTGGATAGCTATTGAGCTGTAGTTTCTTATGGTGAGGAGTTTAGGGCTGTTAGCTGATTAAATAAGTCGGAAAGTCAGGAATAGTGTTATTTAGCGACTTTTACCGTTTTGAATGTGTGTTTTGGAAGTGAATCATACAATAGTGCATTGATGTGAATGTATATAAATTGTATGTGATTGTATTAGATGAATGCATGAATATATTGTGAATATATATGCATTTCAAGAATGTCTTGAGTCATTTTGTATGTGAAGCATAATGATGTACATTCTGGTGTGGTGTGATTCTAATGAGAATTCGTTGTAACGTCGTGTGCCTATGTGAGGTGTGAGCGATGATTACAAACGATTGTGTGCCTAGGTGAGGTGTGAGCAATCGGATTGTGTGCCTATGTGAGGTGTGAGCAATCCATAAACATTGTGTGCCTATGTGAGGTGTGAGCAATGGGTGAACATCGTAGGCCCGACGGGGAGTTACATTGGTAACGAGCGATGGTTCCAATAAGTTCCTGAGTGAACTTAAGATGATTGAGTCAGTACCGCATTGCATTTGCATAGAGTCGTGAGTCGGTCTCTATGATTTGCATTTATCATCTTTATAATTGTGCATTGATGAATAAACATGAATATGTATGTTTATGTGGAATGATAAGAATTGTGAAAGTATGCATGATGAATATGCTTGGTTTTGCATATATATATACATTGTGATGTATATGAGTGAGTTATGATGAATTGTGGTGAGAATGTAGAATATGTGTATTTTTATGCTAAGATATATAATTATATGGATTGTTATTATGATAATATTTCTCACCCTTCTGCTGTTTTATGATGCTCTATGAGGCATTGCAGAGTAGGTATGCTGGTGGTCTTTTTGTGAAGCGTATCTTCATTCTTTTGGTTGGTCGACTCTGATATGTAGCACCGGGTAGCTAGGACGTATATGATTCTTTTGTGATACATTTGTACATGTATCTTGTTGATGAATGTTTATGTAAACATGAATTATGTTAGTGGATAATACTTGATGATATATATATATATATATATATATATATATATATATATATATATATATATATATATATATGTATATATGTTGTTGTTATTCAATGTCTAGATTTTCCGCTTTTATTCTAAATATTGAGATGTGGGTGTAAGGACTAAGTTCCTCTGTTTGCTAAGTTACCCCACTGTTGCATAGCAATTGTTGAGCAGGTGTTGAATGTTTTAATTTCATGTATAATGTGATATACCTCTTTTATACTATGTTTATAATTATACTCTGACGGAATTTTTAATATGTGCCTAAATGATTATGTGATTATTTGGGGGTATAGAAAGGGGGTGTTACATTAAGTGGTATCAGAGCTAGTGTTGAGTCAGTGTGTCTGTCTTGTTGTTGTGATGGTTGAACTGTTGTTTAACCTTGTTGTCATTTTTGGGAATGATCAGAATATGGCTGGTAGGAACGACAATGCGATGGCTGCTGCTTTGGAAGCAATGGCTAGGGCGGTGCAAGGTGCGCCGAACGTGAATGCTAATGACGAGTTCAGGAAGAATCAACCACCGGTCTTCAAAGGAAGATTTGATCCCGATGGTGCTCAAATTTGGTTGAAAGAGATTGAAAGGATCTTCAGTGTCATGGGCTGTGCGGAGGAGAATAAAGTGAGGCTTGGGTCTCACATGCTGAAGGAAGAAGCCGACGATTGGTGGGTCGGTATGCGTCAAGTCCTTGAGGTGGATGATGAAGAGATAACTTGGGATTTATTTTGTACCGAGTTCTTGAGGAAGTATTACCCTGAAAGTGTGAAAGGGAAGAAGGAGATGAAGTTTCTTGAACTGAAACAAGGTAGTATGTCCGTGGTGGACTATACTGCTAAGTTTGTGGAGTTGGTTCAATTCCATCCTCACTATGCTGCAATTACTGCTGAGTTCTCAAAGAGTATTAAGTATGAGAATGGTTTGCGTCCCGAGATTAAACAAGCTGTGGGATATCAAAGGATAAGAAGGTTTACGGATTTGACGGAATGTTGTAGAATCTTCGAGGAAGATAGCAAGGCTCGTTCTACATATTACAAAAGTTTGAATGAGAGGAAGGGAAAGCAACAAGCTAGAAGTGGACCTTATGTGACACCCGTTGATAAGGGCAAGCATAGGGGAAACTTTGAGAAGAGATCTAGAGGAGGAGGTTCCGGTTCCGTTAAGTGTTACAAGTGTGGTGAAATGGGTCATAAATCATTTGAGTGTGGGAAGACCGTGGTGAAATGTTCTAACTGTGGAGGCCTTGGGCATGCTACTACCGATTGTAGAAGGAATGTGGTGAAGTGCTATAATTGTGGAGAAGTGAGTCACATTAGTACTAAGTGTACTAAGCCGAAACAAGCTCAAGCGGGCGGAAAGGTGTTTGCATTAGCGGGAACGGACACTACTAGTGCAGACCGTTTGATTAAAGGTACATGCTTTATTAATAGTACGCCTTTAGTTGCTATTATTGATACGGGAGCGACTCATTCATTCATTTCTCATGAGTGTGCTAAGCGTTTGAATTTGTTTATGACTTCTTAGGGTGGTGAGATGGTTATAGAGACTCCTGCTTCAGGGTCGGTAACTACGTCTTTGGTGTGTGTAAGTTGTCCTTTGACCATGTATGGTAAAGACTTCCTTATGGATTTAGTGTGTTTGCCGTTGGAGGGATTGGACGTAATCTTGGGTATGAACTAGTTGCAATTTAATCGAGTTCATATAGATTGCTATCACAAGTTAGTAAGGTTTCCTTCTTTGGAAGATGATGAAGATGAGAGTTTCCTATCCACAAAAGAGTTGAAGAAACTTTTAGCGGACGAAGCTAAATTGTTCGGTTTGTTTGCATCATTGTCGGTGGAGAGTAAAGTTGAGCTCGATGTGTTCCCAGTGGTGTGTGATTTTCCAGAAGTGTTTCCGGAGGATATTACGTATGTACCGCCGGAAAGAGAAGTTGAGTTTTCTATTGATCTAGTTCTGGGTACTAGACCGGTTTCGATGGCACCGTATCGTATGTCGGCATCGGAGTTGGTAGAATTGAAGAAGCAATTGAATGACTTGTTGGACAAGAGATTTGTAAGGCCAAGTGTTTCTCCTTGGGGTGCTCCGGTATTGTTGGTAAAGAAGAAGGATGGAAGTATGCGGTTATGCATTGATTATCGACAATTGAACAAGGTGACAATTAAGAACAAGTATCCGCTTCCAAGGATCGATGATTTGATGGACCAATTGGTTGGTGCACGTGTTTTTAGCAAGATTGATTTGAGATCGGGATATCACCAGATTCGTGTGAAAGAGGAGGATATTCAAAAAATGGCCTTTAGGACACGGTATGGCCATTACGAATATTTTGTGATGTCATTCGGGGTTTCTAATGCGCCGGGTGTGTTTATGGAATACATGAATCGTATTTTTCATGAATAGTTAGATCGTTTTGTGGTTGTGTTCATCGACGATATTTTGATTTATTCTAAGTCTCAAGAGGAGCATGAAGAGCATTTGAGGATTGTGTTACAAATTTTGAAAGAGAAACAATTGTATGCTAAGTTGTCGAAATGTGAATTTTGGTTGTCGGAAGTAAGTTTTCTTGGACATGTTATTTCCGGTAATGGTATTAGTGTTGATCCATCCAAGATTGATGCGGTGATGCAATGGGAAGCTCCTAGATCGATTACGGAGATTCGAAGCTTTTTAGGCTTGGCGGGTTATTATCGGAGGTTTATTGAGGGATTTTCGAAGTTGGCACTTCCGTTAACGCAATTGACTTGTAAAGGAAAGGCTTTCATTTGGGATATTCATTGTGAAGAGAGTTTCAATGAGCTAAAAAGAAGGTTGACAACGACTCCGATCTTGATTTTGCCAAATCCGACGGAACCATTTGTTGTGTATTGTGATGCTTCGTTGGTCGGTTTAGGTGGTGTCTTGATACAAGATGGAAAAGTTGTGGCTTATGCTTCAAGACAATTGAGAGTGCATGAAAAGAATTATCCTACGCATGACTTGGAGTTAGCGGCCGTGGTGTTTGTTTTGAAAATTTGGAGGCACTATCTTTATGGTGCAAGATTTGAAGTTTTTAGTGATCACAAGAGCTTGAAATATTTATTTGATCAAAAATAATTGAACATGAGACAAAGAAGGTGGTTAGAGCTTTTGAAGGATTATGATTTTGGTTTGAATTACCATCCAGGTAAGGCAAACGTGGTGGCCGATGCTTTGAGTCGGAAGTCGTTACATATGTCCGCATTGATGATGAGAGAATGGGAACTTTTGGAGAATTTTAGAGACTTGAGTTTGGTTTGTGAAATGACGCCGAGAAGTGTGAGACTTGGTATGCTACATGTTACGAATGATTTTCTTGCAACCGTATGTGAAAAACAAAAGTTGGATTTGAAGTTCGTTGATTTGATGATGAGTGAGAATGAAGATTTCAAGGTTGATAATTTTGGAGTTTTGAGATTCCGTGGTCGTATTTGTATTCCCGATGATGCGGAGTTGAAAAAGATGATATTGGAAGAAGGACACCAAAGTAACTTAAGTATTCATCCGGGAGCGAATAAAATGTATCAAGATTTGAAGAAAATCTTTTGGTGGTCCGGATTAAAGAGGGATGTGGCTCAATTTGTGTATGCGTGCTTAACTTGTCAAAAGTCTAAGGTGGAACATCAAAAGCCTAGTGGATTGATGCAACCGTTGGACATTCCGGAGTGGAAATGGGATAGTATATCGATGGATTTTGTTACGGGATTACCGAATACACAAAGAGGTCATAATGCTATTTGGGTAATTGTTGATAGGCTTACTAAATCTGCTCACTTCATTCCAATTGATATTAGTTATCCTTTGGAGAAGTTAGCCGAGATTTATGTTCTTACGATTGTGAAGTTACATGGAGTTCCTAAGAGTATTGTATCGGATAGAGATCCTAGATTCACATCGAGGTTTTGGGAGAGTTTACAAAAGGCTTTGGGTTCTAAGCTAAGATTGAGTTCGGCTTATCATCCGCAAACGGACGGTCAAACCGAGAGGACAATTCAATCGTTGGAGGATTTATTGCGTGCTTGTGTGCTCGAGCAAGGTGGTGCTTGGGATAGTTATTTGGCATTGATTGAGTTCACCTACAATAATAGTTTTCATTCAAGTATAAGTATGGCACCATTTGAGGCTCTGTATGGTCGGAGATGTCGAACACCTTTGTGTTGGCATGAAACCGGTGAGAAGACGATAGTTGGACCAGAGATGGTACAACAAACGACGGAGAAAGTGAAGTTTATTCGTGAGAAGATGAAAGCTTCTCAAAATAGACAAAAGAGCTATCATGACAAGAGAAGGAAAGATCTTGAGTTTCAAGAAGGCGACCATGTGTTTTTGAGAGTTACGCCGATTATGGGTGTGGGTCGTGCTTTGAAGTCGAAGAAGTTGACTTCTCGTTTTATTGGTCCGTATCAGATTTCTGCACGAGTTGGTGATGTGGCTTACCGTGTGGCGTTGCCTCCGAATCTTTCGAATTTGCATGATGTATTCCATGTTTCGCAACTTCGGAAGTATGTTCCGGATCCGTCACATGTTATCCCTATGGACGAGGTTGAAGTGAGAGATAACCTTACGGTTGAAGCTTTACCGATTAGGATTTTGGACTGTGAAGTTAAGAAGCTAAGAGGCAAGGATATTGCGCTTCTGAAAGTAGCGTGGGGAGGCGTTGCGGAAGGCAATATGACTTGGGAACTAGAGAGTAGGATGCGAGAGTCGTATCCGGAGTTGTTTGAATCAGGTAATATTTTCGAGGACGAAAATTTCTAAAGTAGGGGACAGTTGTAACGCCCCGATTCCGATTATTCCCATTTTGTAGTGTCTTTTATTTAAATTGAGTGATAAATTATTTTATTTGTGAAATTGGTGTGTTAATATGCTATGTTGACATGTTATGATATTTTACCGTTTTTGAGAGTTTGCGGGGAAATTAGAATGGAGGGTATTTTGGACATTTCTCAATTAATGGTAAGTTAGAAATTTAGTAAAATTGGTAGAAAAGTGATTAAGTGTAGAATTATGTGAGAAAATGAATTAATTGAATTTGAGTAGAAAATAAGAAAAGAAAAAGAGATAAGAAGAAATAGGAGAGAAAGAGAAAGAAAAGAGAAATAGAGAGAAAAAGGAGAGAAAGAAAGAGGAAGAAGAGAAAAGAGAAGAAAACTTGGAAAAACCTAGAAAACCATCAAGAACAATCATCTAGCAAGTTTGGAATCTGGGTAAGGGTGTGAAATCTTATTATCTCATCAATGTATATCATTATGTATGATTGTGTTGTTGTTGTTGTTGTTGATTTTTATGAGTTTTTGTATAAACCCATTTGTGTAGAAAGTGTTAGAATGCGTTTAATTCGTGTTGGAAATGATGTTTTCGTGTTCCTTGTTATTGATACATGATTGATATATGTTGTTGTACATCAAATTGGTATTTTTCTGAGTTTAGATGATGAATTTGGGTGTGGTTGGAGTGCAAAACGCAGAGAAAAATTATGCAGGAAAATTCTGCATTCTGCCTGGCCATACGCGTATTGGGGCAGGCCATACGCGTATTGACTAAGGCAATACGCGTATGGGTGACACATTTCAGGGCCAATACGCGTATGGGTTGCATGTTTTCCCGGCCATCTGGTGAAACGCGTATGATACGCGTACGAGTTTTGGGCCATACGCGTACGGAATTGGTGCATACGCGGATGGACAGGACAATGGTAAAAATGGGATTTTTCAAAATATCGTTTTTCGTTTTCTTTCGTAACTTGAGTTCCGTTTATCCGATTTTTACATTCGTGGTATCGTTGGATATCTATTGAGCTGTAGTTTCTTATGGTGAGGAGTTTAGGGCTGTTAGCCGATTAAATAAGTCGGAAAGTCGGGAATAGTGTTATTTAGCGACTTTTACCGTTTTGAATGTGTGTTTTGGAAGTGAATCATACAATAGTGCATTGATGTGAATGTATATAGATTGTATGTGATTGTATTAGATGAATGCATGAATATATTGTGAATATATATGCATTTCAAGAATGTCTTGAGTCATTTTGTATGTGAAGCATAATGATGTACATTCTGGTGTGGTGTGATTCTAATGAGAATCCGTTGTAACGTCGTGTGCCTATGTGAGGTGTGGGCGATGATTACAAACGATTGTGTGCCTAGGTGAGGTGTGAGCAATCGGATTGTGTGCCTATGTGAGGTGTGAGCAATCCATAAACATTGTGTGCCTATGTGAGGTGTGAGCAATGAGTGAACATCGTAGGCCCGACGGGGAGTTACATTGGTAACGAGCGATGATTCCAATAAGTTCCTGAGTGAACTTGAGATGATTGAGTCGGTACCGCATTGCATTTGCATAGAGTCGTGAGTCGGTCTCTATGATTTGCATTTATCATCTTTATAATTGTGCATTGATGAATAAACATGAATATGTATATTTATGTGGAATGATAAGAATTGTGAAAGTATGCATGATGAATATGCTTGGTTTTGCATATATATATACATTGTGATGTATATGAGTGAGTTGTGATGAATTGTGGTGAGAATGTAGAATATGTGTATTTTTATGCTAAGATATATAATTATATGCATTGTTATTATGATAATATTTCTCACCCTTCTGCTGTTTTATTATGCTCTATGAGGCATTGCAGAGTAGGTATGCTGGTGGTCTTTTTGTGAAGCGTGGCTTCATTGTTTTGGTTGGTCGGCTCTGATATGTAGCACCGGGTAGCTAGGACGTATATGATTCTTTTGTGATACATTTGAACATGTATCTTGTTGATGAATGTTTATGTAAACATGAATTATGTTGGTGGATAATACTTGATGATATATATATATATATATATATATATATATATATATATATATATATGTATATATGTTGATGTTATTCAATGTCTAGATTTTCCACTTTTATTCTAAATATTGAGATGTGGGTGTAAGGACTAAGTTCCTCTGTTTGCTAAGTTACCTCACTATTGCATATGAATTGTTGAGCAGGTGTTGAATGTTTTAATTTCATGTATAATGTGATATACCTCTTTTATACTATGTTTATAATTATACTCTGACGGAATTTTTAATTTGTGCCTAAATGATTATGTGATTATTTGGGGGTATAGAAAGGGGGTGTTACATTCATCTTGCCCTCGGTATGTTCATCCCAAACCACCGTCAAAACCCATCGGAACCTTAGGAACGTCCCGCCGTTCCCGGCGGAACCCTAACGGAGCGCCGGGAATACCCTCTACCCTCCGAAAAACTACTAAAAAAGATAAAACAAAATGAACCATAAAGGATAAAGAACTTACTTGAGCAGTGGAGAGCGGACTAGAACAGCAGAAACGGCAGTACACGGCGGCGTACGGCGGCGGAGCAGTAACGGTGACTAGATGAGATGCAGAGCGAAAAAGGTGGGAACGTGCAAATGGCACGAACTCGCCCTTTTTATAAGCCCCTCACGAGCTTCGAGGAGTCCATAGGCAATCGAGTACGCTACCCTAGGGTAGCCGCCTTATGCAATAATGAGGTGTGACACGTGGCGCACGCTTCCCTAGGCACGCCTGTTCATTCCCTCGCACGCGTCTCTTCATTCACCTCGGTCGTGACTCCTCGTGTCCCCGCGACTTTTCTCCTCTACGGCCAGTCTCGCACGAGCATGCCTGTTCATTTCTGCCCGGTTCACCAACTTCTCCCCTCTCGAAGCCTCTTCCCGAACGAGCATGCCCTCGACATAACCTAGACCCTTAAGTCATCACTCTGACGTCTCAGAGCAACGACTTGGGGGGCTCCTGTTCCGGACTGGGTCGGGGACCTGGTCCACATACGAGCAGGCCCAGCCCACACGCTCTGGGGCGGTCCATAGGAAGGACTTAGTCAAGCCAGTGTCGGGCAAGTGTCACACCACAGTGTCGGGCACAAATGGGGTAGAGCTTCGGGGAGAAGCATTGAGCCTTCCCCGGAGTTATCCCTCTCCTCGACACGAGGATGTTGTTCCTCGTTAGGAGTCATCTCCGTCCACGCAACAAGTCCTTCCCGCAAGGACACGTCTCTCCCCGCCATGCAAGAGTCCTCCCCGCGAGGACACGTTCTCACGTAACCGCTCCACTCCCGATGGAATCGGTCTGCCCTAATTCCGGAGATCTAGGAACGGTTACCCTAGGGCGAAGACCACGTGCTGGTCTTCACTACGCCACGTAAGTCCTGACAGTTACTTGGATTGGGCCTGGCAATCCAGCCCAATGCAAGTAACCATTGGCCCCGCGCTGGGGGCTCTATAAATACCCTTTCACTTGAGAGGGTCAGGTTACACATTTTTCTTACTCTCACTTTCGTACTTGCTTTTACTCTGACAACCACCTTACTTGAGCGTCGGAGTGCCTTGCAGGTACACCCCCCCTGGGCGTCTTTCAACCTCACCGGAGCTAAAGTTCAACAGACGCCGTTGGCCACCAGAAACTGTCTGATCCAGGTATACGATCAGATATGTTCATGTTATTTGTTCAAATATGAATTGTCTCACGACGTTTGATGGGATCGTGACATGCATGATTTTATATAATGAAAAAGTAACTAGTTTGTTCAATATTTAATATTGTTTGTATTTAATTGATGTTTTTAATTATTCACAAATTATTGTTGGTGTTTGGTCTAAACATGTTGTTCAATTTCATCTGATTTAATATAATGTTCTGATTTATTGTATTTATTCATGAATTTAACAATTTTAAATTTTAGATTCAAAGGTTTCAAAAACACATTCAAAATTTTAAAATAAAATAAAAAGTTGTTAATTTCATGAATATGCATAAGGGTGTGGGAAAAAGAAAAAGTTCTAAAATGTTCGCAACTTATAACACTTGTGTTATAATCAATTTACTCAAAATCAATTATTTCACCGAATAATAGAAAACATACTTAGCTATTTGAAAAGGACTACTTAGGCGGATATGGTGAAACACATGCCACATAGAATCATTTTTCATCTTTCTTTTCTATTCTTGTTCACACCTCCCACAGTGTATAAGAATGTCATTTTCCATCACCGACTACTCCACCAGAGCCTGAAAACTTGGCCAAACAGCTACATCCAGCAGGGTCATGAAGAGATTGATTTTACTCTTTAGAGTAGTTTTCAACTAAAGAAAGAAAAAAAAAATCCTAAATAAAAAACTTGGTTAACTTTATATGTCCACATAAACTTATTACTTAATCTTTTTAGATTTCCATCAACAATGAAATGCCTCTCATTTTTCCCTTCAAAGTAAATTACATTAGACAAGTGAATTAACTTGAGTGCAAATAAACCTAGCAGTGAAAACAAAAATTGAACAAAGAAAGATCTAAAAAATACACTATTGTTTAAATATAACATTGAAGTATGAACATAAAATTGAAAATTTAACATAAAACAATACTCTGTTGTGGGTGAAAATACTATATAATACTCTGTAATTTAGATTATTACAATTACATATCCTCGTGAGTATAGAAATCAACAATATCTTTCAAATTGAGCTTAAACAAAGAAGATGCATCATTATACATAAGCCACAACATGTGTTCAAACAAAATATCATCAACATCCACGAAGATAACTCTCTCATGATGATGACTTGATGCGAAACGGAAATGATTCTTCTCTTTCTCTTCTGGATTCTTCTTCATAGAAATATCCATCAAAACCTGAAATGGAATCTCTTGTAATATGATAGGGTCGACAAGGAACACCTTTTTCTCTTTTCCGACCACCACTGTCACGCGGCGGTCGGAATCTTGTTGATCCAACACGTCATCGGTTAGTGGCTTGTAACCTAACCGTGAGCCCGTGGATCTTCTCCGGATCAATGAAACTGGCATCACCAAACAATCCATGTGTAAATGCAAGGTACGAGGTTGTAGGTTTTTTTTGAAGAAAACGAGGTTGTATTGTAGTTGAAGAGGATGAAATATATGTTGTTGGTGGCTCCTTGTGTTGCTAGAACACTTAAAATGCAGAGAATAAATAAATTTATAATAGTGTGATGATATTTATGTATGGATTTGGATTGGAAAAATTAGAAAATGAATAAAATTATTATTTGGGTGGCTATAAAGGAAAGAAAAGGTTACTTTGGATTATATGTCATTGTCGCGTTGCGTTTTGTAATGAGAAGTAGCCGTTGGTGTGAAAGGATCCCTTGGACTGCAATAGGAGCAATAGTATTACTACGCTCGTAGGGAGGCGCGTGGGAGAGTGAAGGGTTTTTAGGTCCAAGATATGACGTAGGGTGAGCTGTAGAGTGGTTGAGACACGAGTGGCGCGTGGAGAAAGTTTGGTACGTGTGTCGACTTTGGAGACAGGTTGGGTTAGGGTCCACTTGGACGCGGAACTAGAAAGTATCTGAATCTGAACACTTTATTTTACACTTCTATTAAACAAAATAACAACTCTTTAACGTGTGATATATTATACTTAACTGTTTTTAAGTGGAATTTAATTAGTATACATTGTTATTAATAAAAAATTATACTATAGGTTAATTATAGCGATTAGATAGAGATATTTAACTTTTATTATAATCACCTCTAAAATCGATTGTGATATGTCAATGGTAAAAAAACTTTTGCATCATAAGTTAAGTATTTATTTAATGTGGTGGTGAGTTGTAATGGTTTGTCAATGTAAAACAACTTTGTATTCGATGTATAAGATAATATACTTTCATTTTTCTATCTTTTATTATTGTATTTTTTGTCAAATTAATGTTGGAATTTCAACGTTATAAATGAAGATATATATTATAACATATTTCGATAACAAAGAATTATGTACTAGTAGGTTGCATGATGTTTGTTAAGTAAGCTCTCATCATGTAGATGCATGTATTGATGTATTCATGGTGATGATGCAGGAGAGGGAGAGAGATCAAGCTTAGCTTGTGAATAGTTATTTCTCATTAAGAATAAAGTCTATGACTTTCATATTTAAACACATTATGCAAACCATATAAATTAGTTATGTTTTTGTAACTTTCATAACTAACTTTCTAACTATGTTGTTATACAATATAACTAACTATTTTTTAATACTCTCCCTCAAACTCATGATGGTATGAAGGAAGTTATCTTTAGTTTATCTCTAAAGTTCACACATAGATTAGTCAATAATGGTTTTATTAGAATGTCCACGGGCTGATCTTGAGCTGGGACATATTGAATATGAAGTTTGTTAGCAACAATTCGTTTACGAATAAAATATATGTTCAACTCAATGTGTTTCGTTCGAGCATGAAGAACCGGATTATGTGATAGCATGGCGACACTAAGATTATCACAAATAAGAGTTAGTGGAAGATAAGGGATGAACAACTCTTGCAACAACGATTTAATCCACATAACTTCTGAGGTTGTGTGTGCAAATGCTCGATACTTTGCCTTCGTGCTAAAACAAGCTACTAACAATTGTTTCTAGGAACTCTATGCTACAAAATTAGGACCAAGGAACACACATGAACCTGAAGTTGAGCGCCTTTCGACCGGGTCACTAACCCAATCATAGTTGTTGTATGCTCATAGTGAGAGTTTGTGCAAAGGAGTAAGGAGAAGTCCTTGAGTACTTGTGCCACTGAAGTATCTTAACATGCGTTTTACCACACTCCAATGGAATTCAAGTGGGTCAGACATGTATTGACATGCTTTATTGACACAATAAGTAATGTTTGGTCGAGTCAATGTTACATATTAAAATGCGTTAACTCTAGATCTGTAGAGGAAGGGATCGGGGAGCTTGTCATCACCATGTCTGCTCAATTTACAGGTGCAGAACATTGGAGTACTCATACCATTAGCTTCTATCATATTAACTTTGGCCAAAAACATCCTTGATATATTTTATTTGTGTAAGAATAATAGCTCCACTAGGTGTTTACTGGGAAAAATAGTAAACAACCTCTGGTCTATCAATTTTCTAATAAAAAATGAGTAACTTGCATGATTGACCAAACTAAATCCTAGGACATGTGCTAAACTGGTTTCTTGTGTAGTTTCTAGAAAATGTTGAGATTACTTCGACAGCGTAAGAAAGTGAAAAAGAACTTCTTCAAGAAATATAAAGTAACGGAAAGGTAAAAAAAGCTTTAAAAGAGACTTTAAGTCGAAAAGGCTAGTAAATTGCAGAAGTTTAACTTGCATGAAATGAAAAGAGACTTTAATGAAAGAAACTTAGTAAATTGCATTGAATTGTAAAAATGGTGTTACATCAACATACATTCTCACACACTTTTTCTCTACGCTGGTACTTTGAGCACACTGAGTTTTTGTATACAATTGAACACCTCCAAATCTATTCCTAAATTTGCTATTTATAATAGTTAAAAATAACTATCCACTAACGGGCTACTAATCAGGGCAAAACACATGGCGTCGTGCACGTCTTGGCCTCTTGGATGAACGCCACATGTCCTCCTTCAGAATCGGATAGGAATAATTGTTCCCTCCTATTTTTGAATTCAAATCTTCGCGTCGAATGGTACCCCTTAGCCTTCCGTCGAAAAATCCTTCCAAACTCTTAGAAATATTTCTGTGTCTTTTAAATCCTCTCTTCTCTGCGAAATGATAACTTTCGACTAGATTTTCTAACAGCAATGTCTCTGTCGAAGCCTCATAGAATTTTAGAAATTCCATCTCTTAGGAAAAACTCTCAACCCAACATTAGGCGTCAAAATTAGGAGCTAACAAATTACCCCCCAAAAATGTCATTTTCGACATTGTTTATAGAAAAAGACATTTTTTGAAAATGTAATTAGACGCCTCATTTCCACCTTACGTGGGTGTTGATATAACTAGAACTTCTATGTTTTGCAAATTGTTCAGTTTCTTCTGAACCACTCCGTGACGTCATGGTCATCATGACAATCTCTGAAAAAATCTCCCCAACGTACACCAAATCCACTAGCCATCATCATACCTCCTAAAGTATAGGAGATAATGAGGTATAGGCAGTAACTGCCACCGTCCCATCTATTGCTCCTAGCGAGACACGTGTCACACTACAACACTAGCCTTTTAATGCTAATTTGAGGCCTGTTGATATTCCATAACTTTTAAATAGTCTCTCTCTAAACCATTTTTTATTTTTACGCTTCAAACTCTTTGCCCTCTTTCCAGCTTTTTCACTCTTAGCAAACAAACCCAAATTTCTTGTTCTTCAACAATGACATCTTCAACCTCCAACATCAAAGACTCCAGGAAAATCCAGAAACCAAAAGAGCCAAAGACTCAATCTCAACTTCCTCCTTTTGCTACGCTTGTTGGGCCAAAGATAGTGAAGAGTCTGCAATGCATTCCAGAAACACTTGAGAAAGAGAAGAGACGTATCTATGAATCCCAGGTATTAATTTTTGTTCTTGTCTCTGGTAAGCCATATGCTTTATCTGGCCCTCTGTCTGTTCTAGATACGGATTATGAGAAACTTAGCGAGTATTTCCCTTCCTACCATAAAACCAAACCCATAAGGCAGGCTAATAAATCTAAAGTAGAAGCCAATTCCCCTGACGATGTAGCTCTCAATAACATAGATTTACGGTATATGAATGACGGGTTTAGGATATTTAGGGAAACTCCATCTTTCAAAGATTCTGACCTTTATCTGAACTGGCTCACCAAGGTAGAGAAGGTTAAAGCCCAAACCTGGAAAGATTTAGGGATTTACGACCTTATTATGCTGACGAAAACAAGGTCTGCGTACTGTTCGACCATGCTAGTTTCATCTCTTTACTTTTGGGATATCACCCACTATACTTTTCATCTCCCTTGTGGGATGATGACCCCAACACTATTTGATGTAACCGCTATCACAAGGCTAAAACCAACTGGAAAGCCTTACGGCCCATAACTAGACTCTGAGGACCAAATAGGCTTTGCATTTGCCAAACCCACTTACACGAATTTCATCAAACACTATTATGACCCCAAGACCACTAATGTCACTGACAAGAGCACATAGCTTTTCTTACTGTTTGGCTGTCACACTGCGTGTTTTGTTCGAGATCCCTGCAAGTAGCCAAAAAATTCCTCACACTTGCCACTCAACTTCACAACGGTCGGGACGTTTGTCTGAGCGAAATGATTTTGGGACACCTCTATGAGTCCCTAAGTGAAGGTGTCACTCAACTCAAAGGGCTAGCTGCAGGGGGAAACTGCTACTGTCGGGGCCTTTCTGGCTACTTCAACTCTGGCTAAATGCCTCTTTTGAAGCGAGTCTTCCAAACAAAGGATCTGTCGAAGAGGATGCCAAAGAAATCGAAGATCGGTGAGTCGAAGGGACCCGCTTGGTGCAAATAACTCCCAACAAAGAGGGCCAATTACTTAGGCCAACATTTCTTAGCTTCATCAAGATGTTCGCCAAACGTCATGAGTTTACTTCAAGTATGGCCCCTTTCGCTGAAAGAAAGTATGGCCCTGAGTGGTTCACTAGGCCTTTCCCTACCTCAGACAAAGCCCAAAAAGAGGAATCAAAGTTGACCTGGGAGGCTTTTCTGATTCCATGACTTTTGACCCTTCGACTTAATCTGGGAAGAGGTCAAGTTTCTTTGATTGCTTACCAACCCAATCTGGTTGCTCGTCAGTTTGGTTTGGTTCAAACCCTCCCAAGATGCTTATATGAGAAGAAAGAACATCTCCTCCTCCATCACACCAGCTATACTGAGGAGATGGCCTCGACACAGATGGTTCACCATGCATACAAAGTGTCCCTTTCTCCGATCAACTTTGAGCCTAGTTGTTTCTGCATTCCAGAATTCAACACGTGGTGGTCGAAGTATTATACTGAGAAGTTCTTTGATGTTTCTTCCTTCACTCAGCTGATTGATGAAGCGTTTCTCTCTGTGCAGGAGAAAACCAAGAAAGGTAATTCTACGCACATCAAGGAAATCCAGTCATTCCAAAAGTTCTTTGAAACTATTTATCGCCCAGATGATCTTAGTCGAACCGTCTGCGAGGCTACTGTTACTCTGAAGGAATTTTTTATAAAGAAAATAGAGTTTGAAACTCCCTTCATGCTTGCCGCCTGAGCGGTGCTATGAAATGGCTTTTGAATTATTTCCTCTCAAGTTTCCTCGACTGCCATCTGCTGATTTTGGAGTGGCTCTTGCCCCTCCATTTCCAGACTGGTTCGTCTGTGGGGATTCTATAAAGATCCTTCGTCAGCAGTCGAAACCAAAGGCTCAGCGGGTGGTGTAACGCCCTGATTTATTATTTAATTATTTTACCGAGTTTAGCGATAATTTTGAGTGATTTATATGAATATTTGCGATATATGATGTTTTGTGATGTGTTGATGGGTGTTGGTGTATAATATTATTAACTTATTATAATATTATTAGTGGGAAAATAAATAATGAGAATTAGTGGTGTTGTTTGATTATTAGAATATTAGTTAAATAATTGTTTAACTAGTGTGACATTAAATATTTATTTAATGGAATAAAATTAAAATGGAATAATGAGATGGTAAGGACAAAACTGGAAAAAAGAAGAAACTTAGGGGTTCTAGGGGCTAAGTTGGAATAAGGGGAATATGTTATAAGGAGTTTGAGGAAGTTACACAATAGAACGTGAATACAACTTTTTAGGAAACCGTAGAAGTGAGAAGAAAGAAGAGAAGAACGATCGTGAGAAGGCAAGAGACTAGAGTTTAGAGATTCAAAAAGGTCATCCAATCTAAGGTAAGGGTGGGACTAACTTTCTCTAATACGGGTTCAATAATCATGAAAGGGATTGAGTTAGATATTGGTTGATAGTTGTTATTGTTAGAGATGAATGAAATTGATTGATACGTGTTAATTGAGTATCTTGATATTAGAAATTTGAACCCAATTTGATGTTAGGAGTTTGCAATGATTGAATTATAATGTTATCGTTATGATGTAGTGTTTCTATGAGAATAATGTGAAGAAATTCTGTTTTGGGTTAGGAACAGTGAAAACTAGAAATTTTGGTGCGAAATTCATCGTTGCGAAAATTAGTTTTTATGCTACCATGAGTTTTAATAGGTATAACTAAGTTAAAATAAGAGTCTCGCAAATTAAATCGAAGTTTCGGATGGGTTTTTGGGCAAAAAGTGATCAAACCCGTAGCTATGTTAATGCTGAATTTTGGAAACTTCGAAAATTCGTAACTTGAGTTTCGTGAGTCCGATTCGTACGCCGCTCGAAGCGTTGGAAAGATAACGAGACGAGTTATCTTATAATAATAGTTTCTGGCCCAGGGGTGAGTTATCTTGTTGTAGAATAACTTAAATGGAATTATAGTGTTAAAATTCTAATTTTTGGCGAAGTGAAAGTTTGGATTTTAGTACGATTTCGAAATTGAAAATTTTCCAGATTGTGAAATGAATTCAGAACGTGATTCCTTGTATTTAATGATGAATTTAGGTGTATTTTAATAATTATTTCGTCATGTCCTTGAGCTGCTTTTGAAGCGTTTTCGATTAAAGTATACATACTTGAGTTTTGTAATTATAAGTGTGTGAATGAAATTATTGTTTATTTGCGAAGAATAATGTTGATTAATTGTGAAGTTGTGATGCGAAGTTGGGGTCGTATAGCGAAGAGGCCGAGTGCCTATGTTGATTTGCGAAGTTGTTGTTGTTGTTACATTTTAATTGTATCGTTGCATAATCATTTCATTTTAACTATGATGGCCTGGATTGGCACCACGATGGCCTGAATTGGCAATTTGTTAAGCGAAGGGGGATGTAGCCTGTCAAAGCCGAATCACGGAATTAGCGAAGGGAGTTGTAGCTCTGTTGGTACCACATGCATGATTGCAGTGCATTGTATCCGTTGAGTCGTGTTGTTGTATTGTTGAGCGAAGTTATGTGATGACTTGTTGTTGGACTTATGTGAAGTATTAATAATGATGAGTTGCGCAGTTATATGATGTTATGTGTTGCTAATTCCTTTATACGAGTTATTGCCTTGTATTATTGAATGTGAAATCTCACCCCTTCTGTTTGAGTGTTACCTCTACGTGGGTAACGTGCAGATATTCCGGAGTAATAGCTGAAGTGAGTCGAAGTCTCGTGTCGTCTTAGAAGTCATGCTCTGATACGTAACGGGATGGGATTTTTCTTTTATGCTGCTTTGTTTTCCATTTGTTACATATCTCCTTATATCTTGACATTGGACCACTTTTATGTGGATTTTATATGAGTTGTTGCTATTGAGGTTTTAATGCCGAGTGATGTTAAAAGATTAAATACTTTCTGCTATGATGTCTTAGACAGTTTAAAAGAAGTTGTTTGATCAAAGTGATTTTTAACTTTATTTATGTTAAACGACCTATTGAAGACTGAAATGTGACATCCTGTTTACGATGTACTTTGATTTATACTATAATATTTTTATGTTGGGAAATCAGGGTGTTACAGGTGGTTGCGACTAAGTACACCCTAGATAGTTTCAAAGGACCACTTCATATCGGTATCGAAGATGTTTGCATCGAATCCGAAATTTATGAAGGTGTGGAATAAATATTTTCGAATTTTAGATTTCCCTTACTCGACTTTTCTTACTGACTTGTAATTATTTTGTTTATTTTCAGCTATCAAACCGAAGAAACCTATAGCTAAAAGACCAGTCGAAGAAGAGAACGAGCCTGTCACAAAGGTAACTTTTTCTCACTAAATTTTCCTGTGCTGTGTATAGTTATGCCTTCTAACACTTTGAATTTTTCTTAGAGTTCTCGACGACCACCTCCTACTCCTCAAAAGAAGAAATCTAAAAGGGCTACTTCCCAAATTGTGCTCGAATCGGATGACGACGATCACTCTCCACCTGAGGATTAAAAAACTAAGAAGAGGAAGAAACAACTTATGATTATTGAGACTTCAAGTCAGCCTAAGGTAAAGGCAGCAAAGGTCTCGCAAGCATCTGTTACTCAAAACGACTTGGAGTCTTCCCCTCAGGGTACGTCGAAGGCAATTCCGGTTCAGCTTGAAAGTGACAACTCCAGCCCTAGAGTCGAAGAACTTAAGGTAATTGAAATCTCCCTTAAACTGTTTACCTTACTAGTCTTCTTTTGTTTCAACCTAATCTTATTTACTTGTTGTTTTAGGATGGTACAGGTACCTCGATCCAACCAACAACCAAATCTCCTTCTCCAACTACTCTCCTTGACGCAGTTTCGATGAGTGAAATCAACAAACCTGCTGCAAAAGAAATTCCGACTTCGTCTGCACGGACCACCACTCAACAATCTCAGACAAGTGGCTCTGAGCATGAGGAGAACCATGACCAAAGCATTCCTGAAGAGGTGAATACAGAAACAGCAGCTATGGACGAAGGCAATACGTTAGTTGAGAAATCTTCTGAAAATGACTCCCCAGTGGTCGAACCCTCAAGCAACAAAGACCCAACTGATGCTGATCTAGACACTGTTATCCAAGATGATGAAATAGACAAAGAAGAAGATGGCCAATCAATGTTCCATCCTGAAGCTGGTGGAAATGATGATGATGACGATGGAGGAGATGATAATGATGATGATGATGAAGATGGTAAAGATGACGAAGATAAAGCTGAAAGTGAATCTGTCAAAGAGCAGGTCCAATGAGAACACACTGCTGCCCCCAAAGTAAATGTAAGCTGAGAGTACTAAACCTTCGACCGGGACAACTGTAGCTCTTTCTGAAGAAGAACTTAATCGCCTCAAGGCGACCAACCCTCGTGAATATTTGAAAATTTCCCTTAACAAACGAGGAAGCTCTTCCGAGAGTAGCTTAAGTGCTTCGACAACTTTCGGGGATCAACTTTCAAGCAAACCTACAAATGAGGCACTTATGAAGATAAAAGAAAAAGTCTTCAAAGGTAACCTCTTCAGACTTTTGGAGTTGGATGTCACCGCCCCTCTTCAATTGAAGGCTCTTCTCAAACAAGTTGATCTTCAAACCGTCTCCCCTGAAGCTGCAACCATTGTCCTGGAGCTTGGTACCATGATCGACCAAGTCGTCGCCGATCTTAAACAACTGCCTCAGATCAATGATGCACTTGAGACCAAATCTGGAAGTGAGGCTGCTGCATGGACGGCTGCTTCTGAATCAGAAGCTAGAGTGGGAGAATTGGAAAAGATGAAAGAGCAACACAACTTGGAGGTCGAAAATAATAAAGAGAATATTGCCAATTGGAGGAAACAAATCGAGAAGCTGTAAGCCAAAATCTCTAAGGCTGAGCAACGTAATGCTGAACTGCTAGCCTCTAATGAATTTGAAGTGGTCAGAGAATTAAAACTTGCACTGGAGTTCCTCGACAAAGCTCGGCGGCTGGAAGCAGAAGTTGCAACGCTTAAACTTGACAAAATCTCATGTGAAAAACGTCTTGAGCTTCACAGGTCAAAGTACCTCAAGATGAAGGGAAACCTTCCTTTTTAATTTACATTTTCTTTACCAATTTCGCTATATATTTGTTTTTAGTACAACATTTCTCAGCCCTTTGAGGCTTTTTATGTAATGAATTGAGTCATTCTGGCAGTTATATACCAAGTTGGCTTCGACCAATTTTTCTGCAATTACTCATAAATAATTTTCAATTCTTGAAGTACAGGTTTATATTTTTTCAAATACTTACCATTTACTTTCAAGATTCTTTTATCTTCATCTACCTCTTCAATCTACCTCTTCAATCTCATAGGCACCATTTGAAAAGACTTGTATGATTTGAAAAGGACCTTTCCACTTAGGAGGCCATTTTCCCAAAGACCTAACTTTTCGATCCATAGGCAAAATGACTTTCTAAACCAATTCTCCAGGAGAAAAAGTATTCACTTTGACCTTCTTATTGTAAGACTTTTCTACCCTTTTTCTTTTGCCTTTTTAACAACTCTAAGGCATTAAGTCTTTCTTCATCCAAATCTACTAACTCATCTAACATCATATTCCAATAGGATTCAGAAGGGATCTCATGATGCCTTTGAATTCTTGTTGATTGTAAGTAGATTTCTACAGGTAAAACTGCATCGTGACCAAAAGTCAAACGAAAAGGAGTAGTGTTAGTTGCGCTTTGGGAGAAATTCGACATGCCCAGAGAACCTGGTCTAATGTCTTGTGCCAATTCCTCGGCTTCTTTCCCACATGTTTTTTTATCAACCCAATCACTACCTTATTCGCTGCTTCCACTTGACCGTTAGCCTGAGTATAATAGGGTGTAGAGGTTAACAACTTGAAACCCATCTCTTTAGTGAATTCCTGCATCTTTCGACCAGTAAAAATAGATCCTTGATCCGTTGTAATAGTTTCTGGGATTCCAAATCTGTAGATGATGTGTTTCTTAATGAATTCGATCACATCCTCTTGGTTAACATTTGGTAAAGGTATAGCTTCGATCCACTTCGTAAAGTAATCAATACCTACCAAAATGTACCTTTGACTCTTAGATGATGTTGGTCGAATCTCACCAACCAAATCCAAAGCCCAACCCCTAAAGGGCCATGGTTTAACTATGGAGTGTAGTTCGCTTGCAGGGACATGTTATATACCTGTATGCACTTGACACTCTTGACATCCTTTGGCGAATTAGATACAGTCTTTCAACATACTAGGTCAATACATGCCTTGTCGAAACAGAAGCCATTTCATTTTGTGGCCTACCTGATGTGCCCCACATGCCCCACCATGGACAGTTGAAAGGACTAAGTATGCCTCTGATTCACTAAGGCATTTGAGCAAGACTCATTCAAGGGTCTTTTTAAACAATTCATTACCCAAAAGAACATAGCTCAAAGCATGATACCTAGTTTTTCCCTCTGTGGATGTCGTTGGATTTTGCAAATATTCTACTATTGGCTTCCTCTAATCTTCGTCCGTCAAACTATCCACGGCTAAGATTTCAAAATTTTCCTTATCAGCGTACCCTAGCTTTGTAGCTTCCAAATCTGATGGGGATAATCTGGTTGATACAATTCTACCTCTGACTTCGATTGCGTCTGGCAACTTTTCTTTCAAAATTTTGTACCCAAAAGCAATTTGAGCCAGGTCATTAGCTACATGGTTTTCTAGTCGAGGTATGTGTCGAACACTTACCATCTCAAACTTTCTCAGTAATCTATTGACTATTACAAAGTACATGATGAGATTCTCTTTCACGCACTTGTATTCCCTTGTAATTTGCTTGATGACTAACTCTGAATCTCCCATTATTTCGACTCGAGTTGCCCCCAATTCCAACAAAATTTCAAGTCTGGCAATTAAGGCTTCATATTCAGCCTCATTGTTCGAACAAATACCTTTGACTTTGTATTTGAATTTTGTTGGGATTTTGTTAGGAGAAATAATCAAGACTTCTACTGTTGCACCCCAAAATTTGCCCTCCTTACCTTTTACTAACTGGCTTATGTTTCATTTCATTATCATGTATGCATATCATTAGCATGGGGTCAAGGTGCCTGAGGCAGTCCAAGAAGGTCATATCTGGTCCACTACATCATCAAGAGTTCACAAGTGGCAAGAGATTTCAAGTGGATCACTCTCTCTTAACCAGTGCATGAATTAGGGTTTTGGAATTCTTGGGTTTATTGCTCCAATAGGCAGGCTCCTTGGGTTTTTATCATCACCAAATGACATATCTTATCTTTGTTGGAGAGGATACACATCATATTCAGAGGAATTTGAATTTGGAGACTGTGTTATTTCCTCCTAGACTGAGGGTACCAAAACTAGGGTTTGCTATAAAGTCAGTTTATTTCTGATTTTTTGGGCAAGACTTGATTCCATGGTTTTCCTTGGGTCCCTGAGTATCTAGGAGTGGAAGATTGGCCATCAGTTTGATTCAGGAGAAGTTCAATTGGCCAATGGATTGAGAATCAGTTAACTTGGTCAAAAAGTCAACTGTGGTCAACACAAAGTCAAACCTCAAGATTTTTGGTCAACATCAAGATTATGGGTGAAATTCATCATTTGATCAAGGGTTGATCATGATTCATCATGGAAACCTCAGAATCATCAAGAATTAGGAGTTACTAAATTAGGGTTTTTGTAGGAAAAGTCAACTGTACTTTGACCAGGCCTAACTTCCACATACTTCCTCAAAAATCCTCAACCAAATTTCATCTTGAAGGAAATTTAATTCCCTACAACTTTGTGTCTCACAAGCCAAGGCCAGAAATGCTTCAATTGGGATATATGAGCCAAGACATTATAGGTCATTTTGAGAGTCAACAAAAGTCAACCTTCTTCAAAAGCTCATAACTTGAACATGGAAGATCAAATTGACATGGGACTAAAAGGGTTGGTTAGAGGACATCTTGAGGTTTCTAAAAAGTATTAATTTGCATTGAGGAGCTAAAAATTGAAGGAGTTATGCTTAGTCAAAGTTGGGCAATTTTGAGGAGGTGCACAAAGCAAACTATGCCTAAAATCCAAATTTTGACAAATGGGCCATAAGTTTCTTAAACCAAACTCAAACATAAAGCCATGCACGACCCAAAGAGCATATATTTGATTTTTCCTCATTTTATTTTATTTTTATTGGATTTAATTAGTTAAAATTCAATATTAAATGAAATAATGCAAAAATCATTAAACTTGGAATTACCCAAGCCTAAGTCATTGTCAGAAGAAAACCCTAGTCTTTATAAGCCAATTCATGCTAGGGTTGAGGAGGGGACACGAAAATTTGGAGAGGAATTCAAGCTTGAACCCTAGAGCTCTTCTTCACCAAAACTCACGATCCACAAGGTTTTCTCAAAGGATTTTTCCACATACATCTTCCTGGGGATCCAAGGAGTAGATATCAATCACCACTTGCAGCCAAGAGCACGCACGCAAGGGGAACCGTCTCAGGTTTGTAGAATTTTCGAGGATCCTAAAACTTCAATTTTTTACATGAATATTGTTGTGTTGTTGTCACTGATTATGCTGGTATGATTGGTTTGATGATTGGATGTGTATGTTGCTCGTAATGTTGATTTGAATTTTTTTGCCCTAACACTATTCCTTTCGTTTTTTGTTATGTGTTAATTATTTGTGAATTTGGAGGCCATATTTGGAATCCTCTTGGAATTCCGGTTCGAACGGTATACGGTTTGGGGTTTTCAGGGCATTTTTTAATTTGCAGGTGGTGGTGACAGGCGGCCGGAGTTAGGGCTCCGGCGATCTGCGAGGTTCCGGCCGGTGAGGGGTCCAAATGGAGAAGACGACCTCCCAGCCGTCTGATCCCTTCATCGTACGATCATCAGCACGCCATGTGTTGTTTTTTTTATTTTTTTCTGAATTAAAACTAATGATCTTGTGTTTATTCACCCATGCCAGTTACCGTGTGCTTCCAATAAGATTATTCCCTTTCGCTTACTTTTAATTGACCGTTGACCTGTTGACTCCATTGTGTACGCTTGATGAATCAGACGTCCACAAACACGACAGCACATTAAAAACACCACGCGCCTCGCACGTGGAAGGAGCACGGTGCTCACCTTTTTATTTTTGTTCGCTGATTTGGTTTAGTGGGCTGGGGTGCTATTTGCACCCTCCCCCTCTGGCCCAACCTTCTTTTCCAACAGGTTTCCATTACTATACGCACCCCCAGGGTTTTTTTTTTATTTTCTTTTCAGACGGATTTAACACATGGGCCATGCTGTTCGCACCCCCATCTCCAGCCCAATTCCCTTTTCCTCCATGTTTTCGTTACTACCACACCCCCTGTCTTTTTATTCCATTTTTATTTTTTTTATTTCCATTACATTTTCATAATTTTAATTTTAAAAATACTTAGATGCATTCAAAAAATCCCAAAAAAATTATACATCATCTTTATTCATTTATAAAATTTTTACAAATTTTATTTTTTATTTTTATTTTATTTTCATCATTCCTAATTAATTATTTTCTTAATTCCCTTTTTAATTACACATCTCATGCATGCATAAACTTATTTATTTTCATTCTCCTCATCTATAAAACATTTTTCACTCGTTCTTTTTGCATTCATTCATGAACATTCTAAAGTGCTTAAAAATATTTTTCTTGCATTTTTACATATTTTTCATATTGCATTTAGGTCCTTCTCTTTGGCACGTTGAACCCTCTCCCTTATTTGACTTTCGTGTGGTTATTTGAGTGGCTAACACTTTGAATTTTTGCAGGGATTTTTTTATATATTATTTACCTCTGGTTGAGGATCCCTTAGGATTAATTTGAGAATTTTAGGAATCATTTTTCTAATTATTGGAGTTATTTTCACTTGAGATTTTCTTGCAGGCACATCTTTGATCTTATATGATTACCTTGTTTGAAAGGCATTCATGCCATTTGCTTTGAGGGTGTCCCTTTGATTTCTAAATTCATGATTCGATTATGCTTATTATTATTTGCCCTTGTTTGATTTTCATTCACCTCATTGCTCTTATCCATGTCTGTTTCTTACTAACCTTTTATGCAGGATCAAGGTAAGTTCCTTAAGGGCATGGATAAGCATCCATGGTTACCCTTACCTTTTTCTCTCCTATCTTCTTCCTCTAGGATTTAGGTTGCCTTCAAACCTCACTAACCGTAGGTCACTCATGCCTGATAACTTTAGGATTCTTAGTTCCCTTTAGAGTTACCCTTGTGTCTTCTCTCTTCTCATCTCGAATCTCTTTAAAACACTTAATAATAATAAGGTGTATTGCGCACGAGCCTTAAGTATGGGGAATGAGAAATGAGGGGCTTCCTCTCATCTTTCTAGAGTGCTTAGCGAGCGTCCTGTCTTGGGACGATGCGTTAAGTATTCGCCCCTGTGCCTTAGACTTTGGTGCAATGCAACTTATAAACTAACTTAAGCCACTTCTGTCCTAAAAAACACAAACCAACTTCAAACCTTTTTGTCCTTAGGGACCTTCAACTTAAAGGCTATTTTCAAAAAGGGCACGTTACCCTCCGTCTGAGACGCAAACAGGCACCGACCCTAACTGCCGGACGCGGACTTAACGTCGCTCATAAAAAACACAAAAAGAACTTGGTCCGAACTACGTTGACTCTGAATTCCCCATTGCACAAAGAGGGTACGTAGGCCTAGGACGTCGATGTCCTACCGAGTCTGTCTTTGTCTTTCCCTCTCCGTTTTAGTACAGCCCTAGATGATAGTATGACTCACCCTTAGAATAGACAATAAGCGTGGATCCCATCGAGTACGATGGACGCGTGGGGTGCTAGCACCTTCCCCTCGTGTAACCGACTCCCGAACCCAGGTTATGGTTGCGATGACCATTCCTTTCCCTCTTCCTAAGGTTTATGCGGTGTTCCCTTTCCCTCTCTTGGGATAAATTTACACGGCTGGCGACTCTGTTTTTCCGCGCCACTCTCGCGTTTGTACCTGGATGAAAATCCTGGGAGCGACAGCTGGCGACTCTGGTTGACCTATGCTGGTCCATCCCTAAGCGAGTCAGTCCTAACTCTTGCTTGTCTTTATTCTTTTTGGGTGTTTGGTTTTGATTTGCTTTAAGTGTTGTATTTTTATTTTTATTTTTTTACCGCATTTTCTACATTTCATTTTTTATTACTGTCATACTGCTGTGCTGTGCTGGCTGTCTTTGTTTTGCAGGTTGGGTGGGTTTGAGAGCTAAGCCCAATACCAAGGCTTGAGAATACCCTAGGACTAGAGTGGAAAGTAGTGGGACCTACGTGCCCGCTTGGTACGTTTGTGTGTTCATGAAATTCACAACCAGACGAGGCTATCTTGGGATGTATTCTAACGTGTGTGTCTTGCGCATGTTGGGGTGTTGATCTAGAGAGCTGTCGACTCTGGTGACCGATCATTGAGGACCTTAGTGGAAACATCCCTCTTTAGTGGTGACAGTGGCAGACCACATCCTGTGGCAAACCCATTCGCACCTGAGGGCCCGCTTTGGAACTCGCATAGGACGGCCCCTACGTTTTGAAGAGAATCAGCGGAGGCACTCCTCGATTGACTTTAGTACTGTACCCCGAGGGATGAATGCCCCTCGAACGTAGGGATACTTTAGCAAAAGACGCTTACGAATAATATCATCACAGTCCCTTCGATATAAAGATCATAGTCCCTCGATGACCCTTCAAGTTGCCTACAAAAAATGATCTTGTCCCTCGATGACCCTACGGAAAAATGATGGTAGTCCCTACGAATTGCTAAGGTATCCTTACATGTTGCCTTCTATGACCATTTGATGACCCTTCGCTGTCCCTCCACATCCAATAGATAGGACTACCTACCCACTAATGGTATGGATAGTACTATCTCTCAAAGAAAATGATAAGTACAAGAAAGACCTTATAAATTAAGGGTAGGTAACTTTTAAATGCTCGCTCACAACTCAAAAAACAAATACTTTTCACACCTCACACTTTCAAAAATATTTTCAAAAACAAACACTTTGTATACGTTCTTACACGAATTATTACAAAGTCAACTTTTACGAAATATTTTCTAAACACACACCACATTTCAAAAAAAAGCAAGTTAAAGTGAGCTAGCAATTAAGAGCCCGTAGATAACTACGGATGAAAAGGGGTGCTAACACCTTCCCTTTTCACAACTTACCCCCCGAACTCAAAAATCTTTTCAAAACGGTCTTTCCTGTTCTTTTCACCTTTCCTAAATAAATTGGATAAAAGAAAAGTCGGTGGCGACTCTTGCTAACCGCAACATGTTTTGCGAAAAACAAAAGTAAAAAGTCATTTCTCCACCGTACTATTGTTTCTCGACCTCAGTGCCAAAGCTGAGGACCTTCCGCCTTGGAGAATCAGTTGAGGCCTCCTCAATTAATGATGATGCCAAACCAGAAATGGTGAACGTATCATCATTTCTCGACCTGAGAGCCCGGGATACTGAACATCCTAGTACCTACACGTGAGAGGGGATGGGCGTTTGCAGGTTTGCAGGTAACCGAGACCTTCAACCTACCCCTATTCTGGATTTCTCGTCAATGTCTGATTATGCAGGTTTGCAGTGGTTCAGAGCTATGGTTATCTGGTTTCTCGTTCAGCTAACAGCACAGCACATTCAGCAGTGTGCCTTGACCCCATGTTTGCATGAGCATATCATTTTTTTTGCATTCTGACATGTTTGACATTCTGTAGGGCTTGCATCTTACTTTTGATTCCGGTTTTTTGAGGTTACTTCAGCATGGATGTTCGGAGAAAGAAGACTGTTGCCTATTCGTTCCCAGAGCCGACTTTGACACTGATTCATAAATTGATTAATATGGCTGGTTCCGGAGTTCGTACAAAGTTCAGTGGAAGGTATGGAAGACTTCTGAAATTTGTCTATAATATCTCCCAGTATGAGAAGGATGCCATTCACACACTTCTTCAGTTTTACGACCCGCCTCTGCGTTGCTTCACTTTCCCGGACTACATCTTGGTTCCGACGTTGGAGGAATTCTCATTTATTTTGGGAATTCCTATTAGTCATGATATAGTTTTCTTTTCTGAAGAACACCCCGGTATAAAAGATATGGTTGTTGCTCTTCACATTAGTGAGCCTGTTCTTAACAGTAATATTACAGAAAAACAAGGAGTTAAGGGTTTCCTATTGAAGTTCCTATTTGATCAAGCTTGTATACATGTCAAAAAGAAGAACTAGACTGCTTTCCAAGCTATTCTAGCTGTGTGTATCTATGGGATTGTTCTGTTTCCGAATATTCCTGATCTGGTGGATGTGCACTCCGTCAGGATCTTTATGTCGAAGAATCCTATACCTACCTTGCTAGGTGATGTGTACCATTCAGTTCACTATAAGAATGAGAATAGGCGTGGGAAAACTTTGAGTTGCTGTGCGCCGCTCTTAGCTACTTGGTTTTTGAGTCGTCTCCCTGAATCTGGCGCTTTCGTTGATACGAAAGATTCTCTGAAGTGGTCTAAGAGGGTTATGGGCTTGACTGCCGATAACATCGTTTGGATTAATCATGACTTGCTAGGAATGGAGATTATTTGCAAATGCGGAGAATTTCCTAATGTTCCCTTGATAGGGAGGAAAGGTGAAATTAACTATAATCCCTCCCTAGCTATCAGATAGTTTGGCTATCCTTTGAAGAATCCACCCGAAGAGCGAGATGTCCGAGAATCCTTATTCTTCAATGGTATTGAGGATCAAGGGTTGATAAGGAAAGTTGTGAATGCTTGGAAACAGGTGACTAAGAAGGGTAAGATTCCATTCGGGAAAAGTAACAATCGGGCTTTCCATCCATATAAAGAGTGGATTAAGAAGAGAGCAGAAGAGGAGCTTCTCCCATTCCCGGTGGAACCACCTCTGTATCCTTTGGTGATCGAGCCTCCTACCACCGTTGAGTTGGAGAAGTATAACACATTATGGGCTGAAAAAGAAAGGTTGCGGGAAGAGAATAGTGAGCTAAAGAGAGAGATTTATCAGTGGAAGCATGAGCGGGGTGAAGCTGTTCATACCGCCAAGTTAAAGACAGAGCTCCTTGCTAAAGCAGAAAAAGAGCTTGCTGACATGGTTGCATCCAGAGAAAGAATGAAACAAGCTTTGGATGGTATCAGTAGCGTTCTCAGGTCCAAGGAGGAGGAATTAGGCTAGGCTTTGTTAAAGATTCACAGGTTCAATGATCACCAAGAAACCGCCATGGCTGAGAATAAAAGAAAGGAAGACGCTTACCTAGCTAAGATTGATCAGTTGAAGTCTACGCTCAAGAAGAAAGACGCCGAGATCTTATCAGGAATATTCAAGAGACAAGTAGTCGAGGGTCGACTCAACGAAGCCATGGCCTCCATGGAACAACTGAAAGTCCAAGCTGAAGTGAAGAAACTTAGACATGAAGGTCCTAGCATAGATGGTGCCACTAAAGAAGACGCTTGAGAGTTACATTGCCAATACTTGGATGGGATCATACACAGGAGAGACCTTCTTATCCAAGAACTGATTCAGAGACCGAAGCATCCCGACACCAGAAAGCTGTTCGAGGAAATTCAAGACTGGTGCAGAAAGCATAATGGATGGGGGGATTGACACTTGTGAATTTTGATGAAATGCCTTAGTTTTCTTCTCTCTTTTATTGTATGTGGATCACCACCAGACTTGTTGGTTGGGGCCTATGGTTTTCATGTTCAGATTTGTTATCTTGGATTTCGATTGTTGACATTCGACTTTTCTCTGGTTTTCTTATTATATGAGCAGAAGTCCCATTATATCTTGCTATTAAACCGGAATCAAGGGGTGGATCGCCCTATGAATTTTCAAGCATGTCCATTTGCATTTGCATATTCATAATCATTTTGCACATTTATTTCGCATAACAGGTGTTTATCTTCAGAGTTCTTATATTATTCCATCTTAGAATTGCAGATCAGCACACTCACCGGTATTCTACCAGACAGAATCAGAGGAGACTTATGGATCAGCTACAGAATGAGATCATTGAGATGCGGACTCGCATGAATCAATTCATGGAACTAATGCAAGGGGTTGTTCAAAGCCAAGAGCAGTTGAGGACTCTCGTTCAGCCACTGATTGCAAGGAATGAGGAAAATGGTAATAATGATCAGAATGGCCTTACTGGCGGGGGTATTCCTGTTTCTGGTGTTGTGATTCCTCCGGGCGGAGGAGAAAGTGTTGTGATTCCTAAGGCTGGGGAAGGAGGTAATGGTGCTGGCGCAAATCATGGCCGTCAGTATGATGATGTTCAAGATGATGCATTTTCTCTGCCAGATGGGGATGCTGGTCCCCAGGCCGACAATGATCAGAGGATCAGGTTGATTGAGGAACAACTGAAGGGTGTTATGAATCAGGATTCTGTGGGAATGGATCTAGAGGATTTGGGACTAGTTCCAGGCGTTGTGATCTCGCACAAGTTTCAGACTCCCACTTTCGAGAAATATAATAGTGTGTCTTGTCCAAGGACCCATGTCAGAGCATACGCGAATAAGATGGCCGCGCATGCAAAGAATGAAAAGCTGATGATGCACTGCTTCCAGGATAGCCTATCTGGGGCATCCCTGGAGTGGTACATGCAACTGGAAAGGAGGGATGTGCATAGTTGGAGAGATCTGGCGGGGACATTTATCAGACATTACCAATATAACACTGATATGGCTCCTAACAGAACGCAATTGTAGAATCTGTCACAGAAAAATAATGAGAGCTTCAAAGAGTACGCCCAGAGGTGGCGTGAACTGGCGGCGAGGGTTCAGCCTCCCATGTTGGAATGGGAAATGATAACTATGTTTATGGCCACATTGCAGGGTCATTACTTTGAAAAATTGGTTCCGTGCATGTCTGGAAAGTTTGCTGATTTGATCTTGGTAGGAGAGATGGTGGAAAGTGGAATTAAGGCGGGAAAAATATCAGGCGGTGATGGATCCTCATCTGGAGGAGGTAAGAAGCCTTATGCCAATAACTATAAGAAGAAGAAGGGTGATACAAACTCTGTATCATCATATAGTGGTAAGAACTACAACCAGCAGGTGGCTTCTGTGACCATCCCAGTAGCACCTCAGCAGCCTGCAGCATCTCAACAACAGAATCACACTCCTCGCCGGTCGCAGCCTCTGACTAAGCGGAATAGGCATTTTGACACTCCACCTATGTCCTACGCTCAACTATTCCAGCATTTTTTAAATCTAAAGATGGTTCAGACAAGAACACTGGCTCCCCTTACTGGTAATCCGCCTCCTGGTTATGACGCCAACGCCCACTGTGAGTTTCATTCTGGGGCACCCGGACATAATATTGAAAACTGTAAAGCTTTTAAGCATCAGGTACAAGATTTGGTGGATTCAAAAGCCATCAATTTCTCCAATGATGTTCCAAATGTGAATCAGAACCCGATGCCAAATCACGGTGGGCCGAAGATCAATGCTATTATCGAAGACTGTGAAGCCTTGAGCCTGATTTCAGATGTGAACGAGGTCCAAACTCCCATGGGTGTGGTAAAGGAAAGACTGTTAAAAGGAGGGGTATTTCCAGGTTGTGATGGAGGTTGTGTAGGATGTGTGTCGCAATCTGGCGGTTTTGATTTATTGAAAGCAGGTATTTAAAGAATGATCAGCGAAGGGGTATTACAGTTTGACAGAGGTTGCAAGCAGAGTAACGTTACTGACAGAGAGGTTGATGTTGCCACGATAACAATTCCATTCAAGACGATAACTATATCAGTGCCGGCGAGACCAGCGCCGGTCACTATCACTGTTCCTGGACCAATCCCATATGAGACCACCAAGGCCATCCCATGGAACTATGGGGCTGAGGTGTTTGTTAATGGTAAGAAGCATGAATTGGAAGACACGTCAGTTGTGAATACAGGGGTCGGAAATCTTGTTGAAGCTGGGGCTATCACTAGGAGTGGTAGAGTTTTTATTCCGTCAGAGAATCAGGCTGGTAGTTCAAGTCAAAACAGAGGTAAACAAGTATTGGATGAGTCTATACAGAGGCAGGAAGCTAATAATTCTATGACAAAACCAGGTGGGGATACTTTCTCAGAAGACGTAGAAGAGTTTATGAGGTTGATCAGAAAAAGTGATTACAAGATTGTTGATCAACTTCACCAAACTCCATCGAAGATTTCCATTCTATCCTTACTGTTGTGCTCTGAGGCACACCAAAATGCACTACTGAAGGTTCTGAATATGGCTTATGTACCACAGGAAATATCTGTCAATCAGTTAGAAGGGGTTGTGGCTCATGTGAATGCTGGTAATGGTTTGGGTTTCACCGATTTAGATCTGACTCCGACTGGGAGGAATCACAACAATGCTCTGCATATTTCAGTGGAATGTCGTGGTTCTTTGATGTCGCATGTGTTAGTTGATACTGGGTCGTCTTTGAATGTGTTACCAAAGAAGGCTTTGATGAAATTAGATACCTGTGGGTTAATTTGCACACCAAGTGACTTAGTGGTACGTGCTTTTGATGGCTCCAAGAGGTCAGTTTTTGGGGAGTTAGTCTTGCCGATCAAGGTGGGTCCTGAGATTTTCAACACCACCTTTTACATTATGGATATTCAGCCTGCCTATAGTTGTTTGTTGGGTCGCCCTTGGATCCATGGTACTGGGGCAGTAACTTCTACGCTGCACCAGAAGTTGAAATATATGGTGGATGGCCATGTTGTGACTGTCTGTGGTGAAGAAGATATTATGGTGAGTCACCTATCAACCTTCAAGTATGTAGAGGTAGATGGCGAAGTACAGGAAACTTTGTGCCAGGCTTTTGAAGCTGTGAAGGTTCCCGAGGAACCACCAAAGGCAGTCAGTCAGCCTGAGGTGGTTGCCCAACCAGAAATTATCAGACAATCGGAAGTTCCAATGTCCTCTTTCAAAGAGGCGCGTGCTATAGTTGAAGCTGGTGGTTCTCAGAAGTGGGGCAGTGTTATTAATGTTCAAAAGAAGCAGGATACCTATGGACTAGGTTACAAGCCACCCAGGCGTACTGAAGAGCCTCCCAAGTTCTACGGTCCAGTCCGTTTCACCAGTGCCGGTGTGTTCTTCGACAGAGTCAATGCCATTGAGGATGAAGGAGATAGTGATTGCGACATGGATGGATGGATTCGTCCCTGCATTCCTGGTCAGAGTTTAGACAACTGGTCCTCCGAGAAAGTTATCCAAGTGACGCGCCCGGAGTAATTTACTTTTGTTTTCCGTTATGTTGAGTCCTACGTTCTGCCCAAGACGTAGAGATACTTATTTGTAGGGCTTGGATGTTTTATTTGCTATTTTTATCATCAATAAAGGACGTTTTTTCATTCAAATATTTTGGTCTCTGTCTTTCTATTTTTACTTTTTGCATTAACCCACATCAAAATGGCAATGTGTTTTCTTGTTTGTTGCACTTATAATAAACATAAAACATCCATCATGCAGGTTCCTTTGTTCAGATTCCACCCATGACCTAACTATAGCTCGATATAACTTTGACAATCCTATCTATCAAGCCGAAGGAGAGACTGACGAAGACTGTGACTTACCAGAAGAATTAGCTAGGTTACTGAAATAGGAGGAGAGGGTTATTCTACCTCATCAGGAGGAAGTTGAGACTGTTAATCTGGGAACCGAGGACGTAAAACGAGAAGTAAAGTTTGGGGCTGCTTTGGAAGACACTGTTAAGAGGAGATTGGTTGAGTTACTTCAAGAGTATGTGGATATCTTCGCCTGGTCTTACCAAGACATGCCTGGGCTTGACACTGACATTGTTTCACACTGGTTACCGCTTAAAGAGGGTTGTACTCCAGTCAAGCAGAAATTGAGAAGGACTAAACCAGAAATGTCTGTCAAAATCAAAGAAGAGGTTCAGAAGCAGTTGGACGCCGGATTTCTCGCCGTGACAAATTATCCTCCGTGGGTTGCTAATATTGTACCTGTACCTAAGAGGGATGGAAAGGTCAGGATGTGTGTTGATTACCGAGATTTGAATAGGGCGAGCCCGAAGGATGATTTCCCGCTCCCCCACATTGATGTGTTAGTGGACAATACTGCTCAATATTCTGTGTTTTCCTTCATGGACGGCTTCTCTGGGTATAACCAAATTAAAATGGCCCCAGAGGACATGGAGAAGACTACGTTCATAACGTCGTGGGGAACATTTTCCTACAAGGTAATGCCCTTTGGATTGAAGAATGCTGGGGCAACCTATCAGCGTGCAATGGTGACTCTCTTTCATGATATGATTCACAAGGAGATCGAAGTCTATGTTGATGACATGATTGTGAAGTCACAGACAGAGGAAGAACACTTGGTGAACCTTCAGAAGCTGTTTGAAAGGCTAAGGAAATTCAGATTGAGATTGAATCAGAACAAGTGCACTTTCGGTGTGAGGTCTGGTAAATTGTTGGGGTTCATCGTTAGTGAAAGAGGCATTGAGGTTGATCCTGCAAAGATAAGAGCCATACAGGAGATGCCTGAGCCGAGAACAGAGAAAGAGGTTCGTGGTTTCTTGGGGAGGTTGAATTACATTTCCAGGTTTATCTCACATCTAACAGCTACATGTGAACCTATTTTCAAGTTGTTGAGAAAATATCAAGAGGTCAGGTGGAATGAAAATTGTCGAGAGGCGTTTGAAAGGATAAAGACGTATCTGCAGGAACCTCCGGTCCTTATGCCACCAGTGTCTGGGAGGCCATTGATTATGTACCTCACGGTTCTTGAGAATTCGATGGGTTGTGTGCTCGGTCAACACGATGAGACGGGTAGGAAAGAGCATGCCATCTACTACCTGAGTAAGAAGTTCACGGATTGCGAATCAAGATATTCTATGTTGGAAAAGACATGTTGTGCACTCGCTTGGGCAGCCAAGCGCCTAAGGCAGTATATGTTAAATCACACAACCTTGTTGATTTCGAAGATGGATCCGATTAAGTATGTGTTCGAGAAGCAAACACTTTCTGGAAGGATAGCCCGTTGGCAGATGGTTTTGACAGAATCGATATTCAGTATATTTCTCAGAAGGCCATTAAGTGAAGTGTTCTGTCAGAATATCTTGCTGAACAGCCGGTCGAGGATTATCAGCCTATGAAGTTTGAGTTTCCGGACGAGCATGTTATGTTTCTGAAAATGAAGGATTGTGAAGAGCCTCTGCCTGGCGAAGGACCCGAGATTGAATCACAGTGGAAGATGATTTTTGATGGGGCTGTCAACTCATATGGTAATGGAATTGGGGCAATTATTACAACTCCGAAGGGTTCTCATATACCTTTCACTGCCCGGTTAGCATTCGTGTGTACCAACAACGAGGCGGAATATGAAGCATGCATTATGGGGTTAGAGGAGGCAATTGATTTGAGAATTAAGAACCTCGATGTCTATGGTGATTCCGCGTTGGTAGTTAATCAGATTACAGGAGAATGAGAGACTCGTCAGGCAAATTTGGTACCTTATAACAACTATGCCAGAAGGTTATTACCGTTCTTTGATAGGGTGGATTTTCATCATGTGCCCCGAGCTGAGAATCAGATGGCTGATGCGTTGGCGACATTGGCATCCATGTATAAGGTGAACCGTTGGAACGAAACACCTTCGATTAGAATCATGCGTCTGGACAGACCAGCTTTTGTGTTTGCAATTGAAGATGTGTCAGATGGCAAGTCGTGGTATCATGATATTAAGGTTTTTCTGAAGAGGCAAGAATATCCAGAGGGTGCCTCCACCAAAGATAAGAAGACTCTGAGGAGGTTGGCAGGAAATTTCTTTCTAAACAAGGATGATGCGTTATATAAGAGGAACTTCGATATGGTCTTGCTACATTGTGTTGATGAACACGAGGCAAGCTCATTGATGGAGAAAGTTCACGAGGGTTCTTTTGGTACTCATTCCAGTGGTCACACCATGGCTAGGAAGTTGTTGAGGGCAGGATATTATTGGATGACTATGGAGTCAGATTGTTTCAAGTACGCTCGGAAGTGCCATAAATGACAGATTTATGCAGATAAGATGCACGTACCGCCTATGCCTCTAAATGTGTTGTCATCTCCTTGGCCATTTGCAATGTGGGGTATAGATATGATTGGAAAGATTGAGCCTACTGCTTCCAATGGGCATCGTTTCATTTTGGTTGCCATTGATTATTTCACGAAGTGGGTGGAGGCAGCCTCGTACGCCAACGTCACCAAGCAAGTGGTAGCTCGGTTTATAAAGAAGGACATCATCTGTCGTTATGGGGTCCCAGAGAGAATCATTACTGATAATGGCTCGAATTTGAACAACAAGATGATGGAGGAACTATGTCGGAGTTTCAAGATCGAGCATCACAACTCTTCTCCCTATCGTCCGAAGATGAACGGGGCAGTTGAGGCGGCAAATAAGAATATCAAGAAGATTGTGCAGAAGATGGTGGTAACGTATAAGGACTGGCATGAGATGTTACCCTATGCCCTACATGGGTACCGTACCTCGGTGCGTACGTCAACTGGGGCAACCCCTTTCTCATTGGTATATGGTATGGAAGCAGTTTTACCCTTAGAAGTCGAGATTCCGTCTTTGAGAGTTCTGGCAGGTGTAAAGCTTGATGAAGCTGAATGGGTGCGTTCTAGATTGGATCAGTTTAACCTTATTGAAGAAAAGAGATTGGCAGCCATCGCACATGGTCGGTTGTATCAGAGCAGGATGAAGCACGCCTTTGATCAGAAAGTGCGTCCTTGGAATTTTCAGACCGACGAATTGGTTTTGAAAAGGATCCTTCCTCCTCAGACAGATCACAGGGGCAAGTGGACTCCAAACTACGAAGGGCCGTATGTGGTTAGAAAGGTTTTCTCCGGTGGAGCCTTACTACTTTCAACTACGGATGGCGAAGATTTTACTTCCCCTGTGAACGCAGACGTAGTCAAAAAATACTTCGCATGAAAGAGACCCGCTGGACGTAAAAAGAAAGTCCAGGCAAAAAGGGGCATCCCGGCGAATCATGAAAAGGAAGAGGTTCGGGGAAAATTTAAGGATAAAATGTAAAAGAAATGTGTAAACCCGCAAAGTTGAAAACCTGAAAAGGCGACTTTGGCAAAAATGGGTATCCCAGTGGATTGAAAACCCGAAAAGGGCGATCCAGGCAAAAGTTAGGGATTTATAAGCGAAAGGCTACTGTCTGCGTTCGACCTGTGAACACCCTCGATACTTGGAAGTTCTGAAAGAAAGGAATCAGTACAGTTAGTCTCTTCGAAGGTCAAGACATTTGTGGATAAGCAAGTCATATGGGTCATAGCTAAGTCAAATCATGGTGGATATCTGTTCCCCACATTGCCGACATGTGTATTTTCCTTTTTGTTTTTACGCAATTACCTCTTTCTAGGAATTGCCTCCAATTGTAAATGCCTATTTACAGGCCACTTCTCTCAATAAAATATTCATTTCACTCAAAGAGCTTTCTATTGTTTGTTTTACTTTTACTTTTACTGTTACTGTTTTGTTTGCAAAAAGTCCGATATTTTTGATAAACATTGCATATAAAACTTCGAGCTTTGCGGAGCATAACAAAAAGCAGTAAGAATTACTTAGGCGTTAACGGTGATAGTCATGTTGTGGCGTATTCTATTTGCTGTTATTTGACTTGCAGGGCAACAGGATCATACTTCCCCAGCAGCTTGCTCTCCCCAGCGTTGAGATTGCACTCTCCTCAGCAGAGCAGACCTCCCCCAGCAGGAGACTTGAGAAGTATTTTCTCCGGATTAAGACTTATTTCCCCACAGAGTCTGAACGCTTCAGGAAATGTTTTTCTCAGCAGCAACGGTGCAATCTAATCCTCAACAGATAAGTAAGCTTGATGTTATCCGCTAGCAGGGTGGATGTCAGCACTTATCGTTCCCCCAAGCAGAGTTTGGTAGCGATCCTCGCAACAGTTTGTCCAACAGGGGTTGACATCCCTAGCAGGTTTTAAATCCAAGTGATATCTGGCACTCTTCTGATTCAGGCCGTGGCCTCCCCTTTCAAAGAGTTACGTATAATCCCCAGTAGGGCAGATGTTCTTTTGGAATTTCATCCCCAGCAGAAGTTGTTGATCCAAAGATTCGGTCGGAGTGATCCTTCTCAGCAGAGTTCGTAGATTCAGAGGAAAATTTATTTTTGTCATCAGCTGAATTGGTATTTCCTCTCCAGCATTTATTTTACTGGAGGGACCCCTTTGCATATCATAAGCATTTGCATCGCATCCTCAAAAACATGGCATTTTCATTTGCATTCGAAGCATAAGCCAGGTTTGATACTTTCTTCGCCAGCAGGAGGTGGCATCACTCAGGAGATTTTGGAGGGACGCGTTCCTCATACTTGTACTCCCCGGCAGAGTCTTTTATTTAGACTTCTTCTTCCCCAACGGAGTCATCTTACCAGTAGGTTCTGAAACGAGGTGGTTTAAAACAGAAGTTTTGTTTTCACGTTATCCCCAGTAAAGTCCACTTTATGTTGGTTATCCTTTGCGGGTGCAATTGAGGTTGTGTTCGTTTTGTGGGTGCGATTGAGGTCGTATTCGTATTTTATTTGTGGGAGTGATTGAGGTCAGTCTTCCTTTGCGGGTATAATTGAGGTTGTATTCGTTTTGTGGGTGCGATTGAGGTCGTATTCGTATTTTATTTGTGGGAGTGATTGAGGTCAGTCTTCCTTTGCGGGTATAATTGAGGTTGTATTCGTTTTGTGGGTGCGATTGAGGTCGTATTCGTATTTTATTTGTGGGAGTGATCGAGGTCAGTCTTCCTTTGCGGGTATAATTGAGGTTGTATTCGTTTTGTGGGTGCGATTGAGGTTGTATTCGTATTTTATTTGTGGGAGTGATTGAGGTCAGTCTTCCTTTGCGGGTATAATTGAGGTTGTATTCGTTTTGTGGGTGCGATTGAGGTCGTATTCGTATTTTATTTGTAGGAGTGATTGAGGTCAGTCTTCCTTTGCGGGTATAATTGAGGTTGTATTCGTTTTGTGGGTGCGATTGAGGTCGTGTTCGTATTTTATTTGTGGGAGTGATTGAGGTCAGTCTTCCGTTGCGGGTATAATTAAGGTCGTATTCATTTTGTGGGTGCGATTGAGGTCATATTCCCTTTTTCCAGCACGCTCTGTCTCGTTGTTCTCATCACTAGCAAATTTCTGGGGTTCTTTCAGTATTCAATCCCCCTGTATCCTGGAATGTCTGAGAGCCGTTGCTATCATACCACTCAGGACCAAGTTGATTGAATAGGGGCAGCTGTTGCACCCCAAAATTTGCCCTCCTTACCTTTTACTAACTGGCTTATGTTTCATTTCATTATCATGTATGCATATCATTAGCATGGGGTCAAGGTGCCTGAGGCAGTCCAAGAAGGTCATATCTGGTCCACTACATCATCAAGAGTTCACAAGTGGCAAGAGATTTCAAGTGGATCACTCTCTCTTAACCAGTGCATGAATTAGGGTTTTGGAATTCTTGGGTTTATTGCTCCAATAGGCAGGCTCCTTGGGTTTTTATCATCACCAAATGGCATATCTTATCTTTGTTGGAGAGGATACACATCATATTCAGAGGAATTTGAATTTGGAGACTGTGTTATTTCCTCCTAGACTGAGGGTACCAAAACTAGGGTTTGCTATAAAGTCAGTTTATTTCTGATTTTTTGGGCAAGACTTGATTCCATGGTTTTCCTTGGGTCCCTGAGTATCTAGGAGTGGAAGATTGGCCATCAGTTTGATTCAGGAGAAGTTCAATTAACCAATGGATTGAGAATCAGTTAACTTGGTCAAAAAGTCAACTGTGGTCAACACAAAGTCAAACCTCAAGATTTTTGGTCAACATCAAGATTATGGGTGAAATTCATCATTTTATCAAGGGTTGATCATGATTCATCATGGAAACCTCAAAATCATCAAGAATTAGGAGTTACTAAATTAGGGTTTTTGTAGGAAAAGTCAACTATACTTTGACCAGGCCTAACTTCCACATACTTCCTCAAAAATTCCTCAACCAAAGCCCATCTTGAAGGAAATTTAATTCCCTACAACTTTGTGTCTCACAAGCCAAGGCCAGAAATGCTTCATTTGGGAGATATGAGCCAAGACATTATAGGTCATTTTGAGAGTCAACAAAAGTCAACCTTCTTCAAAAGCTCATAACTTGAACATGGAAGATCAAATTGACATGGGACCAAAAGGGTTGGTTAGAGGACATCTTGTGGTTTCTAAAAAGTATTAATTTGCATTGAGGAGCTAAAAATTGAAGGAGTTATGCTTAGTCAAAGTTGGGCAATTTTGAGGAGGTGCACAAAGCAAACTATGCCTAAAATCCAAATTTTGACAAATGGGCCATAAGTTTCTTAAACCAAACTCAAACATAAAGCCATGCACGACCCAAAGAGCATATATTTGATTTTTCCTCATTTTATTTTATTTTTATTGGATTTAATTAGTTAAAATTCAATATTAAATGAAATAATGCAAAAATCATTAAACTTGGAATTACCCAAGCCCAAGTCATTGTCAGAAGAAAACCCTAGTATTTATAAGCCAATTCATGCTAGGGTTGATGAGGGGACACGAAAATTTGGAGAGGAATTCAAGCTTGAACCCTAGAGCTCTTCTTCACCAAAACTCATGATCCACAAGGTTTTCTCAAAGGATTTTTCCACAAACATCTTCCTGGGGATCCAAGGAGTAGATATCAATCACCACTTGCAGCCAAGAGCACGCACGCAAGGGGAACCGTCTCAGGTTGGTAGAATTTTCGAGGATCCTAAAACTTCAATTTTTTACGTGAATATTGTTGTGTTGTTGTCACTGATTATGCTGGTATGATTGGTTTAATGATTGGATGCGTATGTTGCTCGTAATGTTGATTTGAATTTTTTTGCCCTAACATTATTCCTTTCGTTTTTTGTTATGTGTTAATTATTTGTGAATTTGGAGGCCATATTTGGAATCCTCTTGGAATTCCGGTTCGAACGGTATACGGTTTGGGGTTTTCTGGGCATTTTTTAATTTGCAGGTGGTGGTGACAGGCGGCCGGAGCTAGGGCTCCGGCGATCTGCGAGGTTCTGGCCGGTGAGGGGTCCAAATGGAGAAGACGACCTCCCAGCCGTCCGATCCCTTCATCGTGCGATCATCAGCACGCCATGTGTTGTTTTTTTTATTTTTTTTCTGAATTAAAACTAATGATTTTGTGTTTATTCACCCATGCCAGTTACCGTGTGCTTCCAATAAGATTATTCCCTTTCGCTTACTTTTAATTGACCGTTGACCTGTTGACTCCATTGTGTACGCTTGATGAATCAGACGTCCACAAACACGACAGCACATTAAAAACACCACGCGCCTGTATATGCGTATTTTCGACGCCATGAGTTCAACACGTAAAAAGTTGTTTTCGACAAATAGAGGAACATGCCAAAAGAAGTACAACTGAAAGAGTATATCTACTTGGGAGATATTCTTCAACACCCTTCGACATTTCGACAGGACAATGTTTCGACATTTCGTCAAGTAAAGATTCCTGCAAAATGAAAAAAGTTTAGACAAGTATGAAGAAGGTTGCAATAGTTCGACAATTCGACAAGTCTGAAAGGACGCGTTTGTTCGACATAACTTGAAGATTCAAATTCAGGAGAATTATAACGTTTGGCAGAAGACGCGTGGAAGCACCTGGCGAAAGGGAGACATGCAGAATGCCAGATGTCGAAGTTTTAGGATTTAGTCGTTAATAGCAGTTATTTTGTTTATCTATAAATAGGATAGTTGTTATTAGAATTCAGTGTGAAAAACTTGTACAAAACTTCCTGAAATTACTCAAAGTACCCGTGTGAGAGAAAAGAGTTATTTGGAAAAATGTACGTGTAAACACCATCTTTTAATTCCTTTATCAATAAAAGTCTTTTTTACCAATTCCTTTACATTTACCAGCATCTTTATGTTTTCTTCGTCATTTTACTTTAAAGTTCTTTCTTCGCCATTTTACTTTAAAAGTTCTTTTCAAACTCATTTTCTTTTATCTCAGACTTTCATTTAGAGTTAGTTGAAATCCTTTGTTCCAAAAGACTTAAATACATAAAACCAAAAACCAAGATATCACCTTTAATTTAAAATTTATCACGTTGATCTAAGTTTTCGCCCGACGTCCTAGGATTTGTTTGGTTAATCCTGCAAGTAACCCAGATTTCACCATTCTGGTAAACCAGAGGTTGTTCGCCAAGATCAACAGCGAACAAATTGGCACGCCCAGTGGGACTAGTGCAATATAAAACTTAAAAAAATAATTATTAAGGTTTTGTCTTCGTTGTATGAGACTAAGAAGCGGTAAATTAGCCGTATCTGACGTAGAGAGACCCAAAAGAACTAGAGTAAGGAAAATGGCGAATCAGTTAAATAATCCTAATCCCAATCCAAATTCAAATGAAAATATTCCAGTTTCCAACCCTATACCTTCGACAGAGGGAAATGTGGATTCAAACCCTGTTCTGGAGGAGGTTATGCCTTCGTCAACAGGATCTATACCAGCGGTATCGCTCTCCCAAAGTATGCCTAGTTCCTCCACAATGGGACATTCAAGGCCCTTGGGGACGCCTCCTCCGGGAGGACAAAATTTTAGGCCATTCCAAACAAATTTTTCCATGCCTATGTTCGGAAGAGAACAACCATATGGAATGCCAACGTCAGTAATGGCAAACTTGCAAAGTGCACCACCCTTGTATTCTGACGCCATGGTCCACATGTCTTCACCATTGCAAGGATCAGGATATGGTGGAAATGTGAGTAGATTGAACCAATCCCTACCAAATTTCCAAATGCCACCAATTACCAATAATTCTGCGCAAGTAATTCGACAACAAATGGACGAAAGTAATCATGATATGGTCCAAATGTTGACTCAACAAATGGGAGCAGTGTTTAACCCTTTAATACAAAACACTAACCAAACCAACCAATTGTTGGCTGCGCAAATGACGCGCATTGCTGACTTTTTTGGTGTTCCTCAAGCACGACAAAGAGAACAAGTGATTCAAAACCAAGTGGTAAATGTCGAAGAGGAACCCACGATAAATCAAAGGCCTTTAGAGAATCCTCAGGCAAACCCTAGAAACCAAGAGGCAGTGGTCGAACAGCCTCGTGTCGAAATCCCCGTTCAACAAGAACCTAGGAGGGTAATAGTCCAGAGAGGCCAAGATGCTGATGATGTGTTGCAACAGCGAATACGATATAATAACTTTCCTGTCAAAAATAACATAACAGCCATGGTCGAAAGGATAATGGCCCAAAACGGTGTAAATATAGGTTTCCAAAGGCCTACTTATACTTCCCCATTGTCAGAACACATTCTGCAAGAGGAACTACCCCCAAGATGGAAAGTTCCTAAGTTTACTAAGTTTTCAGGAGATACTAGTGAATCTACTATAGAGCACGTAGCGCGTTATCTAATAGAAGCAGGAGAAATAGTCAATAATGAAAATTTGAAAATGAAGTACTTCCCAAGTTCTTTGACAAAAAATGCATTCACCTGGTTTACATCCTTGCCTGCGAACTCTATATTCACATGGACCCAATTAGAAAGATTGTTCCATGAACAATTCTATATGGGTCAGACTAAGATAAGTTTGAAGGAATTAGCCAGTGTTAAGAGGAAATTTTCAGAGCCTATAGATGATTACCTAAATAGGTTCAGGTTGCTTAAGGCAAGATGTTTCACACAAGTGCCAGAACGAGAGTTAGTCGAAATGGCTGCAGGGGGTCTAGATTATTCTATAAGGAAGAAATTAGACACTCAATATTTAAGAGATATGGCACAATTAGCAGATAGGGTAAGACAGATTGAAAGGCTAAAAGCTGAGAAATTCAGATCAAATAAAAATAAAAAGGAAAGAGTGGCCTATGTAGGAGTATGCCAGGATGATGATGGTGACGAAAATGAACTAATTTTGGTCGACGAACAAGAAATTTATCTGGCAGAACTAAAGTCAGGCCCACCAAACACCTGTAAAATACTAGCTCCGTCGAATGGAAAAAATCCAGTCGAACATGAAAAGAATGATAAGTTTCCTAAACGAACTTCTACGTTCGACGTCACCAAGTGTGACGAAATTTTTGATTTATTGGTCAAAGATGGCCAGTTAATAAAGCCACCAGGCGCTAAAGAACCGCCTGTCGAACAGCAGAAAAAGAGGGGTTTTTGTAATTACCATAACTTTTTGGGTCATAAAACATCTCAATGTTTTCTTTTCAGGGATCTAGTTCAGAATGCTATCCGTGATGGAAGGCTGAAGTTTGGCGAGAAGCCAAAACAACAAATGGGGATCGATTCGAATCCTATGCAGGTTGTCGAAGCACACTATGCTGAACCATCCACTGTGAATATGGTGGAGATTGAAGTTGCTTCTGATGGCAGTTTCGAGATGGTGGAGGCTATGGAAGGTTTCGACACCAGTGGCAACATGGTCGAGATTACTGAAGATCTTGCAGGCCAGAACGAAGTCGAAGGTACTGAAGCGTTCGACAACGATAATGAGGTCCAAGTCACTGAAGATCTTGACAACAAAAACACAGTTGAAGTCGCTGAGGACTTCGACGATGAAGGTAAGGTCGAAGTTACTGAAAGCTTTGACAATCAGAAATTGAAGAAAACTACAGAGGGTTCCGACGAAAAGAACGATGACAGTGTTGCTGAAGACGTGGTGGTTTGACCAGGAGAAATCTGGGATTGCTTGGGACAGCCAAGTGGAAAATTTGACTACCTGGTGAAGTACACTATTCCTGCAACTTATCACACCGACATCAGTGAAATCCAACCAACTGGTTGGGGAAGCGATTTTGATGACGATGGTGATTCCCCCATCGCCAAGGAAGAAGTTACTGAGGACTTCGTGGCTGAAAACAAGGCTACTGAAGGCCTTGATCTTGACAACACGAAGGAGGCCGATGTTGCAAATTACTGCATCAACATCATGGGACCTTTCGACAAGGAAGTCACAGAAATGAAAGAAAAAGCTGTACATGGCCGTGGGAAATCTGGGACTTATGGGATCCTACGAAGAATAGAGGAGGACCCTAAAGAAAGGTCAAACAAGTGTTGCTGCAAGCATGCTCCTAGGAACATATCTTGGTGTTGCTGCCCAGAAGGGAAGTTCGACCTGACAAAAAAGAAGAACAGAGTTGAAGAGGAAAAGCTCATTGAAAAGATGAACAGACTAACCATTGCTGACAAGCAAAATGTGGGGATCAATATGGTAGAAGTTTCGCAGAAAACTCAGGCAGCAGTAGATGAAGATCAACGTCGAGAGGAGTACCAAAAGCTGGCGTACCCCAAAGAAGATGAGAGTTTGGTCGAATTCATCAAAAGGTGCCAGAGAAGGAAGAGTGACGTGATGCTATGCCCTCGTTGCAGTTCCATTTTCGACAGAAAGGCTGCCACCAATTTGGAGGCAACAGATCAAGCAAGAAGGAAGGCGAATGGGGGAGCGACGAGATATGACCCAAGAAGGAGTGAGCACCACCAATGGAGGCACAGAGACAGACACTATGGCACTTACAAGCCATCAAACAAAGTGATAGATGACAAATGGGTTCAACCCATCAGAGATGCCCAAGGCCAGAAGAAGTGGAAGAATTTCAATGTGCAGAGAGGCACTTCAATGGAAAACAAGAAGGAGTTGGAGAAATATAAACCTAGGCCATATCCTTCAGAGAATTATAAAGGGAAGAACCCCATGTCGAGATCCCAGTGGAGGAGGTTCCAAAGGCAAAAGAGGTTTGAGAAAGAAGTTGCTGAAAAAGGTATGATGAGAAAAGTGGCTGGAGACAAGGACGAAGCAGAATGTAGCAGTAACACTCAAATGGCAAACAATAAGAAGCCTCTCCAGCAAATCAAACCAAACGGCGTGGCAGCGTAAAATGTGCCCAAAGAGAAGAAGTTGGAGGATGACGAGATGACGGATGATTTCAAGTCGGATTCGGAGGCATCCTTCGACGTTGTCTGTAACGTGGTCTCGGTCCTTCCCAGAGACTATGATAGGATCATGGAAGTCGAAGACGAAGAGGATGGGATGGAAGAGGAAACGATGGTGCACAAGGCCGTGTGCTACTACGTAATGAATAATGGTTGTGTCGAAGAGCAAAATGCTTTCTTTGAAAGACCAGACGATTCCATGAAGGCGCACTTGAAGCCTTTGTTTATCAAAGGAAAGATTGAGAGTGTTGGTGTGAACAAGATCCTAGTGGATGGTGGTGCCGCTGTGAATTTAATGCCCCATTTCATGCTGAAAAAGATTGGCAAAGATGACTCGGATGCAAAGCCCCACAACATGGTTCTGTCGAATTACGAAGGGAAGGTAGGAACAACCATGGGAGTTATTCAAGTGGATCTGACAGTTGGTACTATAACAAGGCCAACAATGTTTATAGTCATTGCTTCTAGGGCAAACTACAACTTGCTGTTGGGAAGAGAATGGATTCATGGTATAGGTGCTGTTCCTTCGTCGATGCACCAGAGAATAGTTATTTGGAGGCCAGATGGAATCGTCGAGAACATAGAAGCAGACCAAAGTTACTTCATGTCCGAAGTAAACAATGTAAGTGATCGAAGTTTCAACAAAAACTTAGCCCACATACCTCCTTGCAGTCCGGCGAAATTCGACTTGAAGGCAACGGACAACGCGTACTGTTCCATGTATCTCCATCCTACACATGGTTTTCAGTGGGATAAGGAAGTCATTGGTGACTCCAACTACATGTGGGGGACTACCAACGTAGCACCAACAGGATGGGGGAATGAGTTCGACCATGATGATGAGTGAACAAGCAGTGCTCGACAAAATTACGGCTTACATAGCCGAAAACAAATTCAAAGCGGCTCTTGAGGCCGAAGTAAAATACATGGCTGTTGAAGCCAATCATGAAGATTCAAATGAACAATGTCTCAAAAAAGACGTTGAGGAAAATAGTGATAACAACCAAATAGACGAATGGCAACACCAGAAACTTGACGCCATTTATGACGACGAACCTTTGGGGTTCGAAAAAGATCCAGTGTCGAACAATTTGAAGATGGTGGCGCAGGATCCTTTAGAAGAAATCAACTTGGGACTGGGGGCAGAAAAAAGACCAACCTACATAAGTGCAAGGATGGATCCTCAGTTCAGAGTCGAAATAATCCAGTTGTTGAAGGAGTTCAAAGACTGCTTTTCATGGGATTATGACGAAATGCCTGGTTTGGACAGAAGTTTGGTCGAATTGAAGCTGCCAATCATAGAAGGGAAGAAGCCAGTCAAGCAAACTCCAAGGCGCTTTGCACCAGAAGTTCTGTCGAAAATAAAAGAAGAGGTCGAAAGACTTCTAAAATGCAACTTCATCCGCACTACCAGGTATGTTGATTGGATTGCAAATATAGTTCCGGTTATTAAGAAAAATGGCAAACTTAGGGTATGCATTGATTTTAGAGATTTAAATTCTGCTACCCCAAAGGATGAATATCCTATGCCAGTAGCAGAAATGCTTATAGATTCTGCAGCAGGTCACGAGTATCTAAGTATGTTGGATGGATACTCTGGCTATAACCAAATTTTTATTGCTGAAGAGGATGTTTCTAAGACAGCTTTTCATTGTCCTGGAGCAATTGGAACTTATGAATGGGTAGTGATGCCTTTTGGTTTAAAGAATGCTGGAGCCACTTACCAAAGGGCTATGAATTCAATTTTCCATGATTTTATTGAGACATTTATGCAGATTTACATTGATGATATTGTAATTAAGTCTATTTCAGGAAAAGATCATATTGACCATCTTCGACAATCCTTTGAGAGGATGAGAAAGTTTGGTCTAAAGATGAATCCCCTTAAATGTGCTTTTGGTGTGCAGGCGGGCGATTTTTTAGGTTTTGTGGTCCACAAGAAAGGGATCGAAATAAATGAAAACAAAGCCAAAGCTATAATGGAAGCGAAAGCGCCATCAACGAAAAAGGGATTGCAATCTCTACTAGGGAAGATCAATTTTCTAAGAAGATTCATCTCCAACCTCAGTGGAAAGACACAACCCTTTTCTCCTCTACTTCGACTAAAGAAAGAAGAATTCACATGGGGGCAAGAGCAACAAGTGGCTTTCGACAAAATCAAATAGTACTTGACTAGTCCTCCAATCTTGATGTCCCCTTGTAGGAAAAGAAGCATGAGGTTGTATATCTCTGCATCAGACAAGACATTAGGAAGTATGTTGTGTCAAGAGGATGAGAATGGCGTCGAAAGGGCCATCTATTATCTCAGCAGAGTCTTAAATGATGCTGAAACTAGATATAGTGCTATAGAAAAACTATGTTTATGTGTATATTTCTCTTGTATGAAATTGAAGCATTATATAAAGCCTGTTGATGTATATGTATCTTCTCATTTTGACGTAATAAAACATATGTTGTCTAAGTCTATATTGCATAGTCGAATTGGAAAGTGGGCTTTGGCTCTAATAGAATACTCCTTAAAATATTTGCCTTTAAAGGCTATGAAAGGACAGGTGGTGGCTGATTTTATAGCTGACCACTCTATAGTCGAAACTATGGAGTACGTCGAATTAGCACCATGGAAACTGTATTTCGACGGTTCCAGGCATAAGAATGGACTTGGTATTGGGATGGTGATTATTTCTCCTGACAAAATTCCAACAAAGTTCAAGTACAAAGTCGAAGGGCTATGTTCGAACAATGAAGTCGAATATGAAGCTTTGATTGCTGGACTTGAAATCTTGTTGGAATTGGGGGCAACAAGAGTCGAAATAATGGGTGACTCTGAGTTGGTAATAAAGCAGTTGACTAAGGAGTACAAATGTGTGAAAGAGAATCTAATAATGTACTTCGTGATAGCAAATAGACTTCTCAAGAAGTTCGACAATGTGGTTTTTAGGCATATTCCCAGGATGGAGAATCAAGAGGCGAATGATCTTGCTCAACTGGCATCAGGATACAAAGTGTCGGAGGAGAAGTTAGAAAAAGCCATTGAAGTCAGAGGAAGAATCATATCTGTAGGTTTGTCCCCATCAGATTTAGAAACAATAAAATTGGGATATGGTGACAAGGAGAATTATGAGATCTGCAACATAGATGATGCAGGAGTCGAAGACTGGAGAAAACCCATCAAAGAATATTTGCAAGATCCAAATCAAAAAGTCGAACGAAAGGTAAAATATAGAGCTTTGAGTTATGTACTTTTTGGCAATGAATTGTTCAAGAAGACTGCGGAAGGAGTCTTGTTGAAATGCTTAGGCGAAAACGAAGCATACATAGCATTGTCAAATGTGCATAGTGGAGCGTGCGGCGCACACCAAGCAGGCCGCAAAATGAAGTGGTTATTGTTTCGACAAGGAATGTATTGGCCAACAATGCTAAAGGATTGTGTCGAGTTTGCAAAAGGGTGTCAAGAATACCAAGTACATGCAGGTATACCACATGTTCCTGCAAGTGAGTTACATTTGATTGTAAAACCTTGGTCGTTCAGAGGTTGGGCGTTAGATTTAATTGGTGAAATTCGACCAGCTTCTTCAAAAGGGCAAAGGTACATTTTAGTTGGAGTAGATTATTTCACTAAGTGGATTGAAGCCATACCATTGGTGAATGTAGATCAAGAAGCAGTTATGGATTTTATCCAAAAGCATATAATCTACAGATTTGGGATACCGGAAACAATAACAACGGATCAAGGATCTGTGTTTATTGGTCGAAAGATGCAGAGGTTTGCACGAGATACAGGCTTTAAGCTCCTTAGTTCGACACCTTATTATGCTCAGGCTAATGGACAAGTCGAAGCAGCTAACAAGGTAGTGATAAATTTGATCAAAAAGCATGTAGGTGGAAAGCCAAAAATTGGCATAATACCTTAGATCAAATTTTATGGGCTTGTCGAACATCTCCTAAAGAAGCAACCAATTCGACTCCATTTAAATTAACTTATGGGCATGATGCAGTTTTGCCAGTCGAATTGTATTTGCAATCGGTTAGGGTTCAAAGGCATCATCAGATCCCATCAGAGACATACTGGAGTATGATGATGGATGAATTGGTTGATTTAGATGAAGAAAGGCTTCGTGCCTTAGATCTCATAAAGAGACAAAAAGAGAGAGTCGAAAAGTTCTACAATAGAAAAGTAAAATTTAAGACTTTTTCAATTGGTGATTATGTGTGGAAGGTAATTCTTCCTATGGATCGAAAAGACAGAGTTATGGGAAAATGGTCTCCCAAATGGGAAGGACCTTTCAAAGTTTTGAAAATATTTTCTAATGGCGCATATGAGGTCGAAGAAATAGGGAAAGACGAAAGGATATTAAAAATAAATGGAAAATATTTGAAAAGGTATAAACCAATATTGCAGGAAATAAAGATAGCAGTCGAATAAAATGGAAATTGAAAGTAAATATTGTGCTGCCAAATAGATGGCGTTAAAATCATTACAAATAAAGCCTCAAAGGGCTAGAAATTGACAAAAAAATTCGACTAAAGCTGAAGGTTTGCAAACTGTGCCTTCAAAGCGGTAAATTTGTCTTTCTGAAATTGAAGTCGACGATCACAGAGGTTCCTGTGAATATGGGCAACTTCAATCTCTTGGTTGATCTTTTGAGCGGTCTCTGCGTGTTGAATACCAACCTTCAACTCTTCATCAATCTCGCTTTGCCTAGGCTGCTGGATAGAAGCTATGAGTTCCTCCTCTTTGGAAATTTTCTCTTGGAGAACTGCTATTTGTTTCTTCCATGTTTGAATGTGGTTATGGCAAGTAACAATCTTCTTGACAGAGGCTTCAGAAAGCTCTTGTAGTTTTGAAACCTTATCTGTCGAAACAGAAACAGAGTTCCATTCAGCAGCTTGTTGGTCCATTTTTTTAGAGATTTGTTGACATAAGTCTCTTCGACGGTGAAGATCTGCGCTGGATAAGTCAATCACAGTTGTCAGCTCTATCACAAAATTGCAGACTTCGACAGAAGCATCCAAGACGTTAACTTGCTTCAACAGTTTCTTCAACTCCATTGGAGCAGTGGCATTCTCCTCTAGAACTTGGAACAAGTCAACATCAAGGATCTTCGCCTTGATCTGAGTCATGATATTGGGTAGAGACTGCACTTCAGAAGTGGCTCCAGAAGTAGTCGAACTGCTGTAGGAAGAGTCTTTAAAGTTGAATCTGGTGCTAAGTATGGCTTTCAGGTAGTCCAGGGGTTTCTGCACTTTGAGACTTTCAAGCTCTTCATGAGAAAGACTAGTCGAACCAGTTGTTTGGGAACTCCTTTGAGTTTGGTCAGGAGTAGGCTGGTTGCTATGCTCTGAAGTTCGCCTAGCTTCCTGTTGCTTCGACAGATCTTCTTCGTCAGCAGTCTTCTCTTCAGGATCTCCTTTGACAGCAGTGTCTGCTTCAACATCATCATCTTTTTGTTGCTCAGCGTGTAATCCAGGATGAGAAGGAGAGTTGTTATCAGAATCAGCTCCCGCAGTAGTGTCGAATGCTTCGACCGTTTGTCTCTCAAGTTCTTTGATGGGGGTGTCCTCCTCTCGAGCTGCCTCCTCCTGGATTGTCTCAGGATGTTTTTCGACGACCTTTGGCTTCTATCAAAAGAAAAATTTCTAAGTTAAAAATGAAATAAAATAAACGAGAAGGGTCGAGATTGAAATTTACCTTAGAAGTCTCAGTTTTGGAGCTAGACTTTCCACTCCCCGTATCCTTCATCTGACGTTTTGTAGCAGGACTGCTAGAAGATTCCCTTTTAGAGGATTTGACAATGGATTTTTGTGAGGCAATTTTCTGCAGTCTTTTCTTCTTTGGAGGAGGGGGATTTGGAGATGGAGACTCATCACTGGACTCTTCGACAGGGATTATCTCTGGTATTGTCTTTCTTTTTTGGAATATAGAGGTTTTTTGACTTACCTGATCATATAAATCAAAAAAAGTGAGTGTCTTAAAGAAATAAAAGAATAGATCAAAAGAGGAAGGGATTTATACCTTAGTCGAAGGTGTCTGGGCGGCACTTTGTGGAGTTTCGACGGAAGCTTTCTTGGCAGGCACTTTCACAGCTAAAAAAAAAAAAAAAAGAAAAGGGGGAAAGTTAGGCAGTGAGAAATATGTGATAATAAAATGACAAAATTCGTGTTGTTGTTAACACCTTCAAGAATGGGATCTTCCACGCGAACGTGTTCTATTCCAATATGAAGGTGCCCTGGGTAGTTATCCAGATGATACTTAGTCGCAACCACGCATTTAGCAGGTTTTTTATAACTTTCACGGAGAATTTTCATATGATTCCCACATGTGAACCAATCTGGAAATGGAGGACTTAAAGCCACACCAAATTCAGCAGATGGTAAAGGTGGAAATTTAGGAGGGTAATAGCTGAAAGCCAAGTTGTAACGCACTTCTGGTCGAATGTGTGGAGGCAGTTTCAACTTCTCCAACTTCTCCGTGAATTTTTCTTTTAAAGTAACCGCTGCTTCGCGTATGGTTCGACTAAGATCATCAGGTCTGTAAACGGTTTCAAAATATTTTTGAAATTTTTGTATTTCTTGGATGTGTCTTTGTGTACCTTTTTTAGTCCGTTCCTGCACAAGAGCAAAAGCATTCGTCAGATGAGTGGTGAAAGCTTTTAAGTCGAAAAACTTGGTAGCATAGTATTCCCTCCACCATGTGTCGAACTCAGGAGTGCAAAGGAGTGATGGTTGAAAAACCACCGGTCGAATATCCAAAGATTCGTCAGTCAGCTTGTTCGACAGTTCCCTGCTGGTGGCTTCGTCGTGGAAGGAGTTGTAGAAAATGATGGCCCCTTTTTTAGGGAAAAGAGGTCGAGGCATGATTTGTATTAGCCCAAACTGCCTGGCAACCAAGTTAGGTTGATAAACTATTAAGGCAATCTGGGGTTTCGTAGTATTGCGGTGGGAGGACAGGAGCCTAGGGGTCAAAAAGGATTCCCAGACATTTAGGAAGATGTTTTCATCTTTTTTGGTTTGCAGGGGGAATTGTCGTGTAAACCATTCAGGTCCAATTGTTCTGTCAGCAAACGGAGCCATAGTCGAAGTAAAATGATGTCTCTCAGCAAACATCATTACGTAGCTAGTGAAGGCCCGTCGAAGGCTGATTGCTTCATCAGTTGGTGTCAATTGCACCAATCTAGGCCATTCGACACTCCTGCTTTTGAATTCCTCTTCATTTATGTCATGCTTTGCAGGAATAAAGGCTTCGAAAGTGGCATTCAACCATAGTTGCAAGAGCCAAAAGGGGCCTGCCAAATTAAGCTTCCCTTTGTCCTTCAATGTCTTCAAAGAACGCACACTTTCACTCAAGGACTCATATAGGTTCGCCAAGATTACCTCACTCAAGCATAATTTAATCCCAGCATGGAGTTGGTTCGCCATAGTGATGAACCTCTTAGCCACTTGAAGTGAGCGGGAGCAAAAGACGAATTTGGTCAACCACAAGGTTAGAAAAGCTATGTGCTCTTTGTCAGAAACTTCGTGGTCATCTTCGCCATGGTAGTGAGACATAAAAAGGGAGTATGGGGCGAAACTAGTGTCGAAATCTATGGAGTCCTCGTTCAGGTGAGTGGGGTCGAAGTCAATGCCTACTGGACTAAGGCCAACTATGGCAGCTATGTCGAACAGCGTAGGGGTAACCATCCTGCAGGGGAGGTGGAAGGTGTTATACGTACTATCCCAAAAGTAAAGGGAGGCTAGCAGCATGTTAGGGCAAACATTGGGTCCTACTCTTGATAATTGTATCAAGTCAAAAATTCCTATTTCTTTCCAAAATTTTTCTTTAACGTTTTCAACTCTGTTCAACCAAGACAAGTAGTCTGAAAGGTCTTTCGACCAAGGGCAAGTTCTAAAAATCCTAGTATAATTTAGATAAGTTAAATTTATTACTTCCTCATCTTTTTCACTTGAACCTTGAGGTTCAGTTTGTTCTACTGGTTTCTCTAGAGTGGGGGGTTTCACCCCAGCACCTATGGGTTTTGTGTGATAATAAGTGGGAAAGAACTCTTGTAAACGCTCAGGTTTAATGTCTGGGTTGGGGAGTGGTCCTAACATAGCATAGTGATTACCAGAAATAATAACAGGGATGAGTACCTGGGATTTAAAAATGCAGTCTTTTTCCCTCGCATTTGGAGGTTCAGGAATGTATTGTTGATCCCCAATCAGTGTTGGTTCATCCAACCTATGCGCATGAGGGATGATGGAAGGTTGCTCACTCTTGGAAGGTTTGCTGCTTGATGATTTTTGAAAAGCCATTGTTGAATCAGAAAGTTTTAAAAAGAAGATGAAGATTTGGAATGATGGTGAAGAAGAAAGGTTCAAAAGTGTAAAAAAGAAAGAGAAATAGGGGTTTATGTATTTATAAGAGGAAATGATTTTTGAGTTTAGTGGTGATCATGGAGGGCACGTGGCATCATCTTGACGGTGATAAAGAAAAGTGGAAGTTAAAAAAGATGGCCATGACGTTAGGTTAAGTAATAATGGGCTAGAAGCTAGAACGTGGGCTAGAGTTGACGTTTTGAGAAAGTAAAATGATGAAATATGTTGGAACTTGAAATTGTGTAATTTAAAATTAGGATGACATGGCGTCAAAATATTGGTTGAACACCAAAGGGTTATTTCTCCAGGATAGTCGAAATACCTTTGCTGGGGGGCAATTTGTATATGCGTATTTTCGACGCCATGAGTTCAACACGTAAAAAGTTGTTTTCGACAAATAGAGGAACATGCCAAAAGAAGTACAACTGAAAGAGTATATCTACTTGGGAGATATTCTTCAACACCCTTCGACATTTCGACAGGACAATGTTTCGACATTTCGTCAAGTAAAGATTTCTGCAAAATGAAAAAAGTTTGGACAAGTATGAAGAAGGTTGCAATAGTTCGACAATTCGACAAGTCTGAAAGGACGCGTTTGTTCAACATAACTTGAAGATTCAAATTCAGGAGAATTATAACGTTTGGCAGAAGACGCGTGGAAGCACCTGGCGAAAGGGAGACATGCAGAATGCCAGATGTCGAAGTTTTAGGATTTAGTCGTTAATAGCAGTTATTTTGTTTATCTATAAATAGGATAGTTGTTATTAGAATTCAGTGTGAAAAACTTGTACAAAACTTCCTGAAATTACTCAAAGTACCCGTGTGAGAGAAAAGAGTTATTTGGAAAAATGTACGTGTAAACACCATCTTTTAATTCCTTTATTAATCAAAGTCTTTTTTACCAATTCCTTTACATTTACCAGCATCTTTATGTTTTCTTCGTCATTTTACTTTAAAGTTCTTTCTTCGCCATTTTACTTTAAAAGTTCTTTTCAAACTCATTTTCTTTTATCTCAGACTTTCATTTAGAGTTAGTTGAAATCCTTTGTTCCAAAAGACTTAAATACATAAAACCAAAAACCAAGATATCACCTTTAATTTAAAATTTATCACGTTGATCTAAGTTTTCGCCCGACGTCCTAGGATTTGTTTGGTTAATCCTGCAAGTAACCCAGATTTCACCATTCTGGTAAACCAGAGGTTGTTCGCCAAGATCAACAGCGAACATCGCCTCGCACGTGGAAGGAGCACGGTGCTCACCTTTTTATTTTTGTTCGCTGATTTGGTTTAGTGGGCTGGGGTGCTATTTGCACCCTCCCCCTCTGGCCCAACCTTCTTTTCCAACAGGTTTCCATTACTATACGCACCCCCAGGGTTTTTTTTTTATTTTCTTTTCAGACGGATTTAACACATGGGCCATGCTGTTCGCACCCCCATCTCCAGCCCAATTCCCTTTTCCTCCATGTTTTCGTTACTAACACACCCCCAGTCTTTTTATTCCATTTTTATTTTTTTTTATTTCCATTACATTTTCATAATTTTAATTTTAAAAATACTTAGATGCATTCAAAAAATCCCAAAAAAATTATACATCATCTTTATTCATTTATAAAATTTTTACAAATTTTATTTTTTATTTTTATTTTATTTTCATCATTCCTAATTAATTATTTTCTTAATTCCCTTTTTAATTACACATCTCATGCATGCATAAACTTATTTATTTTCATTCTCCTCATCTATAAAACATTTTTCACTCGTTCTTTTTGCATTCATTCATGAACATTCTAAAGTGCTTAAAAATATTTTTCTTGTATTTTTAAATATTTTTCATATTGCATTTAGGTCCTTCTCTTTGGCACGTTGAACCCTCTCCCTTATTTGACTTTCGTGTGGTTATTTGAGTGGCTAACACTTTGAATTTTTGCAGGGATTTTTTTATATATTGTTTGCCTCTGGTTGAGGATCCCTTAGGATTAATTTGAGAATTTTAGGAATCATTTTTCTAATTATTGGAGTTATTTTCACTTGAGATTTTCTTGCAGGCACATCTTTGATCTTATATGATTACCTTGTTTGAAAGGCATTCATACCATTTGCTTTGAGGGTGTCCCTTTGATTTCTAAATTCATGATTGGATTATGCTTATTATTATTTGCCCTTGTTTGATTTTCATTCACCTCATTGCTCTTATCCATGTCTGTTTCTTACTAACCTTTTATGCAGGATCAAGGTAAGTTCCTTAAGGGCATGGATAAGCATCCATGGTTACCCTTACCTTTTTATCTCCTATCTTCTTCCTCTAGGATTTAGGTTGCCTTCAAACCTTACTAACCGTAGGTCACTCATGCCTGATAACTTTAGGATTCTTAGTTCCCTTTAGAGTTACCCTTGTGTCTTCTCTCTTCTCATCTCGAATCTCTTTAAAACACTTAATAATAATAAGGTGTATTGCGCACGAGCTTTAAGTATGGGGAATGAGAAATGAGGGGCTTCCTCTCATCTTTCTAGAGTGCTTAGCGAGCGTCCTGTCTTGGGACGATGCGTTAAGTATTCGCCCCTGTGCCCTAGACTTTGGTGCAATGCAACTTATAAACTAACTTAAGCCACTTCTGTCCTAAAAAACACAAACCAACTTCAAACATTTTTGTCCTTAGGGACCTTCAACTTAAAGGCTATTTTCAAAAAGGGCACGTTATCCTCCGTCTGAGACGCAAACAGGCATCGACCCTAACTGCCGGACGCGAACTTAACGTCGCTCATAAAAAACACAAAAAGAACTTGGTCTGAACTACGTTGACTCTGAATTCCCCATTGCACAAAGGGGGTACGTAGGCCTAGGACGTCGACGTCCTACCGAGTCTGTCTTTGTCTTTCCCTCTCCGTTTTAGTACAGCCCTAGATGATAGTATGACTCACCCTTAGAATAGACAACAAGCATGGATCCCATCGAGTACGATGGACGCGTGGGGTGCTAGCACCTTCCCCTCGCGTAACCGACTCCCGAACCCAGGTTATGGTTGCGATGACCATTCCTTTCCCTCTTCCTAAGGTTTATGCGGTGTTCTCTTTCCCTCTCTTGGGATAAATTTACACGGCTGGCGACTCTGTTTTTCCGTGCCACTCTCGTGTTTGTACCTGGATGAAAATCCTGGGAGCGACACCTACACCTGTGCCATCTTTATGACTTGAGCCATCGAAATATACTTTCCAAGGTCCAAGTTCAAGATAATTCAACGTGTTCTCGCTTATAGAGTGGTCGATAATAAAGTCTGCTACCACTTATCCCTTAACGGCCTTTAAAGGTCTATATGTTAGGGAGAATTTAGTCAATGTCAATGCCCACTTACCAATTCGACTATGCAAAATAGGTTTAGATAACATATGCTTAACGATATCGAAATGAGACGAAACATAAACATCATCTGGCTTTATATAGTGCTTTAATTTTGTACAAGAGAAATACAAGCATAAACATAATTTCTCAACCATGCTATACCTAGTTTCTGCATCATTCAAAACCCTACTAAGGTAATAAATGGCTCTTTCGAAGCCATTTTCATCCTCTTGAGCCAAGATGCTCCCTAAGGTTTTGTCTGACGCAGATATGTACAATCTCATACTCCTACTTCTACAAGGTGGTGCTAGGAGTGGAGGATGACTCAAATATTCTTTGATTTTGTCGAAAGCTTCCTGTTGAGCTTGCCCCCATTCAAATCCTTCCTTGTTCAATCGGAGTAGAGGTGAAAAGGCTTGAGTCTTTCCGCTGAGATTTGAGATAAATCTTCTCAAGAAATTAATCTTTCCCAACAGCGACTGATGTTCCTTCTTTGTCGATGGCACTTTCGCTTCCATGATGGCCTTGGTCTTATTCTGGTTTATTTTGATTCCCTTTTTGTGGACCACAATGCCCAAGAAATCTCCCGCCTACATACAAAAAACGCATTTGAGAGGGTTCATTTTGAGACCATGTCTTCGCATCCTTTCGAATGACTGTCGAAGATTGTTAATATGACTCTTCCCTGAAACAGACTTCACAACAATATCATCAATGTAAATCTGCATAAAATTTTCTATAAAATCATGGAAGATTGTATTCATTGCTCTTTGATATGTTGCCCCTGCATTTTTTAGGCCAAAAGGCATAACTATCCATTCGTAAGTGCCTAAGGCCCCAGGGCATCGAAACGCCGTCTTAGGGACATCATCTTCAGCAATAAATATTTTGTTATACCCAGAATACCTGTCGAGCATGCTAAGGTATTCATGGCCAGCGGCAAAGTCAACTAACATTTCCGCCACAGGCATTGAGTATTCGTCCTTTGGGGTCGCAGCATTCAGATCTCTGAAGTCTATGCAAACCCTCAAAGTCCCATTCTTTTTTATAATAGGCACAATGTTTGCAAGCCATTCGACATACCTGGTCGTTCGAATAAATCTGCAACGAAGAAGCCTTTCGACTTCCTCTTTGATCTTCGAGAGGATAGTTGGTGCAAACTGCCTGGGATTTTGCTTAACCGGCTTCTTTCTAGACTTGATTGGTAATTTTAGTTCGACCAGCTCTCTGCTCAATCTAGGCATCTCATCATAATCCCACGCAAAATAGTCTTTGAACTCTTTCAGCAATTGGATTACTTCGACTCTGAGTTGTGGAGTAATGTCGGCGCTGATGTAAGTAGGCCTTTTCATTGCCCCCTCTTCGAAGTCGGTTTCTTCAAGTGGATCTTGCGCTAGCATTTTGATATTAGTTGCCAACGAATCCTTCTCGAAACCCAAAGGCTCATCATCATAAATGGCGTCGAGCCTCTATTCTTCATCCCGAACTTGATCAGATGGTTTTGGATCAAAGTCATTACCAGGACCCCCTTCATGTGAATCTTCATTGGCTTTGTCAGCCATGTTTTTAACTTCAGCCTCTAAGGCGGCTTGCAATTTGTTCTCGGCTATATAAGCCGAAATCTTTCTCATTACTTCGAGTTTTGACATCATCACTGAACTCACTTCCCCAACCTGTCGGGGTTATTCCAGGTACAGGAGCAGGATATGCGAAATCATACTCGCCTACCACCTCTCTATCCCATCTAAATCCATTGACGAGATGCAATTGCAATGAGCAGTATGCTTCATCATCTGGGGTAAAAGCAAAATCAGCCGGATTGCATGGAGCAATATTGGCCAAATGCTTATCGAACTGGTGCCTGTCGAGGTGGTTGATTGGGGCTTTGAAATATCCTTGATCGGCCTCAATATTCTCAACGATGTCGTCTGGCCTCCATATTGTGATCCTCTGGTGCATGGAAGATGGTACAGCCCCAATTCCATGTATCCACTCTCTTCCCAACAGCAAATTATAGTTTGCCTTTGTTTCAACCACCATAAAAACTGTGGGCCTTGTGGCCTTGTAACCATTCCAACTGTTAGGTCAACCTGTATAACACCAAGAGTAGTGCCAATTTTTCCTTCGTAATTCGACAGAACCATGTTGTGTGGTTTAGTATCTGTATCAAATTTTCCAATCTTTCTCAGCATAAAGTGCGACATCAAATTCACTGTAGCGTCGCAATATACCAAGATTTTATTCACTGGAACATATTCAACTTTCCCAGTGATGAATAAAGGCTTCAGATGGCTCTTTATTGCCTCATCCGGCCGTTCAAAGAAGGCATTCTGCTCTTCGACACAGCCATTGTTCATTACATAGTAGCACACAGGTTTGTGTGCCTCCATTTTAGCTTCTGAATAGGCATCAACCTCTTCGACCTCCGTAATCTGATCAAATTCTCTAGGCAATACAGATACCATATTCACAATGATGTCCAAAGAGGCCTCTGAATTAGAATCGAAGTTATCCGTCATCATCTCATCTTCCGCTATAGCTTGATTATGTTTCTCTCTAGCCTCTTCGTCTTGAGTTTTGAACAATTCCACCCTATGGGCAATTTTTTGACAACTTTTGTTTTCCCCTTTCCGTTGCTTCCGGCAGGTATATTTGTGACTCAGCCTTATCTATTGATTCAGCCTCCCTTTGGGCTTTCCTTCTTCGCTGCTCCCTTCTCCACTGCGACCTCAACATAGGATTTTTACCTTTGTAGTTTTCAGAAGTGTGGGCCAATTTGTTGGAGGATTGAAATTCCTTGCGATAGGTAATTGAAGAGCCCCTGTTGACGTCGAAGTCTTTCCACTTATGTTGGCCTTTCTGCCTATTCTCATTTGGTTTTACCCATTTACTATTAGAAAGTACAACAAAAGGTTTAAACGTAGCAGGCCTTGCCCCTGGCACTCTAGCCTTTGGTTGTTCCTGGTTCGACGCAGACTTCCTAGGGTCAAAACTTCGTGGGCCATGATGGGTTTTCTCCCACCTTTGTTTAGCCTTTCGAACACCTTCTAGATTCTACGCTGCTTTTTTGTCGAACACATCGCTACACCTGGGACATAACATGACTTCAGACCCCTTCCTTTGACACCCGTGTATAAAATCAACCAAATTTTCTTCCTCTTTTGGGAAGGCCAGCTTGTTGTACTCTTCCTATCGGCATTCATCACCGACTTCCATTGGTGACTCCTGAGAAATCTCCATCATATTAACTTCCATTTTGACATCCTCAGTGATGCCAAGCTTGCTCAATTCCATCTGTAGGCCCTCAGCAGCCTTATCCATCTGCACGAAACTGTCAGTAGTTTATTTTGTTACCAACATCCATTGGGAATCCTCAGTAACTCCCTTGTCGGCTCTTTCAATGACCTCAACACCATCAGCAGCGTTGTTGGTGAAACTTTCGACAGACCCAGTAGGAAAACTCCTTACGAATTCTTGGTCGAGATTTTCAGTAATCTTGACCATGACTGCCTTATTGTTGAAATCATCAGCGATTTCGACCATATTAACATCATTGTTGAAGCCTTCAGCAACCTCCACCATTTGAACCTCTGTTGGCTCAGTATAATGAGCATCAGCCACTGGTAGGGGGTCTGAATCGATCTTCATCTGATTTTTGGACTTCTCTCCGAACTTCAGCCTTCCTTCTTGGATTGCATTCAGAACAAGATCCCTGAAAAGAAAACATTGATAAGTCTTATGGCCCAAGAAATTATTATATTTACAAAACCCTCTCTTTTTCCTTTGTTCTAAAGGTGGCATTTTAGCACTAGGTGGCACTATCATTTGACCGTCCTTAACTAACAAATCAAAAATTTCGTCACATTTAGTAACGTCGAAAGTATAAGTTTTCTTGGGGAATTTATCATTTTTCTCAGGTTCGACAGGATTTTTTTCCATTCGAAGGGGCCAACAACTTACAAGAGTAAGGTGGGCCCTGTTTCAATTCAGCAAGATCTATCTCGCCTTCGTCGAAACTTACTGGCTCATTATAATATTTTTCATCTTCGTCGTTAACTTCGACGTAAGCCACCCTTTTGTTCTTATTCGCCCTGGCATTTTCCTCTTTTAGGCGTTCTAGCTGTCGAACTCTATCAGCTAATTGGGCCACATCTCCTAGATATTTCATATCTAATTTCTTTCTAATAGAATAATCAAGGCCTCCAGCGGCCATTTCGACTAACTCATGCTCTGGTACCTGTGTAAAGCATCTAGCTTTGAGCATTCAAAATCTATTTAAGTAGTCATCTATTGGCTCAGTGAATTTGCGTTTTATACTAGCCAACTCTTTCATACTAATCTTCGTTTGTCCCATATAGAACTGCTCATGAAATAGCCGTTCTAACTGGGTCCAATTGTGTATCGAATTAGGTGGCAAAGTTGTAAACCACGTGAAGGCATTCTTCGTTAGAGAACTTGGGAAGTATTTTATCCTAAGGCTTTCATTATTCGCGATTTCTCCAGCCTTTATCACATATCTGGCCACGTGTTCGACAGTGAACTCGGTGGTGTCCCCAAAGAACTTAGTGAACTTAGGGACCTTCGTTCTAGGGGGTAACTCCGACTAAAGAATGTATTCTGACAATGGAGATGTATAATTCGGCCTTCACAGGCCAAAGTTTACCCCATTTTGGACCATAATCCTTTCGACCATGGCTTCCAGATTATTGTCTACTGCCATATCATTCCGTCGAACTTGTTGCACGACATGGTCAATATCTTGATTTCTATTCACCAAAACCACTCTTGGCTATTCTCCTACAGGGATTTATGGTTGAATCCTAGGGGGTTCGACTACTCCCTGGTTTGGTACATTTGCCTGATGTATATTTCCTGGATTTTGTTGGTTTTGGTTAATAGTGGGGTCCTCTTCGAATACCACCCCTTGATTTCCTGCGATATACTCTCTCTGCGGGTGTCGAGGAGGGTTAGGCACACCAAAGAAATCTGCAAGCCGTGTCATCTGGACAGCCATTTGCTGATTGGTCTGGGTAGTGTTTTGAATTAAATGCTGGAAGATTTCCCCCATGGTCTGGGACATCATTTTGACCATTTGGTGGTTACTTTCGTCCATTTACTGCCTAAAATAGGCTGCAGTAGTATTCGTCAAGCCTGTCATTTCGGTTGAGTATCTCATCCCTAAAGATTGGCTATTTCAACCCATATTAATCCCAGATCCTAACCCCTGTAAAGGTGATGTCATTACGGGTTCGAAATACACTGGGGGGCATTTTGCAAATTTACCATCATCGAAGTTGGCATCCCATAAGGCTGTTCTCGACCGTTTAAAGGCATCGAAAAACCCGGTGGCGGAAATTGTCGATACGTAGACGTTCCTATTGGTGGGGGAGTCACTGGGGATCCCCTTGGCCCAATATAAGTTAAAATTGGTTCATTATGGGAAATTGAATGTGTTGGTATCGAACTGGCCATAGATGGCATAGTTTCAGATATAGACGCAGGAACGGTGGGTCCACCAGCAAAAGACCCTGCGATTGGTTCTGCATTGACACCTGGCATAGTTTGAGGATTGGAACTAGTTGGCTAATTAGTACTTGCCATTTTCCTCGTTTACTTTCTTTTTGGTCTCTCTTTATTTACGGTGGCTACTTTTCCACTCCTTAATAACATACAACGAAGTACTCGACACAGAAAGGATAATAAAAAACACAGAGTTATAGGTTTCGCGAGAAATTCGTTTAGCATGGACCCACTGGGCATGCCAATTTGTTTACTGGGAAAAAAAGTAAACAACCTCTGGTCTATCGATTTTCTAATAAAAAATGAGTAACTAGCAGGATTGACTAAACTAAATCCTAGGACATGTGCTAAACTGGTTTCTTGTGTAGTTTCTAGAAGATGTTGAGATTACTTCGACAGCGTAAGAAAGTGAAAAAGAACTTCTTCAAGAAATATAAAGTAACGGAAAGGTAAAAAAACTTTAAAAGAGACTTTACGTCGAAAAGGCTGGTAAATTGCAGAAGTTTAACTTGCATGAAATGAAAAGAGACTTTAATGAAAGAAACTTAGTAAATTGCATTGAATTGTAAAATTGGTGTTACATCAACATACATTCTCACACGCTATTTTCTCTACGCTGGTACTTTGAGCACACTGAGTATTTGTATACAATTGAACACCTCCAAATCTATTCCTAAATTTGATATTTATAATAGTTAAAAATTACTACCCATTAACGGGCTACTAAACAAGGCAAAACACATGGCGTCGTGCATGTAACACCCCACTTTCCCATTTTATAAAATATAAGAATATTACAGATAAAATCAGAGTTTTCAACTTTTACAAGTAGGATGCTACACCAATAAAATCAACATCAAAACTCCTTTTCATTAAATGAAATAAAACAGCGGAATAATCATTTCATAAGTTCACAGCACACTTGCCAACATACTCCAAAACTCCACACAAACTCGTGGTCCTCAAAATATTGAATTTAAAAGAGATACGTAACAAAATTCAATACAAAATAACAATTAATAAAATCCCCAAAATTCTCGTGTTACGTATCAGAGCGACTCCTACGACTCGAACAGGCAACACGCACTCCAAGCAACTCAAGTACCTGGATTATCTGTACTTCCGAAGAAGCACAGACACAACAACAACAAAGGGGTAAGAACTACATTCAATAATTTAACGGCAAATAACACATGATAAGAGTAGTTACTCATACCCAATCATACAATCACATACTCGCGACCTACTTGTCACTCTCAATCATAACTCAATCAACATATAATAATAATGCATTGCGACTCAACAACAGACACAATGCATGTGGTACCAAAATCACCATGGTTCATTCAATCGAACCCGGATAAATCACATAGACCCCTACTTGGCAATGATTTATCCCACCACACTCCACATTGGAGTTCGGATGAATCACATACACTCCTCTCGAGCAATGATTCATCACCACCGACACACCATAAATGCATGACATCAATATTCATATAATTAATGTATAATCATATTCATACATTTCCACGATCCTCCTGATCACAATCAATACATAACACCACAGAAGACACCTCACACGACGTTAATTAGCTAATTACTAATTAATTCACCAAAATTTACTAAATCAATTATTCTTATCACTAATCCTACATTTCTCAAGTTCTGACATCAATCCCTAACCTCTCAAACCAAGGAAACCACTTTGAACGCGAAAACGGGAAAGAAATCGCGAAACGACCAAATTCTGCACTCTCGTTGGCCATACGCGTATTGCCCGCGTATTTCCAGCTCGCTCGCTAAACCATACGCGTAATACCTCTCCCTTACGCGTAATGCCCAAGCTCCATACGCGTATCGTTACGCGTACGGGCAGAAGGTCGTGCCAATCCTCCTTTTGGCCTCCCTTACGCGTATTGACCATAGCCGTATGCGTCTTACCTTACCTGATACGCGTATGGCCAGATCTATTACGCAAATGCAATTTCCCCACACCAGTTTGGGTTCTGCTACGGGATCCTCACTTTTCCACTCCAATTCAGTCCTAAACTTGTTTCTACATCAATTTTAGGCCCTATCATTCATCTTACATCTTTCACCTATCATTATTAGTCCAAATTACAGGTCTTAGGTCTAATTTCGTTCTCTCAACCTGCACAAAAACCAGTTCTGCAACATACACGTTCATACAGCAGCAACAACATCAAAATGTCACACAATTCATGACAGAATAAATCGATTCACGCAATGTTCATCATGATTTCAACCATACAACAACATATTCATAACACAGAATATATTCATACGAATTCCTATGGGGTTAAGGACTCCCCACTACCCGCTCATGTTATTACCACCCATATTGAAACATATTCTCCCCCTTACCTCGAAATTACTCAGAAAATTCCCGCGAAAATTGATGAAGATGGGTGCCCTAGCTCTCCCTTGTTCTTCCCTTCTCCTTAGCCTTTCTCGTTCTCTCTCCAAAATTCTGATTATGGTTAACCCCTTACTAATTCTCACTAAACCAGCTTAATGACTAAAGTGCCCTTCCTATTTTCTATCAGCCCATTATCTAATTAATTAAATTAGATTTTAATTTAAAATAATAATAATAAGGATAATAATAATAATACTAATAAAAATATGTTCCATATTACTTATTAATGGACACGCCCCCGCCTTATCACTATTAACATTACCCCTTCGCACTCAGACATCCCCTAAACAAGGACAAATAATTGAAAATAATACACGACGATTAAATAATTTAAATTGGGGTGTTACAACTCTCCCCCACTTAAATTATTTTCGTCCTCGAAAATGTACCTGATGGAAATAGCTCCGGATACGTCTCTCGCATCCTGCTCTCCAGCTCCCAGGTCACACTTCCTCCAGCAGCTCTTCCCCAAGCTACTCTCACCAAAGGAATCTCCTTTCCCCTGAGTTGCTTCATCTTGCGATCCTCGATCCTTATCGGCATCGCCTCCACAGTAAGATTATCCCTGATCTGCACCTCATCCCTCTGGATAACATGCGATGGATCAGATACATACTTCCGAAGTTGCGACACATGAAACACATCATGCAAGTTCGAAAGTTCAGGCGGTAACGCCACTCTATAAGCAACTGCACCAACTCTCTACAAGATCTGATACGGTCCAATAAACTTAAGATCCAGCTTCTTCGATTTCAATGCACGTCCAACACCTGGTCATTGGGTTGACTCTCAGGAACATGTGGTCACCCTCACTGAATTCCAAGTCTTTCCTCCGATTATCATGATAACTCTTCGGTCTACTCTGAGATGTTTTCATCTTCTCCCAGATCATCTGAATTGTCTCAGTAGTCTGTTGCACAATCTCAGGTCCAAGCACCGCATTCTCACCAGTCTCGTACCAACACAGAGGCGTCCTACACCTCCTACCATACAAAGCTTCGAAAGGTGGCATTCCAATGCTAGAATGGTAACTATTGTTATACGTGAACTCGATTAATGGCAAATGAGTATCCCACGCACCACCTTTCTCCAACACACAGGCTCTCAGCAAATCTTCCAATGACTGAATAGTCCTCTCTGACTGACCATCAGTCTGTGGATGATAAGCCGAGCTCAACTTCAATTTAGAACCCAAAGCTTCCTGCAGACTTTTCCAAAATTCTGAAGTAAACCTCGGATCCCTATCCGATACTATGCTCGCCGGAACACCATGCAACTTTACAATTACCCTGATATAAATCTCCGCCAGCTTGGACAACGGAAAACTGATATTAATTGGTATAAAATGAGCGGATTTCGTAAGTCAATCCACCACTACCTAAATAGCATCAAAGCCTCTCTCCGTATTTGGAAAACCGGTAACAAAATCCATAGTAATACTGTCCCACTTCCATTCCGGTATCTCTAACGGTTGCATTAACCCCGACGGTTTCTGGTGTTCCACATTTGACTTTTGACATATCAAACAAGCATAAACTAACTGAGCTATGTCCCTCTTCATACCGGACCACCAAAATAACTTCTTCAAGTCATGATACATCTTTGTAGCTCCCGGATGAATACTCAAGCTACTCCGATGACTTTCCTCTAAGATTGCCTTTTTCAATTCCACATTATCCGGTACACAAATTCTGCCCCGGAATCTCAACACACCAACATTATCCACTTTAAAATCACTATCAGGATCATCCCCTCCTGCAGGCATCAAGTCCACTAATTTCACATCAAGTTTCTGATTTTCCTTAATTACATCCAAAAAGTCATTATTCACCTTCAGCATACCCAGCCTAACACTCTCCAGTGTAGTTTCACAAACCATACTCAAGTCTCTAAACTGCTCAATCAACTCCATTTCTTTTACCATTAATGTCGACATATGAATTGTCTTCCGACTTAACGCATCTGCTACAACATTAGCTTTTCCCGGATGGTAACTCAGATTAATATCATAGTCTTTCAGAAATTCCAACCAACTTCTCTGCCTCATATTTAATTCCTTCTGATCAAATAAATACTTCAGACTTTTGTGATCACTGGTGTCATACCCTAATTTTTAACCCTAAGATCATGTTTTTTGTCGTTTTGCATGACATTACGCATTTCATCTGTCATACCCCATATTTTTCTTTCTCAGCTTTCTCTTTGTGAGATCGTCTGGCCTTTGGCCATGATCTTCTGAGATTTAGGTCATAAGACCTTGTGTGCGTGTTTACTGTGACTAACCCATTTGTGCAGGCGCATTATTTTCAAGTGAAGATGGTTTTGGTTCTCTCAGCAGCATATTTCAAGGCATGGCCAGTTAAATCTGATTTAAAGTGGTCTTAAGGTTTCTAATTGATCTGACCTCCACTTTTAGAATTCTTTCCCGTTCATGGGCTATTCTTGGAACAAGACTGTGAAGATGGCCTGGATGAATTTTATGGCCATATCTCACATTAAAGTCAAGATCGGGCCGTGATTTTCATGATGTTGTTGTATGTGTGTTCTTGGAGAATTGGTACATTGATTTAGGCTGCGAGATTTCAAGCTTGATTGCAATATGATGTTTGTTTTGGACGAAGTTTGACCATTATTAAGAGTTTCATGATTCATAAAATTCGAAAGAAGTTCTCATTCATACAGAGTACAAGTTCAAGTGAAGAGTCCGAGGATCCTTATGGTTTTTGGAGAAATATTGTCCTGACCATTATGCAAAGCATGCCAAGCTCATATTTGTGAGATCATTTTATTCTAAAGGATACAAGAATTACAGGTTCAATTGAGTTCATTTTAAGGCGTTGTTTTTTTTTTTACAAGATATGAGTAAAAGAGGAGTGATTCAAACACACCCATTCAAGTTCATGATATCAAATTTCATCCAAGGTCAAGCTATTGATCCATCCGAGTTTCTAAGTTTTGGTTTTTGTTTATCAAGAGAAGTACAAAGCTCAAGTGTGCATTCATGGTTTTAAGCACAATGTTCAAGTGGTGATGCTTAAGATTCAACATCAAGATATCATGAGGTTCAAGCATGTAAATTCAAGAAGATTCAAATTGTAAAAGTTCAAGGTGATTTCAAAATTAGAGGTCACATGCTACAAATTCATTTTTAAGTACAAGGTGATTCTCTACAAATTCACTTTGCAAAGTTCACATGTTGCCCATACAAGATTTCAAAGAGCATGCTTTATGCCTTGTATCTACTACCCGCAAGAAATTCAAGTAAAAACCAAGTACCCACTTGCTATGGATTTGAAGCTGAAAAGCAAAGGCAGTGATAATATTATGAGGAACGTTTGGTAATGGAAGTAAAATGTGATTATTGCTTATGGTTTGAAGAGATCACTAAGGAAACCAATCTGAAGCAGTTGAAGCTGAACGAATAGACATATTGTGCAAAGCAGCTTGACTTCTAGTTCCCGTTAGTAATTGCCATTGACCATTTCAAAGATACACTGAACCGACAAAAAGAATGAACATAATACATCAAAAATAGTTATTACAGCCATCAATTTCCAAACGCACAATCAGCATGATAATTTGAAAATGGAAATACATTTATGGTGGTAATTGAAAAAACCAGCAAGTTTCGAATCAGCTCTTCAAACCGTACAAATATGTGAAATCATAAATCATCAAAACCAATCTAAATTCATTCATTTCAATCTTCACAAAATCAAACATATCAGAGAAAAAAAGGCAAGTTTAATCAGAATGTCGATAACAGTTTCGGCAAGAAATCATCACTTCATCAAGAATATCCAAACATGATCAACCGAGAACAGAAAGTTTCTAATCATCTTAAAGCAAGAATCATAGAGTTATTCTCTTTCCAAAGCTGTAATTAACAATGTAATATCTTTATTTAAGACGAAATCAGCGTGTTTAATACATTGGAGCCTATATAAAGGAGCAATGCACAGGAGACAAAGACAGAAAAAAAATTATACGAACCCACGAGTTCTCATACTTTCCACACGCAACATTCACACAAACATTACAACCATACCAGAAAATCGTAAGAAATCACCAACTCATTCACTCAGAAAAAGCCACAAAATTCAGATACAAAAAAATACTTTCAGAGCATCAGCAAAATTCACATACACACGTTGGAGATACACATCGAGAAAGGGGAATTTTACAGAGGCCATCACCAATCGAAACACATACACACCATAATCATAAGGCCAATTTCACAAAAAGTCATACACAGGGTTATCAGAACAAGATTCACAGTAACAACACA